>OY284477.1:41680181-42880181 GCA_958336345.1 Dorcus parallelipipedus
TGGCAGCCTGCAACTACGCAGAAGGAACATCTTCGTACATGGTTTATGACCGCGAGGATTCAACATTATTTCGAATTTTCTTGTATGTTTGGAAATCCGCCGGAATTGAGATAAAATTTCAATCGAGTCTCTCCTTAAGCTGTTGTTGTCTGACATTACCGTAAATACGAGGGCATAAATCGATACACGACAGCGGAATTTTTGATATCTTCAAGCAGTTGCCGCTCTTGTTATTTATGGAGGATATATTCTCGGTACGGCTGTGAAAAATATCGGCATTTAATCATTTGAAGGCATAAAAGTCTGAAAGGTTTGTAGCAAGCTTTATTTCATTCCTTATTTCGGCCTAACGAAGTTACTGAAACCCTCAAAATTTCTTGACTCTATTAAATTTATCTTCTTTGACTTATACGAAATTGAAATTTGATCAATAGGAAGAAGAAAATATTAATAATTTGTTGCTAATTTTTTAATCATCCTAAAAGGTTGCAAATCTTTATTGATGCGAGTCCGTAAACGTTCTTCAATAAAACTAGTGGCGTTTAACAATGAAAATTAAACGAAATTAAAAATTAATAAGTAGGCTTCTGCTCCCAATCTCGAGTCTCATCAATTATTTATAGGGTGGTTAGGCATTCTCGAACGCTTTTATAATCCACCTGCTGTTCAAACAAACAGCCTTCATATTTCACTTTTCTACTAGAATTTCGAGAACATTATTTAAAAATTATTTATTACATACCTTATTTATAATTAATGCAATAAATATTTGGAAAAGTTTTTTGGATGCTCAAGTGTAAGTGATTCAGAGGGGTTACTTGATACTTCACCCTTCTATATATGAATCGAAAAACTTCTTCCATCTTGGGTCACGCCGATATATTTCGGTATATTACTTTCCATCAGGGAAAATATCTGATAGAGAGCCATTTATTTATATTAACCTACCCCACAAATTTCTCGCTTGTCGCATTCAACTAGGTCCGCATGTGCTGTTTGCACTACTCAGGCAATCCCCGAAATGACTAAGGGCGCCTAGTTTTCGCGAGCCGGATATTACTTGCGCCGTATTCCATTTCCGTTCCTTCTAACAAGCATAGCATTCGCGGGGGTATGTAAGATCAGCCAACCAACTGAACAGATTGTATATCATTTGTTGAAATTGCACTGCAGCATTTTTGACTGATTTGGTAAATATACCCCCGGTAATATCCCGAGAATGTAACAGGAGGCGAGCAGGTAGGGTTCAATTTAACCCTGCTCAGGCATGTGCAATTATTATGATAGTTGCTCCCTCGTCTAAGATATTTTAGGTATGCACTCTGACACGAGGTAAGTCCCCTAAGGACAGTTTTAGTAGCAGCTAATAACCCCGGGTTTCTCCGGGATTCGATTGTAACTAATATTCATAACCATTATTTCACAGCCAAATCCCCATTCCCCCATCCATACTTAATTAACCGTAATGTTACGTAATACAAAATAGAATATTGCAGGGAAGAAACAAAAGGAGTTGTTCGAAATAGGAAGGTCTCAGAGGGATGCACGCAGCTGAATCGAAACATACCTTTACCATCGAGCTCCGTCGAGGATACAAAAGTAAGTGCCTTCTTTTATTCTACTTCGTAGATCATTCAACAAAGTTTGCTTTGCGAATAAATCAGTGTTACATTCAACAGCATGTTGTTTTATTCGTCTCTTTGTAATACATATAAATAGGCCAATTTATATTTACTTTTGGTAATCGCCTGTTGTGTTCAATCCCCCGTGAAAAGTAGTTACATTCAAGTTTGAAAATAATACAATTGTATTATCTATAAATTAAATTATAAACGAAATAAAATGTTGCACGTTCCACATTTCTTGTAATTCGTTTGATCGCGTATTAATCGCTCCGAAAGTTTCGATAAAACGGTGATTAGTTGCGTTCCATAAACGAGCAAATGAAAAATAAAACGAAGATAAAAAATTAATACGTTATAAATCACACTCATTTTATCTCCCGCTCTCAATCTCGATACTCATCAATTATTTATAGCGTGTTAGGCATCTATGAATAATGGGTTCGAAGGGAAAGGGTGGCTTTCAAAGGATATCTATGAATTGAAAATCCGAAATTTATTATACCCAGCCGACTTTTCGAAACAACAAAATAAAAATGATAATCTTAATTAAATTGATGGTACGAACGAGCTTTATAAAGTAAGAACGGATGAAAAATGTCAAGTATTTCTATGATGCCCCCCCCCCCTTGAAATGAAGGGGTCAGATTTGAATTTTGAATCTCCTGCATTATACTGGAGTTCCTGACCTAATTTCGAGGAGGTTGTCACCGGAGACTTAAACTAACGTACATACATTTCGCTAACTTGCCTTCATCTCTGACAATATTACCCTCATTCTCCCTTTAGTCTTGATTTGTGATTCTTCTATGTTCCTCACGCACAACCGAATAACGTAGGAGATATTTATTTATTTAGGTTGTTAGCGTACCGCTTGGTTTGAAAACTAATTTTCCTGGTTCTGTGCATCAGATGCTTCACTGTGCACCCTGAAAGGCATCGTTAATTTATTCAGACTTACCTGCGCAACGAAATTAATTAATGTTTCCGGTGCAGGATATCAAAATGCAAGCGGTACTCGAATTAGATTAAACCGGAATTTAAGCTGTCGCCAGGAGGACGAATTTGCGAAAGTAAACGCTACAAAGTCTCTCTCTTAATTATAGTTATTTGAAGTGGAACACAAAAAGCAGAGCTCTCGCCTTTAATTAATTTGTTGCATGGAAATTAAATCGTAAAAACTGAATTAAAAGCCGAGAATTCTACGATGAATTGCTTTCGATTTGTGAAAAGTGACGAAATAGTTTGTCCCGAAAAAAATAGACCAAGATTTATTACAATACGTGACGCGTTTTATTATCTTACGTATACGAAAGCCATGTTGCTGCTCGAATTGCACATCCCTCTTCAGTTCCTCCATGCAGACGTTTTATTATTTATGATTTCTTTGATACATCGCACTCCGAATGCCATACAATACATGTAGTAAGCAGTTTTTATAATTCAAAGCGACAAGATAGACTTGTAATAAATCTTAGTGGGTGCTGTATAATGCATCCGGAAATGTGAAAAAGGGGTTACTTTTTTTACCATTAAAAATTCATCCAAGCAGCTAGGAACTTCGAGCCCTCGTTATTTGCAGGCATTTCTGATTTTGTTGTAGTTTGGGGCGTCCGAATTTCATTGAACTTGTTATCTGAAGTTCGCAAGTCTGAAACGGTTGGGTCGTGACACGGTTGCGAGCTAGTAAAGGTAGCTTAACAAAAGCACTGCTAGTTTAAGCTCTAGACCTCTACGAAATAACAAACAAAAAAATTCGGAGAGCATCAGGAACCTTATGTTGTAACTAGAATAGAGGACGAACTGTACATAAACTGTTCGAATAAAGAAAATTACAAAGACCTATTACTGCAAACTTTTAATTATAAAAGATAAGAGTTGATAATATGAAGAGGCCTCTGAGTGCAAGCTTTTAACAAAAAACTGAGATAGATTGCAGAGTTGCACATGTTATTAATTATATATGATCAACAATTAAAATGATGGTGCAAAATTTTCGTCTTTAACGTAAAACTAAGGCATCATTTCGTAATAATAAAATTAACCTCATGTACTTTGTTTAAAGATTATTTCTAGAATACCATGTAATGTAGTGTTAACTCAGTGATTTAGAATATTACACGTTCGTCTACGTTTGCTTATGCCTTGAAGGGATTGAGTTGGGTAGACGTGAAAGAAACGACCCGTAAAATTAATTCATCGAGTATTATAATTCCATCAGGAGAATGAAAATTCGTGTCTCACCTTATTAAAATTTCCCGAGGCGAATAATACCGTCACTAAAATAGGATTTCGTTCCCTCGCGGCCGGCAATTCTTTCCAAAGTTGAAACACTTTATTAAGTAAATCATTGCAGGAACAGGTGTTTATGCTCCCGTCATTTACATTCTTAAACAACTTTCCCGATCTTATGTATATATTTGAGGAGGACGTTTTCCGGAGATTTTCCTGTAAGTACGACTTGTGCGTGTACAACTTTAGATTGGATTTTTGGCAGGGCGCTTGGATAAATTAAATTTGATGGTATCGTTCCGACGACAACGCGTAAATGGAATGCGGCTCTGCGCTACTGTTTTAGGCCTTAGCCCATTTCCTTCACAATTAAGCCTTTATTTTATGGCGGTTTTGGAAGTTTGCAGAATACATTTAAACTGATCTATTAAGATCGACCACCATGAGAACTTCTACTCTATATTTATATACTCGTCAAATATAACCAATTCCGGTAAACTCGGAAAGCATAATGTAAAGAGATACCCACCGAACAAATACACGTAGCATCCCTTCCTATTCATCCAAAGTCGTGTAAAACATTTGAAGAATGAAATCCGGGGAATTATTAGGCCTACCTTTCGGACCGTTGAATTTCGAGTGGAATCGGGTATATGATTATATGGTCAAGAGGCAGGGCCGGAGTGTTCGGTATTCGCATCATGCTGCCTGACTAGTTAGAGGGGTAAACTTTTCAGAAGTTGTGGTGCCGGAATAAGTTTCGCCGGCGATAATAAACTCGATTTCCCCCTGCAATCAAATAGTTCGGGGGGGGGGGGGTTGTAGTTGGTTTTCGCACGCGTTTGTCCGCAATGCGGCTTTAATCTTCGCTTAATGATGCATGCAGTGCATAGTTCTTTGAAATAAAAGCGCGTTTGTGGACTCCAATTAATTATAATTAATCAATTTCAAAAAATTACCATGGACACATTCCAGTTTATGTGATAAAAAGTATGTGCAGTCTCCTCTTCACATTTGCTTTTCAAATCTTGGAAGGTCATCTGTAGTGTTCTATTATTATTATTCAGCTGTCGAACGACGGTGAAACGTTAAGTGTATAGTGCGAGATTTAGTGTCCGGTTAAAAGATTTTGTGATATTATTATTTTATTTGCAAAATGAACATATTTATACAGAGTTCCATCAGTCTTGAAACTTTGGGTACCACAGAACAGTCTCTCCGAAGCAAAAATAGAATTAAAAAAAATACTTAATTTATTTTCATCTTGGCAGAAGTTTCATTAAACAACCGGGTCTTATAATATCTCTGCGTCGATGTTTCTTTTTCCTCTCTCCCAAAGCAATATCTTGAATACCTATCATAAATTGACCTTTTTTTTCTATGCCCTGACATTTCGCAAGTGAGCACCAATGGCTTTAATTATTGAGTTTCACACGTCCGTGCATCTATGTAATTATTTTAAATGCAGATGTTTATATTTCAGCCTGTTTGTAAATTCTAATTAAAGCCGCATTACTCCCGATAATTAATTCGCCGAATGGGGACTTGTTCGGTGGGACAACGCGGTAATTTTTCGCAATAACAAAATTTCAATTACCAGCTCGGTTTGACGTTTAAAAAGTCATGAACTCCGCGTGTAATTTATAAAATTTCTGCTTTTTATATAATATAATCTGTTTAATATTTCCTGTGTAATGTGTGGGAAGTAGTAATGTTTGCAGCAACAAGTCGTTAGATTTTGGTCGGTTATGTATGGACAAATTGGTGGTCAGCAAAAATAAACAAGGACAACAGACGATATTGATTTTGTGTCAGCGGACGAAGCAGTGTGAAATCATATTTTGCAGATAAGCCCTGTCAAAGAGAGATAGATATTCTCACAGTTTTGCTTCACGGGATAATTTTGTTAGTTTTGTTGGTGAAAGCTTCGAGTTATTTAAAACCATCCATTTAGTTAATTATCTTCATTTTATTTCTATCTTAAATCCATTAAAATCACAGAGTGTGGAGCAACAATATCGAGTAAAATTTAAGACCAAAGAGGAATTAGAGGTACGAAGAACATCCTAGATATAAAAAGAAAAGAAGAAGACGATCATGAGATGACATTAGGAGAGCAAAAGGGAAAAAAGTCTGAAATAAGAAGGGAAGTAGAAGTTACACCAAACAACTAAAATGAGCAAGGCAGGAGGAGTTTCAAGCTTTTAATATGTTCACAGGTCACAACGATATACCGTATGATTTTTTTAATTTTAGATAAAGGGAAGTCGTGTAAAGCAAAAGGTATAGCGCTAAATAACTCAACATAAAAATCTGCTATAGAATTTCGAATAACTTCTTTAATTCTTATTGTAGGTCTGCCACTTCTTCTTTTTTCTGTCCATTCTATCAGCCTCTCGGAATAAATTTATTGTATTTTGCCTTTCATGGCTGACCTTTATCTAAAATTTTAAAAATCATACGTTACAATGACGTATTGTAGCTAAATATTAAAAAAATATATTAATATGTGCACCCTGTGGTTACTGAGGTCTGCGCTGATTTGGTGATAGTTGATTTACCCCACGATTTAGACTAGAAGAGTATTGGACCGCCCTGTATTCTCAGTAAGAGTGTGAGAAGAAGAAGACAATGAGGAATCTTATCCGCAGTAGCACGAAGAAGTTCCTGGTACCTTTAGGGGCGATAAAACGAACTACATTCTAACTGGTATATGATGCAGAAAGAGAAATAAAATGGAGATACATAAGAGACGTTATACGAAGAATAATCCACGTCTCTATGGAAACATTTTGAAGCGATTTTGAAGGGCTAAAATTGCAAATAATTATCTGTTTTCCATTTTTAACAACTTATTGATATTATGTTGAAAGTTTTTATGTTTGAACAGCCCTTACAATTCACAATCATTGTTCAGATCAGCGGACTCTTAGACTATACACTTAATCGTATAATTAAAAGGTTTGTGATTAAGGGGTATAGAAGAATGCTTGAAAGACTATGAGACGGGATAAATAACAAATTCGAGAAAAAGTATAGAGTGTAATAGAATTACCACAGAGACTTTGCAAAGGGATAGAAAAGGAAGATCTGCTACGTGTGGCCAGTGAAGTGAAAGGTCATGAAGACCTTATAAAATTAGTACTAGTGTCAAATTCAATACAAATAGCAAAATCCAACTGAAAGGGTTCAAGATTAGAAATATCAGAAATCTAAAATAATAAACTGATTAGGGAATCAATCACAAATTTAATTTGGAACGAATCTAGGTAGATTACTTAGAAAACAAAGGAGAAATAAAGCAGAAATGAAAAGGACAAGAAGACTGAGAAAGAAAAGAAAAAACAATTTTAATTCTTCACTCAGAAGGAGAAAAAGTTTTCCCATTTTCTTCATACCTAAACTTTTTAATTTAATTCGACACATATTCCATACCTATACAAAACTCTAATCATAAATAATATATTAGATGTTCGGTTTGCCAAATCAAAGAGCTTTCGCCTTTTCCGCATTTTAATATTTTAATTGTCAATTAACTATATACCAGGAGGTTGTTTAAACATAAAGAAGTTCTTGAGATTAATGTTCTTCTTTTACCTCCGATCCTAAAAAATATTGCTCTGTTTTAAGCATCGTTTAATCATTTTAATTTATAAGGCGCTTTTATAATGTTTTACTTAGTTCACTTTTTAACGGGTTTTCCTATATTTAAGCACTTTACCATTAGTTTATCTGTTTTAATTAAATGCTATTTTATTATAGGATGAACGTGGTTACCATCTTTTAAATAAGTAAGGATTCAATCTTTTGCGTTTTATTTGAATATTCTTACATAATATAAAACTTATAATTAATCCTTATTTTCGTTAAGTCTATGAAAAGTGTAACAGAAGCCTTTAGAAGTCAAGGTCGTAAGCTGTAAAATATTGCAGTAATCCCCTTCCTTATCCAAATTTTTAATAATGGGAGCTTTCCAGAAAATAAATGAAGAAATAAGATGACTTTTATTACCCCGCGTTATAACAAATGTTTTCGGAGGAAATTCGAAGTCTAAATTAAAATAAACCGTGTAAGTTTCCAGCTTCCAAATAAAAGCTACATTGTGAACTTGCGTTTCCAACGCAAAATAATCTTAACAGGTAAGGAAGGAAGTTCAGTGCCCTTAATGTGTGCAACGCCGGAAACAAACCAGACACCAAAGAGCTGCTGAGGCCCAAGGCGTTTCAAAAATTGTATTTCTGAGACGAAGCGGCTTAATTCACAAAGAAAACTTTCGAATTACGACAGGAATTAAACGCGCTGAGCTTTTTACATGACCGTCATTAATGGCGTTACAAAAATTAGATTATGAAAGCTTTCAGGGATTACACCGGTTCGATATTTTATGGTTACCCCAAATTGTCGATATCGAGTTATTCTGCCTCGGTCAGCTCTGTGATTACAATACAAAATTTACGACTGACGTGATTTGGTTTGGCTTTAATTGCATTTGATGGGGATACCTGAGGGCTCGTTTTATTTTTTTATCTTTTGGACTTGTCACAGAACTTGCTGGCTGATTATAGGTTCGATCTTACCTGGTGTTTGCTGATGTTGGTCGGTGGCGATGAATTCTGCAGTCATGTACATCAACATGAAAGCTGCCAGTTGTTTGCTCGACCTCATTGTGAATAAACGGACGAAATCCGCTCTCGATGGTCGACAACGAACTTCACTTTAGTTGCCGCATCGTGGACCAATTTGGTCCTGTTTGCGCGTATGTATCACCGGTGCACAATAATACATATTGTGTTTGCTTAGTAATGCACACCAATCACATGGTTTAGTGCTAATAATAATGGGAACGCTAATTGTTGTCGATACTGTGCCCAGCCGCAGAACGGGAATGTGTGCTTTGTAATATTTGCCTTCGAAAGGATCCGTGCTCTTTATGAGGAAGCTGCGCTTTGTACGCTCCGCTTTCCGGATTAAAACCTCCTGTTCTTTCGTTATTTAATCTGAAAATAATACATCATTTGTTAAGTCCTTTACACAATGAAATTGTAATGCTTAATTTACGAGACATGAGAATGCATCAAAGGTTACAATATGCCGATTGTTTCACTGAAACTTAAAAAACGAGATGTCAGGTTATATTATAAAATTTTAAAAATAGTATATTATTTTACAAGTTTCACAAGAAGCCTTATTGCAACACGAGTGGGGTTGGGGTACGACGAGCGAAGCGAAGCAAGCTCGGAGTGCCCCAACGGAACGAGTGTTACAATGCCTCTTGTGAAACGTGTAAAATATATTATTTTTTCTACTTTGCGTCACTTATTGAACAAAAATATGAAAAATACTGTCCAAAATTGGATCTCCTTAGTATATGGAGAATTTTAGTTAATGCGTGGCAACACTAACAACCCTTTTTACCCGTTTTAACCAAAAATCACATTGACAAGTTATTAATTTTTCTTATCCAGCTTCATTGTGAATATTCTGTTAAATAACAAATAAATAATGAATTATTTTGCAAAATCTATTAAATATTTTTAATTAAAAATTGGCTAAAATTTTCCCAAAAACAGTTTCACAATGAGTTTCATTGTGAAACTGTTTTTGGTGTCACAATGAATTCATTGTGAACGCGAAGTAGAAAAAGTCATTTGATCACTTTACCACGTCTGCTTCACTGTATATTCTAGACACAAGTTTCATAGAAAAATCAAAGGATTTATGACAAGAACGTCGCATAATCTTCGATCATCATAATATAATATTAATTAAATGTTTTTTCCACGAAATCCAATTATTATCCTCTGAAGTCTTCCCACACTTCATGGCAGTATTTTATTAATTATTTCATCACGATGCCGACACCGAGTACGTACTATACCTACATAAACCCACGTGCTTCTTCGTTCCATTAATCAAAAGCAATATCGTATCCCTCGCAAAACTCTAATGTATTTCAACCCAAATAAAAAAAAATTAATATTACTCTTGTCGTCGTTGCCGTCGTCGTTTCAAGACCTTAAGAACTCACGTCTTTGGTAAATGAAAGAAACTGTGCGGTCTTTGTTTTATATTGTGACACACAAAAATCTCTCTTGTTTAAACTAAGTGGATTTCAGTGGCTTCCAGGATGTGTTAATTTATAATGGACAATCCTTATTACGCTGGTGCCAGACGAGATTAAGTGTTAATAATTAAGTAGTAAGTCGGCTTGTATTGTTAAGTGGCGTGCACCTGAAGAAAACCTTTTATATTTTTTAAAAAACGAAACGCTTTTGAAGTTTATGTTTTCAAGCCTCACTTGCTCTGACAGATTTCCTCCATTTATCTCTACTCGACTGTTGAGATCTTAGGTTTATAAAAGGAGCAATTGAATCTAATTTTTAAATATTGTATAATGTATTCACTTGTACATCCTGTATATAAATAGGACGTTTCTCTTTGTATCTGTTACTTGAAAGAACTCACGTGGGCCCCATCAATTACTTTCAAATTAATTTAGACTTTCTAAAATAATTTGCTTTTCTCTGAATATCTTCTTGTGTTAGATTTCGAATCTGATGAAAGTAGCCTGAATCCCTACTTCACCCTCATCTTCCCCATCTTCCACGTGAAATATATAGCACATTATTTTTTGTTATTACTGCTCTCCTGTGGTCTCATTGACTTCTTTATTCTCTTTGTGTTCTCCTCCTTCTCCCGTTCAGGATATACGTCGCTTTTAAAAATATTTCACTTTATAAATTCATGCGCTCTCTCTCGAGGAAGTAGTAGGTACGTACACATAAATGCAAAAAGGCGAACTCGAAAATAAAAAGAGGGCGAATTTAACTGCTTACGTTCGTGAAACGTACAGGCGCCTAATATATGGAAGTCGGGGCCATTAGCAGACGCATTTTATTTACTCCGAGATTGACTTTCGCCCTGATACCTCCCCGAGCGGATAGAGAATAAAAACGTAAAACTCTGGGTAGGTATATCTGTGACGTTAGGGAAATGATGTGCATTTTGGGGGTTGTAAGGAATAAAGTCGTTGAGACTTCACAAATCACATTCGTAAATCAGTCGAAATTTACGATAAATATTTGCTACGAGGTAGAATTTTCTTTCTTTTTGGTAGAGTGTTTAATAATTGTTTCTCTCGATTAATTTGTAAATTAAATTAATTTGAGATAAATTCGTTTTGAGCTCATTGTCACAGTCGTATAATTACTGAACTTTTTCTAAATTGCATAAAGCATAAATATTAAAAAAATATTTGTATCTGAACGCCTCTACAACCACCAACATTTTCTTAAAAATATGTATTAAATTATTTAAAATTAAAATATTGAATCACTTTCTTAACTCTTTATTAGGTTTTTGAAGCGCTATTGCAAATTGAAAATTAAAAAAAAAATCTTTTTAAAAAAGAAATACAACCTATAATAAATTCGAGGGTCATTCTGGGGAAATGCCTTTATGAATACGGTTAAATTGGGATAAAGTTCCGATGTAGTAATAATTAAAAAAGTAGTTTGGTTTAATTTAATTATAACTTGATTGGTTATGATAGTGACAGTGGAATAGTAACCAAGCGTAAAGAAATTCGCCTCTTCAAAAATTATAATTTTTGCTAAAAAGTCTAGATATGTATATAAATTGGTTTAATACATCACTTGCGCAAAATTCTTATTATTATAAACTGTCAAGAAAAAAGTAAATTCTTTCTTTACTAAGGCCGTTTTACAATACCCTATTTCCTGTACAAGATTTGGTTAAATTTCTTGAATAATTTAATTAATGCAGTAAATTGTATCAGAATTTAAATTGAATCAGAAACTATCTGGAAAAATAGAACGTGTTCTATCTTCAAACCATATCTGTAGTAAAAAATGTCTTGTTCTAAATATTTTTAACTTGTTTTGGCACTGAAATACGTCATTTTTTATGGGTCATTAAATAACGAAAACCGCATTACTCTATCTCTTTTCGTTTCCGAATTATCGCGATTTTTCTGAAAAAAATTGGTGGATGGGCCTGGTATTTTATTAAATTATCTAAAGGGTCTCCCAACAAGAGCGCCGGATTTAAATTTGCCGCCATTTTGTTAATACGAGTTGTACGGTGATTTTTTTTGACACTTGTCACGTACAGACCACGCGATTTAAGAATATGGAGAAGTATTCAAACGAACAACGTTTAATTACTGTAAAAATACATTACAAAAATGGTGAAAGTTTTGCGAAAACATTGGCCACCAAGATCGTGCGATCTAACGCTGATGGACTTTTTTCTTTGGGGCTATGTGAAGGAAAAGGTGTATGCGAATAAGCCTGAAACAGTTGAACATCTTAAAGAGGAAATACGGCGCGTTATTAGTGAAATACAGCCACATTTATGCGAAAACGTTATTCAAAATTTCAACAAAAGAATAACCATGTGCCAGAGGTTTCGTGGTAGCCATTTGCCTGATGTTGTATTTCACGTTTGATCGGAACTATTTTTCTTTATGTTGAAATAAAAATGTTTGCTTATTTAAAAAAATAAATGTGTTTTTCTTTAATTCTAAATTAAATCCGGCGCTCTTGTTGGGACACCCTTTATATCTTTGGAATTGTTTGAGTTAGGTCGATGCGGTTTTCACTGTTGTCTACCTCTCAGAGAACTGCATAAGGCGAATGCAATCTCTTCTGATCTAATTCATCAATCGAGAAACTACGAACTTTTATTTAAGAAATAAATTCTCTACAGTTAATAATTAATAGAAATTAAACTAAACCTTGTACAAGAACATTTGTATTCGGAAACAAGATTTATTTAAAATTTGGCAATTGTTTAAGAATTATTATTTCTTTATTTGAATTCTTGAATACATTGCCATTTGTAATTTTGCTCTGATTTATATTTATATTTATTTATATTCCAATAATAAAAGATAAATAAATAAGAGAAAGCTTTTGATGATTCTGAAAAGACGATCATTTGATTTACAGGGTTATTAAGAAATAAAAGGCAACTGTAAGGATCTCCTAAATTATTTGAAAGAGTAAAACGGTTAAAACATATTATTTGGGTTCATAGAAGCATTCAAAAATCTTTTTAGCGTCTGCTCTCAGTTCAGAAGTATTTTAAAAATACTGAAATGTCCCAATGCTATAAATTTTGAACTTTTTGAAATTAGGACTATCGTCATATTTATGGAAGCCATATCGAAAATCTGAGATGATTCCCATAAGGATAAAGTTGGCAATCTTACCTCAACGAATAAATAAAATAATCGACTGAAATTCTTTAATGTTTCTGCAGTCCCGTTATTCCCCTACTCTTATTTTTAGCAAAAAATGTCGTCATAATAAAAAATTCATAAAAAATTCTCTATTTCATCATAAAGATATTTGCCTTGTTTATGTACTTAAGAAAATCGCATTCCGGCTTCTAGCCTTCGATCAAGTATTTCTCATGCAGTTGCTCCGTGGAGTGCACTTTATCTTTTTTTTTTAAACATTCTAGAAGATTATTCTCGAAAGACAATCTTTAAAACAACAAATACGAATAGGAAAGATCTGAAAAAATGAGCTAAGGCCTTTAATATGTTTTACAAACTGGTTACAAAACTGGGGTATCTACGACTTGTCATAAAGGATGTGTCATTACTGTTGCTGTTATCATAAGTTTATTTTAAAAATTCATTTAAGCTTAATTACAAAGTGTCCTACAATAGAACACAGCTTGCTGCAGTCGTAACTTATGTACTGTATGGACAAGCCTTATGTAGTTACTTTTTGGACTCACGGTATAAAAGCGAAATTTTAGATTTCGTTTTCTATTTGAAATACTTGAGTTTGTGGCCTTGCTGGAGGTGGTTGCGCCCACCCTTTAGCTAATTATTCATGCGACTTGGTGGTAGTAGTCTTAACTATAATATAATTAAATGGCTATATTCAAGCCGAAAATATTGTCGCATGGTAAATTTTAGATGTACATATATTATTTCTTGAGTGATGACATTGCTGAATCATAAGCTGCATTTTTGTTGATAATTAGAGTGATTGTGTTGAATTATACAGAATTTGAAGAGATGGTTCAGCTGACACTCGTCCAACAAAGTCCAGCATTCAAAGTCGTTTAAATTCGCTTTTAATCTGCACTCATAGCCATCTCTTCAATGTCTTAAGTAACAATTGCATTCGTTGTTGTAATCGTTACAATTGATTCGCAGGTTCTTCAGTCAGAGCGTTTTAATTTTTTTAATAAAAAATTGTTATGACATTGTTATAAATAACATGTTATCATAAAGTCCCGTGTCCCCAGTAGGCTTTGCAAGTGTGAACGCATGTCTTTTCTTAAAGTAATTAATTAATCAGAATGACATTTCTATTTAATCAAGCGACACATTTCAAGACGCTACAGACTAAAGAAACGTGTATATTAACGAAAAATTCTAATATTAAAGCATATTCATAATAGTTGTTGAACATGGTGCCCATTTTGCTGACGGCAAAGATTTACACATTGCTTCATATTGTCGAATTCTAATTCTAATGTTGGACACATACAAATTATAAACGTCATTCAATTTTCTAAGAAAAGACGTGCCCTTACACATCCAAGGTCTACTGGGCTCACGGGACTTTATAATAACATGTAATAATCATCTTAAAATACTAAAGAGGTCGTTCTTTAATTAATTTATTGCTTCGACCGCTGCATTTTGATTACTATGTTACTAACAAACTCGTTTTCTCGAGTTTTCTGTTACAACCTTAGTAAACATTACGTGACAGTGACCAGAAATTATAGGAGATTCCGATAGTGATCCTTTAATTAGTTGTAATATTGATGGAGAAACAGCTTTCAGAAAGATTATTATTTGTTTCATATTGCACCTAATAAGTGAGTTATCGCAAAAAAAAATCTTTTTCTAAAATTTTTCATCTATTTAAATCATTTTACTTTTTAGTTTTTTACCAATTTTTCCACAATTTCCCCATATTCATACCTCTTTTTAAAATCTTACAGATGACATTTTGTCAATGCTTTACATACATTATTTGTTATATTATGGTTTTCTAATGAATCGAAAAATGAATGTAAACAAAAATATATTAAACATATTTTAAAGAGAACAGATACAAAAGAAAACATATTAATTTAAATTAGTTTATTGACAGTGAAATAATGATTATTCTATAAATTATTACATATGAATTCAAATATAATACGTGCGTGTAAACAATATGGAAAACTCCAATAGGAAGCAATGAGAGGGTAACATTAGTTTTGGTTTTATTAGCAGTTAAAAAATTAAACGAAAACATTTAAGTTGAAGATAGATTATTTGAAAATTTATTGTAGAATTTTTTTTTAGTTAATTACAAGAAATGTTAAGTAAAACGAAAAAATTAAACGAGAAAATTTGTCAAATTATTTTTTAATTATTAAATTCTTTTGTTCATTGAAAGGCTTTCTTAAAATTAAATTATTTCAATTTTCAATAGAAAGTTGTCAAAGGATCCCATGTAACACACCAAATATAGAATATGTCTAAAACACGTTTTGAATTTAGCCTAAATGTAGAATATTATAGACTAGTATTTATACATATGAGTGACAGTCTAACTAACGTCTCTTTTTGGGATAAATATAACGTTTACACAAAATGTATATTTATAGAGTACGCGCAACGTTTATACATGGTTTATACTCGACGTATATTTTGGAATTATAAAATTATTATAATAATATATTTATATTATTACAACTTATTCTAAAAAAGCTGTGAAACGTACAGCGAAATGTTGACATTTAATTCAACTTTACCAAGTGTCTGTTCATTTGTAGTAATTATATATTTTATGATGATTTGTAATGAGTAAGAAAGGTCCTGCGGTTTTGACTTATAAACGACAACTTTAGTGAGCAACAGTTTAGGTCGCGACATCTCGCGGCGAAATTTATAAGATACTCATATTTTAAGCTCTCATCTTATGTAGTGATACAATGTTAGTAATTTTATAGAAAATTTACTATGTAACAAGGGTCACAAGACCAATTTCGATAAATATTTGTTAAAAAATGTTACATCTAAACATTCATTATACTTTTTTAGATTATATTATAAATTTTAATGAGAAAAATGTATGTTATGGGCCTACGCCTACATGATAAGATGGAATTTAATAATTTTATAAACGTGTTTTGCAAGTCGCGACATTTTATTACAATTTAATGAAAACGTATAGTTAACGTATCACTTATATCCTAGGGTAACTAGTACCATTAAAATATGAATATTTTTGGCATTCTATATACCATTACCAAAAATATCCCTGTCTGTCGTATATAAACCGTCTAATGAACGAAATGGTGTTGCTTGGGATAGTAACACCTCGATATTGAATGTATTACGAACGTTGTCTGGAGAATAAAATAATTACAAAATTATTTCGCAAATTTTAAGGTATACATTAATTAAGATAAAAAGAAACTGTTGACACATTTGGAATAATTTACTCCATAATAACAAATGAACTTACACATTCGTGCATTGGATTATTAAAGGGATCACCACTTTTTTTATTATTGTAGATCATTTATCAAATTTCTATTTTATTGAGAAATTTTGCACGCTCAAAAATATTTGGACGTAACTTTCGTTTTTTGATTTACTTAATAATCAAATACTTGTGTGCATATCTCAAATAAGGTAAATTCTAAAATGAAGCCAGCCAGAGCAAATTAATTTGATTGAATTCATTAACACCAAATTCAGGCAATTCAGTTTTCAAAACAAAAAGAAAAAGAATGTCGTTATATGGGGATGATTTATCTTAAATAGCTGAATACGTGCACGTTCTTTTATGCTTCTTTTTTTCGACTTTTATTTATTTCTACTTATTTAAATCTAATTTACCCCTAAATTTTTCTGTGACGAATTCACTGTAGCAACGATTTATTCTGGGCATTCGAGGGAAAAACACGCGCTTACTATCGAGGAAAACGTGCCAAACGGGCTCACCGTGCAACGGCGTCGGGAAAACTGGCGTCCGAAAGTGGCGCTGCGCTTGCGGAAGATCGCCAAACTACGGACTTACTGAAAACTTACGCAAGTTTTACGTAATGCATGCCGTCATAATACGGCTAATATAAAGTAATTAAGGGCCGGAACTTTCAAATTGCGAAGCCGCTCGAAATTCAATTTATCCGGGGCGGTTCTTTTTTGTATATATCTTGAAAACTCGCCGGAATTTAATTTGTTACCGTACGTATTACGCTATGATTATGTTTGAGCTTTGATTTAATCACCCCCACGCCCCCATTTTTAATCAACTATCACTCGAATTCGCTAATTACAAATTGCATTCTAGAAAGCTAATCTAAGAGAGTTTCTTTATTTATTTTATTGTAATGACGCTAAAAATAATTCTACATAGAATATCACCACCTGACGCACTTGTCTCGCGATCTTCTCAAATTACGGTAAAATACGTTGCTTCGTGTATGTTACCCCGTCGTACCATAAATTTAAAATTTGAACAGCTTTTTCCTCTGCCCGTCACTTTCCCTAAGGGGTGTAACTTAGAAACGCCCTCATCATATCATATTGCCACGGAAAACAAATTTGCGTCGCTGTTTTTTACGAAAATGCCACTGTTTGCATTGATTCGCGTTCCAAATTTCAAAGGCTTTTTTTTATTTTCGCCCTTGGCGAAAGCGTAAATGAAACTCATTTGCTAATGTTAAATGTGAGAGTTACAATAATACATGTTGGTTTTTAATTTAAAACCTGAAATAATTCCGAAAGGTATTTATTTACCTTCACTTTCACAGTTGTGTTTACGCTACACACAACTTCTGCTGGGAATTTAACGTAAACTTAACAATTGTAACATTCCTCTCCCAAATAAGAATAAATTTGGAATTTAGATTAGCTTAGTAAGTATAACGTAGCTCGGTGCACCTAATTCGACTAACACATGCAATCGCGGATTATAATGTTTGCTTAAGTTCTCCGTTACAATTAACTTTCTACGTTGGAGTACTTTCGAAATTACGTGACTAAATAAGCGAGAAATTCAAACGCAAATATTTTAGATCGGGAACAGTTTTACAAATTGAGAATTACTCCGGCGAAGTGGTCGCTCGAAATTAAGTTCTTTTACAGTCGTTTATAAATTTGTGGACGAGCACGTTTTGCAGTGGGGAAAAAGCAGCTCTTACTCACATTAAATTTAACACAACTACTTGCACACATGAAACAGGCAAACCGCATTCATTTTCTCGTTATTGTAAGTAACTAAAATGAAAAGAGACGATAATAGAAAATATTGTTTTAAAGTAATGTGAATGTGTAGTGTTGACATTAATTTCAACTGCATGGGTTCATATACGAGGGAAAGCTAAAGATTACATAGGGAATAGTAACAGACGGAATGCGTAACTCATGAACTAATTTCTGCTTGCTTTGCGTGTACATGCTGCAAATAATTTAGAAGAATTAAATATTAAAGCGTACTACCGTGCACAGCAGCAGCTCTCTTAACAAGATGTAAACCAGGCAGCGCGTGCTAAACCTGGTAGTCAAATATTTACGTTATGCTAAATCTTGCCGATAATAAACCCGCTCGTAAATAATCGGCGCATTTTTTTCCCTGTTTTTCGCAAACAATGCGCCTTTGTTATCCGAATTTGCCATATAAACTCATCAATTAGCGCTAATGGTCAATGCGCGAGCTCTCTTCTCGTTCCGGGGGGAGACAGAATGGGAATAAAGTTGACGCTTTATTGCCCGTACTGAAATCTCAATCCCAAATGAAGCAAAGTAATCGCATGTGAAACTGAATCAGTGTTTCGCTTACTGTGGAATTAAATGCGAACCGAGGGGGGCAAAGCGACGAAACCCGGAGGGCTTTCTCCGCGTATCGATCTTTTCACTAAATTGCAGCTCCCAATGAGGCCTATTCAATAAATTTATGTGGTATATACGAGCTGAAAGCTGTCGCCGTAATAGAGATCTTATTTCTTCGAGACCAGACGTCTTGTGAAACAAAGTTTCAATTTTTATTTTACGTTCGGAAAACACTTGCCAGAGGAAAATATATAAAATACCAACTCGACGTATAAAAGAACGAAAAGCGAAAGTCACTCACTAGTTGTAACATCAGTTCTATTTTGATTCTATTTCTCCAACTATTAAATAATACTACAGAAGGCAAGTCTTTAATTTTTTATTATAAACTTGTAAATCCTTTAAAAATTTAAATTATTTCAAATACAGTTGTTTCATCACATGTAAAGTGCTTTTATCTACGACTAAAATATAATGGAAGTATTATATGTGTGGTTTGTGAACAATAATGCCATGCAATATCTATTAGGGAATAATGACGAGGGATTAATAGTCATTATTCCCTCTTGCTCACCAATTACAAAATTATCTAATCAAATAATACCATGGCAACAAAATACACAAACTCAAAACTGTCATTGTTAAACGCGTAATGTTTGTGAATTTAATAATTTAATAATTTAGTCGTAGATAAAGTAGAGTATACTACTCGCAATAATGGCTATTATTCCCTCGGAGTGTTACTCCCTCGCGCTGCGCGCTCGGTTCGTAAATACTTTTCCTCGGGAATAATAGCTATCATTATTGACTCGTGGTATAATCTACTATTATGTTAGTGAAATTATTTTAAAAAATCAAGGCAATTTGATACAATACAAAAACCTCATTCCATAATTCTGTCATGTCATAGGGGACTGGAATTAATAATAACAATTGTAGATGTCGTTGTTACTTCAAGAAATATTTGCACAGACTTATGAACCTGTAATAAGCTAGCACAGTTTGAGGTAGACGAAATTAAGCACAAGAATCCTCGCAAGACATAAACAAATAAATTTAGAAATAATTTTATTAATACGAAGTAATTACAGTAGATTAAATAAGTTGAAATTTCACGTGTGAGTGAATTTTCCTCAAGAGTTTTCCGCAAACTTACATACAGGTAATAAGCCGTAAACTTGGTGAAGATCGAACTTTATCTGGCAGGTAAGCGGTGTTTAACGCTACATTCCCCGAAACTTTATAAAACTGTCTCGAAATAACCGGTGTTTATTAAATTCTTGGCGTGCCCTAACTTTCTCATCAGTAATTCCGACAAACGAGGCCTTAATTACAGCGGGTCCCAATTAAATTACCAAGACTACATATCCATACCCGGGGCAATCATTTCCACACTCTAATTCAATAAGTGAACTCCACGGGCTCCATCTTTTTATTCAGGGTAAACACTGCGGACTGAAATTTACATTTGAAATGTCACGTGAATTTAGAGCTAAGAGCTGCTGCGTACAAATCGAATTAAGTTTGTAAAAATATATTTATTGAAAAATGTGGGGATAAGTCTCAGAAGATTAATCAACGTCCTCATCAATTTATTTATGCTGAAAGTGGTTATTTAATTCGCGTTTGAAAGGTCAACGAATAAAAAAAAATATTTTCTGTATTAAATATCAACTGGATGACACTCAAATTTCCACAAAAGAAAAGCCCTATCACTTTTGTCATCCATCATATTTTTCTCGTACGTCGTGAAAGGAAAAAGAGATTAGAAGTCTGCCGAAGGCGGAGGAGGGTTGTTTTCTCTGACTATCTATAGAACCGAAAACTATTGTTCGATCGTTACAGCATCGCCTTAGTATTCTTTTTACTATAATTCTTAGATGCAAATTAGAAAAGTAATAGCAGTTGATAGGTTCCATTCCCTCAGAATATGAAAGAATTCAGTAAATTAATAAATACTTCCATATTAATGCAATAGAGGAATAGAGAGAGAGAGCGATCGTCTCGGGGTGCATAATAAATTACTTTATGACTTCGTCCTGCAGTACGGTATTAAATTCTTATATTCGTGAATAATTCACCCAACGTAATACCGGGGAATTATATCGGAATATTTTACGTCCGCAAACTCGACAATAAACACGAGACAAAAGGATCCCCCAACTTTTTCTCGCCAGAATATATAATAAAAACGGCCAGCATTTTACACAAAATTTTGCTTGCGCGTATTTTTGCAACAATAAGTGGGTTTACTTCTTCACGCGAATCAGTTCAGGATCGAGTAATAAATGCCTGGCCCTTTTTTTTTCATAGGGGTGAAAGGCACTCGGCCTCATTTTTTACGATAATGGACGGTCATTTATTGAAATTCACACCCAATTTAAATTTTCTCCTCTTCCTATACATTCGGGGTACGATAATTAAACAGATAAGATAATCGTGAGTTATTAATTTAGATTAGGCTCTAATTAAACCACAAAATGTGTCTCATTGGAAAATATCTACATCCACTACACGCAACAGTGGACGAATCAAGGCCAATACAATAATACATTTTGCAACTGTCATCGAAATCTCCTGTTAAGTCTTACTCCCAACAAAGACACTAGTGTTTTCATAATTAATAACCGTGCGGATTCTGTTAAATCCCACTGGTGTAACATGAATTCGAACCTACATTCTGCGGTCGAGAAGTGAGAATATGTTTATTAAATTCAAAGCGCGAGAGGCCTAAGACGAGGAAACACTTCCCGCCTCTAAGAGTAGGATAGGGATTACCGCAGAAAGTGCCTAGGGCCAGGAAGCACTTCAACACCAACGTAGTAGCTCCAACGCTTTGGCCATCCAAGATGCACGTTGTACTTTAAGCCATAATCAATACCATACTCGCCGCCGCTAATATTAAAACCGAAATTCAAATTCGCTCGATAAATTTACATTTGTATCAGTGCATATTTCAGGGGGGCGCATTAAACCGATAAACGTGATTTATTCTCCGAAAGGAAAAGTCAGATGTATAAAAGTTTGATGTGGGTGTGTATACGAAGAAATGAGTTTTATTTATGATGTTGCGCAGGCTGCGAAAAAAATAATGGCCCACGAAGATTTATAAAAAAGATTTTCCTCTTCCGGAAATAAGCCCATTGATTCCTGATGAAATACAAAACGGCACTTGCGAGATTTTCGTCACATTCGCATTGTACGCTTCGTACAATACAAATGATTGTTGTCTGGGACAATGCAGGAGATGCGCTTGGTTACCAAAACGAAGTCGGGGAAAAGAGAGCTCGTTTAACATAAATTATCTGAGACGCGACAAATGCATACTTATGCGCGGATATATTACCGAGATGCACGTTTTTAAGGATGAGAATCCGTGTATGTATCACGTCTGAAGTTTTCCTTGGAATCCTTGTTTAGGGCAAAACAAATGCAACTCGAATAAATCAGAATTTAAAAGGCGACGCAAAACGAATAAATTACAATTTAAATCAGATCTTTGTTAAACCTGGAGGTGAGTTGATTGTTAAATAAAAAAAGAATGCTGCTTATATTAAAAATACAGTCGAGATGCTAATGAGCGTAAAATACTACTCGAATAGAATCGATATATAATTTTAATAGAAACAAATTTAGAATCAAATTGCAACAACTTGGATATGAAAATCAATGTTAATCACATATTTATTTAAAATGACAATAAATGCAGTTTATTGCGGTTTATACAGGGGAGTGAGATTTATGAAATGTAAAAACTTACGAGGTTGAAATGGAGTGACGAATTCCCTAAAAATAGACATAACTAAACATTAAGCAAATGAAATAGTCTGTACCTGTACACACACACACAAGTCTTCGATGACTGACAATTTCGATCAAACTGATTTGTGTTAACACTTTTTTTAAGACGGTGACATTAACCCTGACTCAGACAAGCTGTATGCGTGGAAAGCTTTCGGTCGTGTTGCAGATTTTGGTGCAGTGTTGTGTAGTCTTTGTTTATTTGAAATTCTCAACAAAAAAAAGGTGTCTCGCAATAATGAGACTTTTTTCACATTTAACGTTCGTTTTACATAATAGGCAGCGTTTGAAGAAAAAAACATGAATAAATTGGAGCAAATTTCATGCTTGTTAGGTTTTTTTTCTTGACGAAAGTTATTTTTAGACGAAGCGCTATCTTCGCCAAATATTTTCGCAAATAATTTATCAGTCACGTTTCCAAGTGGTGTGAAATCGTCGCCGCAGTTCGCAATCATTAAAACGCGCGAGGGTCGAAAGTTCGCGATGTTTTTACCGTTTTCCCTCTCGGCTTCCTCCCTTACGCCCTTCGCGAACAATATTTTACAATAAACACGTCCGACCGGAACTAACGTTATTCTTCGCGGTATTACGCCTTTCGCGGCCATGTGTCTGCGTTATTCTGGACGGGATACGAAAATATTAGAAACACATTTATAAAAATCTCTGAACATAAATCTTAATTTCGAGGATTAGCTGTCTGCAAGGTCGCTCACGCATAAAATATCGAAGCCATTTATCAAGCTTATTTGAATGTCGCCCGTATTTTAATAAATAGTGCGAATTGTGATTAACGAGCTTGTCTTATTATTAATATAACTTCAGACTTCAAAAATTACAATTGTTTCACCTAGTTTGCTTCTATACTTACATCAATCACCTCATATAAATTAAATTTTTTGTCAATAAGATTTAATGGAAATTTTGTGTTAAATACTCTAAGAAAAGGTTGATCCTTAAACCCCCCCAAATCGCCATTGGAGGGAGTATAAGGTAAATACGTCTTTCTGAAATGCAAGGAGAGCTGAGCTGGGCAAGGGCTTTTTTCCACGAGGAAGCTTGACCAAATTATTTTTATTTTAAGCTCTGTCCGGATTTCCACGTAATAATATATCTTTTGCCATTGTTATGTGATATTGAATAGAGTTGTAATAATTTTGATTAATTATATTTATTATTTGCTAATCAGTTATTCTGGTCTATATTAATTACACGTGTTTCTGTGTAAATTTATTCAATAGTTCTTTTTTGTTCAAATTCAAATTTATTTACATTTAATACATCTAAAAGCACACAGTTAGTTGTAAATAGAATCTGCATTATTTACCATCCACATTATTCGGCCGTGTAACACGAATTCGGGTCGAAATTAAATTACAATTAACCGAAACCTGGTAGTCAACGTCCGTCCGTTCCGTTAATAAAAAGAGACGTTTTAACAGTGTGCACGAATATAATTGCGGCTTACGGTTTTGAACTTTCGCATCGTTAAAAAGCTATTAGGTGGCAAAAACACTGACGCGTTTCGTACCGCATTGAACGCATCTTGTCTTCGCTTTGACTGATTGGTTTGGACCACCATTAGCTCGGGCGGTCTTGATCAATAGGGGCGGAAAAAGGCTGCGGGGACTTAGTTGAATTGCTTCGGATTCAGTTCATAATAGAAAATATTTTCTTCTTGTATTTCAGTGGATAACCAATGCTGCAGGAAAATAGAACAATTTTATAAATTCTGATTATTTTTATTAATGTCCTGGTGAAGCTTTGTTTAGCTTCCACAAGTCGACGTGCCAAATTTATGCGCTCGTTTCCGGTTTCTTTATTTAAAGAATGACACGCCGTTTGCAGATACAATTGCACAAAAGTTTGCGCCCCGCAAAATTACCTTTTTGCGCATTTTAATATAAAACTTTGGAAGCGCTCAGTGCACCACATGGCCGAAGACTCTATTGGCTGGAGTTTTGCCTTCGAGATTTTCATAAATAATACTTTATCAATGACACTCGACCGTGGAACTCAAACAAAACAAAAGTTGCGTAATTGAGGTTGTTTGTCAGAGTACTTACTTTAAATTTTATTCACTATCAGATTTGACCTTCCGCACTTTGGATAAATTAAATAAAAGTTCTTTGGCTAGGTTCTCAAACCCTCTAGGTTTACTCGTCGTAAATCTTAATTATTCCAGTATTTCTCGGTTTCCAATTTCAATCGACGCGACGTATTTATAATTGTTGTGGAGATTACTCTTTGACTTCGAAGTAACTGAACTCAATTTAAGTTATCGATTATTAGATTAAAGGAATGTATTGTTCGCTTCATTGCCGGGGCGCAGTGAAGCGATAGATACCCGCTCTGTAGTTCGGAATGGATCTGTTAATTTTATGGAAGAGATAACAATTCGGCGTATTCGGCAAAGATTTGCAGCGCAACTACCTCAATGGAGTGAGCGCAGAACGAGTCGTAAAATTCTGTAGATCTGGAAATTTATTAGAACGATTTATTTCGGTAAATATTACTGTACCTAAATAAAAAAACCAACATATCTCCACATCACACACTATTTATACCTACAACAGAAACTGTTTCACCGTATAGAATGTGTTCTATCTCCAAACAATTTTTTGTTTATTATAATGAGTTTACGCTAATAGAAAAAAGTTTGCGCATTTTTAATTACTCCTTCCTATTAATTTCTTTCAAACCACCACCATCTCACTAATTAAAGAGTCACACTAATTAAAGAGAGAATTCCCGAGATGAGTGTTTGTGATTAGAATGTAAATGTCAGGCACTTCGCGTTGACATTTCGCTCTCTGGCTGTTGATTGATGAAGTCGTCACGTCAAACGCCAAGATATATGAGGCTGGGATGTATGATTATATAAATTCAGTTATTTATTTGCGGGAGTTACTCGCCTTTGTGCACGTTGCAAACCCGTACCTGTACACATACAGGGAGGGGACCTCATGCGCATCCACATATGCATATTTGATGCGATCCGCATTAAAAAGAAAGATAGAAAATGGCACGTTTCCAGCAAACAAAGTTTTAGCTGAGACATAAGCAAAATATTTTTGATGCAAAACCAACTGGAAGTGAACTAAAAAAAATACTCGTTTATTTAACGCACTAATAAAAGTGATTGTCTCCTCTTTGAATTAATTAACAATCCGGAGAGCACTAGCGCGGTTGAATGGCATAATTAATTTCTGTTGCTAATGTAATTTGTTTGAGATGATAAAAGTTGAGAATATCTGGAAATTATTTAACTCCCGGAGGACTTAGAGGCGCGACGGCGGCGTCGACTTCTGATCTGCCGAAGAAAGGACTGAGCCTTGAGTAAACCTTTTCACCGCCTGAAGTTCATGTTTACTTTTTTGCTTTGCGGATTTTCTTTTGATATTTAATTTATTATTAAAGCTCACCTTTTCATGATAAGATTATCTCACTTCAGGGAGACTTTTACGACATTTATTGCCTTGGCCTTAACTTGGCAGGGTTGTTTCAAATTAACAAAAAAAAATTCCGAGTTGTTATTAATTTCTCAGATGCTTGTACAGTCATAATTTGTGAAGAAATTTAGAAAACCCCGTTCTATTTTTATTCGATATTCAGTTCTAAAAGAAATTACGCCCTTCGGACAAGTTAAATCCCCCCGCCATGAAATCCTCGTCTATCTGACAAGTAAAATATGCCAGGGGCTTCTAATCTTTAAAAGTCATGAAAATGAACACTGGTGCAACTGAACCACGCGGAATTATTTCCGCTCATAAACAGCCCGGTTCTGTGCATTCGCGCCGCCGTAAAAGCTGCCCCGGAATTTCTAATTTGGACGCCGGCAAAACAATAATAAAATGCTTACTTTAACATTTCTGCGTTTTTCATCGTACCTATAGAAATTTAGGGGCGAACTTTGCGGGCGAGCGTCGGTCGGTGTTAACGCGTTTCCGTTTTAAACTTTTTCGGGCGAAACTTTTCAGGCGTCGCCGCTGTAAATTAGCAATTCCACCTAATTTGTATGCACTACAAAAACGTAATTAAACACAAAGGGTGCAAGGGAGAGACTGAAATACACTGGGGTATTACAGCTCGTGATCTAATTCCACTTTTTATCGATTCCCTGATATTTCTTCATTTACTACGTTTCTCTTTCAGACTACAATTTCACGCTTTTAAAACGTGAAACGTTAAAAGTTTTCACTTTATTAAAAACGTTGTTTAATTTACAACTAGAATCGCAATCAAATTCTTCTCATGAAATAATGAAATAGAAAATTCAATCTGATTGTGATACTTAACATGTATCACAATCAGATTGAATTTTCTATTTCATTATTTCATGAGAAGAATTTGATTGCGATTCTAGTTGTAAATTAAACAACGTTTTTAATAAAGTGAAAACTTTTAACGTTTCACGTTTTAAAAGCGTGAACTTTAAAAAGAGAGGTAGAATTTTAATTCAGAAATAAAGGCAATGCACGAAGATTAGACCGGACTATTATCATAATGTTTTGCGGAGTTATTAAGACATTATCGCTTCATTTAAGCATTCCGCTAGATTAAAACTTTACGGGCAAGTTTCCCGAACTTAATTATGAAGAAGGTTGTACTTACCTAGAACTACGTAATATAAAGGACGAAAAGGACGCTGCTGCTCGCCCAACTTTATCTCTCCGCTACAAAATAATTTAATAGGTTTCCGTAGTGCAGTTTCGCCATCAAAGTATTAAGCGATGTTCATAACACGCCCGTATTTACAACGGAAAGTATGTAAATTTCAGTTTTAAACTTTACAAAAGCGTTCCGCATGCATGTGAAATATTTTATATCAAATATCGCGGAATTAAACTGCATTTTCTAAACTCTGTTTGTAACAGCGGAATTAAAAGTTTCAAAGCAGAAAAAATTGCTCGCGCAAGATAGGAGTTTTTTTGTTTTTCGTCGTCGTGAAAGCTCTTCCCCAAATTGATTAAAATATGTGTGAGAAATTGATGACGTCGGGGAAAAAAGTATAACATGGACAGGCTATTAACTACAAAGAAGTTGCTTTCAAAAGAAAGTCGAATAAGATTAATTGTCCGAAATGATTGATCTAATTGACGGTCGTGTTGAAAGGAAATCATCTTGACAAATACATTTCAAACCCCTGTTAAAAGCCTCGTCCTCTAATATACTAGTAATAATTATCGTTAATTTTTAAATAAAATAATTAAAGCGCGGAGCAAACCCAGGCATTGGAGGAACGAATGACTGATTAAATTCGGGGGGGCCTTGTCTGTGAACGAAATGGAAAATTAGTCGAATATCCGCCGTAATTAATAAATACTGTGTATTCGTTAATTCAGAGGTTTGCCGCTGTATCTAAGGAAATTATTTAAATCATGCCCTGCGGGGTAGTTTCAAATGAAGTCCTGTTTTAAACACCTCCTTGGGATTAATAATGTAACGTGCGGTAGCTTCGAATGCTTCGTACCGGGCCTGATATGTTTGAAAGCAGAAACTTTGTGTTTCCCAGCCGACATCACTTAATGATTATTAAAACGTTAACTCGCTTGTTGCTATCATCAGAAAATTAATTTCGGACTTGTTGTTTGGAAGCGCGAAATAATATTCGCGAAAGTAAGTGCTCTTAATTAATTTTAACGCTTCGTTGCTTAATTATTGTAAAGTAAAACTGACAAACTAAAGTTCTTTATTTTATAGTATTTTACGATTCTTATTTCGTGAGAGTTTTTCGAGATAAATTTCCTTATACATTTCGGAAATAAATCTGCTCGTAACAGATATTTTCATTTCGCTGGATTTCTCGTGCTATTTCATATTCCACGCGTACGAGCTCTTATACGCCTACTTAAAATAATATTAAGAAATAAATCACTATAACTGGGATGCTGTAGTGCACACTCCATCTAGCTCAATTTCTCGGGGACGTTTTCGTATTCATCCTTACAACGACACTAAAATTAAAGCAATGAAAGTAACTCAATAGGACTGAAATGTTTTTTTTTGTACATAAATCCAGAACGAAATAAATCGAGTTGATTAAAACGATATGAAATTGATCAACGCGGCAAGAATTCCACAACAGAATCCATTGTGTTTTGGTAACGAGTTAAAAGCATTAGCGACTTCAAAAAAGAGTTACACAGGCGGAAACGCGGAGGTTTTAATTGTATTAATTAACAAATTCCCTAAATGAAAGTAGAAAACTCAATTACTCGTTAAAGGTTGCGCGCAGAACTACCCCTCCAGTTTGATGTGGCAATTTTTAATTCAACAACGGAGACAAGTTTTAAAAAATCAAAAAGGTACCCTCTCCAGGAATTAAAAGTAGTGTAAACTATTATTGTTACTTAAATGTGATGGGGAAGCTTAATTTATTATGAACCGAAAGCCTCTTAATAAAAAGCAAATATTTTCTTTTGGTTTTCATTTGCGGACGCTCAATCTTAAAAGTTACGTGACGTATATCTCGCTGATGCCTCGATTCCGACTGCTAAACTAATTACGGGAATCTGGGAAGGAAGTCGTCTCCGGGCACATTCAGAACTTCGTTTCCACATAGTCAGGCCATGAAAGAGTTTGTTGTATTTTCAGGCTTCGTGAGCCAGAAATATTGAACAATTTCGAACGTGTATCGGATATTTATGTTTTGACATTTTCACAACTCGGTCGATTTTAGAATAGTTTTAGAATAAAGTCATCGAAATATAAGACATTTTTATATTAAACATCGGGGTTGGCGGTTGGTTTTTATCTTTCAGGAGATATTTACGATTGCCTCGTTTTATTTGAAACATCATCATAAAATGTACTTATTTAAATAATAATTAAAATTTACGAAGGCTTCGTACTTAAGAAAATAATTGCCCCAATTTTTATTCCGCTTCCTTCTAGAGATAATTAGGACAAGACGTAAAGTAGTCTTCGTTAAAAATTAACAAAGCAACCCTCTTAATTAACAATTCCGCCGACACAATTTTATTTATACCGTTTTTAGAAAAATTGTACGCACTTCGCTACAGAACGTGTTCATACTAATTATAATTTCCTTGCACTACCCCCATTTGAAGTCGACTAATTAAGAAAGGTTTGCACTAAATAAAAATGGCCCCCAACTAACTAAATAATTATGTATAAAATATGCAGGGTTTAATCACTTGTATTGTGACAATAGGCGAGCTTGAATTATCGTCAGATAAACACCATATTAAATTCAATTACTGTTTGTGATTAACCTTTAACTGTTTAAATTATTACACCACGCGGTATATACCCCCAACGTAGCTAATTTAATGCGAAATTTATATGTGTGGTAGATATACCTATAACAGTTGTATAGTAAGGTGTAAATATAATAAATTTTTATTATTTTTTTTGTTGATGTTAGAGAGATGTAAGTCTACTTGGGGATGGATGAAACTCGGGTTCGAACATCGGATTGAAAGTGGACACATCCCTACACGTCCCTAGAGAAACCGCGGGTCATTCAGTGCGGTTTAATCCTCATTCGGAGCTAGTGAAATGGACATGTATTGCGCGTTAGGTCCGCATTTACACATTATACTTTATTTAATGCATCCGCACACGGCCCGTTCGAAATAAATAGTAATAATGCGAGGCTATTTTGGAATGTATAATTGCGTTCGCGCGGGAAACGCGCCCGCTTTTAAGAACAATGCCGAGGCGAAATTCAACTTTTAATTAAATTTAATGCCAGATTATTCAAACAAGTATCTCGCCGCCCTGATAGTAAAATTTTATAAGAGCGGCCGTTTCTACGTCTGTCGTATTAGCACATTGCTAATGTTGAAGCTTATTTAATTGCGTTCGCTACGGCTAATCCGAGTTCGTTATGTTTGCTTTTTGGATGCAATATTCATTATGGCTTGCAATCTCGACGGGAACTGATGAATTTTGTTGTTCTCAAACTATTTTACCAAGAGATTTACAAAACCGCTAAAGACGACAAACATCACTTGCAAATACCGTAAATAATTGAAGCTGAATAAATTGCATTTAGTGTTCCATATAATGATAGCTACTTATGTATTTGTTCATCGTTTGTTGATGTATTTACTTTATTATTCATTTATTTACTTTTTTACTTTATGTAAAACTCAAGCATTTATTTTGTGAACTGCGAACGATTTTAATTGCTTACGTATTCAGAGAAGTTACTCACGTTATCCCGAGGGTTGTCATCCCCAACTGCACGTGCTGCAATTCCTGTCAATCTAACGTGACAGTCCCGGAATTTCATTTCTCATAAAGGTATTACTTCTGTGATTCATTCGTCGACTTTATTTGCATTCCCCCATCGATTAAATTAAACTTTTCACTCGTGCTGAAAAATTCGCTATGGTTTCGGCCTGCAATAATTTAACTGCTTGAGACAAATCCGGCGCTAAATCGACGCGCCCTTTTTCTTAAAAAAAATGCGGACATTTCAGAATTTCACTTCTAATTGGACAAAGCAGAATACTTCTTGGAGCAAGACGTTAATTCACAGGGATTAGACAGCCGTCTGCAGATCTGAATAAGATTAATTGTTCCGCAGGAAACGACCCTAGATCCTTTTGAACCAAGCGGCATCCTGCGCTGCAAATTCATGCAGTTTTTCTAGCTGCTAAAACATAAATGAACGGCGAAATCTAACGAGCGTTGTTTAATGAGTTTCCCCGGATAACTGTAAATAACCTGGACGTTCGCCGAAAAAGAAAATAATGAGACCTTGCAAGGGCTCTTTTTGTCGTGTCGACATTTTCTTCCGGTGCTTGTCAAGGAAATATCGAAACGTTTCAAAAAAAAAAACGCTTCACTCAAGACTTGCGGTCGTCGTCGTATGCAAATGAATCATAAGAGAACTTCAGTTGGGCCTAGTCTTGAGATTTTGCCCGAGCTTGGATTCATCAATTACTACGTACTTAGTCAACTCTGACAACTTCATTTCAGTACTTGTTTTAGGTCCGTTCTAATTAATTACTCTTCGTAAGAACGAATTTGGTTGGGTTGCCTAAAGAAATTGAATTTGCGTTAAATTAACTTTTTATTCCAAATTAATTTAAGTTTCAAGGAACTATTAAGACAAGCTTTTTCTTGCTCATTTTATCGCTTATTCTAGTAATGAAGAGGGTTGATTACTCGACGGCATTTCTTCTTCTTTGACAATAATTTCTGGTATTTACATGTAATTTATTCTCTTTTCATTAACGACTTGCTATAAGCATCCGGATTGGTGTTTAAATATTATAGTTACATCCTGATGAATAGGCCACACGCAAACCAGAGAGGAATAGCTTCTTAATAAAAGCCTCGTGCGTTCTCGGAATTTCTCGTCACTTCTTGAAACATTCGGGACGATTATAAAAGCAGAAGTGAGCTTGAGGTTCGAGTAGCAGCTGCTCATTTCTTCATTGTTCTATTATGCTCCAGATTGGAAATAAATAAGTTATTCCTATTCTGTAACTTTTTTTGCATCGAATCGAAATACATGACAGGAATCGGAATGTTTTCAAATCAAAATATTCAGTCTGTATTATATTTTTTGGGTATGGTCTGTGATATTCTGTAAAGGAGGTAGAACACATCAGCTATTTAACATTCTGTAAAACATTGTAATATAGAAATCGAGCAGAATTACAGCATATTAATTCAACAACATTACGATCCGATCTGTCAAATTCACTGATTTCGATTCGATTTGAGTTACAGAATAGGGGGCATTATTTGTCACTCCGATGTTGAATATTATTATTATTCCGTTCATGTGGTTTCATTATTTATGTTTGTATTATTTATTTAAAAAATGTCATAAGCTGCATGTATCGTGCAAATTATTACAATATGCGTGTTTGTCATCTAAATGTAAATATATTTCCCTGAATTACTTCGTCAGTGAAATGCAAAAAGTCAATTACGTATTTGTATCGAACATGCATTAACGTATACTGCGTCAAATGAATTATACCGAGGAAATGCACAGGGGTGGTAAAATAGACCCGATGCATCCATTTCGTCTCCGCCGCGACGCTTAGCGTCGCTCGTCCTGACTTTACGTAATTTGTTCGTAGCTTCGTAAGCTATGGAAATTAACTGTGTAAATCTTGGCGGGACCGCTTCAATTTTTCTCCGGGGAAGAGTAATTCGGTCCGTTTGCGGTCCTTCCATAAATTAATTTTGCGGACAGGAAGCAGACTCCTAATCAAATAGTGCACTGAGAATAATCAGAGATTAAGGAAGGATCTCCATTGACGCGTGTATTTATTTATGCTGCAGGAAAGTTATTTATGGCCGTATTCGACGTATTTCAGATTTACGTCCCGACCGTAAATTACGTTAGGATAATCTCTAATAAACCTAATTTACAATCGTAATTTCCGTAATGATCGTTTTTATGCTAACGACACTGGTTGGTTTACGCTGTACGTTAACAATAAATAATTACGTGCAGCGAACACGGTAACGATACTAATTTCCGGAAATTTAAACTTTAAAAAGCTGCTTAATTAATTACAATTTCTAATGAACCCCTAGGATTCATTAAAAAAAAAGAAACTAAAAAAAGTTCATTAATTAATTCACATGTGGTTGTATTTTTGTTAATGATCAGCAATAAATATCCGTTAGCTTTGCTCGGCGATTAAGTTTAATATCCACGTTGTTAATAAATTGTCACAGCATACATTACAATTGTCAACAGCTTTAACCCTTTATCTCTGAACGTTGTATATACATCGTTTAACTAATGCCCAGCCCCCCCATAAACACCGTTCCACGCAAGAGGTGAATTCCAACCTGATTTGCTGTCACGTAAGAACGAATTTGTTAACATTAAAAACTGTCGAGGAAAGTTAAGCTTTTATAAAACAATTTACCTGCCTCGTTCCATAAACTTGTTAAAAGACTATCGCGAAACAAAAGCAAAGAACTTGCGCTGCAAATTGTAGCCGTGAAGCGCGGGCAAATTTTTTTAGTTCCCCTGCTTCGCGTAAAACCAACTTCGGGCAAACTTCTCCCCGTGATTGCGAAAAAAACGAGCTCGAGAGATTCAAAAAGGGATGCTTTCGTAGTTTGCGAACTATGTAAGTTTGCCTTGCACATCTTAATTTTGTACCCGTAATGATTATTTTATTTATAAGTGCCTAACATGATGGCGAGGTTTCGTTTCATTTCCGACTGATTTTTTTTTTTATTTTGGAATGCGTTGCACGATAAAATAAACGTGAAACGTTTCCTCTACGAGCGCGCATGATATTTAAACATCGTTGAATGGAGAACTTTACCACCGTATTCATTGAAATGCTATATATTTGTCCCGGCTCGGAGCAAAATTATTTTCCGGTGCATGCAATTTGCCGCCGAAGGCAATTCACCCCCTTTTTGAATTACCGCGCAAGATGAATGTCTGGCGAGGTGGATTTCTGTAGCGGATTCGACTACATCGCACCGGTAATTAACGCTGTAATTTACAAAACACACCGAGTCCTTTAATTAAGGGGTGGTTCTTCTATTTGGAAACGTGCACTTTCTATACTTTCTATTTTCTATACCACCGTCGCGTCGTGTCAGCTCAATACGATACGTGTACACGCAGATCTAAATTCGAAAAGTTTTCAAAAAATAACTCATTTCGAACTCGCAATCATGTGGTGCTAAATTACTCATTGATTACTTACTTACTTATTGATTATGCGTTTCACAGAAAAGAATGAATTCTTTTAGAATTTCTACAATCCAAAAATAAAAGTGTGATAATTTTTTTCCAAATAACGTAAAATTAGAAGTGAATTAAATTGCGACATGCAATTGTGGTGTTCTTGTGGTTTCCTGTCGTAGTATTTAACTGATAAAGGTACTTTCCTTTACGTATTCTTATCGATGCAATGATTTATAAGAATTATGAATAAATTATTTAGGTACAATAGTAAAAGAACAGATTTATAATAATATAATAATAATAATATGTATTTATTTGCCCAACAGTTTACAAAAACCAATAATAGAGCAAACAGGAAATATGAAAAAATATGAGAACAATTAAGTTTAACAAAACCTAAAACTAAATCAGAAACTAAATCTAAAACTAAAACTAAATCGAAATGCAAACAAAAGAAAACAGAAGAAAGATAACAGTGAAAGATAACTTAGTGAAAGATAACACAGTGAGAGCGGGAAGTGTAATCAGCAATGAAGTTTTAGAAGAAAGTTAAGTAAGACTGGACGTGTAGAAGTTCATTACAATTTTTTTGAAACTAGAATAGTTTAAATGAAAGATGTCTATACTGCTACAAAGTTGGTTATAGAGTGTGGAAGTAATATGTATTGGAGAACGCGCTAAAGCGTTGGTTCTTGGGACAGGCAAGTATAGTGAAAGGGAGTTTCTGCCAGTCAAACGTGGAATATGAAAGTAAATTTTTACCAACAGATCTGCAGCATCAACCTTGTTATGAATCAACTTATATAAGAAAAGTAAGCTTGAGACACATCTCCTGTGAACAAGGGGTAAAGCATCAAATTCCATCAGCAAGACTACATGAGGAAAACCTCTAGAAGGATAAACGCCATATTCCTTAAACCATCTATACTTAAGAAATCTGCGTTGTATTTGTTCTAGGACATCAACGTGGCAGTTATAAATGGGGTACCATATTAATGACGCATATTGAAGTCGTGACAGGATGAAAGAATTGAAAAGAGCATTTAAGACAGTAGAATCTGTAAAGTCACGAGCATTTCGAACAATAAAGCCTAATAGCGACATGGACTTTGCAACAATGTCATTGACATGGTGAGTAAACAACAACCGATCATCAAAACTAACACCTAGATCTTTAACCATCGTAAAATATTCTAAATAATGACCATCTAGTTGGTACTGAAACAAAAATTTGGATTTCTTACGAGAGAATGAAACAACTTTGCATTTATCAATATTTAAAGTAAGTCCGTTTGAGACGCACCAGTCAGAATCCAAATAATCCCAAATAAGAACACGCACACTTTCACATCTTATCATTAGATATACAGAGTGTTACGATATACGAGTAATTTACTAACAGTGTAATTTTTATATTATGCAAAAGATTAAGTCTCCACATTTCATTGGCAGAACACTTTTGTTAATATCTAAGACAGAGTTATTATAAATGGTCCTTACATACCGATTGTCAAATTGAATCTTGAAAAACAGCAAAAGTATGACAGGCTATGGTTTAAATTAAAAATTAAAAAAGAAATATGACATGTCTACTTCGCTGTATATTCTAGACACAAGGCTCATATATGAATTAAAGGAATTAAGACAACTTAACTGTATATGATGTATTACATATATAAATGCTAACTTTAGTATATCATGCAGTTGTTGATCGGTTCCAATTATTCATTCGAGGATTGTTCGGAAAAGTCGCTTTTTTCAAAAAAATATTTGCAATGATATCCATGCCTCATTTATTTAGATTTTCTGAATATTCTTCTACTATCTCTCTTCTGTCTTCAATGGTATACGTTTGCTTTTAAATGAAGTCTCCCATGTACACTTCCTATAGTTAGTATTGTGCAATAAAATATGCTTACACGTACAATTAAAAATAAAACCATCTTGAACACTGCCTATGATGACAGCAAATAGTTCAGGTTTAGCAATACCCTGTATTTTGTAATATACGTTAAAGCAAGCTTTAAATCACTTTGTTATTACAGGAAATGTGTGCCAGAAACTAAAAAAGAAAAAATTTATGTAAGTCTCAGTCAAATTGAAATAGAGTGAGTTCCAGAAACATTTAATTAATCAGAGTATCACTCCCCCTCCTCCTCTATATCGCAACGCCTAAAAGGATATTACCGCTTAAAAGGAAAAAAAAATTGGTAAAATTAAAACGTCGTAAATACTACGGATCTTCAACAAACAAGACCAGAACCAATTTTGCTCTGACATTTAATTAAAAATTTCGATAAGAAATCCGATACAGGGCACGCTCCTTTACGTAGACGGCTGTTAAAAAAATTAATTATTTTTTAATGCGTTCAACATGTTTTCCCGATTGTTTTAGCCCGAAGGGCTTGATTGAGAAATCTTTGTTTCGAAATTAATTTCGATGTTTGTTAATTCACCGTGTTAATGCGTTAAATGTACCTACATGTTGAGGATGCATTAAATTATCAAATTAGTACTAATATACTGAGCGATTAAAACATTGATTACTCAATTACGAGTGACGGACGCTTCCAGCATAATTGATTGTTATGTCTAATTAGGCCAATCCGTAAATGACTTTTCGTGTAAATATTTTCCCATGTGCTTTGTAAAGTTTCATTAATAAATCGAACTGGGCATTTCTTTTTTAATTATGGATTTTAGAGCGATTCAATACTTTTCTCTCAAATAATTTCGCAGGAAAACACGTGAAATCTTCGTAATCTCGTCTTGAATAATTCAAGTAAAAGAGCGAACATGATAATAATTTTCTTCGTATAAGAGAGACACCCACGTAACCAACAGAGTTCGCTAAACTTTCAGCATTATTCGGACTTATCCAAAACAAAAGTACCCACTGTGAGCTGCTGCTTTAATTTCTTGTAAAATAATCGCACGTTAAATTTATATCCCCGTAGCTGCCTGAAGGATTACACGAATCCTTAAATTGTTTTCCAACTTTGTTCTTAGCACAAAATTTGATGTAGACACTAATAACTTAAGCCTTCTTAATTTATATCGCGTTGTTAATTACAAGGATAATGTCACTGGGAATATTCCTATGTATATACACAGTACAAATAGATTCCCCTCTCCTGAATTTAATAAATTTCGGTGCTTTTATAAATAATAATCTAGGCAGCTTAACTCTTTAAAAGTTTTCTGTTTTATGTCAAAGTGGAAACAATCAGCTTGAATGTAGCATGATCGATTAACATCATGAAGTCATCATGATAATGGGCAAATCTGTGGTAGATCCTGCTAAAGTGCTGATGTGATGATACCTGTTTAAACACGTATTTAATCATCTCGTTATCTCCCTCGAAGCTAATGGAATGGAATCACATTATAATTTAACTCCATACAGGGTGTTGGAAAAAGAGTGTTCTAGAAGAATTGATCTACTATGACATTTAACCTTTTTAAGCTTTTGTTTTATTTATTATTCTAGAAGAATTGGTCCACTATTACATTTGACCTTTTTAAGTTTTTGTTTTATTTACAGAACGTAAAACTATGAAAATGATATAAGAAATTAAACAATTATACCACTAAATAAATAAATGAAATAATAAATTATGTGTCCGTTGAATTTGATAAATTATTTACAATTAGCGGTCAGATTTGTAGATTTGCACAGCCAAAAGATAATTTTTTGCTGGGCGTTTGTGGCTTCTAACTTGCGACCGCTATTCTGTAAAGCTTGGGCAAAACTACAACCACAATTTAATTAACGTAAAATACCTTCTTCCTTTCCGTTGATAACAACCGGAATGATAAAGTTTGTTATTACTGCTTAGTATTATGCAATTTTAATGAAACAGAATTCAAATAATAAAAAATTGAACACAATGGTTATCGTACGAACAATGGAAAACGCGAAACGTGTTCTGTTTTAACGCGTTAGCGAAGTTACAAATAAAAATATCCCCAGATTTAAAACAGAAACGTTAACACCAATAACATAAAAGTGACTTTGACGACATGTGGAAAAGGATCGCGATGCGTGAGGGGGAAGGGCGAAAGGGAGATGGACGACGGGAGAGCGTCGTGAAAAATTCAAATTATTTGTCGCATTGAAAAGAAAAGTTTACCGCCGGCAATAAAACGTGGAATTTTAAATTTCTTGACTCAGATACAATCAATACCGGGCTCCTGCATTGTCACAAGTAATATAACAGAATGTAAATGGTAGCGGATGTGGGCCATCATTTCCATTTAAATAGAGTCTCGTAGCTGCGGATATTGCCGACTCTTTCTTCTACTTCAGTCACATTTCAAGTTCCGACACCTACACAATTCCGCCGGTGACAAATAGTCCTGGAAATCAGATATGCAGATTCACCCCAATCCTTAAGAGTTAAAAGCATCCACTGTCGGCCTATTATCGATTAAAGTGGCCACGTTTCCGTAAAGCAATCGACTCTACCTCCTTAAGTAGACTTAACCGTCGACAGTACGTTTATTAAGTACCTACCCTAATTCACACGGTGCAATCCAATAGGAGAAATAGGGGAATATTTCTTTTCTAAAAATTGCCAGCGTGACACTTTACTTTGTAGTTTACAAGAGTTGCTGAATAAATAATATCATAGACATGACAAACTTAAGAATAAATTCTAAAGTCTTTCGATGTTTAATTCCAAGTTGCACGTCACATTTAAATTTTATAACCGATGTATTTATACTTACTGCAATTGTTATCTACTGTATATTTTATTCATTTCCTTTCTTACACTTATTTGCGTTTCATTTGTGGTTTATTTTGTGTTAAAACTACACTATTTATTTTAAACATTAAAAATAAAAAATGGAAGAGTTTCGAACAGTTTCCAATGCGCGTAGCTCTCCGAGGCAGACGCAATAAATATCGAGGAATGTTTCATTTCCTTCGACCCCGGCATGTTTATTCCGAAACTTTTTTAATATTCTGATTTTATTTGATTTATTGGTTCGGCAAATAAGGAAACTGAATATTAGTCGGAGGGGGCGGCAGTGGCGGGCCAGTCATTAAAACCACTACGGTACACGCGAAACGTTGGCTAAAAACGTAACCAAAACCGCAACATAGTTTCCTGATGTTGCTTTTGCTTGCCTTCCAGGAAACTCGAAATAATTAAACGAAACTGCGCGTAAATTTTTCGTAGGAACCGCAGAGCAAGTACACCTACAGAAACTCATTAACCAAATTTTTTAATTCATTTCGTTTCGCTTAAACGCAAACATTTCATAATTAATTAATTTTGCAACTTGTAAACTCCATCCTCTAATTTGCGCTGCTAGTTTCGCGTTAATCTCAATAAAACCATTCCGTCGTCTTTTAGAGGAGGTAAACTGCAAGGCGATATAAATCTCGACCCGAGATTAAAGTTAATGAGTAAGAAAACACTTCGTCAGCACAAGTGGCGTTAATTTAGATTATTGAATGAACGAAACGTTTCGGAACCGTTAATTCAATCTAACGGCGCAAATTTAAGATGAAAGAAAGCTCAAAAATTTTGTTATTTCATACAACGTTTTCAGGTACTAATAAAGGACATAAGATGAGAATAGAAAAAAATATACAAAGCATAAAAAAATTTATTCCATGTAACTCATAACAATTAAAAGTTGCACATGTCAGGGGTTGGTAGATACTTGCTGTACAAATTAACGAATTCCTCGACGGGACAAAGGTCTTCACATCCCGGTAACTGCAGCAACTGAGGGTGCTTGCGTGAGTAATCCTGATAAAGAACCTGCGAATAAATTCGGATTAAGTTCCGGTCGTAAAACCTCTCAATTTTTGTTCGCACCTTAATTCCGTGCCCGTTCGTCATTTTGTGCACCTCTAAAGCAACGTACGCCCCGTACGGGGGATGGTGCGGCTTGAAAACCCCGAGTACACTTTGTAGCGCGACGATTGTATAATCGTGACCGGAGTACAACACCATCTTACGGCTTTTCAGACTTTCAGTGCCGTTGATTTTTCTCTGAGTGTCTTCGATGATGCGCTTTAGTAAAAACCCTAAAAACCAAAATACTTAAACACGTTCTTTTTCGTTTCAAAGTAAAACAAAATTACCTCCCGACAACGTCTTCAGTAAATCAGTATCTGTGGCATACGTCCAGTACAATTTCCCTAAAGTCTTTAGGGGTTCAGGAAACACATACTTGGTCCACTTTGGTAGTTTCAAGCCAGCTTCAGCCTAAAACAAAACCCAATTATATAATGAGCAGGATTCTTTTGGTTGTCCAGCTCCAGGACGTACCTCGGCGGATAATCCGTTTTGCAGCAAAAATATTTGTTCCAAAGTCGTGACATTCCAACCCGTGTTCACCGACAGGTACTCGAACAGTTTTGCCACCTTCTTTGGGTCATCGATCTCGCCGGTGCTTAAAACTTGCGCGTTCCTTTCTTTCACAGCTTCGATATACCGCTGGCAGTTTCTTAGATACAAGAATAACTAAAAAGAGAATGCGTTATTTTCAAATCGAAATAATATTACCTAGGTGCTTACCAGGTCCTCCTCGATTTTTGGAGATACGAAATCAATCGGTTGCCAATTCAAGTGTGCGTTCCACACCTCCAAACTGGATGGTTGAAACAAGGATGCGAGCACGAGCAGGGCGGATATCCTGGTACGGCTCACCGGCGAAGCTTCTACGTCTAGAATTTCCGGGGTGTAGAGTTTACCCAGGAATTGGTCGTACCGGACGCGCAGTTCCCTCCCTAGATTATATTGAGTCCGTTTTCCTTCCTAAAAGCTCCAAAGTTAAGCAACTCAAATTAAAAATTACTTAATTCGCTTTACGTTTGTCAAAGCGCCGACGCCGTAAGGAAAGTACGTTTCATTCCTGTAAGGGTCCTTGGGGTAAACGGTTGAAATGTCTGGGGTTCTTTGACCGTGCCTAAACAACTAAAATCAAAACGTCTTTTAATAATTCGTTCGAAGAAATCTCTGCATAATTTACTTACCACGTGCACCAACTCCAACGTGTCCTCGTTATCTACTGGGCCGTTAATTTGGAAAAAGGCGAAAGCTCCGTGCAGGCAGGAGATGATGAGCAAAAATGTAGTAAAATACATTTTGTCGGAAAACTGTTTCTGATAACATAAAAAATCAATAAGGCACATAAAAATAAATCAAGGCAAACTAGAACTGAATAAAGTACTTACAGATTCAACGATAACTGACAAGCCAGGCGATATCAGCGGAAATTCTTTCTCCGCTTCAGATTCACGCACTGATTCTGTTAAAGCTGCTCATTATTTATACCGTTCCATATCACTTAGGATAACAACTCCCTAGCGATGGAAATACCTAAGGCAAATTCTGCCAGATTTGGCACAAGTCGGTCGGAACGAACTTCCCGATTTCCCGTCCGTAATTAGAATCGATTCGGAAATTTTAATTTTGCACCAATCGTGAAATTTATATCAGCGTCGGTATTAATACTTTCGCGATTAACGAATTCAACAGATTTATAAATATTTCCGCGCAAACGATTTGATATTATCGACAGTTTATTGAAAATTAATTATTAAATGTGAATTATGGAACCGTGTTTTGTTTAATACTACTTTATTTAAAATTTTTTAATCATTCTAAATCCCGTTAAATAATGCAACACGATGTAATCCATGCTTTACTAAACAATTAAATTTAAACGCACATTTGGGTCTGATATAATATTTTAAAATATTTTTACGCTTTAGCATTTCGGGTTGCATGGAGTTAGTTCTAAACACTGAGGAATTAAAATGTTTTATTTCAATTTGGTTTTATGACACACATCTCTGGTGTTGGCAAATATTTACTGTACAATTTCAAAAAGTCCTCAAAAGGGCATGGGGTACTACACCCTGGTAATTCTAGTAGATGTGGGTCTTTAAATGTATAATCCTGGTAAAATACCTGCAACATTACATTCAAATTAATATTTGGCTTTTACCAAATAATTCTAGCGTTTACTTTGATTCCATGTCCCACTTTCATCCTGTGAACTTCCACCAAAACGTATGCCCCGTATGGTGGATGGTGCGGCTTGAAAACCCCTAAAGCACTAAGCAGAGCAACAATGGTGTAATCATGTCCGGAATAGATGGCCATTTTTAATAGTTTGTGGCTCTCGCTGCCGTTGATCTTATTTTGTGTATCCTCGATGATCCTTTTCAATAAGAAACCTGGAAAAGTACTCAAATTCGATCGTTCCCGAGAGCAAACTCGTGCTTACCTCCTGATAGTGTTTTGAGTAAGTCCGTGTCTGTCGAATACTGCCAGTATAATTTGCTGAGTGATCTTAGAGGTTCGGGGAAAACTTTTTCTGTCCATTCGGGTAGTTTTAAACCAAGTTCTTCCTGAAAACAAATGTATTGCAAAGCCAAAAGAAATTCAGCATCCAACTTCTTCTTTTTTTTAGGTCTTCCAATTGGTTCATGATATGCAGAAGGAAAAGTCAATTAAAACTAAACTCATACTTAAGTATTAGAAAAGTAGAAAACATTCTAAAATTAGGAGGAGAATAATTATTATAATGGTGAAGAAATAACATACCTCAGACGTTAAACCATTATGTAACAAGAACACTTCCTCCAACGACGTAACATTCCATCCCGAATTCACCGTTAAATACCGAAACAGTTTATCTACATTCCCAATTTCTCCACTCCTCAAAACCTCCCTGATCCTATCGTTTGCTGCCTCGACAAACCTCTGGCAGTTGAGCATGTATAGGAAGAGCTGAAACTCACTTGGTCGAAGTTATCGCAACTTGATTGCATTTTATGGTTCCTTACCAGGTCTTCAGTGAGTTTTGGGGATTGAAAATCGACTGGTTGCCAGTCTAAGTGGGCATTCCATTTCTCTGGCTCTGAAGGTGTGAAGAGCGAGGCAAGAACCAGCTGAGCAGATATTCTCGTTCTGCTGATTGGAGAGGCCTCCACGATCAAATGACTTGGGGTGTAGATAGGACCGAGCAAATCGTCATATCTGATACGAAGGGCTCTGCCCAAATTATACTGCGTTCGTTTTCCTTCCTAAAACAACTCTTTATCATCAGCATGCATAGTTCCGCAGAGCCAAGCATCAAAGCGCCTACATTCGTTAAGGCTCCTACGCCAAAGGGAAAGTAGGTCTCATTCCTATGAGGGTCGTTTGGGTATATGGTCGAAGCGTCTGGTGTTCTTTGGCCGTGTCGAAATAACTAAAATTATAAATACTGTAAGGATTTCATTTTGCAAAACATGAAATTGAACAAACCACGTGCACCAGTTCTAGCGTGTTTGCTTTTGGCGGTCGGGCTTCAATTTTTACGTGTGCCAAAACCCCGTAGACTGCGAGGGCGTAAAGGAAAAGTGTTTGCAGAAACATTTGGGTGATTATTCATTTAATGTCTGCAAATGTTTTGAAATAGAATAGAAAAGAAGACAGGGATGGAAAACTGTAAAGGAAATCATGATTTAATTTAAGAATGAACGAGTTTGAAGCTTCTTTATTAAGAATTCTTAAGAAGTACAATGACTCGATTTCGTAAAAGTTGCTACCAACTTAAAACCAAGTAGTCTCTAGCGCGAATTGATCAAAAAAATCGTCTTATCTCATAGGATGTGCTTTGTTGAGAATACTATTCGAATACATGTAAGTCGGGATAACCTTTGCGGTTTCGGTAAATATTAAAAGCGTTCTGCGACTTGAATTTGATTTCTGGAATAGTCATCACTGGCCAATATATTACATTTAATGACCGCAAACGTACAGGGTGTTGATAACACCAGCGTGAAAGGTTTTTTTTGTAGTAAAGAAAAAGATGATCAGAAGCCTTCTAAATTTAAAATGTATTTTTTATCTATCTGCTCTTTTAAAGTGGCATTCATATTCCGCTAATTCTTTCTCGTTTAATAGAAAACTGAAACTTTAATTTGTTGATTTTTAAATTAGCTTTTCTAAAAGTAGTTTGTGAATATTTTTGTTTATTACATTTATCGCAGAACAAATATTCGAACAACCTCTGCCGTTCTAATTCCCTGCAAACTTTCAAACATATTTGCATTAAAATTATCACGATTGCACAACTCGCTGTAAATAACCGTGGAGTTTCTGTTTCAAATATTATTTGAATTTCATTTAACAATTTGTACAGTAATTGCTTATGCTTACAGGAAAGAACTTGATACAAACTCACCTTAATAATGTGTTCTACAAACTGGGCATGTACTCACGTAGGTATGAAAATGTATACCTTATATATACGCATAAATTGTTCACCTCAATTAGCACTGGGAATACCTGATTTGTATTTGCAACAGTAGGGCTTTTAACTACAATTTACTTACGTCAGCGCTTCGTAATGGATTGCCTGTATGTATGGGGGGTATTAAACAGATCAACCTTCATTAAAATTATATTATCAACTATTGTAACTTTCAACTCATTGTCAGATATAAATTACAGAAAACTTATATTTATTTATCATATAACTTTTTGCTTAAAGAACTATCCAAATATTTTAATAATATTGTCCTTGAATGGAACAAGAAATCGAGAAGAATTACATAATCCGGCAAACCTGAATTTCTTAATTGCATTTCCAGTTTTGCTAGTATTAGCATGCTTTCGAATTCTAATGATTTAAGAGATTCGTTTATTTACTTGTATAAATAACCATAATTAGAGGTGCATCTCAATGGCAAATGCTACGAAAACAATTAGGTTTGAAAGGAAATGAAAAACAATTACTGTAAATTTTGTGGTAAAGAATTTTGCAACAAATCCTGTATTCCCTGTCACGCGATAAAAATAAAATAAAATATGTGTGGAAATTTTCAAAATTTAATAAAAAAACAAATTACTTTTGAACTCGAACAGGTCTGATTGCCTTGACTGGTTTTAGTTTATTTAAATAATTTTGAAATATAGAAAGAGTTGGAACAAGTCGACCTTTCTTATGCCACTCACATTTACTGTAGCCTTTATTTAAACCAAAGATGGGACAATTGCTTTTAATTATGTGCTAACTTGCGTCAAAGATGAAAGATTAAAACCATTATCCCGCAATCACCAGAAACATGTAATGTTGCAATTCAAACATTCCATATATGTACGTATAAACTCACCGAGAAAGCGGCAGCTTTGAAGAAATTCACACAACTGAAGATATTTTTAAAATTCTAAGTAATTTTGTAAGTCTTGTATATACATATAGCAAGGTAAATACATAATTAAGTTGATTTAATAACGCAAAAGTACTTGAGGTAGTTTACCTTCGAGGAGATTAGTTAATTTCGTCGGGGCACAGCAGCAGGTGTTGCAAGAATCATTGTAAAATGAAACTGATTTAATATAAGCAAGGCAACACTTACGTAAATATTATTTTGTTGTGCCCCACCGTGGTCGAGTTGCAATAAATTAATTTATAAAACTGGCTGTGACACGAAAAGCGACGTCACTTCAAACTTGTTGGTGAAACGACGGCACACTAAAAATTATTAATACCTAAATGTATCGGGCTGGAACGAGTATTGTTAAAAAATAATTACGAAATGTAACTCGTAAATAAATCTGTGCCAAGGTAAAGCTACAAAAACAGAAATGCCGTGTCACTAACAGAGTGTTTGTGATAATTAATAAATAATAAGCAACGATGCGTTAATTAGGGAAAAATTAAGCGGGAAATTTGCAAAACTTTCAGAGTGACAATTTTAGAGCAATCCAAGAAATTGTAGAAACAAATCTGTTTCTAGTACAAAGGATATCAAATGAGGCGACAAATAAAAATGAATGGAAAGTGGAAGTAAGTGTAAACTATCCAGGCATAGCCGTGCTTCCTTTTTCATCGAATTTTGTGCCTTCCACGCACTTTTTTTTCTGTTTTCTAAATTTTAAATGGTATTCTTTTTCTCTAATTTTGGATGTCCTAGCCATTTGATTCCCTGTTCTTTCCTTTATTTCCACCATCCTTTTTTTATTCTTCCTTCTGATCTGTGTTTTTTTTCTTAGGCTTTACACTTTACAACCACAGAGCACTCATATGAAGCTGAGAGTCAGGTGACTGACATAAATAGGCAATCAAACATAAACAAGTGGTAACACTGCTCAGACAAAGTTTTCACTATCACAATACCTACCTGACCTAAAGGTATGCCATTGTACGCCACGGATATCAACTGATTGATTCATTAATTATTGAAATTGTTTTCACTATAAAAAATTAGTTTTAAAGTCAACTAGAAAATCAAACTTCGCAGGAAAATAAATAGCAGCGTCAAGTAAATTGACAAACAGCTGACGGAAATTTTGTAACATTTATTTTATTTATTTATTTATAAATGATTTTGCGTTAAAGATCACATGGCTCTTAGTTTTATTAAAGGCTCTGTATATCTCACTTTGCAATTTCAGCATAAAAACTACTTAAATTTCGTACTCATCACTGGTTCAATGTTTACTATTTATTTATTAAACTATCTAAAACTAGGTAAACATGAGTGCATGAAGTCAAAAAAAAACTTTAAGCCAGACAGGAATTGATGAAACCGGCAACCATACACAAATTTAAAACAAATTACAAAGTACCTTTATTACCACGATATAAATATAAATTCATTTTCAATCTTGTTCTTTTTACATTCTTTTCTACTGCTTTAGTTCTTTTCCTATTCTCCACCTATTTATATTCCTTTATTTACTTTACTTATTGTCTCTAAAATTTTTATTTTTTGTTCCTGTGTTTTTGGCTATTGTAGCTTTCAAAATAGTTACATATTTAGTAACTCTGAAGGTCAGTGCCTGCTAGAAGATTTCAAAGAAAGTATAAATGTCTGGAGGTATCGAAAAAAAACTAGATCAGACGACATAGACATGTTGAATTTCTCTATGAAAATGCATGACATATTTTAATTTTAATTTTCTGAAACTTTCCTGCTTTTAATTATATCAAAATTCAACAAAAATGAACTCTTGAAATGAATTAATTAATTTCGATGGACGTCCTGAATATAATTAAAACTTATTTCCTGATTATAAGAGCATATTTGTACACTCCCAGTCAACAAAATCGATACCAGGCAAAAAGTTTGTAACCCAATATTAAATCTTGCATTAATTTTAGTGTAAATTAATTATATTTACACAGCATCAGAAAAATGTATTAATATCTCCCGGAATTCTATTTATAATAATACTAAGTTCATGACACGATTTCTTGGTAAAGAGCTGCGATACGGATTTTCTACATTTATCATGGTAATACACGTTACACGCATTACTTAATTAAAATGTTTCCAACACCAGAACTTCCGGATCACCGCAAACACAGATAACTTCGTTTCATTGTCGACCGACGAATCGAAAAGAAACTCGCACGGAAAACCGCTACGCAATTTTCCGATTATCTAATACCCAATCTACCTTGAGGAAGTTCTCACCTAAATAAATGTTTTCACGTGAAAATTGAGTAGCCGCCACTTCTTTTAATAAGCAAATCCTCCCAGTTTTCCTTTACAACGTTTAAATTGCCGAAACTTAAAGGCGAAGCAACAGACAAAGTTTTCGTCGAGCTTAATAAGGGAATTTGATCTTAGGCGCGCCCCCTCGCCCCCTCAAAAGCGAAACGAACACGCAAAGACATAATTCTGCGTTTGTTACATGAATCAAGCCGTATTATTATATGAAGATTAGGGGAGTGCCTGTCATCCATTATCTTTGAACAACTCAAAGAGTTCACGTCTTGAGGTTCCTTTCAACTAAAGCAAACTATACCCCGAGCTGTGTGTAAATTTGCATAACCACTGCAGTATAGCTCCGAATTAAGGCTAACGTAACGAAGCTTAATTGTGTAATTTAGAACAGCCTCCGAACACGGATATTCACACCCAGTCGGGTGAAATATTGACTTTATAAATTCGTGTCGTGTCTGTGTCATTAAAGCACGAGTGTATTTTTGACGGGCTGGATAAATAAGGACGATGTATCCTGAAATTGGATTGCTAGATGTGAAGTAAGTCCTCGGTATCATAATAAGGACTGAAGGTCTAGACAGAATAGCTCGCACATATCATTCCAGCCAACAGTAAGGAAACTTCTTTATCTATGAGAAAATAAAACTTTGCAATTCTTTTGGCCTAGTTAAAATGGTGGTAGATTTTCTTTGATTAAATTTAAATTAAGTCAAATTAATCTAATCTCGCTAACAATTTCGTGTGGGAAAAACCAGACTGTAAAATTATGAAAACCATAGATTAAGATGACCGACACAATAGACTGCATTATTACGTAAGACATTCCTACTCGCTTAATTGTCTGCTAGGTAATAATTTAGCTTAACGATCGTTCAATTTAAAACGTTGTGTGCTACCAGGTAATTAACACGTACGTACTAAGGAAAACACAAATAATATCTATTGTTGTTGTACAGGTGCTTCCCATCCGTTTGTTGTAATTATTGAGGCGACGAAAAAGAATACGTTCTGCATTTACATTCAAGCATGATTCATAGATAAACCGATTGTCAGGGGAACTTTAAATATAGTTCATTTGGTTTTCTATTATATTTTCCGTTTTAGAAATTTATTTAAGCAAGTTTGTTTATAAAAACTAACTAATGCAGAAGCCTGTGTAATTGAAGTACACTATTTTGGATTCACTTTACCAGAAGAGGAAACTTTGTTTACATCTCCTTGCCGGTCCCTCCAAATTAAAGCAGTCCAAAACATGGGTGCATTTGCATCTCGTTAGCGCACATCAAAGACTTGCGGGGTGAAAAACCCGAGGGCGTCAGAAAACTCAACCATTCAAAGTTTAGCTGCCGGACGAAGTTCAATAAACGACTGGATATAATGGAATCATGTCGCCGAGTACCCGACGCAGGAGAAATTCTTTGCAAGAGTTAGTTAATTTTCTTGGCGGTTGCACAACTTTGGTTTGTCCTGGGCTTGATTTGATGAGATAAAAGCCGCGTCCAAGCGTGAACTCTTTTCAGCGGAGCGTCTGATTGCTAAAGCTCGGATGAGAGTGGAGACAAAATGCATTTACAAGATGCACTCTGGAAGGATGAAATTAATTTTTGACGCAATGAATGTAACAAAATTAGTTGCGATTTTTTAAGGAACTTAATTCCTCCTCAGTCTTTGAAATGTCTCAGCCGAAAGCCATTTCGAAGCACCTCATCAAACAAAATAGGATTGTAGTGAATGTCCTGAAGTATTTCTAACCTGACGATTTAATTGAATTAAAGTACTATCTTTTTAGTTTTCAAAAAGTATAAAATCTTGATTGAATATTTTTGTTTGTCGCTGTACATTGCATATGCAGCACCGACCCTCATCATAATCAACAATGCGACACGTATCGTACATATGCATAGATGTAGTGCACACCCTTCATAATGCAGTAAATTAAGTCTGTGTGGCGGTGCAAAAGCGGATTTGAAATGCTTTGTCGCGTCAAACAGGGCTCAGCAATTTGCCTAACGCGCTGCTCTAATTAGTATTTGAAATAATTCTCAATTTGGCGAAAGGGGGAAAACCGGCGGTAAATTCTCATCCACTGACTTCGTTCCACAACGGGGTTTTAAATAAAATATTTAATTTCAAAACATATGTTTCAAAATTTGGTTACACCGTCCAGAAAAATTTAAATGTAATTATTGTAAGCCTTTCAATACTTTTGGGTATATTAAACATCCCTCTCAAGTAATTTAAAATATGTGTCAATTTAAAGAATGTGTAGTTAATCAGAAATGAACGACTGGAGAAAAGACGATAAACAGAAGTAAGTTCCCTGAAATAAAGTTAAATTTAAAGAACAAATCAGCTTGGCAATCCGTAAAACTGAGGAGGGTTAAAAACCGGTCGGTGTTTGCAGTCTTATTTTACGACGCCCTCCGGAAGGATGTGATTTGAAAATCGACTGGATTTTACAAGTTGTATAAAAGTGCAGACCACGTTGATGAGTCAAGTTGGCATAAAACAAACTGATTATGCCGGCGAAGTTCATAAGTTTTCGGTCGCAAAACTCCTTAAGGAACGTTCCAGGTGACGCCGCAGGAGTACTACAACATTTTATTAAACTTAACTCGACTTTACTTTTTGGTTTTTGCATCTCTGAGAAATCAAAGAGATTTAACTGAAACTTTTTATAATACTAATTTTTATAATTTTTTGTTTTTAAAACTTCTATCTTCCACAGATACCAAAAGAGAACGGTAGCATTATTTCCAAGAAATTAGTCTTCTTTCTTTCATACTCCAAAAATTCTATTAGAATGAAATTTGAGCTTTTGTGAAAACTTTACATTTTAAGACCCTAAAGTTGTCCTCTCTTTACTTATCAGAGATGCTTCGTAAATTTTAAATTCGTTTTTCTGCTCGAACTAAGAACGGAAAAGAAAGAAAACTTCTTCGTTTTACGACTCCAATAAAACTCTCAAAGGAGCAACGACGAGGTCATCGTTAACAAAATAAGATTTATTGGCATAAATTATTACCGGAGATTTTCGTGATTCGTGCGACAATAAATATAAAAGAGTAGTAAAGTAGGAAGCCGAGCCCTATTTAGGGAAGTGTGGGGGGGTTTATTTGGATGAAATGTAGTGTCTCTTTATGGCCAAGATTAAGTGTATCATTTGGTTGAGTCATCGAGGTGCCTTGGGGTACCGCAGTACGAGGGGCCGGAGGTTTAAAAGATATCAACTTAATTTTCCCCGTGACCGACCGCATGGTTTCTCGGTTAATCTGATAATGTCTTAAGGGTGGCCGTAATAGCTTATATCGCAGATATGACGCGGTGTCAGCTTTCCCTTTAATTTGATTTTCGTAATGCCGACCTAACATCTGTTACTTTCCAAGTTTTCTAGACTTCCTTATGCTATTTTCATGTTTTGAGTAAAACAAGAATATTTAAAAAATGCTGAAGCTGAAACTATTGTATTTTGAAATGCCTACGCCAGCCTGCTAGGTGCAATCGGAATTATACGTATTTAAATTTACGCATCAGCGAAGAGCTAACGCAATTATTAAATTCGATGGAGCGTCGTTTCTGAAATTCAAATCGTAAAATCAAGTCAGAAACGACCCAAATGAAATATTTCATCGCTGACGTAACTCGATATTAAAGCCCGATTCAACCTTTCGCTTCGATAGTTAAGAAAGACAAATTGGGTGATAAAATTCCTTATACTTTAAGTGCCGAACACAATATTGTTTCTCACACATTCGATGATCCATTATTGTTGAGCTGAGAAGAAAAAATCAACCCCCGGAATATAACAGGTTCTCTTTTCTCTCCAGTTTTTTCTTTCCCACATAAAACGAGGATTCTTACAGAGAATGTATTAGGCGATGCAATGTGGTATTTTTTGCTTAAATCTATTATACAAAGCGCAATTTGAAATGTAAATATAAAAAAAATATTCGGTTATGAAAATTAGCCGAAATCATGAATAATTTCATGATTATGAAGAAAAAATTCGAAATTAAAAAAGCGCCCCGCAATAAAAGAATTTCATAAAAAAAATTAATAAATATTTTCCGGTTTGCAAATTGAATTGAAACTGTTCCAAGAAATTTGCGTGGGGTCTGGCGAGGATAAATTATTTTCACTTTGAAAAAGCTAAACATCAATATCGCGTTAGAAAAGCTTCGCCATTAAATTCGAGATAAGGATTACGGCGCGTGACTTGTTATCAAGAAAACGGTTTATGGCAGCCGGATCTCGAACATTACGGATTATCCCTCGGCGAAAAAATAATTCACCTTGCGCCCCCGACGCCCAAATTATCGGGCTGCGCGGTCGCTTCAAATGGCCAGGGATAATTTTATTTGCATTTCATTTACTGGGGAAATTATTATGTCGTTTCGGATTTTCTAACTTGTCGGATACAATTCTCAATTTAAAACAAATAATAAAATAAATAACCAAAAAAAACATATAGGTAGGTTTAAAATTAAATTATCTCTTATTATTATACTTAAAATATTTAAGAAAGATATTCTTTTCTATAATTTCCAAATGTTCTTTTATTGCAAACTAGTTTCGCCTACATCGTCAGTGCATCAAACTTTCAAGTTAAAAAATACATAATAGTAAAATATAATATTAAGTTAACAATAAAAATTACTTACGGGTATTTTATAAAATTAAGATTTTAAATTATGTGTAGAATAGATGTAAGTTGTATGTATTTTTTGTAAAATATCATAAAATAATTAAATAAATATCTGAAGAACGTAAAATTTAGCTATGTGTTTTATTAGATACAGGTTACGAATTCAAATACAAGATTTCCAATCAATCGAACTAAAGAAATTATTTGTGTTGAAAAAAGTTTGTTCATTAAGAATAGCATTAGGAAACAAGAAAGTATGTAAAAATATTTCTAAATTTTCAGCAATATCTAATTTGGTTCCTTTCAAAAAATTATGTAATAATTTTGTGTTAATTGTAGGGTCAAAATTATGGGAAGTTTCTAAAAGGTGATTTGCAAAACTAGAATCAGATTTATTTAAACGTAAAGATCGTAAGTGTTCTTTAATTCTAATTTGAAGACTTCTTCCAGTTTGTCCAATGTATACTGCTTGACATGAATTACAATTTAATGAATAAACTCCGCTTTTGGAAAAATTATCAATCTGATCTTTATTTTTACAAAATAAATTTGAGAAATTAACTTGATTTGAAAATGAAATTTGTATTCCTAATGTTTTTAATAATTTCTTTAGTTTGACTGACAAAGTACCCACATACGGAATAGAGAAAAAAATATTTATTGAATTATTATTTTCCGTAATTGTTGGGAAAATGATGTTGTATCCTTCAAGAAAAAGAACATATTTTTAACCATTTGGTTCCTCAAAAAATTCAAATGTCATGGTGTTCCCCCTAATTTCATTACAAGAAATATGAAGAATAATCTCCACACTCATTCTTCAAAACTAGCAATCATGAAGGCAAGAAGTTTTTGGCTGAATTTTGAAATCTATATTTCATCCGTTCAGAACTTGTCAAGAGGATCCATGGGCTAGAATGGGATGTCTTGGAATCTACAATTAAGGAGTACACAATGCATAAATTTGATATTAGATTTAGAAATCTTGAGAAGAAGTTACAATACCTTATTAATTCAAATTTACGAAATTATAATTCAAACATAAATGACAGTACAAATGTCACAAATGTAACTTCTTCGCATGACATTTCAGTAGATTATAATTTTAATTTTAAATACACCAACAACACTTTGAACAACTCATATTATAATAACTTATCCATATCACCTAATAATTTTTCAAATAACTTTTCAAACCATTTCATGGAGAATTTCAGCATTAATATTATACTTAATCTAACATCCCTCTCCAAACGTTCCTTCACTCTTCGTTTAATGTATCATTAAATATTAGTTAACTTTAAAAGAATTATACAAGTATTCTTTTCACCCCAAACCACAAGGTGGCGATGCCAGATATTTGTAACCAGCACACTCTGTTGCCAGATTGCGGCGTTATTCCCCGATTTTCCTAATAGTATTTAACAGTTCTCTATGCAATGAATAAAATAGCGGACTTACTTTGATTAAGTGGAAATTCCCGGTGAATTCTTTTTATAAATCTTAGCGTATCCTTCAGGAAATTTATATAAGTTGCAAGCAATAAGAGGGTGGTGTTTTACGCGTCGCTACTCAGTGATTTTCAGCGCGTCCTGTAAATCCTAATAACAGCGGCTGGGGCTGTCAAGTGTGAGCTCGCCCGTAAAATATGCAGTCCATTTTTCACCGGAGCACCACGGCGAGGGGCGCTAAACAAAACGAATAACACATGCGATTACCGGCAAAAATAACGGATGTTCCAGATAAGAAACAATCAATTTGGAAACACACCCGTTTGTTCTCTGACGCTATTTGTTGTCGTTCCACGCTAATTGCGAATTAAATTTGAACGCTCAACGTCGACAATAATGGTCTATTATTTGTTAATTTTCGCATTAAAGCATACGCATGTATACACAATACATGCATATTAATTATACCACTCTGTAGTACAATGTACGAATATATTGCACACAAATTAATTCTTGGCATCTTGGGATTTCAACCGACGATTTTATACATCATCATTTTAATCACTTATTTATTAATCAACGAAATATATTCAATTTAAACAAATTTAAAAACAATACAATCCAAAATTCGTAAGTAATTGAATTTCTTTCTTTATTAGTTCTATAACGTTGACATCCTACTTTACTACATTCCATGTACTATTTCATCTCTGTTATTTTTATATCAATTACTTTAGAAACCTTATGGAAAACTTTTGCAGCATTCCATCTGTTTGGATTTGTATATCTTTTGTTTTCCACAGAACGGAAATAGCAAATTTTGGAACTTCAAGTAATCTTCGAGTTTACTTAAATATGCATCTATTTTTTGCTCGATTGTTCTGTTTCAATGAAAAGCAAGCGTAAAAGTAATTTGTCAGACAGTGAGTGATGATAACAGCTCGTTCATCACTTACACGAATCCCAGTCGGTGCAGTACCGTCCATCTTAAACTCGCTGACATACACATGCTATTCATTTTCCTAAAGGATTTGCCTCCATTAACTAGTTATTTAAAAATTCCACGAATCTACAGTATCGTCCATCTTAAACTCCTTGACATACTCATGCTATTCATTTTCCTAAAGGATTTGCCCCCATTAACTAGTTATTTAAAAATTCCACGAGAGCAGAAGAATTCAGCTTTGTATTAACTACCGTCAGCTTATAAGCTTCTTAAAACTTAACTAATTTTGTCGTCGGACGCTGTATCGAGCAACGAAATAAAAGAAGCGGTCCGTTACTCTTAAGTCCCCATTGTTTCTGTTTGAATTCCATTGTTTTCGGCGACGGCGAAGAGTTTTCAGAAATAATTTTATTTCATGTCTTCTTCCAACAGGAGGAGTGTTTTAATTCAACCGCCTTCGCGCTTTATAAATTCCATCAGCTTTTATTACGTCGCCGTTAATAAATTATTTTAATGCACAAGTCACATTATGATGATGCACTTTTGGTATATTGTTTCGCAAATTAATGTCCGCACATAATTAATATGTCGGTAGAATTACGGGTTTTATGGAATATAATTGAATATTAACGAGGAAATATTGTCACGGTCTGTATGATACTGCATTTCATTATCGGATAAATGATTGAATTTCAAATAACCACCACAATTTTTTTTTAATAAATTCAGAGCGTCTGAGTTTAGATGAATTCTTTTTGTATTCTAGTTCCATGTTGTATCGCTATGAAAATAATGTTGAGCTTTTAATATATTCTTCCGACGACGTCTATGGATACGCGTTATACGCAACATTTATCACCAGACGTTGCTTATGTCGGACCTTCGAAGAAAGGATAATTTAACCGGATAACCGAATGATGCTGTATGATTAAACATGGGCGAACCGAAGCGGATGAATTTCTCCACGGTCGGAGACCGAATACACACTTCAAACTTAAGATATCCTGGAGCGACGCGCCTATCCGCACTTCTCACGCCTGCCTGACATCCTTTTCTCCCATTGTTCAGGATTCTAAATATAATGTCAACGCACCGAATTCCTCCGTACATCTCATACCTTATTCATGCAGGGTTTAATTGATTCACTCATGTAGTAAACTGCCTAAATCATAATAAGAATGTTAAATACATCTAATTTGAATCTGTTTCGATTCGATTCATACCCGTTTCACAACGTGAATTATTTGGACGTAAAGAGACAGAGATTTAGTTAAGTTAAACTGAGAACCATTTTCTTGAAAATTGAATTACTTTTACCATCTACAATTTTAGTACTGGTGATAATTTTAAGTGTTGGAAGACATTATCGCGTTATATTGTTATCATTTAATAACAACTTCTGTCTTGGGGAGTCATCTGCTTGACAAATGCGCACTATTAGTGTTGGTAATAGACCATCTGCCATCATTTCCATTTAAATGAAGTTGCTAAGGAACGGATATAGTTCTGACTGGCGCTGGCGTGCTCTGTCTAATGCCACCTTATTTAAATAGTTTCAAATAAATGTATAACAATGACGAAATGTTTTTCATAAAAGTGTGTCGCTTGCATGTTGTTGGGGTAAGTGTGCGTGCACGAGCTGAGATTTGTGTGTAAGTTATCCACAAATGAATCAAGTATATAATTTGGGGTTCTACAGATGACAGGTCTACAGCCCTACATTTAAACTCAAGCGCAGTTTAAACTTAAGCTGACGCTTATCTAAACTTCAAGCAGAATTTCAAATTCAACTCTTTTTAGTTAATAGTTTATTTTTTGCTGGGTTTAGGTATCGATTGTACGAAACTACTTCCAGGCGAGGTTAAATTTACAGCACGCCTTAGCCGCCAGTTGGTTTACTTCGAAATTGTGCACACAAATTATTCGCCGTGCGATATTTATGTCCTAGTCGGTGTAACTTCGTGGCATATTAACTTTCGTCAAATAGAATAAAGTTTAAACTTATTTAGCATCTAAGTTTGACGCCTCATAAAATAGGAAGATGATAATACTTGCATATCCTCTTTATGCATCTCTTAACGATTAAACTATCAGAATCCTTTTTTAATCCTCACCTTTAAAGGGCCACTTTGGTTCCCAACGACTTCTTTCTTTTCCTTATTACATAAAACTTGTTAACCTTTTTAATTTTGGATTTACCTCCAGTTCTAATTTATGATTTGCATTAACAAAAGATTTGAGGATTTACTCTTCACCATTTTGTTATTGTTCGTTGGAATATCTATCAAAGCAGTCTCCCGAAGTGTTGGTAGTTCAGGCATTCCGTTTATTAAGTTGCCGCCTGATGTTTACTCGTCAGTCTCTGATTTCGTACAATGGTCCGGATGTTAATTATGGAAGTTACTTATGAGGCGGGGTATTATTTTCATTATTAGGGCGCATATTCAAGCAGAATCCAGTGGCTTTACCACGCTGCAACATAAAATTACTTAGCTCGCGAGAACTTTGCGAGCAAAGAAATATTCGGGAGGGTTTGTCTCTTTATCTTGGCACTCCGCCTTACATTCTTGCAGTAATTAATGGATTCTTTTGTCAAGCTCGACGTTAACGTTTTATTTAGATTCTAATTCTTTTTAAGTATAAACAAATATTATAATTTTCTTTAACTTTAACCTGCAGTTTATTGCCTTAAGAACAATTGTTACCATAACAGATAAAGGGCCTAAATAAATTGCATCTATTCCACGTTTAGATTTATTGATGTTCTTATCTAGACATTATAATGTAAGATATTCTCCATGAATGGAGCTCTTAATAGCTCGTTCATTAAGAATAAATCGAAAAAGACTCTGAAAAGAATGTGTTCACCGAAGCGCAGGTAATGTAAGCTTGCATCAGCTTTCGCCGAAGATTTATTCCTGCGCTTAATCCATCTTAATTACGCGAGTAATTTTACCTTGGCGATGAGTCTTTAAAAACGTACTTAAACTTGCCGGGCGCTCGAAAAATTAGCATCGAAAATAAATCTGGCGAAACAGGATTAAGAAGCTCCCGGAAATTTTCAGATTTATCTTTGTTAAAGTTTAATTACGAAAGAGCCAATCAATAACAATCGGTGTAAAACTTCGCAGACGTCCTTGGCTTACGCAAATAAATTTCGGCCGCGCAAATTCCTGCTGTCGAAGTGATCGAGTGCTTTTACCGAAACCGTTTCCCACGTCGTAAGTGCGTAATTGCATGATTATAAAATGCGAGTTTGGATAATTACCGAGTTCGCAAACTATTCGGAATAAGCGATTTAGTAAAAGTATGAATATTGAATCAACTCGTATTTGGACAGGATCTATAAAGCTGCTATTGATCTATTGTAATTTGTCTGGAGTTTAAAAGCTCTCTCGCATACGCTCGTTCGTCTGGGAATGTACAACATTCGGTGGTCGTGTTTAATCGAAAAATCATTCCATTAGTCGAAACAGTGGGATGTGCATCGTTTAAAGTCGAGTATCTAGACATCAAACGCAGAAGCTATAAAATAATTAACTCGGCAATTGTGACGGCCTATACGAATACTTTTTGGTTGTGTCTTTGCGCTTGCATTAATATCGTTCAATGTTTGTTATTTTAAAGGAAATGGTTTGTATGTTTATGAAGAAACTCAATTTGGAAGAACATAGAGTGGGACACCTACAAAAATTCCGCTAATATATTATTTATAAAGGCGGTAAAAACTGGCTGAAGATAAATCTCAACAAGTAGGGGGGTATTCGGTAAGTTTTTGTTTTATATTAGTTTCCGGTAGTTGAAGAGTTTAAATTTATTCGCCTCTCACTTACGGGACAGTTTCGTCTGTTATTTATTCAGGCGGCGCACGAGCTCCGGGATACGAATACCCAGCAGTCGCAAAAACGAACCTTTTTATTCGATTTTCGTCCTACCTGCCCCGGCGTGTTTTCGGTTCGGCATGTTTGCGCAAGGAAATTTTTAGTTTTTTTTCTTCTTCGCCACTGTTTTACCTAACTAGGAGGCAACGTTTATTGCTCTAAATCAAATAAGAGCATATTTTTCCGACTGACTGCGTCCTGCACACCCGTCCAAACATTGCGGTATTTTTCATACTTGATGATGTTTTCCTGGCATGCTTCCAATTGAATGCTAATATGTAAACATTCCGTGCATATGCAAATTTACACGCGAAGCATCACGAAAGTGCTTTTCCACCACTGCATCACATCATGCTGTTAATGAGCACAAAAAAATCCTCTCATTTGAATAGCATTCGAAAACCTTCGTTATAAAAGAAAACGCTTGCGCTTCGAGAGATTTATTTTGTATTGTCGTATTCCATTACACTCGGCAAGTCTAATTTATTCCGTTCACATAAGCGAACTTCCCGAAAATAACCACTTAAAACTTTTAAAATGTTGCTTGCTCATTGAATAAAAAGAGCGATTCTTTTGTCTCTAGACATCGGCATTAGAAAGCACATTACCGAAGTACAAGCAGAATCCATTAGTGATCTCTTTATACGTGAAATTACTCTTTTAAATTTAATCTTACGATTACGCGCGATGGGTACGTACACGTACGTTTATGAAAACGTCCAATAAATTCGCAATTTGGCGTGAATATAAATTCAAATGATCAAATAGTTAACTGAAAATAGTTGCCAGCCCATAAACAAATCCTGGGGGAAATTGAGGCTTATTTCATTTCTCGACATTGGATAATGTCTCACATCTCGAACACGCATTTCCATTCATATACAAATTCACATACACACATACATACATATTCATGCCTTGTATAATTACATCTGATTCACTGTGGCGAAATACAACATTAGTTTGATGAAATAGAATAAATCTGTTATTTATGATTTACGACGTGGCTTATTCGAGCGCCCGGATTTTATCCATAACAAAAATATTTTGTAAGTTTTATTGAAATGATTTGTCGAGCGGGCGATTTTCGGGAGATATGAAATTGGTTTATATTCTATGAGTGACTATTAGGGCTGGCGCACCACGTGGTGCGAATGGGGTCTAAAAATTATAATTTTGCTGAAATAAAACTTTTTATGGCGAACGTAGATTTTTTTTCTAAATTCGGGGGCATTAAGTTACAAATTACATTATTCATGAGCATAAAGGTACTTTGGTTTGACTTAAAACAACAATTTATAAAGCGATTATGCGGACGAAAATTTGAGTGGGAACTGAAAGTAAGAAGTTGTTTTATTGAATTCTTCAGCGATATTATCGATCCAGTTATGAATAGAAATGTAGAAAATGTTGTTATTTAATGCAATAACAAAATAAGTTATTCGGAAGTGATGTTATCAAATATGAACCGAAATGAAGTTTTATAACGTTTGAACGTGTGTGAGTGTTGGATGGCATACAAAAGACCTTTCACGATTTCAATTTCAAATGTAAAAGTATGAATATTCAATAGCGTGTTGCGGGGGCCATTGTGTGTGCGTGGATGAGCGAACATTGACTTAAAATATGCTAGTAAAGATTAATTCCGTTACATTGTTATTCACCCTTTTTACGCCACGTCGATTTTCTTTGTGAAAGATTCCATTGAATTCAATCACATGTCTATAAATCCATTGTCGGATGTGGAATTCAAACATTCAATAGGTTAAAATTTAAAATCTGAAAGCTTTCTCGAAGTTTTCGCCCGCAGCGTAAGTGCATTCGGTTAAACGTGGAAAACGTATTGTTAGCTTCGACTACTGCAGCTGAATTGCATTAGGAAGTTAGGAAATCGACGGTACTACTTACCTCACGTTAAACATTCTTTAACGATTCGAGACCGCAGGTCGAGTTTCAAACGCGAAGATAAGTCACGGAAAATCGATTTACCTTCACTGCTGGGGAAACTAATTTTTGTAAAATACGATAAGCATTGTTTTGTTTCGACTTTGGCGAAAAAAGAAACCGGACGGTGATTTAGTTAGTTTCTGCAAGACCGTCCGGCAATAACGCTCAAGCTCCCGACCCTTATAAATCGAAGCTAAAATGTGTTTTATAAAAATTCTACGGCAGTTTGGTTTTACCAGTTCTCAAAATATTTTTATTGCATCACCCAACAGATTTATTTTTATTGCTTGGAAACACTTCAGAAAATTTATGTGCTCAGCAATCACATTCATAACTTCAATCATTCAAATCCTATTATCAACATCTTCCATTGTTACATCATCAAATTTGAATACTTTTTCTTTTGTAAATATGCAAAACACCAATAAAATCTAATTAGGTCCTAATGACCGAAACACCTACATATCCTACGCTAGAAGTTGTAACAAGGTCACGTGAACACTCCGTATACTGTATACTAAAAATAATCATGCCAGATAAGGTGTAGTTCAACTTCGTAAAAGAAGCTCTTGCTTTTAATGTCACCGTTAAACTTCTTTGTACTTCATTCTACTGCTTCAAATCTCTCAAAATTAAATACGTTTTTGTAAATGTGTGTAATAGGGGGTGGACTCCATCCCTGTGTTTATGCAATTACGATTTTACACTCAAACACGCTCCCGGCGATAACGTTTTATGTTTTCTATCTCCATCCATTTGCATGTTGCGTGCGTCATTAGATTTTTCCAATTATTTCCGTTCAATGATAATCATTTTTTTTTAATTCATGCTTGATGAATGAAGCTTTAAATCTGCGTAAATATACGGCAGAATTGATTTGCATCGAAAGGCAGTGACGGATTATAATTTGTGTTTATTATTTATGTTTATTTTTTGCTTGTTTAAGCTTTATTGTAAATTCTTTTTTGCAATACTGTAACTATTGTAACAGGGAAATTACGAGTAGAACGTCGCTAACGCACGACCTCGAATATAACAAATTAATGGAGTAGAAAGTTGTTTTTAGGAGTCATTATCATTTATTCGCCTTTGTCATTTGTTCATATTAACTTAATTTTCCTGGATTTTTGCCAAGCGAAGGCGGCCTATTTGATAGCAGATGTTACATTCGAGGTCGCGCGTTGGCAAGGTTCTAATTTCCCCATTACACTACTATAAATTTCTTTCTATATTTGATACTGATGAACGTATGAAATTGAAGGATAAAAAATTAATAGTGAAATTAAATTACTGCTTATAAGGTAGAATTACAAACAAAGGCATGAATCAAGGCAGAAGATGAGAGTATAAGTAAATAACAATATAATAAAGAATAGAAAATTAAAACATAATATTTCCTTTTTGTTGGTTCGTCATGGAACGTGGTACTCTGAGGTTTAGGATAATGTCGAGACAACTGTAAATATTATTCTTTATTGAATTAATAATAATTAATGATTAATTATTATTTCCAACATTTTCAAAAGAAGAGATTTAATGTAAATCTGAATTGAATATTATCCCCGAGAGTTTTGTTAGAACGCAATTTAATTTTTAATAAAACCTAACGAAACATTTGAACGTCTTCTATTTGAGGAATTATTTACGCTCGCTAATTAAACATAATTTCGCATGTAGAGTAGACGAGATGGAATACCGGAGTAAGCCGTAATGCGTAGAATTACGGCTAATGCTGCATGTGTTCCCTTACGTCCGGGATTTGCGGCTGCATTAAATTTCCTAGAAGTAAAAATAACACAATTCCGGGCGGAAAACTGAAATTCTGAAATACATATCGCTCCGATTATCGCGGAGCGCTGAAATCCTCGCTTCACGCGGAACAGAATCTCGCGCCGACATTTATTCGCTGTTAACATCTGAAAATTGTGCATTTATTCTGGAGCTCGGTGTGAACGGGAAGGCTTCCGATGGAAATAAAAGCAAAGGCAATGAATGTTACGGATGTGACGTAATAGGAACCGTATTTGTTTAAAACGTGCTCAATGGTGCATGTCTGGAGCTCATAATGCCTGGAAAATTGCACCGCCTGACGCTCTCTCTCTTGCTCCTAATTAGGAAGAGCTTGTTTAATTTTGTTACATTTTTATCATTTAAAACCGACCGCGTTTTACAAAGTAAACACACACACACATATACCACTAGGTTTCAAAGACATCTCATTGAATTCGTATTACTGACTAACAAACTTTGGATACGACACAATAGGACCGCAAGCAAGATCTAAAGTAATGCTGTGATGAAAGGAAGGAGTACAAAGAGCTTTCCGCCACATGGCGACAGTACCGCGTATAAGCTTATTGTACTGCTCGAATTTTGTAATTACCTCGTCCTCTACCAAGAGAGCAGATTCTTCGAGTTTTAGACTGAAGTCGACTCATTTCCTCATTCCGTCGAAGAGGAATCGCAAAAATTTCAAGATGTAACAAATAATTTCGAAAGAATTCTACTAAATTAATTACACTTATAATTTCAAAAAATATACAAATAGCTTGGAGCACATATAATAATTCTAAACTGACGCATTCATCTAGTACGATCTATCTCTCCCTATAGGTCTTCCTTTTATCGAGTTTCTTTTTTATGCATAATTTTGTGTATTGCTGATATATTATAAAGTTCACTAACAAAGAGATATCTTAGAAGTCAGTAATTTAGAACGTGACAATGTTTATAACCCCCTTTTTGATTTTTCTAAAAAAAATAATATAACCAAATCCTGAAAGGGTTTTACCTACTGCGCGAACTTCACTCAGCCTTTTATGGAAGAGCAGTGGGTTGTGGATTCAATGGAATAGAAATTTTGAAAATGCAATTGGACAAAACTTATTATTATTTTTTTTTATAAAAAAATATGAGCGCCACCAAATTTTTTTTAAATGGGTTTTACGTAAAGACAAAATCAGAAAATTTGGAAACCCAAAAAAAAATGGAAACAAAATACAAATTTTAAATTGAAATGAATTAAATAGAAAAGAGTGATCGTTCCAATAATATATGTATATGTTTAATAAAAGTTGTAAACAATAATCACAGGTAATAATGTGCATCCAATTTTTAAGGTAACAGATATTTAACTGTATTGTTATATATATATGTTATATATATATGTTATATATATATACTGTTAAAATAATTATTGCTCTAATACTCCATTTCAGCTTGAGTTCGAACGACAACTGCCCCCGAAATTTTGACCAATCCTCCCATTTCTTCTAATCGAACCAATCAGGTTTGAAAGGCTAAATTCAGAAAAGCGAGGCGGTTTTTAGGAAGAGCTAAAATTGCGGTCCAATAAATCAGTATTGCCAAAAGTATAATTCGATGTGAAAGATAATAAACAGATGATTGAATTGATGAATAATTAGTTTTAATTTGCGCACAATATTAATAAGGTAGTAAAAGACGAAATCAAAATAGAGAAAGACAAACAACAGATAACATTAAAAATTTTAAGTAAACTCGTCGCAATAATACGTCTGAAATTAGCTACGCTCAAATAAACAGGCGGCCACCTATCTATGCCTACTCTCATTCATGTTTATAATCAACCATTAAGTGCGAAAACGCGCAATGACAAAAATCCTCACTTGGGACAGTTTAACAAGGTAAGCAACTATTTTAAAGTAATTCTAATTTAACGGTATATTAACCAGATGCACATAAAATATCACTGGCTCCAAAAATGCACATTTTCCGAATTCTCACCATGTCATTTAAAATGTGACATGTTAAAGAAAAGAAGAAGGTCACTTAGGTTTCGTTCTTCAAAAAAAGTTACTTCCAATAAAATTATTGGGCAAAAGTTTTCTGGTTTGTGTTTTTGCAAGTAATCTGCACGAGTCATTCTCTTTTAATTTTATGTAAATCTGATCCCTCAATTTCCTTGATGTAAATTGACCTAAAATTTTTATATACGAACTGAAAACATGTGAAAACCTTCATGCATCGATCAATAATTTCGCACAAAATGCCTCAGTAAAACCGTAAAATTTTATATCCCCGGATTACAATAGCTATTCAGGTTACACAAAGGCCAAATTTCTTTAAAATGAACCGCCTCCGATCGAATGTAATTTTTATATTTTTCAATTCCGCGGCGAACACCGAGGTGCCGAAATCTTTTATGTTCGAACGGGGCGAGCCGAGTTCGCGCCGCCGAATATCGGATTCGCCGCGACGCCAAGGGCGTGAAATCCATCCCTCAGCGATTACCGCGTAACTTGTGCCACTCTAGTGAATGATAACTCCGATAATTAATCATGGTAATTTATAATGCAGCAACATTCGGAAACTAATAATACCCACTCTGTTGTTATCCGATGAAACTTTTGACAGAGCGGTAAATCAACGGTTGATAAAGTTGGGAAAGATTTTTTTTTCCCTGCCAAGTGATTAATTAATCTACGCCTCGTTTTAATGAATTCGACTGTTGTCAAAGGATTATTAGTTTTGTAAAATCCTGAAAGCTATACGACAGTCAAATCGGGTACAATTTTCAGTTGCCCCAAATATTTTTTTAGTCAAAGCACGATTCCTATAATAATTCCATGGGAATCGTTCACATCTTTTGGAAATATATGGTGAATAAATACAATATCACTTTATACTAAAAGATAAACGAAGAAGAACCAAGGAAAAGGAGAAAGGATGCGTTTTTTTTTCTGAATCTAAAGGCAATTCTTTCATGGTGTGGGAGTGTGTGTATTCCCCCTGAACTATTTAGAAGGTAACAATTCGCATTTACCTAATGAATGGAGTGAATGCCCTCGATGTTTAAATATACAACAAACGTAGTTCTAGGATAGAACGATTTCGATAGTATAATGCCCCAACGACCTTCGTATACGGTTGGTAGGCTTGAATAATAAATCAGGGTTGGTTTTACCTGAACTCCTGGACGCACGATTGCCAACCCAGAATCGCTTGGGGTCGGTCACGTAACGACACACGAAACGAGCAAAAATAGCCATCACTTTTTAATTGCGAAAAAGCCTGTAGTTCAATCCTAGCAACGTTTGATGTAATCTACGTAAATTCCGCGAACCAATTGACAGAGACATTTCATTCGTTTTACGAGTTAACAACACAAAGCATAAATTCCACGCGCACAAAGTGGATCCGTCCCCAGTAACGGATTGCTTATGAAAAGTGAGCCCGACGCAAAAACAAACCGCAATTACACTATGATTTATAAGGGCCGGACAATGTTATTACGCCCTTCGTTTTATTCGGCCGGTCGCTATTCATTCCGATGCCTTGACAGCCACTTAATTACAATTTTCTCGGTGAAAAACACCGGCGAACAACTTTCATTTTGCTTGATCGATGTTCATAAACCCCCCCATAATTTTTGGCCAGCCTTGACGTTTGATTTCACATTTAAATGAAATATCGGTGGACGATTTAAAATTTCACTCGAAGAAGCTCGCCCGGAAAATTATTGTGCGCTTTATTTATGACTTCATTTGGCCCTTAAGGGAACACGGCAGATGCACCGTCACAAGACGTCTCCCATTTGTATGAAAGCGTCGACTTTTCTTAATGAGCGCTGTAAGCTACGAAACGAATTCAAATTAGAACTAGATATTTATGTTACGTTGCAAAAGTTGTTAAAAATCTCTATTCCAGTAGAAACTTCATCGGGATACTTTATTTAAGAAAATTAAACTGCAGCAATAATTAATCAGTTGCCGTGAGAGCTACCAACAATATACTCATAGTTCCTCAAGCTGCATTAATACTCGTACGAAAACTATCTCATTTCGTGAGCTCCGCGAAGGAAGATATATCTCCCCTGCAAAGCGTAGAGATAAGAAGGGCGGGCGAGTGAAGTGAAACCCGAAGGCAAAGGATTGTACTTATTCATCTGGGAGAGCCGCGTTTCATTGAAACAAATTACATTAAGGACGAAAATCAAAGTAATACTAGTACGCGAAACATAGATCCTTGGATCGTTTACCGTCAGATAATGTTACAAAGCCGTGGAACTATCACGGAGAGGATTATGCTGTAAGAAGCGCGGCGCTCCCCAATTCACCGAAAACAAGGAGATTCCGGCAAATCTCCAAGACACAACGCTTGAGTGCCGCCCCTTGTTATCAAGAGAGTTGACTTGGAATCCTGGAAAATTGGACTCCCATTCATTGTATACATTTAAATAATACCATTGGCTTTCAATCAATAAAATTCAGGTAACAAGAAAAGTTTGCTCTCTTGTAGTAAAAATAATCCTGATACATAGGCGACCCACCTAACACATGACGTGACCTGTCTAGAATTGCTTATACATTCCCAAAAATTTCGCAGGCTTTCTAGTTAATAGGTAGATTATTCCAGACGAATGGATTCTAATATAAAAGCAGCAAAGAGCATAAGAATTCAAATTAATATGTATAGCAAAAGAGCTGGTAGTGTTATTTATTGCATATTTTTTTTCCGAGCTATTTGGAAAGAAAGCTTCGCCTCTGAAATAAATCAGGCCTAAACGTTTTCCCTTAATTGTTCCTTAAAATGTAATAAAACCTAGCGTGCTCCATTGAAATAATTGTTTTCTTAGTGGACAAAATGCCACCGCAATCTGAGATGGAACACGGCCATTCGCAGTTCCGTTATCGCTGGCGTCACTTAATTAAATGAATATTCATGAGCGGGGCTCGTTGAATATTCCGACTAACTTTACCCTAGACGTGAAAATTGTCGTGGTAGAACAAATATAGAATTAAAATATGCGTGTTTTTAACGCCGTTCCAATAACGAGCGCCCGTCGACTTTTTGTGGAAAATGCAAATCATCGCCGAGTGAAATCGCCGGTCCCCCCTTTTAGCGCTCGGTGAAAGCGGCGGAAATATTGGCTTTTTGTTAACAATAATTAATTTAGGGCTTCGGCAAATAAAAAAACTGAGCTTCTTGGAGAAAAAATTACGTGGCGGGAGTTCCGAGCAAATTTTCTGGATGGAAACCTGAGGTGGATACGTACTATAATTAATGGAGATTTAATAAATTTGGCAGGGAGATTGAATTAGTTAAACCCACCCCTTACGAAATTTGTTTTTATCTTATCTCAATTTGACGATCACAGTTGGCGGCCACATGGTCTCAAAATTCTAGAAAACAAGATCAATTTCAGAATTGAAAGAATGAACAATAATTATAAGCGAGTGAATTAGGACACAAACAAAATAATAATTTTCTAAGAACCTCTAAGGGGTAACATTTTAATATTCTTAGTAGAGGCAAATGATTGATGAACCGACCCTCGTCGGTATAAGATGTTCATTTGAACATTTCATGCAATACACAAATGACGAAGGAGCAGGGTAAATAAACTACGCTCACGATCAAAAGCACAGAGGAGTAGAAGTTAACATTAATTTCAAATTGCCGCTTGACATTCAACCGAGCAATAAGTGAGAATCGATAAGTAACGTTGTAGACGAGTTTCGGTTTCTGGTTGTCGGCTAAAACAGAAAGAGGGCGTTGCATTCTTGCGTATAGTTTCATACAACATAAGTGCGCCCTCAAAACTGGGCATAATTGAGAACGAACCGAAATTGGATAAAGTTCAGATACGACCGGTTAATATTCATTACCCCGTAAAATATGAGCAGGGTGAAAATAGTTCTGGGAGCTTAATTAAAACAAGTACACGAAAGGGGGTTACTAAATACGGCACTACATCTGTTGCAGATTTCAGAACTTCCCTGCAAATAGAGCATTTAAGATAACCATAACAAATTTGGAATAACGAACGCGAGAATTATTATAGCAGCATAATAATTACGCCCCAGGCAACGAAATAAGTAGTTTAGTATTAAACGTGTGGTAACGTGTTCAGGAAAAGTAGCACTTTCCTGCCAAATATTTATATTCCAGTGTGGAAACTTTCCGCGGTGAAACAAAAGTTGCGATGGGGGCCAACCAAATTGAAATGTATATTGCATAAATTTGAACTGGAAAAAAAAGTTTCATTTACGACGGGAATGCTAAGCAGGGGATACTAAAAATAAAACGCGCTAGTCACGTAAAAACTTCCCCGGCGTTATTAAACCTTATAATCAATCACTCCAATAAAGACGTGAGTGATCCATTTAATCAAAATCATCTCTTTTTAGTCGGCGGAGAAAAAACCGCCGGCCGATTTTTGGGCCGCCTGTCGTCGTTTCGGCGTCGCCAAATTTATTCATAATTACATTTATTAGAGAGATTACTGCCTAATCACACGCTGAAATTCCCCGTTTTATTATAATGCAAATTTGATAAGTGCCCATGAATTATTCAGTGCTCGCGTTTAATATTAACCGATTAATATAATATAAATCGAAGGTTAAGAATGCCGCTAATATTTTGAAGATGGAGATCTTGTAACCAGAACATTCTTCCTTGAAATTTCAGAATTTTTTTAGAACTTGCAGCACTCAAAAAACAATTTCGTATTGTATAGTTCAATAACGTTGCAAATCGTGTTCCTTGAAGACGTTTCGCTCTTTTAACGCCTTTAGGTTCTTCAATCAACAACTTCTGAAGAATTTCGAACGTCATCAACGTCATCAACTCTTCTCTTTCTTATATCAATTAATATTTTTTCACAAAATTTACCTATTTGCAAACATTAGCATATTTGGAAGGATATCGCAAGTCAACTTCTTTTTATGTTCGTAATTTTTTTACAATTGCAAGCTGGAATTGAATATAAAATATAATAACAATGTTCTTGTATCGTATTCTATTATGATGCCCATAGGTGTCACTGTTCTCATCTCTAATAATATTCACAGATATGAAGCATATTCGGATTTTGCAAATCCAAACAAGACAAAATATAGAACACCATATAGAAAATGATAGGTGAAGGAATGCAAACACTAAGTAAGAAAGAGACGAAGGAAGAAATGCATTTAAAAATGTAACTGAACTGGTACAAGCAAGCGGTACGCTTAGAAGTCAGAATATCCTAATGAATAGCGCGGAAATAATGCGATGATAAACAAGAAGCAGACGAAGGAAAAATGGGGGAAGATGTGCTGAGAAAAGGAACGTAGAAGATGTTAAAAGAAATAAGAAAAAGAATGAAAAGAATCTTAGGGAAGAAGGGTTTAGATTATGAAAGAGAACGGACGGGGAAATGTGTAAGAAATTTTCTAAATTAACAAATACGATAAAGGAAAAGTCGGTTGATTACAATGGCTGGACGCCTAAAGAAAACGATGGTTGACAGAATTATGCACGAATAGTCAAGAATGAGAGAAGAAGAGAACCAAAAATAAGAAGTAAGGGAAGAAGTCTTAACAGAGAAGAATACTTACTTGGTGAGAAAAAGAAAATGGAAAAAGGCAGATCAACAAAAGGTGAAGGGAAGAAGAAAACAAAAAATAAGACGTAATGACAGGAATCTTAACAAATAAAAATTATGAGAAAAATGCTTGGTCTAAGAAGGAAGAGGGCCAATGTTGCGAAGAAAGATCTGACTGAATATTTGCAAAAGTTAACAGATTGTAGTGACTTGAATCTAAAGAAGGAGCGTAGGATGAACCAGTTGATGAAAAAGATCAAAAAATCCAAGAGAAGAGTGCAAGGAGATGATGTTAGTAAATTTACAGAGAAGATTATGATTTGGGAATAAGAGCCAGAGACAGAAAGCAATAAAGGAATGTAAAGAAAATGACCACATTATGTCTGTCAATAATTCATTTTTATTTTTTTATTTTTTAATCTACTTTCGTTTACGAATTTTCTAAAATCTCCGAACGCAACTTTTTGAAAGAAAATTTCCGATTCTTAAAGTATGAACCTAATTACTATCACTTACTATAATTTAAAGATACATACAACTTTATCTGCTTATCACAAAAGAAACAATTTTGTTTATTTTTATTTAATATTCTGAAAAATTCCACCTTTCTGTATGTATTTTCTCATTTAAATCGTACATCTTGATCAATGAAAGTAAATTTTAACTAAATGATGATGATCGTGAATAGGAGTTAAATAATTTTTGTCTAAAAACTTATCTTGGCGTTTTATTTCCAACTTTATCCAAAATAAACCAAATCGAACGCGGTGCAACGAACAAATTGAATCGCCCATCGCGTTATCGCAACACACGCTCGAAAAAACACGCGAAAACTTGCAACCCGATAGTTTCAAATTCATTTGCATTCGAGTGCCGTATAATATATCCATGCATCCTACCCTGTGACAAGCCAACGATGCGATTTTACGTTTGAGATAATTTAACCATATCAAAATACACGGAGCTTCTGTGTGCACTGATGCTTACTCGGGTCAAGTTCTTCACGACATTTATTCCCGCAAATATTTGCATTTCGTTAGGAGTAGTTATGATCATAATCGGAATCGTTTTTTCACTGTTGAAAAAACTGTTAAATTTACTCTCGCGAAAGTAAATACGCGGTAGAAATAGTTCAGCTGAACTTAGAGCAACATTTAAACTTCCTTATTTACTTACAGTTACATGCGGTTCAATTGGTTTGTAACTTGGAGTTGCCCTCAGTTTCAAACAATCCCTCAACTCGTAGAATATACATACATGAACTTGTTCGTCCAGGGAAAGATTGCCCCCTGATCGATTCTTGAGTGCTGGGCTATAATTAATTAATGAGTTTCTTTAGGTTTTATGCGGGCTACCTTCTTTCTAAACGCAATTTTCTCCAGTGCGTATTGACAGAAAAAATTTTCTTCAATTACGCTCCCATTATTGTAAAATATTTAACAGTGTTTTAAAAAATTTATTCAGCAAGCTTTCACCTCAGGTATCAGCCCTCGTAAAGATAATACTAAATACCCATAATACACACGAAACATAAAAAGTCGAAAAGGCTAATAATTTTTCCCCATCGCATTACTTTTACGATCCACGGGCGCACAATAAACTCCAAAATCAAATTGCAGCCGTTAACTTTTGTTAACTAGCGCCGCATAAATCCCAAATATTTTAAAATTCCGCCCCGGCTTTCTGAGGCAATTCCGGTGCGTTTTGGCTCATTGCGCGGCGATAATTTATAAGATTTATTAGTCATAATCCCAATTAAAGCATTGTTATTGCAACAGTAAAAATAACAGCGCCCCCGTAACTTGTAATCTGCGCGTGTAAATCTCAAATTACGACCACCTTTATGGGATTTGAGTCGATTGAATGCGGCCTTGCGAGTTGATTTAATTTGAACGAATTGAATCGAATGAAACTAAAAGCGTTTTGTTACAGCATTTATTAAATAAAAAAAGTTTACATTCTACATATACACACGGTTTTGGCAATTCAAATACTTTTTTTTTCTTTACATGAAGATGAGAGAAACACGCTTCACTAATAAATAATTCGAGGGGATGTTATTCAGTGAAGCATGTCTGTATTTCGTATTTAGTAGGGACATACTGTATTAAATTTAATTATTTACAAGCTATGTACAAAATTGAGATATTTATCACTTATATTTTATAACATCACATGTAGCTTTTATTAGAAAATACCGTGTCGTTTTTAGAATCACGTACTCTGAAACACAGACATTATAAGAAACAGTATCATACTATAGTTTGTGAACAGGTTCGACGATCTGGAGCTCGTGTTGGCGTGCTGCATCGCCGCCGGTTTTTCTTCTGCAAATATTTTTACGCTAAGTTGTTTGCACATTTTCTGTAAACTGTTTGCAATATGGTTACTTAACTATAACATGGCACAAGGAATAGCTGCGTTAAACATTGTATGACCTACATAGATCATATGGTAACAGGTCCAGTTTAAGGTATCGATCGGAAGGATGCATGTTAATAACACATTATGTGGACTTGTGCTTCATTTTCTGTTTTATTTTATCTAAAAATAATATGGAATTGTATTAAATTCGAATTTGTACGTGATAGTAAAAGAAATTAACAACATTGATTTTATTTTGGAAAACCAACTGTTTCGAAGGATCAAAGAATAGAGAACGCAAGCTTCCTATTGTTCATATTTATTATTATTGTTCTTATAAATTAATTTAGTTACTTTGAAGTATGTCACGTACATACACGTCAGCAAAATAAATCAATTATTGCAATTGCGACCAGCAAACATTCAATTCGTGGGTAAAAGCTAATTTGTAATTTACTTTACACAAAGGTTTGCGTCTGTAATTAGTATCTCTAATATTGTTCGTAATCGTAATTCGAAATCAATCGCTGGTTTACACGGTGTAGCTTACAAGGTGTACCCAAACTATTTAGGTCAATAGCTTTTTATTGGTCTCATCTGAATTATTCTAGGCATAAGTAATTTAATTTTCTAAGAAACCCTGCAGACGAAAGTGTACACTTACGAAAAACGCTCTCCGGACGAAACTATATAGCTACAGGTATATGACTTAAGATGATATCATTAATAAGAGGATTATCCGGACGAAACTGTATTTGCCCACATAAAGAGATTACTTTCCGAAGGTTAAGAAAGCAACCGCTTCCGCGAGTTGAATTTGGCCCTTTTCGAATATACATTTTGGTAAGGAATTTTAATAAACTGAAACTTGTCGTGCCAAGTAAACATTTCTTCTGGAAGCCCGTCGCAAATTATATGCGGTGTTATTATACGAAATTTGACGCCACGTCGAACAACAAGAACGTGCGTACGCTGGATATGAAAATGCCAGGAACACGAATTAGGCTTATGAGGGGCCCACAAATTGTAATAAAGTTGTAAACTAAACCCTTAATCAGCTAATTAAGTTTTACTGCGACGTAGGAAGAGATATTCTCACTTATATACATCTTACATGAAAGGAAATTCTAATTTGATTCCATTTATTAGAGCTATGATCTACATTGCCAAGTTCGAAGCTAATATAAATGATGGTATTATAACAATTAATTTACTGATTTTAGCCAATTGATGGGCAGTTGGTTACGTATGTCAATAGTCACGTGAAATACTGGAATAAATGAAGAACCTGTATATTTTATTTCTTTGTTCGTATTTTTCACCATTTTGCGAATTTAACGAATGATTCGGAAACAGGAAAGAAGTTTCGAGACCCGGTACAGAAAAATTCTATAGATATAAATGGGTTGGTATAAGACAAAGATTGTATAAGAGAGTAAGTAGATAACGGACGGAAATTCTTAAGGTTGTAGACAACCTCTGGAATGCACTGACGCCGATTTCTTCACCGGGTTTATCCTAAGGTTAATTTATCTGTCAGTTAGAATGTGACACTATAGCCGTCCTCCATTTACATTAACTTCACCCAAATCGATTTGATTTTGAACTGAATTGATTTTAAAGTGAACAGAGAGACTATTAAAGGAATGATATTTTGGAACTAAAATTAACATAACCTCAAATTACGTATGAAATCACACGAAACTAAATAACAGGGCTGCGTTCATAAAATATACCTTCGAGTGCACCTTGGGTGTGTAATTGTATCTCTCTTAATCACGATTATTTGCACATTTTGCGTCTCGCTCATCTGCTTCAAGAAGTCTCGTGTTTATATTATTACTATGACAACGGGCGCACTTTTTACGCCACACTTTTAAGTAGGGTGTAGAAAATGCGTTTGTTGCTATGGAAACGACGCCTGATCTACATAGTTTCTTATGATTCATAGATGAAAAACAAAATACATAAACTCATTTATACGAGAGAGACTGCAATATTAGCTGAGGGTAACTCTGGAATGTCTTTTATGAACACAGCCCTGATTTAGAAAACCGGCTTGATCAATCGCCAATTGAATAACTGCAAATGTAATGCGATCAGTGATTTTTAAGTGAATTTGAATCAATTCGTGTTCAAATAGGCTGTAAATGGAGGACGGCTATAGTTTATGTAGAACCATGTAGAACCAACTGCACGTCACATTCCAATTTACAGATAAATTAACCTTAGGATAAACACAGTGAAGAAATCGGCCATGAGTCTGTGTCGCAACATTGGGAATATATTAGTACCGCCCCTATAAATCTAATTCAGCTTATACAACCTCCAAAGGGGGGTCAGTACCTTTACGATCTGCACAAGCCAAGAAGTGAAAAAAAAATCAGAAATTTAAGGTTTCGTAAGGGAAAACGGTGCTAAAAATTACGAATTTCCAAAGGAGGAACGTTTATAAAAGTACAAGAAGACCATTGTAAAGTCCGAATGATAAATGAAAGGAACAAAGAAAGAAGGACAACAAATATTAAAAATACACGAGATTTAAAGGCAAATACGAGGGCCGCCTTTTAAGTTTTTACAAATGACTACTAGATGGTGCTATTGAGATGTGACATAACGTGGACATAACTATTTTCGTAAAATTTGACATTTGTTATTGCTAAAACAGTGACAGCTCAGAAATCGGCCGCGTAGTTTGTTTACAGTGAGCGTTTAAAAAAAGCAATTTTGTAGAAAAATTGAAATTTCACGTGAAGGTTTTTGTTGGATGATTTTTTATGATTTTAGTAAAGGCTTAACTCAACAACAATGCCTCGAATCGCTTCGATCGACTTTTGGTAATGAAGCTCCATCAGAAAAGACAGTTTACAACTGGTTTGCAGAATTTCGTCGGGGTCGTGCTTTCGTCAGTGAGGAATTTCGTGAAGGTCGACCAAAATCGGTTGTTGTTCCAAAAAACATCGATGCTGTGCGCAACATGATTGAAGAGGATCACCATGTGACTTACCGTGAGATAGAGGCATTCTTAGGCATATCGAAGATTGTAATACACTCGATTTTGCATGAACATTTAGGCGTGAAAAAGATCTGCTCCCGATGGATTCCGCATAATTTGACTGAAGCTCGGAAAAAGGCTCGTGTCAATTGGTGTAAGGAATAGATCAAGAAATTCGGCCGAGGAACTGCAAAATCCGTATACAACATCATAACAGGTGACGAAACTTGGATATATTCGTACGAGCCGGAAACTAAGCAGCAATCAATTGTTTGGGTGTTCCAAGATGAACCAAATCCAACAAAAGTTGTTCGTTCACGAAGCACTTCCAAGAAAATGATTGCTTGTTTCTTTGGTTGTACTGGACATGTCGCAACCATTTCTTTAGAGGATTGAAGAACAGTTAATGCTGAATGGTATACAACAATTTGTTTGCCAGAAGTCATCGATGAAATCAGGAAAAACAACCGAAAACGTCGCATCATCCTTCATCATGACAATGCCAGTTCTCACACAGCACGTTTAACAAATGATTACTTGAAGGAGAAAAACATCTCATTGCCCGTATTCACCTGATTTATCGCCTAACGACTTCTTTGTGTTCCCGAATGTCAAACAAGAAATGCGTGGACAGCGATTTTCATCACCTCAAGAAGCTGTTGAAGCCTTCAAAAACCATGTTTTAGAGATACCACTTTCGGAATGGAAAAAATGTTTCAAGAATTGGTTCGAACGCATGCAAAAATGTATAAAACTTAAAGGCGAATATTTTGAAAAGCAATAAAACGATTTGTACCAAAAAAAAATTTTTTTTCCTTGTTTTTGTAAAAACTAAAAAGGTTTCCTTCGTATATCAGTAGAAAAGAAAACGTTGTAACAAGACTCGGGGAAAAATACAATAACAGCAGATATGAAGATGGTCGGGATTCATTTGAAGAAGCCAAACGAAACAATGCAAGCTTAGATCGAAAGAAACGAAACAGGGGTTTGATGAAAGCTGAGAAGAAGAAAGCCGGAATAAAGGAATAAACACGTATGAAGACAAAGAACAGAGAAGAAGTAGATAGGAAGCACAGTGAAGAGAAAAATGATTGCAAACAATTCACCAGAAAGAAGAAAAGAAGGGGTGAATAGGACGATGAAGTTTTGAGTGCAAGAGACAGAGATATAAAGATGGAAAAAGGATCTATATGTAATGAGAAGACAAGAGACGAGAAGAGGTAACGGGAAATAGAGGAAAGAGCCATGGACCTAATACCTAAATTATTGTTACTAGTATAAGTGTAAGGTCTTATTTTACGTACAGAAACGTAAGTAACTCAAAGAAGAGGAAACACGAATCATAATAATACAAAGTATGCTCATGGTTTTTTATGGATCGAGAGACTATGGAATCAATGCACCTAGAAAAGCTCCAGAAACTCATAAAAGCACAACGAGCAAGGAAAGTTAAGTATGTAATATGATGATAGTCAAAAGAATATGAAGAAGACCATTACAAATAAAGGATGGAAAAGTGGAAGGCATGAGTGTGAAGAGAGAAATAGTAAGTATAGTAGAAAAGAATACTGGAAGAGCCTGGGCAAAAAGAGAAGAATGGACATTTTCTTTCGAAGCAGAAAAAATGATACCTCCGAGAAAATTTGTATAGGGCCTTCGGTTGGCCCATTTTGTATTACATATTAGAGAAGCTGTTTTTATGGTAAATGATAAATTTTCATTGTGCCATATTATAGTTATGATCAATGAATATGTCATGTAATGTTACCTGCAGTGGCATTAAGAACGTGCACATTAATTGAAGCTGGTACAGCATTGGAGAAATAGTAAGTATAGTAGAAAAGAATACTGGAAGAGCCTGGGCAAAAAGAGAAGAATGGACATTTTCTTTCGAAGCAGAAAAAATGATACCTCCGAGAAAATTTGTATAGGGCCTTCGGTTGGCCCATTTTGTATTACATATTAGAGAAGCTGTTTTTATGGTAAATGATAAATTTTCATTGTGCCATATTATAGTTATGATCAATGAATATGTCATGTAATGTTACCTGCAGTGGCATTAAGAACGTGCACATTAATTGAAGCTGGTACAGCATTGGAGGGACTGCACGTATAATTTCCATTGTGACTCTTGTCAGCGTCAGTAACTAAGAGAACACTGGAAGCATGATCAGCTTTCACCTGCACTCCGGGGTCGTAGTTAATCATTTTCTGCTCGTGATACCAAAACACATACGACGGCGGCTCCGTAGATTGCCTCAGCGTGCAAACCAGTCTCAGGAGGGAGCCCGCTCGCAAATGCAGATCCGGGGCGCCGAGAATCTCGGCCGACGCTTCTGTAAACTCAGGGCGTATTCGCCGGCGCAAAATCACTCTCGAATACATACCTGTTACTTTGAGCTCGATAAAGATACTTGTCGGTGGATATGTAGATACTTGACACTCGTACAATCCGGCGTCTGACGGCTGAACGTGTTTGATAAGCAAACCCCAATTTTGAAGGTGTCGTACATGCTCCACCATAAATCTATCATCCGCGTTGTACGTCGTTAGACCTACTGTGAGAAGGTGGTAGTCATGTTTCCTTATCCAGGACACCTGAAATTTAATTTTAAGAAGAAAGCGTCGTCTACTGATTGTCAGAAAGTAAAGATCGGCAATGTGCAATCAAAGAACATAATTTGCATGCACATCTCTTAATGCCCCACGCTCGAAGCACTGCAAAGCAATTACATAAGCGCACGTTCTGCAATGATAAATCTTATTACAACGTGCTTGCACATCGCATGTTCTTATTTCGTAATTGTCGCTTCAAACAATTCCGGCCCGTTAAAATGCACTCCCGAGCGTGCATGTTTGTTCACCTTAGTTGGCTCGCGCATTAATGTTTCTGTGTACTTGAAGCACTGCATAAGTCCTTGGGACTGTAATGCCAGAGGAATGTCGTGGATGCCAGGGTTTCCGAATATGGGGGCCATTCGAAAGTTCTGAACCGTAAAGTTCCAGTCAGGCTGCATAACTGACGGGCCTGTTAAATGTTATCTGGATGTCTTAGGCTCAACAGTAATTTAAAGTGTCTAACCCTCAACTTCTTAGGCTTAATTAAAAAAAAAAGGTATCGCATTGTTTCCAGATTTTTGAATAAGAGTTTTGAAATTAATTTTCTTTCTTTCTTGTTTTTTATACCTTAACTGCTACGAAAATTAATCTTGATTTAATCTAGTTAATATTTACAAATTTGTTATACGTAAGTAAAGAGGAACTTTTCCAGCAATGTATTTTTTGATTTCTACTTTTCGAGGTATAACGTTTCACAACGTGAAATCGAATCAAATTAAAGCTCCCCCGATAGGTTAAACGACGAGCGCTAATTATTGATACCTAAAGTAAACCGATTTAAAACTTTTGATCACATAAAGGTTACACTCGGACATGCGACGAGCAAACCAATTAAAACTTTTAATGCAAAGTGGAACTGAAAATGCCTGACATTTCTCTCTAAATAAAAGACTACATGAGCTCAGTTTGTGCCACGTAACTGGATTATTGAGTAAGCATGAATTATTTGTTAATCATTGATAAAATGAAATCCAATTAAATTATTCCGACAGATTTGACATCATTTCTATTAAAGGGTATTTAACTGTTCTTCTGTGTAAAAAAAAGTAGGATTACCAAAGATTCTTTTTGTTACCATCAATTTTATGACCTACAAGTATTTCTGTTTTATATAGTTTATTCAAGTCATTTAAACGAGACAGTTGACTTGAATATCGATTTCTCAAAGTAACAGTGTGACTTAATTGAAACTGACATTTACATTTGTGTAAATTGAAATTGTACTAACCACTCCTGTATTAAACTTTCTGACGACACACGGTAACGTAGCCGTTCCTCCGATCTGTGCAACCACAACAGTGCAGTTCTCGGTCGCAAAGACATTGCTTTTCCCACTCGTCGAAACTTTAACTGCCCCATTCGGCACGTTCTCTCTCCCTTTGTGCCTGGACTCATAACTCCTCCGATGACGATATATCCTGTAGTCGAAACTCCCTGAAACGGAAGAGACGAATAATTAAGTTCATCCTTTTTAAATGCGCGTTTAATTTCCGTCGTGCCATCCGAGATCGTCAGAAGTTCTCGCTGTGAGGAAGCCGCAGGTGTAATATTTCAGGGTAAAAATATGGGCTTGCCATTTTCGTTGCCTTGAAATGTTAAGAGATAATCCAGGCTGCTTCTGATTTCAAGGGAAAGGTCAAAAGAGCCATTACTGAAATTACACGGCTTCGACCACTTCAACGGCGCTTTCAGAATCTGATTAATTACAACTTGGTCCTTTACTTAAGCTTTGCACATTTTTCTACAATTATTTAAATTGGATTGCTTTAAACACGCAAAAAGTAATTTAAATCGAGGTTTCCCTCAAACTATCCACGCGCTCGTTCGTCTATTTCGTTTATTTTCACCAATTTAGAACAGAATTAATCCTCCTCGCGGACGGAGTAAAAAGACTAATAATAGTCTGCATTAACTTTGCCGGAAAAATAGAGCTGGCAATGGATCACCAAGATTTATGGTTTGTTTCTCCAGCGGACAGTTGTATCGAATTACTTTCCACGGACGGGCAAGGGAAAGAGTAAAGCGACAGGGTTAGTGTTTCGGTTTGTAATTTTATTGAGCGGCTTTCCCGAAAGCAAGGTGTATTTGCGTCGCTATCTATTTTTTGATGCCGACTACTAACGAAGATTAATACCGCAGGGCTAATACCCTCACGGCCAACATCGATAAAACAGCACCGAGAAAACCGTTAGTGCCGGCGAAAATTTTATTTATTGCTCGAATTTACAAAATTACCTTTCGTCTAGAGCTTATCGGATTAAATGCGGAATTCAATCTAGCTTTGTTTAAACCAGAGAGGCAGAAGCAATTGAATAAACAGATATACTTCTACAATTAAAAACAGCAACCTTAACTTATCTTTTTTAATTGTTTTGAATTAAATGTTTTTCTTATGCTTTGTATGTACATAAAAAAAAAATTGAACCCACTTCGTCTGAAATGTTTTGACAAAACGCTTCCTGTTTGTAGTTATCCTGGGGAAATTACACTCCGAGTTCCTTCCTCACTTTAAATACGCAAGCGAATGTAACGTACACAATAGTTATGGGGTTTGCTTATCTAAATATGAAATAGTATTTATTGCGTGAAACGCTAATTAGTAATTTAGTTTCCAAGTTGATCTAGAAGTTCCTGTTTAAATTCCGCCGAGTTTGTTGAGCGTTTTGAGAATGGCTTCCTCCGTGCACTGAATACTTACAGTAGATTATCAAGATTTATTGCACGATTAATAATTAATGTTGAAACAAAATTACTCTTACTTTGATTAAAAAAAAGTGTTCTTCTTAGTTTTATCGAATGAAAAAAAAAGTTCCTGCAAATAAAACAGATTCTTTAAATAATGTGGCTTGCATAACGTATTCTTTTTTGTGCGAGTAAGTTATCTTTACTTCATATTTTCTCCAGAGACATCTCGATAGCGAAATAGTTTCCGGTAGGAAAAGGAGAAGAAAAATTCAAATCACCAACGAAAATAAATAATTACGAGTCCCGTAAATTCAGGGCCCGTATTCGGCTTTTTATTTCCGTTTATCGATTCGTTTCAATTACTTTTATTTCTGGCTGTTTATTACGGAGGAGATTCGCGGATGATAGCAATAAACGTCTCGTCCGACGGTGGATATTTATTAAGAGATAAAGGCCCCTCTGATTTACTGCCGTCCGTTTCGAAATTCTAATTTAGGATTACTCTTCGAACAATGTTGAATTAATTAGCAAAATTAAGATGATTTATTTCCACCGAGAGCCGGCGTTCATTAAAAAGCTCCCCGGATTTTTTGTTAATTACACGAGAATCTAATTTCTGTTTTAGTCAACAGGTAGATTATAATGAATGTGCAAACGTTACACTGCCATGTCCTCTTTAATTAATAATTAGTTTTTTTTCATTCAGGATTTTATTTTCATTTTGCGTATTCATTCTTCTTTTACCACCAGTAACGTAGTACTTTCTGATTTTATAAACAAATATTAAAACTGCTTGCAAACAAAAAGTAAACAAATACTATAACTCGTTCGGTTAGGTAGATTAGTTTGCGTTTGAAAAATCTCTCCCAATTTTGCATTCAACAAAATTAATATTCACCGCGTTACACCGAACTTCCCATAAGTATGCAAGCTGTATCCTCAAACTGCATGATTATAACAATATATCAACCTGTCGTAACTTGAAAATTCTGCACGATGCAGACGATTTATTGTGGTTGATTGGTGGAGAGTTGCGGTACGACCTCGTGATTCCGATGGAAAATGAAAATTGCAGGCGAACTGCGATCACAATAAATTACCCCCGTCCCCTATCGCAGCGACACATCTATTAATATTTAATAACCCCGTATTTGCGAACGAGTTGTATTAAATTAAAGTATTTAAACAAATTGCCCGCAAGCCTGCAACTTCTTGTGAAATAATATTGCGTGTGACACGCACAACCTTGGTTCCATTGATGAAAAAAGGTCTTCAAATGCTGGGTTTTAAAACCGACCGTTATAATTTTAGTGCGGCCTTAATGTTTAATGTAGAAAAACACCTGGGGGCGTTTTATTTTTCACGAAATTTAACTCCCCAGTTGGTATTTATGCCCGGCGTTTATATAAATGGGTTCACATTAAAGTATCGTAACGTGTTATTTATGTTTATTATGGCAGGTTATGCCTTGAAATTTTTATATTTCAGGAATTTATTGTTTATAAACGTGGTATACTTGCACTGAAAATGTTTCAGACAAATTCCAAAGTAACAATTAATTAAATGGTATATTTTGTATGTTCCTTTCTGTTTCAATTAACTTTTCAGATTCAAGTGTGATAAATATGATGATGGATATTTTTCTTTCTATGAGTGTCTCAAAAAAAATATATATTGCAATTAAAATCACCGGAAATAAATTGGAAATCGAAGGCGAGAGTATCTCAGGAGCAATTCCTTTCCAATCTCAGCTGAATAGGATTCCCGAGCAGCCCCGCGCGGAACGTTTTAGATTCAAGCTCCGGAGGAAATCTGGAGATTCTTGAATTTATATCGAGTTTGGGAACGTATCAGTCGAAGTTTATTACGTTTGTGATCTGCGAGAGTATTTATTGCCGCCGCTTCGTCATAAATAAATATTGGACATTAGGTTCTAAGTAGCGCTTCGAAATGAGGCGCGGGGGGCATACTTACTCGTTGTCGACGACGAAGCCGAAAATGATATGAGGAAGACCAAGATTATCAAGCACGCTGATATTTGCAGAGAATGAAGCTCCATTCTCTTGATGTTCGTTATTAGGCGGCATCCATTTCTCACTTGGTTTAACTAACGTCTTCCCACACACTCTTATTTCACTTCGCTGTCAACACACATTGTATAATTTTTGGTAGACCTGATGTTTACATTACTTTACACTGAAAAAACAGAATGTACAGAACACAAAACAAATCAAATTTTTTTCTTCATATAAATCTAAAACATGTTGATAATGACCATAAAGAATCTGTGTTTATTATACATACAAACTGACAAATGTAATATAGCATGAGCAAGACAAAGAAGGAAACGAAGTCTGTAATAGAGTGGAGTCGGCACGCACGTCGCATGTCGCCACATTTACTCTAACATATTTCCTCACTTGTACTGACGATAGTGCAAACGGCTACGTTACATAGATCCTCTCATGGATGATATGTGTTATAGTAAACCCTATGCACATGTACACACACGTGTTTAACGGATTTGGGACATTTTCTCGATGTTGCCAAACATTTTGGGAACGGAGAAATATATTGGGGAACTGTTTGCAAGCACTGAAAAATATTCGCGTCTACCTGAGAAAACTTAGTACCGTTTAGCCCTCATCGTTCGGTTCAATGTTTGTGAAGGCAGAACGCAAAAAACAATTCTTTAAAATGGTTCGTACTACCCCTACTAAAGCTAAAAATGAAAGAACTTAAGCGCTCTATTGATATTGTTGAGATAGACTGGTTTTAAGGCTTCCTCTTCCAGAACGTAGAAAACAATTCTTTAAAATGGTTCGTACTACCCCTACTAAAGCTAAAAATAAAAGAACTTAAGCGCTCTATTGATATTGTTGAGATAGACTTTGGTTTTAAGGCTTCCTCTTCCAGGCTGATTCTGGTCAATGTTTGCAATTTTGAAATTAATTGAATGACAAAACAATTCTTATTTCTTACGAAGTGAACGCAGAAACTGTGTCGGATAAGGAACAATATAACATGAATATGTTTGCACACAACATTCAACATTCAAGTGCGTACTGGGCTTAAATGTTTTTAGAAGATATAACCAAGTGTCTACTGGTCTTGAAAGTTTCTGGAAAATGTACTGCTAACGTTAAAGATTTTTATGAAATTTATGTTTCAGGTTTGTCGAATTCTTTTCGAAGCCTTCGCTCGCCTAATGATGAATTCGTCTGTGACGTGACCGAAAAAAGCCCCACGATTTGTTAGGGGTGATTTTCGGTGTAAGGCCGTTGAAGACTCTCGTTAGATTAAATTTGCGATACAGCAATAATCCTCGCATACAAGAAACACACGCGGCATGAAATGTATGATTTATTTGGGGCTGATATTGTAATAGCGGATTTTAATTCATAATTGCCGTCGACACAGGCAATAAATTTATTGGGTTTGTAATAGAGAACGCGTAAAATTGCTATTTTGATGCAAATATAAATTTACATGCGAGTTATTAATGAAGTTTCAGTAACACTCATTACGTGTCGCTTTCATGTGGTTTCTGTTTTTTTTTTTTTACTCTGCAGCAAATTGAGGGAAGCTTAAAACGGAGGAGCTCTCTAATATCATAGCAACTTGGGTTTTTTTTTAAACACGAAAGCTCACGACAAAATTTTACTCGATTGAATAAAGAACAAATTTAGAATGTACGTTTATGACTCGTTTGGAGACATCACGTACAATTAATGATAAAACCTGTTTTTTATTTTTCATTCTCATATAAAATGTGTTCATTAAATCCAGATGGTGCAGACTTTTGTATAAAATCTCGCCGGAGTCGTTTGGCAAAAAAAGGAAGTATGAGGATGTGGGTGACATATCAAAACGACAGCCCTCTCATAACGCTAAAAGTTCAATTTTTCCGAAAATCTATCGTCATACATTATTTATAAGTAATATGCTCCTGCGGAGCGTTGATGCCACTACAGGTGTAGTTTCCGCCTTCTGGATATAAGCTGCACGGAATTTCAATCAGAACCTAATATGCAACCGGCAACTCGAATATTTACGGCTTTTAATTATTTAATACTCTAATTGAACGCCAGTAAATTTTAATAAAACGATGGCGTTCCCGCGATCGGGCGTTTAATTCCGAACTAGAAAATCAGAACGAGAACATTTAATTATTAGGAGAGCTTGCGCCTCGCTCGCTAATTTAATTCGGTTTTAATTGAAACTAGCAGACACAACGTTTTATAAGCAGGGTGCGTGGCTTATTTTTGCCTTCGACAAATATTTGCAAGTAATGACCCCGTTTGCTTTGGCGCAAAAGGGCGAGAGCAAATAAATTTTACGACACGCCTGCGCTTATACCTTTATTAGGTAAAGTAACAATGTGGCTTTATATGAAACACGAAAGCTTTACGAGCTGGAATTTACAAAGGGTTAAGTTAAGTTTGATTAATCAAGATGGTCTTGTAGAGAAATATAACATGTATGTGCGCGTGTACGTTTACCCCCCCGAATATGTTTTATGGCGTACCTATCCTTTTCCGCCCTATCAAACCACAACCCGGGTTACTTCTAACTGCGTCACGAATTTCAGGACATAAAATAGCCCCAATGTTATGTGACACGGGTTTTTCACCGAGGGCCTTCCCCACGACCTACTTGATTGCACACCCAGGAATTGTCGCTGTCTGTTTCTCTCAATTTTAGGACAAGGCTCACCACCCCCGTATTACATTTGGGCGCATGTTGCTGGAGCTTCGATCAGTGCGTGTTAACGTGCAACATACCAATCCGCAAACAAGCGTCCTGACCAGTTTATTAGGTCCGTACAGGACGAAATTGCCAAACAGCAGTAAGCCCACCGGGGCATTAATTAAAACACGTACTTCATAAAGCGTAAAAGTCGAAATTGGCGTTCGTTTAAAGAGCCGGGCGGAGGCCGCACATTCTCATTCTATAAAAGTTCTACTTACAAAGTTGTACGACTTTGGGTGAGAACCCTGGCCAAACAAGTTCAAAAGTCATTCTAAAACTTTTTTTTTCTTAAATCGGATCTAAACGTTTTTTTAATATTTCAAAGGCCACACAGACAAAAAAAAAACCTGAACTGATAAACACAAACGAAAATAAACAACTCGGAATTACTCTCGCCCACTCTGTACGCATCCGCACAACAAACAACGAAAAACATTTATTGATAATTCCTCGGTGTATTCGGAAGTTTTTAAGAGAGGAAGCCGCGCTCCGGCAAATCCCTTTGTCTCGTGTTTTTCCTGGAAGACGCCGCCGCCGCGCCGCCACCGCCGTCAGTCGCACTTAAAATACGAGTTTAAGGCGAAAATCTAATCGTCTACCTGTCTTTTTTTTGTGTCCCCGAGCTTTTGAAGTTTTATTTATCAAAGATGAAGCTCCGAATCGGGCCGCTCTCGTTGGGAACAATTAGGGAAAATCGCGATGATGGCGCACAAGAGCCAACAGTGTTACAAAGGAACATCAAAAATTGCTTTATAACGAAACTAAACACGTTAAAGATGAAAGCCGAAAGAAAATCTATAATCTCACTGCCCACGGTTTTATTTCAAGAATAGAAATTGAAAATGACGACTTATTTCAAATAGTCGGGCATAAATAATCTGTTCTAAAATAACAAACAATACCCGACGTATTCAGTGCTATCATATGCTTTACGCTCAAATAAATTCAATAATTCTATGAAAACTAGCTTACAAACGTATTTACGACTAGGGCTTTGCAACCCAAAATATCTCGCACGGTCGTTGAAAACTGCACTAAAATGAACTGGATTCGGTGCGATTTTCATCGTTCACTGGCTCGAAGTGTTTCAGACGATTTAAAGGGGTTTGTTTATGTCTTCGATTTCGGAAAGCTTTTAGGAACGTTCTGTATCACTTGCAATCATCTATAAGGTCCTATCGGCAAAACGCTCACGTTATCTTCACCGCAATCGCTTTTTTTTAAGAAACAGTACCTCTCAAGTGATTGGATTAGGTATGAGGTTGCTGTTAATGTCAGGGCGGTTTCACTTCAAGAATTTAACACCCCGTACGCTAGTGAGATTAAAAAAAAATCTAAAGGAAACGTAAAAGCAGAAAATGCGGAATGTGAAATACAAATTTTGAAATCCATGTATGTATATGATCAGCCTCATAAATTATTTATGCAATAGATTCCCCCAAGAAAAGCAGACTCGTAAACTCTGATAAAATGCGTAGTTAACGAAATGGTGTTAGTTTCCTCTAATATATTGGTTTCTTTTTTTAACAACTCGAGTTTGTGTGGGCAAAATTTTTTTAGGGAATTTAACTGCCTGTATCTCGCTGGTGATGTATTTTCAGGTTCATATTTGTTAATGATTATAAGCTTATTTTTTCACGTACCCTAATATGTGGAACTGATACTTACTCCTGTGTAATAATAATTCAATGGTAGATATCTAACTTGGTAAATTTTCAGAGAATTTTTTTCTCTTATAAATACTCCCCAGATTTTCCTCTTTCTCCACTTTGAAACTCTTTTATGTTACAAATAGTCATCCCTGACACTTTTTATTACAAAAAGAAACTTCTGAGCGGAAAATGCTACAAAACTCATCTATCTATTTGTGTAGATTCTAAAATTACTTCCAAATTTAGATAGGGCAAAATTCGTCAAAACCATACTTTCTTTGTTTTTTCACCTTTTTTGATAAAAAGAAAACTATTCAAATAAAACTATCTTAGCCAAATTCCTAATCCTCTTCCTCTTCGTCTTCTTGGCAGCTTTTCCTATGTCTACCTCGTCGATTTCTTTTTTTGTTCTTGAATCAATTCTCTCACTTTCTGAACATGTATCAAGGCTATTCTATTTGCTCCATCTCTGTTTTTTTTTCTTCAGGAACCTGCGCTTTTACTGCTTTGATATTTATTTGTGAATGTCCCCTACGTGTAAGCATTGAAACTATCACCTTCTTTATTATCTCACTTCTGTTTCTTTTAGCTATTCGCTATTTCCAAAGCTGATGTTCCTGGGGAATGAAATATTCTTTCTACTTTTTCTGTTTTTTTTTCCTTTTTAATTATTTTCTTGTTTATCCTTTTATTGCTTTCAATGGACATTCCTAGATATCTGACTTATCGGTCTATTTGATTTTTTGTCCTACCATTAAAATCACGTAAAAAGTGAGCAAATAAAAATCAGGTTAGAGTAGGCGGTGCAAAGAAAATGTATGTCTGTGATTAACTGAATTAATTAATGTAATACATTCATGGACTGTCAAATTTATTGACTTTTTATTTAATCACAGACATACAATTTCTTTGCACCGCCTACTCTAATCTGATTTTTATTTGCTCACAGGTTATAACAATTTATTTATTTGCAACGATTAAAAAATATGGTCTTATGTCAACCACCTTCGATATTAGTTAGTTTTATAAGTTATAATAGTGAAGAGAGAAAGTGATACTGAGAGGCTAGCGCAACAAATAGAACACCAAAAAGTTGGAAAGAGGGTAAAGTTGAAAGGCAACAAGGAAAACGGTAGATATTGAAAAAATGAAAGAAGAAAATAATTAAACTAATGATATTTAAGGGAAGGACATGAGGATCTGAAAGAGGAAGTAATTCACTGGGTAGTACAATAAAATAATCGTGCTTAGATGGGCCGCATTAACAGAAGTGTGTATACATTTTTACGAGACATAAGAATGAAAGATATTAAAGTCCGAGTATTTTTGAATTATAATATCACTTAGAAATTTGTTGCAAGTCGGTTTTGATTGCAGTAGTTTTGGCCCTATTTGGGGCTTTTTCAGTAGAAGAGTAGCAGTAGGTTAAAAACCGACCGCAGGATGTCGCGATCCAAACTGTACAATAATAATTCTGCGATAATCACCACATCATCTGTTTTTCCGAGCATTACTTTTCATTCATTTTTTAAGGTGGTGTAAAGACCATTCCATTTAATTCTACGAGAACGCTTTTGCACACAAATGTACATCTTTGTCCTCGCTTACGCTCATTTCAGCTTTTGTGTTATTATAAAAATGGGGTCTTGTTAATTATTTCCCTTTATAAAACCATATTGCCTTTTTTTTTCAGAATGAAGCCACGTTCACGTTCATTAAAGTAAACCCTCTATAGTTATAGTTAATTCGATATCGTGTTACTTTGCTTGCTTGGATTAATTTACTTGCAAAGTTTTAATAAATCTAATTTTTATAATCCGTGTAATGTTGTTGAGATTTTTCAGGAGCTTCAATCTCCTACGCTGCCTTCAAATTTACTCGAAGCGATTAAATAAGCGGCCGAGAATTTTATTCAAATTTGACTTTTAGCTCCGCGAGAAACGCCACCTGTGCTTTACGAGCTCATTTGAATAATGATTTTAAAATAAGTTTGCGTTGAGGTGTGCCTATTTACGGCTTTGCGTAAAACCGGAACACCTTTAAACTTGAAATGTTCTAAAAAATTGTCTTATGCTTTGTTTCTGTAATGAACTAAATGTTATTTTGGTAATACGCTGGGCAAGGCGAGAGCTTTTCTAAGAATTTGAAATAAACGAAAACTCTTTTAATTAATTATATTCGTTCTTGGCAGACATTTTAGAGTCTGTTTGTATATAAAAAACCTTCACGATATATTAACAAGATTAAATTAATGAATCCTCAATGCGGAGAGGGAACAAAAAAACTCCTCAGACTGTAGAATAAAGTAGTTAGTTTAGAAAGTTCATGTACATAATGGAAAGGTCACCTCCACCAAGGTAGTATCTACTTCGTTGCAAGCTAAGCGAATTTCGAAACGAGCTATCGACTAAATAAGACAGCAAAAAACGAGCTTATTAAGAGCAAGATACAAAGCGCTAATAAACGAGCTTTACGGTGGCAAGTTAAACGCAGAATTTTTATATTCTCTTTCTCATGAATATGATAATGCAGTTTTGAGAATAACGTTGCTGTAAAAAAAACCTAAAACGTTTACCTTATATATCATGAGCGAAAGCAGTTTTTTTTAAGTCAAGTACATAACAAAAAACCAGCCTTAAAAAAAATTTGTAATATAGAATATGTTTTTTGTTCTGTATAGAATACATTCTGAGTTTTCAGTGCGTCAGTTGAAGTTAACTATCAATAATTGTCAAGTAAATTTTTGTTACCATTTACGAATTATATTAGCATCGACTTGAAAAGCACTGACACTTAAGTTTTTGGTTTGAAAACTTTTTTAAAGTTAGTCGGAAATTGTTAATTGTTAACGATTAGCTGCACAGTGATCACAATCGCACAAAGTCATTAATAAACTTTTCCTAAGTGACAATTAAAATTAACGCAATGCATTACGTAAACGTACCGACGTCGAAAACCGCACTGAAATTCGTTTCATTTGGCGCTGCGACGCCGCCGCTTTCGTTTCGGCCATGCGCGGCGCTCCTGCTGCATTTCTCCGGAATGATAAAATTTGCAAGAATATGGAAACCGAGTGCTCCGCTAAGTAATTTGTCTGTATATAAAAGTTTCTCGAGTTTAAAGTATTTCGGTACAACTCTTTTGGAACTATTTTACGAGGATTCATTTCCACCGACTGTACACCGGAGCCCTAAATAGCACGTACGCGTCCGTTTATCCAAGTTTTAACTTTATTTGTCTGGTGACTACAGTAAAATAGATTGAAAGAAATAAAATATTAAAAAAAAAAATTAAAGATTCAGTACTATAGCTACAGCTGTAAATCTACAACGAAACATCGATTGCTTTATTTAGACGCACTATTTTTTGTAAGTACATATAAGTAAATCTCAAAAAAGGAACGTTTCTGCATTTTGTAATAAAATCCCAGAAATATCCCCCCCCCCCGCTTATTCGCGCGTCCAAATTAGATATTGTTTCCGAGTTCTTAATTCTGTTGTTTTAAAACTTGCGCATTCCGCCAACTTTCCAATTGAGTTAAACTTAGCAATTAACGTCAAGACACATCAAAACGTCGCAGTAGTTAAACGGGATGCTCTAAAGTTCAAGATTCCACTTTAATATGCACGCTCCTCTTCGGATAATGAGGACTCGCGTACCTTATTGGAAATTCCAGATGTCAGGATACTGAGTATTTTTCGCGAAAATTTCAGTAATGACCAAAACGACACCCAGCTTCATACATTTAAATGTTGATCCTTAACGAACCCCCACCCTAATATACAGTGTGTAATCGAATAAGTTTCACTTTACTCTTCAGATAGCCAATGGCCGTGTTCAGATAACTCCAGCAGCTGAGTTGCTGACTAAGCAATCGTTTGTGATTAGTTCAAATTAAAGTAATAGCCAATCACAAACGATTGCTTAGTAAGCAACTCCGCTGCTGCAGTTACCTGAACGTGGCCAATGACATAGGAACGAACGGACGCTCTAAAAATAGTAGTGATATCTATTGAGTATTTAACAGAATTCGAAAACTGAACATTTGTCACAAACCATTTGCTCTTTCAATAACAGAGAAATAAGTGTAAAGTGGGGCTAGCATGCGAAAATGTATATGCTGTTAATTCTCCTTTAAAACTTTACATTACACATATTATCTATATTTACAGGTTTTGGTTTTCCACTCTGCTATTGTGGCGGTAGCGCCACCACGTATTTAGTGAGCCAATTCCTAACTAACCGAGTTTAATTTAAAGAAGCGAAGTTATGACAAACGTATGGGGCAAAGGGTAATAATAACTCTGGAAGAATCTACATGAAGTTTTATCGACTACACCCTGTATAATAAATTTTTCTGGGTTATTTCCTATCCACCATAGCAAAGGAATTTACGACACGAATTTCACGCGTCTCCGCTTCTTTTAATTAAATAATTTTTCGAATTCGTCTGTCCTTCAAGGCGAATTCCAATCGAATGCCATATTTCTGTTCGGACGCAAGTCAATTCCAAATTGCGGCGTGCACTTAATTTTCTAAGAGGTAAAAATTTCGCCGATATTAAAAACGACTTAGAGTAATGGACGTGGCCGTTTAATGAAACCCATTTCGGACATGATAGGGCCATAAAATATTCAGTAATGAGCTTATTTTCGGGGGGGTTCAATGGCTCGACGTGAACAACGTTAGTTATCTCACGAAATAACACATTACTTACAATTTACTTCGTTGTTCGTAAATTGATTTATGGGGCGTGTTTTCGACGAAAAATTGCTCTGCGCGGGATTTTTCAGCACCTACGGGGAGCTTAGGAGTTAGACGTATTATTTGAAATCAAATAATTTTCTGGATTAAACTAAATTAAAAAGCAATTCGTAAAATGTATGATTTACTAAATTTTATAATCTTTTTTCAACCCCCTAATTTAATGTGTGAATCCATTTAGATTTGAAGGATTTTAATTAATTTTATTCTTGGCAGACTTAATCCTTGCCCTCACTATTATAAATTTATTTTAAGAATTTGTTGATTCGTTGTTGAAAGAAAAGGGGGATTAGCTCGTCTCAACATGTCTCACCTATCTTTCAATTTTAATTTAATTTGCTTTTATTTTTATAGGTTACGTGACGCAGTTTAGTGCCGTAAATGCAGCGAGGATAGCCGGTGTTAAGGATGAGTTAAAATTAAGTTTATTTGACAAGGACCTTCATTAACACCATTTTACTCGCAAGTAAAAACAGATCCGTTGCAGTAAGGGAAGAATTTAATGTATATGCATTTCTTTTATTTGCCTCAAATGTATAATAATGCAGCCCCTTGCAACGCCCTTAACTTGTTAAGTTGTCCTGCATGATTAATTCCATTACATCAAAGACAATTAAGTTTTTAAAGTAGGTAATTGTGCATGGAATAAAGTAGAGATATGACGCAGTATTTATACGTCTGTTTCAGTTTTAACAGTCATTAACCTTAATGGCTTCCATTACTCTCGACACATAGCCGACATCCCCCATAACTAGTTGCCATAACCCATTACGACACCGCAACTGTGTAGTACACAAGAATTTCGTACTTCACTTATAATAAATTTCCGGAGAGTTTTGGCCTAACGCGCAGGACTTTTTATTGCAAAGAAGTAGAACGGAAACTGTACAATCAATTAGCGGAACGCGATGGGCGACAAAGGTAGATTTATACGAGCAGTCGATTGTAAATCAAGCACGGTTCGTCGGTTGGCAAAGTTTGAGGGGCGATAACACTTTTTACACCATTAAGCAGACACTATCGTTAACGCTATAAGCGTGCGTTGTATCAGAGCCAGTTTCCCAACCACAATACCATTAACACGTCAAATCTTTCAACTTTATATGTCTGGGAAAATACAATGTATTCTTTTAGTAATCTCGTTTGGTGTAACACCAGGAAAACAAGGCAGATATTACCAATATTTTTAAACTTTTAAAAGCACAAGACAGTGATTTTTAAAAACATTTTCTAGTCATACGTTTCTTAAAGTGATTGCTAGCACCCTCTAAGAAGTGTATTATAATAGGCTATATGTATATAGATTCCTGACGGAATTAGAGTAGATTACTCCTCTCCGCTTTTCCTTTCTACCTTTCTATAGATTTTTGTACTTCTTTGCTCCCTATGTTATCTTCTTCCATTCCTTTCTGTTTATTATTTTCTTTCTCCATTCTACAATTTCGATTCTTTCAATGTCGCTAATAACCAGGTCTTCCCATCTCATTTTCGGCCTCCTCTATGGTCTATCTTTAGGTGGTTTCCAAATCGACATAATAATAATAGGGACTATTAAAAAAATGCAATAGAATATTTTTTTGTAATTCACAGGATAGGGGGCGTTTCAAAAAAAAACTCGTCGTTTTATTTAGCAATCAATAGTTTGAATAATTTAAATAACAAAACGGGGGAAATTTATATTTCTAAATTAATTTTATACCCATGAATTATTGATATTTAATTACAACTGCAAATTGCATGGCCTGTCGTTATTACAAAAGAGAAAATGCGCATTTTATAGAATAACAGGACGGTGTAATTCATTTATGAGCGGCCTCAATTTCAAAAAATTCCGGCTTTATTTACAACGTTATTAGCTAAACAAAAATAGACATGCTCCTTTTTTTTATAAACAAGGACGCTCATAACTCCACGACAACTTCAAAGTTAAATCTACTTCAGATATCAGATATCAGATATTCATTAAGCAAACTATTTGAAGCAAATATTACCGGCGAAACTCGAAACATTGTTACTCAACAACAACTACTCTAACTGCTGCAAAGTCTCCTCGAAGAGCAAAGGTTATAAACCACCACAGTTTACCTGAAGCAAGTAGCTTTGTTAACGTGTTTTTTTTTTGCATCTGCAAAGCATACGAAAAAGACTGTCAAATAACGCACATGGTAAATTTTAAGCATATTCTTTATTTCATGTTTGCCCTGTATATTTTAAATGTAAATAGAAATCGTGAATTATGCAGGCGACTCCTATGATGTTTAACCTGGTACACTCGTCGATTTGCGTTCGCAGAAAGAACTGCTTTTTCTGAACGTTACTGTGTATCTAAAATATGGTTTATGTCTCCCAGGTGAATTGCAACGCGTGAGATATTTTAGTTGGGATGGTGAGAGGAATATATTAAAGTCAACGGCGGAAATCTAAATACTCTTATCACATTAAAATTCTTGCAAAAGTGATCATGTGAACCGATTACTTTGGCCACACCTTATTAGCCAATTATATGATTTAAAAAAATCTAATGATTACACTTTGCCACACTACATTTCTTGTGATTAATTGGCTTCGTGTCGTGATTGGTTAAGTAGGCTGTTTTGGAAACGTATTGCGACCACTGGGCGGGTCCTTCATAAAGATCAACCAAGTCAACCAATTAATTTCACTAAAAGGGGATACAGTTGTTCCTTTCATTCACCTGCTTAAAATCAAGTGAGGAAGATATTTCGTTGATCATTGATTATTGGTTAGAAACGTTCATCTAGCAACGCCTTCGTCACACATATTAACCAATTATATCCGTACCAACACTTCTCACGTCACTTACCTGAGCTGTTTTTATTTGTAACGTGTAAAGAGGAGATGAAAATACGTTCAGTGCAGCCAATCGAAAGCGTTAGTAGTGTGAGTGATTGTGAGGGTTAAAGTATGGCAAGCCCCCTTCACAAGTATTAACCAATTAAATTCGTTCAGCTTTTTTTTAATTTGCTTTTATAATAATATGCAAGGTGTTCGAAATAAATAAAAGATTGAATAAGTCCTGGAGTATTGATTGAGCTATTCTGAGAGGTGTCAGGTTTTTAAAATTCTTATCTAGGATCGACGCGAGCAGTTGAGTGCTTAAAAACTCATTAAAATCTCAATTTTTCATATTATACTATCGTATATCATTGGACGCACGAAGAATTCCAATAACGCGGTGATTTAATATGATTTATGGATAATCGATTGCCGACGCGTTTTGGTACCGCCTCCGATATGCAGAAAGGCGTCAGATTATTAGTTACAATCAGTTTGACATTTTATTTTTGGTTCGGTACAATACTACGAAATTCAGTCGTGGCTTCCGGTCCTTTGTGGTTCTAACAGCGTAAAACTCCTCAAAGGAGACAAAATATTAAATTCAATATTAATGAGCTGGTTCGCTTACCTCAGCAATCAATGTGCGAGACGCACACGTCGTATCAGTCACTTCCTGTTTCCTTTGTGGACGTCGCGACGTCTGAGAGCCCAATTAAATCAGGCTTAGGAGTTCGCCGCAAATGAAAAAATAACTTTTGCCCCCTATTTAAAAGTGAAAATTGCTTTATGTATTCCTGCGCCACTTTTGATGTGGCAGGCGCACTTTGATTATCGAAGTGAAAGGCCGGAATTAATTTCTTCCGCTTTATACAATTTCCCCTGCGCGAAACATAGGAATCGTTTCGGATAGAGGAACGAACGTTTAATTCCAGCTTTAAATTTTAATCTCGAACGTTTTTCTTGGTTTTCCGAAATAAAATCTGCAATTACCGTTAATGGACGTAATCCTTTTTAATGAAATATGCTTCGCCTGTAAATAAATTAGATGAGTATCTTCCCTCCCTCCTCCTGAAACTGAATTAAAGAAACTCCTTCAAAGTGGTATCAGTTGCGGTGTCTGACAAATCGGCGTCGGTCACGCCAGTAATAATTCGAATGCAAACCTTCAGACTTATGCAGGTTAATATCGCAAGATCCCAAGGCACACACTTCCATAGATTCAATTAGGTCAGTACAACAACAGACAGGTTACAATTTATCTTGATAGCGTCCCTCAGATCTTGTAACAGTTCCAGGTTCGTGTAGGAAATAGGATGTAAAGCTAACTCCGGGCCCAATCAGTCCTCCCTTTGTCCAACTAAAGACCCGGAACGACCGGAATTTCAAATTTGCAGTTTGCCCCCATCATGTCCATCACTTCAAATAGCCGTTACAAGCACCCAGTAGCTGCCATAGAATATTACAGTAATTTGTCTGTTATCCCGAATTTCTAAAACAAATCGGAAAACTCCGGGTATAATAATGTCGGATTTTTTATTCTCGAATTCTATTTTGTCCCCGCCGTGTTTTTATGTAAATTAAAACGTCATCGATTTATAAAAACCAACATCGCTTGTGATTTCAAATATTTGCTTCATAATTTTTTTGCCATGCCGAAAGCTCGTTTGAAGTCACGTGCTTATAATTCCGGACGTGTGCGTGGAACGAAAACAAACTCGTCGTCATCAAAAAACTAGATTTATACATTATTTGCTACTTCGGTTGACCTTGCTGGGGAAAATAGCCAAATTTTACAGGGGTTACCTTTTATTAGCCAGTGAAATATGCGGAACGGATTCATTACATCGGCGCGGTCGGGTGCGGTATAGGCAGAGCGAAGAAAAATATATCATCGATTTCACATATACGCACGTTATTTATTAGAGCTCTCGGGAAGATTTGAAATAAAAATCGAAAGAGGATTTTCGACATAAAAGTATCCGGACCCACTCTTTTCATCAGTACTTTTGTACAGGAGGATGTCTTATCTCTACAGGATATCTTAGATTTGGTAAACCTTAAAGCCAGATGGAAATTTCCAATCTTTCTATTTTTTTTTGTATAAATATGCCCCTGCAACAAAACGTGAAATGTTGGCTTCAAACTGAATCAACCCTCAACTTGCACAAACACTCTCTGTTTCGTTTTTTGATAGAATATTTCAATAGGGTTTAATTTCCATTGAGTTGGCCTTCGCAAATGAGCAAGAGCCATCCGAGCGCGGCCTTTAATTTTATGGATTTTAAAAAAATCCAATTTGACTTCGAATCCGGGGGTATAAAATTTCAGATAAGTCGTCTCGACGGCAAGCAGCAAGAATTAGGGAATAACGATGCGGCAAATTTTATTGACTTCTTTGTAATTATAATGAAAAAGAGGAAGGCGCGCATAAATCTACCAAGACCTGCAGCGATTTGTCTGTTTCTCCGAGGATTTCCGGGTATCCTGCCCGCGGCGGCTAATTAAAGCCTCTTCCGCTTTTAAGTTTTATCTAAGCTTTATCAACGACATGGTCAGCACATTGATTGCTCTTTTGTTAAATCAGCACGAGCATGCAACTACTCCTTTAAATAAATAACCCTTCCGTCAATTGAAACCCCCCCTTTAATCATCGCGTTACGTGCAGCTTCCCGCTAATAGATTCAATAAGCTTGCGGTCACGTACTCCTCCGGAATTCGAGCATCTGCGAATGCAACTCGAAACTTCAGAGCACGGGCCAGTCCGGGAGGAGGCCGAAGCAGCGGTTATTCATGTGTCGTGAACTAGCTAAGTGTTCGATAGTAACCGCCTGGCCTATTTCCAATAATAATAATATGAGAAAATCGATGGCGTTTTGGAAGAAGGCCAGGATGTAACACACGAGATGTTTTATTGCCCACAAAATGCACTCCAGAGTAAGGGTTGTTTTACAAAAGCAGTGCCAATATTATACGTGATACTGCAACCTAATTCAAAATACGACGACGGAAAGAAAGAGATTTCATTTCATTTATTACTAAAATGTATTATAAACAAATTGAAACAAGAGAAAAAGAATTTTCATTCAGACTTCAGACCTTCAGAAAAATAAGCTTCAGAACAGAAACATAGCAGCCAAGAGATCCACGAAAGATCTTAAGGAAGCTGTCAGTAACTAAGAAACTGGAAGGAGAAAAAGGCAAAACTAGCACAGGACTATTGTACCAATCAATAATAATAAGACAAACAAAGTTCTGTATCAATAATTTAATTCCGAAATATTCAAATTTTAAATAAAATGAATTATTTACATAATCATAACTGCGTTTCCAGTAAACGTCCAGTTTTACAATCGTGGAATAAGGACGGAATAACAGTTCGCCGAATAGCCTTTAATGTTCCTTCATATCTTTGTCACGCCTACGTCACGTTCTTCTAAGAATAATGCTTATTGGTTGATTGTAAAATCGGGCCTAAACGTTCTAATCATGGCATTCCACTATGGCATTTTCTGCAACGTTGATAATCCCTTATAAAACATAAGGCAAGTTAAATCGTGAACTGTAGTTGATGATTTCAAAGAAAAAACAAAGTTTATACTAAAACTCCACCTCCACTTTTAAATGATGTTCCGAGTAACCGGAAGAAATGTTGGTTGCCTAAAGAGCGGTCGACACTTTAAACCTATTTAAAGTTACACGAACTTGAAAATTTTACCTTGTGATATGACCTTTTTAAAAATAGAATCAGCGCCATGTCATAGTGACGCCGCAAAGTAAAATAGAATACAGAAATTAATACACACCATTAAATATCCGTCACTGATAACTTAATCAGCAATTGATAAAATACCAGACAACAGTAAACCCGCTGCATTTATAAATACTGTTCCATAAAGAGTAATGGTTAAAGTAAAATGGTTAAAGCCAAGAAATTCCTGTACGCCAAGCCCTTTGAGGGCTTGCCAAAAGCAGAAGATTTTAACCTCGTAGAAGAAGAATTGCCTGGACTTAAAGATGGAGGTAAGAACGACATATAATTTCAACAGCGCCAAAATTGTGAGTACACTTTTATTTGAAGAATTTTTGGCTGAAGCGCTTTACCTCAGCGTTGACCCGTACATGTGAGCCATCAGCAAGATGTTGGAGATAGGAAGTACAATGATTGGTTTGCAAATTGCTAGGTAATCTTTAGTGTTTGGGTTCTTTGGTACTTCTTGTCTTCTTGCTTCTTGTTCGCCAATTACTTTCTTGATGCTTTTTTTACTGTTGATGCAGCGAGACTAGAAGCCAAGAAGCCACAGTACAGTTTTCATTTAACATTTTGTTTTTATTTAACGTAGAGTCATCGAATCCAATAATGAAAAATTTCCTGTCGGAAAATACGTATTCGCTGCTTTTGGTTGGCGCACGCACACCATATCAAATGGACACCTAAACGACACCTTCTACCCCGTATATACAGTACCCGAATTAGAAGGCCATCCTCTATCCCTGTATATAGGCGTCTTGGGAATGCCAGGGTACAATCTAAGCTTAGTTTTTGCTTCAAGTTAAAGCAATTAATTCTCTTACAGTAACACCGCCTATTTTGGTTTCCTCGAGATTTGCAAGCCCCAAGCGGGAGAGACCGTGGTCGTCACCGGGGCAGGAGGAGCAGTGGGCAGTCACGTGGGTCAAATCGCCAAATTGAAAGGGTGCAAGGTAATCGGCATAACCGGAACTGATGAGAAGGCGGAATGGCTGAAGACTTTGGGTTTTGACCACGTCATTAACTACAAAACGACGGATATTGCTGCAGCTCTGGAGGAACTAGCGCCAGAAGGTATCGATTACTACTTTGATAACGTAAGTCATCGCACGTCTTGCAATGTCAAAAGATTTCAGTCAAGTTATCTTCTTTAGGTTGGTGGTGAAGTGAGCAGCACCATAATAAACAAGATGAAGCACGGCGGGAGAGTTTCGGTTTGCGGAGCAATTTCGTCGTACAACGAAGAAGAGACGCCAAAAGGTAAACGCGTTGGTAACTCCCCGAAACGATTTCGTTAACGCCGTGAGTTTCAGCTTCAGCGATTCAGTGGAGCGTAGTCAAGAACGAGCTTTTGGTGAAAGGATTCAGAGCAAGCAATTGGATAGACCGGTGGCAGGTGGGAATTCAGCAAAATACGAAATGGGTTCAGGAAGGCAAACTAAAATATCGAGAGACTTTGACGAAAGGTTTTGAGAACATGCCGTCTGCCCTGATTGGGATTTTAAAAGGAGATAACACTGGAAAAGCTATTGTTAAGGTTTAATTTTTCAATAAAATTTTAACGGGTAAATGAATTGGGGTTTTGCAAATGCCAAAGAAACCAGAAGAATGCCAAAATGTATCAAAAAGGAAGAAAATATATTTCAGAGAATCACAATAACAACGTGTGGATCAGTCTACCATGTAAAAATTATGCGGTGCAATAATGTATGCCAAAGAAGGTTCTGTCGGTAATTTAGTTTTGAAATATTAAAACTTTAAAGACAATGAATTATTTACATGGTAAAGCAAATCATAATTGCGTTTCCAGTAATACCCTTCACAAAGTTTCCGAGATTGAAATGAAATCAAAAATTTAATCACATTTTATATTTATAATCATAACAGTGGAGGTAATGGCTTCATAAAATATTCTATAAATTATTTTGCTTAATCTGTGTGCATTCAACAGTTACTAACAGTATTAACCAGCGCATTCCATCCAGTTTAATTCAGCTAATAAATTGACCAAATAATCCTCTCCGGCGCAACATGTTGCAACCAGTTTGGACTGACTAACTAACTTCAACGCACTCTGGTGTACATACAATACACACGTCAGAAACGTCTCTTTCTGTGCTTTTTTTGGAAAACGCATTCGCAAAAGCGGATGTGTAAAGAGGATATGGTGTATCGTCTTCGCGTTTGCGTTTCGGATCGTTCTCTATTAACAAATACTCTATGAATTAGAGCCGGATTAATAAAGGCGAATGATTTAGTAGGGCGACCCGGCAAATACGGGGGAAAACACAGATGTACCTGTTATAATTTAAGCACTTGACCGTTTGTTCAACAGTTTAAAGCCGCTCTAATCGCTTTCACGGCTTGTTCTCCAAGCGAAAAATTTCTGCTTTAAGCTTAAACTCCATCTCTCGAATCGATCGCTTCCGGAAAGTTATTTGCGAGTGATCTTCTCTAGAAACGTATTGTAATTTAATATGCGAGTTTCCTAAAAGAATTTCAGACTTTTTAGACTAATTTCGTTGACCATCAAATTTTCTTCATCACAGTGCGTCATAAGAACAGAAAAGGAACAGGAGTCCTTGTATCATTTTCTGTTAAATTCAATAATTGCTTCATTCACAAAAGCGCGTTTGCGTAAACAGGAACGGAAAAAGCTTTCAGATAAAAAAAGAGCGTAAACAACGGCCTCCATATAGATCAAAGCAGGGTTGAAACGTTTAACGTAAATAATTTAATTCGAAGGAATCGTCGATATACCCCCTGTATAGGGGTCCGCCGCGCCGATAGGAATAAAAGCAGGGCGAATGTAAAAGTGTAAATTGCAAATGCAGGCGGTCTAAAATTGTGAGAGCATTTTAACAGGACAAAGGACGAGTTGATTGGGTCAGTAAGGCCGGATTTTACAACTCGGATACGGACGAAGAGACAAAGCCTTATCACGCTTGTCCGCCGATAAGGAACAGATATATTCCGCCGGCTTCGTTTAAACCTGATTCGTTCCGAAGCTAAATAAAACGATTTGGATAATTTTATCGGGGAGTTAACGAGATTTCGGACGTTTCATTACTGGAAGTAAATTAAAAAAATCTTTTTACTCCGTACGTTTAAAACCGGCGAATTTAAGAGACTTTTATTGGGGAGTGTTTCGCTTTACTTTTTTTTAACTTCAATAAACGGAGTAGTGTTGCATAATAAAAGTTAATTTTATTTGACTGCTTGCGCTGTTGAGATTGCTGCAATTCAACTGCAGGAAGGGAAATTCCTTAAATTCCTCAAGTTCCTACTGCATTTCGTTTCTTTGACAAAATCAGTTTTTATTAGATTACAAGCTGTGAGAGCCTTGTTATGTACTTAGTTATTTATTTTCACCCGAGAAATATTTTGCGTAGTTTCTTACTCGTCCTCTGTTAGTTTCATTATTTACAAATTTCTTCTCTCAACAAATCAGAAGAACATTGAGTTACTTAATTTCATTGGGGGCGTCCCCCCCTTATTCGTATTGTAGAATTTCAAAATAAAACCGCGAGGGGAGAAACAAAATAACAAACATCACGATGATATACGCGCGAGCTTTCCTGCCACCGGCACGTCAAAAAAGACAAAATTTTTCCATTAATCCGACAACACTTCATAACCGCAGATGTGAACGGGGGCCCTGCCTACATATGCTGTTTTATTCAGTGCAACTGAATTACAACCATTTCCTAAATTCGCCATGATTTCTCAGAGGTATTGAGGAGCAGGTTCCATGCAACGCCCACAAACTCGCGCATCCCTCTCGCGAGAAATGAGGTACGTCAAAATGTGTTCGTGAATATAATACATCGCACGAAGTGAATGCTACGCCTAAACAAACGAGGCGAAGAAATTTATCAAAATGCCGTAATCGTATTGGAAGTGATAGCTGTCTGGTGGAGCAATCTCATGTGAGAGACGAGACGAGACGATTTTTAGGATACACAAATTTTCTAAGACTGAACCTTCAGATAATGTTACATTAAACCGCTCTACATAAGAATCTGTTCGATTTATGTTCTATTTTAAATTATGATGGATATCACTTGTATACTTATTTCTCTCTTTCTAATTCAATTCGACTGGGTTTTTCGGGCGTACTAGGAAATCGATTAGGCACAAGCAAAAACATTCGTCTAGGCGCTTTTTTGCTCGACTGGAACTTTAATAAACTCAAGCAATCGTGTAGCGATGTTTTGAACACAAACGAAACTTTTTTGGAGCCTCTTCGTCGTAATCCTTGGCGAAAATTGGACCACCACATAACATCTAAATAATGTAAAATGAATTTGTTTCCTCAAATCTGAACTAATAAGTCTGACTGGATAAATTCCAAAAGTTTTATAATCGTAGCTAGTTCGCGCGCGAACATGACACAAATGGCACTTGTTTGTTACCGGTTATCACTGGCAATAAAAGTTTAGAATAGCGGAAAAATCCCCCGAAACGCGTGTTTGGTGATGTCGCAACCCCCCCAATCAATCGCGATTGCATCACCGTAAACGTTTGCTTACCGCAGGAATGCGCGCCGACGAAATAGGGGAGTATGCTAATTTTGACCCTCACCTGATGGTTATCTTATCTCGTCAACCTTAGTCGGCGCTCCCCTTTATTGTTCACCTTATACAATGATTCCGCATTCATGTAAGAGACGGTGATAATTTTATTAGCGCCCTGAAGTTGCTTGTGTAATTATGTTAAAATTCGTTCATGATTTCAAGAACTAAATAAGAACGACGTGCTTCTTCTTAAATAATAATTTCATTAAAGTAGTGTGTCGTCAAACGGAATGATATAAAGCAGAGAAAGAATTTGAATCAAAATGTCCTTGAACCAGAAGCGTCTTCCTCATTACTTGTGAAAGGAATACTGAAAGCAGAATTAAAAATAATAAACAAAGCTTTTTCCTCAGTGTATAATAAATGTGTAGCTAACGATTTTCTTCGGCTTTTTTTGTAATTTTCAACGACTTTTTTTCACATAGCCAAGGGCGTTCGTAATTACAATTTATTTCGAACGGGCAAACTAAATTAAGTATAAAAAAGCGCCGTTTCAAAGAGAGTACGAATCGCATCATTTGTATCATTTAAGCGTATCTGGCCATTCCGACTCATTAAAACGTTATGCCCGCGTGTTTGTTTTCTTTTCGTCGGTCGCACGAACACATAAAGAAGCGAGAAGAGGAGGGCGCCACCGCCGCAATCTTGTTCCGGATCCTAATTAAAAATTGAGCGCGTTTTTCGAGGAGCCCCGGTGAAATTATTGCAAGTCGGCCCGAGGCAAACAAACTCATTATCTCCTTTATTCAACAATTAATAACCTCTTGCGGATTATTCCCCATAAGGTTTCTTCTCTGTCCGACGATTGTTTTATTCATGGGGGCAATTTTTCTTTTGGCGGTTACTCGCGCCGAGAGGATGCTTTAATGGAGCATTAATTACACAAAAGGAAGAGAGAACCTCGATTCATTCGCCTGGGAAACTTTATTACGACTTTTAAATTTTATTGCATAAAAAAATTGTGTAGGTAGTTACTACATAATTCTGCAGTAAATCTGCAATTACACTTTTAATAATTAAATTGTAAAGCCCCGGAAGGACAGGCGTGCAATATCCGAAACGAATTTATCCCTGTAATCATGTACAGCACAGCCGGAATAAATTCACGTGATGGATACAGGTTTATCGAAGACTTAAGATATCCACAAAATAGGATTATGTTATTTCAGGGTCTGTTAGAGTTCCATTGAGGACTTTAAGTCCCTGATAGGCTTCGTGAATTGATAGGTTCTCAAAGCCCATAGATATCACGTCAGCAACGCTCCTTCACGTACAACCGAGTTTCAACACAATCCTTTTCCTACGTAAATAATATCGATAATTAATTAATTTTAAAAAGCTCTGACTTTTTCCTTGTTTTACGCGCGAAAGCTCGACGAACAATTACCGAATTAAAAGCATTTGTTCCCGTCCGAAAAAAAGAGCGACGTTATTTACACATGCACAGTTAAATGAAATTTATCTGCTTCAGTTGAGTTTTTCGCAGGCCGCTTTTGTTTGATTAATTAAAGCTGCGGTCTGTGACCGCTTATGAGTTGCTCGGAAATGCGGAGCACCTGACGGAAATTCACCTTTAATTAATATAAATGCCCCGCAGTTGTTCGCTCAATTGACTGCTCTTTTAATGCAGCAACACGATATCGAATTGTGTATATTGTTTCCGGCGTTTATTTTTTATTATCCTTGGCGTATTAGCTTTGTTGGGTTCCTTCAGTCACAAACGCTTCCGTATTTAATCTACTTAATAGCGGCGACGTTTATTTACGGAATATTCACTGGAGATTTCATATTGACGTCAAGTCAAATAAGGAAGCGATCAGTTATTTATTACTTGCAATTTATATAATCGATCTATGTAATAATAGAAGTCTATTTACAGATCCCCTTATGTGACATAAGACGTCAACAACTTATCAATTTCGTACTATTGATTACATTTTCCTCTGCATTAACCCCGGTAGGTAATTATTTTTTAAGTTTGGCGTTCTAAATCAATTCAGGATTCTTAAAGTGTTCCTTCCGTCTGGATTCAATGTGCGATCGTGTCTTTATTATCTAGTTTGTAACTTCTTTATTATTTATATTTAAAAATTTTGTAGACGAGGAGCCAATGATTGGATAAAATCTATGGCGCGCTCGCATCCAAAAGCGAGCGACAGAATTCGTTCTAGCCCTTTGATTGACAACCTCATCAGGACTGACAGACAAAACTAAGTTTTGACACAGGAATGATGTTTCGTATGTCATTCCTCGATGGGGACGTCAATCAAATAACGAAACAAATTTTGCCATTCGCTTTTAATTTGTCAGCTTTCTTTAATTACCAGAGCAGTCCTTATAGTTATGGTTTAAATCGAAACAAAATCGAATGCAGTTTTAATTGAAATCGATAAAATTAGCTATAAGTATCCTATCAACTTAAAAAATTTAAAAGTGGCACTTTGAACGAATCTATTTCGTCCCGTTTTAGAAGCTCCTCGACAACGTCCTTCAAAATTTATCGAAGCGTATAATTTGTATTGGATTTTCTGTTCCGTTCACCAATTAAACGGACTTCGTTTCAGACATTTTTCAATATCATTTCTGGCAGAGAGCAATATAACAGTGGCGATGTTAAGCTGCTAAACTCGTCGACGTTCGTGCCGCGAATGATATAGTTATCTCTCAGCGGCGAACAGAACGGCAATTATTACACAATTTCATCCCTCCGCTATCGCTTGAATTAATAATTAAATCGCGGAAACTTTTTTAATGTCCGCCGCACTAGATTACTAATTAAGGGGCGCATAAAAGCCGGGGTTGATGGTGATTTCCGGCCGCGCGCGTGCATGGAGCTTTTTAAGCTCTCCGGGTGTATCGAAACGGACGTGGCAAATACGACACGTACCGCATTATATTCCGAAGCGAGCAGGTGACGCAAATATGTTGTGACTTTCAATTTGCGTCCTGAAAACGACTTCCGGAAATTTGATTCCGAATAAAGGTGACAGTAACCAGTTGAAACCTATTCTACTATTGACTCTTTTTATTCACATTAGAGAGCTTTTTGCACTCCTTGATTGACAACAATAACACTTGCAAAAAGCAAAACCAATAAAAATTCGATCGAACTCGATCGAAACCAAGTAAAACATACCAACAAAATAACTCCAAGACTAAATGCAGGTGCAGCAAGATGTATAACAATTAGCAAAACCAGCTACTTTGTATACGTCTGTTTGCGGTAATCTGGGTTATGCTAAGCGTGCACTAGATATTTACATTTCGGGCTTCGTTACGTGAATAGGAGCAGTGTAAACAGTGCAGTTTCAACACCAAAACTTTACTAGGAAATATGAATGTTTTGCTGTGCTAAGTTCAAATTGTATTTCATTTTAATCAACTAAGAAAAAAATTTTCGCACCGTCCTTGATTTCAGTTTATATAGGGCTTTACTATGCTTAAGTCATTCATTCAAAATCTGCTTTATTTTTATTCCAAACAACAGAAAAAAAATTCTCCATGCCATTCTAATTTTCAGTATAGATAAAGCAGACGAAGTAAAATTTAATTAGAACTATTACATTGCATTAAATAAAAGTTTTAAAGAAAATAAAGTAATAATAACCCCCCAGTTTATTTCCGCAAAAAGGGATATGAACTTCCGTTGATTTAGGTCGTTTAGTCCTTTGTAAGGAAAAAAAAAGAAATGCGTCGCCAACAAATTATAGAGCTCTCAGCACCCGGCCAAATCGTTCTTCCCTTATATTAGCCCGTTTGTTAAGCGCTACAAACAGTGCTGATGATATCCAAAAATTTTAAAATCCCATACGGAAGCGGTTCTTGAAACTCTCTTTTTGCGACCTCGTAACAAGATTTTCCATTGTGTCACAGTTCCTAATTCACTTTTTCCTTTTTATTGTAGATGACCCTCTCGGTTGGCGACGTCAGCACCTTTCCGCCATTACAGTCGCAACGCTATCTCCTCCGCAAAGAATTTATTAAAGCTTACCTACCTACCTCCAATAATTTTTACGTCACTTAACGTTTGTGGGAGAAAGATAGCCTGCCCATTAATTTATTTTTTGCAAAATAATATGCGTATGTAAAATATAACCGAGAAAGAAAACCTTCTTTCTTATTAAGTTAATAACGATTCGCCGCAAACGAGAAGTCTCGTTCCACATTTTTCTTATTATTGTTATCATTATACGGCGTTCAATCATGCCGAGGTGTTTACTTCCTCTTCATCTTTCTCGGATACGTGCTCTCCGTAGATAAGAGCTTTAATCAATCAACTTCCGTAAAACGCTAGAGGGCGTTAAGTTTTTACACATCACAAAGGATGTCTATGGAGTATGTTTACATGAGGACACGGCAAGTTACTTCTCTATCGCGTAATGAAAGTAGTCTTCAGTTTTATTTTCATTTTAAAATCCCGGAGCCTTCTAAATGAAAAACTTGGTGCAAATTGGTTTTTCATAAACCGATTGCGCCGGGGAAAGTTTAAAAGAGAGGCAGGCACATATACATACCTACCTACCTGACACGAGAGTAAACAAATTTTCACTTAAAACTTCCGGAAGTTAAATATCAAAAACTTAATACTGCGTGAACTTTTTTTAAACTTTAATGGATTCCCGACTTCCCGCATTCCGTCACATTAAGGGCGCGTAGTTTAACGTGATTATAAAAAAGAAAGGTTTAAGAAAGTCGGCTATTTTCTGCGTCTACGTAGCCGAGCAAAAAGAAAATTGAGGTTTTGTGAGATCGCCGGGAAAAAAAGGATTAGGGTTGTGTTTGCAATATTAGAAAGAGCCTTTCGGGGAATATCTCGAGTGTTATTAATCATTTCTGGTGTAGGCCTTTAAAAACAATTTTGTACTTGCCCGTAACTGCGAAGCTCGTGTGATTATTTGTTCTGCGATAAGGAAATTACGGTGTAATTATCGCGTTATTTATTGGGTCAAATAATCGTTCGAACTTTATTATTATACATGTTTTATGGGCCCTCGGAGGAAAGGAATAATTCGCTCTCGAACGGATGAAAGTCGTAAAATGTTAGTGTATCCTTCCTTTACATCACAAACGTTATAACCCACGCCACTTATACAAAACGCAAAGCACTCCTGTGCGTTAAGATAATAACCACATATGGCATGTTTGTTAACACCCGAAGAATTTCTTTTGTACAGCCTCGGCCCTAGAATTAATTAAAAGTTTTGTGTTATGCAAATTTTGCAATGGCGTGAGCACCTACTTACAATAATAATCGCTCGGTATTCACAAGGATGTAGCATCTCGTTAAATATTCATAACGAAGTGGATTTCGAAAGTTCGCAGACTTTGAAGCTCGAAATTGCCAATTTTATAAGTTAATTAAGAACTATTCCTTAAAACGCGACATACTTACAATATAAGAAGTAAACAGTTGTTATGAGGTGCCTGCAGACTTTAAATTAACTTTAAAGCGAGACAGGTTAATAATAAAACTTTGAAAAAAAATATTTGGTTTTTATGTGTTTTGAAATTAAAAGTCTTGATTTTTAAGCCCCTTAAGTGTACTTCACCTTTTTGGTTTCGATTTTGCTACTTTTTTTTTCTTTTGGAGATGAAGCTGACTTTTTCTGGGAAAAACAATTTTGTATGTTCAAAATACACTGTGATTAATTTACAGTTGTGCTGCAAGGACCATACTGTGTAAAATGTTCTTTACTCTTGATTATTTTTGTTTCAAGCTCAAAGGAGCTTTTCAGCCTTTTTAATTCAATTTCTTCTTCTTTTACTTACATGATTACGTCCTATTTCCTTTTATTCTTTCTAACAGTTGTTTCCTATATTTTCCTTTTCACCTTTCCAGCCTATTTCAGAACGTAAAATTAATCATGTAGAAAATATTTCTACTAACTCTTTATATTACTTCGTCTTGATCTTGAAGAAAAACAAAGTATTTTCACATTTTCTGGTAAATAAGTTTCGTCAAATAATAAACCAAAACACTCAATTTTCCACATACGCCCTGTATTGTTTTCGGAAATTGTTAAGTTACATGGCAAGTGAGCCGAGCTCGATGACGCTCAGGATCATGTAGCTCACGTCCGAGCAGGATATAGAATTATCTAATGGTTCGTCTTTATAGCCTCATATTTCAGGCTCTCGAGCTTCTCCCCCGTCGCCTGCGTATCCCTTTCTTTTTTGTTCACCGCCTTGCGTTTCACTTAACCGCGCTTTGATGCCGTTACATGGGCAATTAGAATAAAACGGGGATCGTAATTACATACGCCGGAGAATTCCGGTTGACAAACGGCGCATGTCGAAAGCCGCAGAAAACAAACACCCTGTTCTAGCATTTCTCGGGTTGCACTCAACAAATGTGCAAAAGGCACGCATGCAAACTAATTGATTTAATGTAACGTTCGGGGTTGGTAACTGCAAGTCATTTTGCATTAAGAATTTACCACACACATTAAAAAAAAAACATGTTATAAGCTTAATATACGCTCTTAGTAAACCATAAGCTGTCAGTTTATTTTAAGTTAAGACTAATATTATCTGACGCCCACCGTTTAAGTAAACATATATAATGCTGAAGCCTTTCATCCGAATATATGTATCTATCGTGATTTACGCGGAATGAGTGTTTCCAGAGGATCAACATCCGGAACATTTGTCGCAGAAAACATCAGACAACCCGCTCGTCGGAACTCATATAAGACTGAAAGATATTACACGCACGTGTGCTTGCTTCACAGATTCTTAACTTTCTTGTTGGCGTCCTGTCTCTCCGGAGGCCGGGGCGGCAAAAACTTTTAATAAAATGCGCCTAATGCCCCTCTCTTTTTCCGATTCGTTTTAATGAACTTCGTTTTCGGTTTGACGGGGAGGAGTGTGGAATTAAATTTTCGGGAAACAGAAGAGGGAATTTTCAGTTAGTTTTTTATTATAATACTATTTCCGTTACGTCTCCAATTCCTCAAACATTAATTTTAAATTCTGGAATTAAGTTTTTAAGAAGGGATTATACTTTCTTTCGATTACGTAATTGAGTATAACGAAAATCCCTTCTGGTTTAAATAAGATCAAAGATTCAGTATGATTATCTTGACAAAGCTGCTTTTGCAATGAAACGTGAACTATTTTCTATTAATTCATGTTTGCAGACTGAGATTTAATTAATTTATTCTTTTGCTCAACATTTTTCACATAAAGAAATGTCTTCATAATGGAATTTAAAGGAGACCTTAAATTTAAAGTCACTTTCAGATGACAAAACAAATATGAAAACACATTTGTTTACACCTCAGATTGTGACTTTAATTTTAAAGTCGTCTTTAAATTTGATTATGAAAGTGGCCCTTAAACTAAGAAAAGATAATGCCACATTTATTCCTGTGTCACTTTTAACGCCGCACCCTTCAATTATCCTTTACAGCACATAAATAATAATTAGAGCTTCATCTTTTATTTAACTATATCTCTCTCCACGTGTTCGATTTCTCATTTTGTACAGGAGGGTTAAGATCTCAACAAAAATCTGTTTTATAATTTAACATTGTTTTGAAGTCACGGAAAAAATATTTCAAGAAATTTAGTTATAGTTTAACAATTAAAAACTTCAGGAAGTATTGAATCGTTTAACAATGATTTCGAGACTCAGGAAACATTATTCTAGAATTTAACAATGGTTTCAAACCTCAGAAAACAATGAATTATAATTTAACAGTGCTTTCAAAACACAAAACATTTTTTAGTCTCAAACCTAGAGGTATATTGTTTAATCATTTTACAATATTTCGAACTACCAAAAGGTAAGCATAAGTATAATTTTTTCTTGAGAGAAAAAAAACTCAATTTATCTGTTTGTTTTTCCTTTTAACCACCACTTTTGATAATTAAACTTTATAACGCGATAATCTCAACTTATTTAAAATTTTCGGGCCCCCTCCGGAGAACTGAGGGAGAAAGAGGAACTCAAACATAATTTCAAAGTATTTCAATTAGATTTAAGATGTTTGCTGTTATATATGCTGTGTACACCTGCAGAGGAGTAAGGACGCAGAATCTCCGAGGCAATTTTCCCCTACTTTTCCGCCTTCACTGGCCTCTTGTTACGCATCCTAATGTAATGTGATTCCGCGGGGATTCTCTGGACGTGACTCGGGCAAATTGCTTCAGAAAATGTGACTGCTTAATTTCATTTTGATTGCGGAAAATGTCACGCTTTTTAATTAGTTTCAAATTTATTCCGGAGCTACAAAAATCTCGCAAATAAAAGGGACTTTTCGGCTCTTAATAATTTCCATTTTCACTTTGTCGGTTCTCACATTCTGTGGCGAAAGTAATTTCGTAGGAGGTTTGGCCACGTAATTCGGGGATTCCACAGACTTAAAATAAGTTGCTTGTTAAAATAATTTGTACATTTTCACACACAAGGGAATGAATGTAAAACCGCAGACAACGTGGTCTTTTTGTTTTCCGCTGCAATGGACTTATCGATTAACAACTCTACTCTCACATTCACACGGTTATTTGTTTCGCGAAACTTCTGTGTGGGCGAAACAGTAAAGCCGTTGGCTATTACGAAAGCTTTGACGCCAACCTGTTCATAACACTCTGCGGCCAGCGGTGGGTTGCTTCCTAATTAGCCCCCAAATATAGGTCACGCGTTGGTGTGCATCAGTATGTGTTTACAAACACGCAAGCATTATGAGCGGCGATCAAAGAAAAACACTCTTGCAATTAGACAAAGGGGGGAAATGGCTAGTTCGTATCGAAGCAAATGATTATTATTAAAAAGTTTTGAGCCCTTACTTTGAATACAAACGAAAAACTTAAAAGCGATTTCAAATTCCTTCCTCATTTTTTTTACGTGAAATGAAATCGTCAACTCTTTTTTTAAGTAAGGGGGAAGGGATGTAAGAATTCAGCATTTCATAATAATTAAGCTCAGAAACAGTAAAGCCGTTGGCTATTATGAAAGCTTTGACGCGAACTTGGTCATAACACTCTGTGGTCAGCTAATTCTATCCTAATTCGCCCCCAAATAAGGACCACGCGTTTGTGTGCATGAGTATATGTTTACAAACACGCAATCAAAGAAAAACGATTAGACAATTGTAATTGAAACTGCAATAAGACAAATTATTATTAAAAAATTTTGAACGCTTACTTTGAATACTAACGAAAAACTTAAAGGTAAAAGAAATTTGATCAAGAATTTAGTCCGTTGTTAGAGCGATTTAAAATTCCCTCTAATTTTTTTTTGACGTGAAATGGAATGCTGGAAGAAGAATGTTGTTAACTTAAAAGCACTCTAAATTAAAGCATCACCATTCAGCTATGAATCTACGGTAACGTGTATACTGCGAGGCAAAAGCTTAAATTTCCAATTAAATCCCTGATCTAGTTCTGCAGTACTTGTGAATTCGGAATTACAGAACAAGAAACTGTGGTTTACTCGAGATCTACGGAGTGCTACCTAGCTTCGAAGTCAAGCCCATTAGCATTTCAACGTTTACTGCTCCTTGTGTAAAGTCCTGCCGAGTTCGCAGAATTGCTTCGTGAAGTTTTAAGTTATTCCTTCCGTAGATCGCGCACACACGTGCTTTTTCACGGCCCCCGCCGCTCACTTTGAGCCTAACAACGCTTCAATTAGTGCCAAAACTAATATTTAAAAGAAGCACGTTTACTATGAGCTAACAGAATTTTATATCAAAGCTATTACGCCTTCTGAAATTGCTTTTATCTACGCATAAGACGAAAAATAATGCTAAGAGGCATCCAGACGCTCGAGCAAGTTCATGGACATGTAAGCAGCAATGCTCGTAGCAGTTTATGTTAATTTGAGATCCGCTGTTGATATCCCAACACATTTCAAGTTTCAAGTTCGTGAAATGCCAAGTAAGTTTTTTTTTCTATTACTGATACTAAAATTTGTTTTATTTTTCATTTATCTTTCGTAAGTTACATGATATAGAAAATGATATGCGGCAGAAATCAACTGCGTCTCTGCGTGCATGTTTAAGGACTTGTATGAGCGTTGGAAAATCGCGAGTAAAAGAATATACATGATAAATACAACATTTTTTTCTTCTTTGTAAAATGTGTTTACTGATAATAGATGTAAGAGGGATAAATTTTAAAACGAGAGCATTTATGAAGAGTACTTTGTTCTTAGATACTAAAGAATTCCGTCTAGAAGGAAATAAAGCTTAAAATTATATTATATTAGGCTTCTTACTTTTATCAATCTCTTTACTGTTTTATGTCATGTTAAGTAAAAAGAAATTATAATAATACAAGGAAAAAAATAGCAAATAAATTAAGTTTCAGAAAGATCACACCCACATAAAACACATTTATTTTTAAAAAGACTGAACTATGAAGTAAGACTTTCAGAAATGAATCTAAAAAGAAGATGGAACCGTGAGTAGTATCGAGCAGCACGAAGTTCTATTAAAATCAATCGACGTTATTTAAAATTTATGCAAAATTCGCTTCAACACTGGCTTCAAAATTTGCGGATATAACTCGAGACGTCGGATGGCATTCGCCTTTTTTAAGGCCCACTACGGCCCATGAATAATTCATAACTTCGCATAATTGAAAATGCAGATACAGAATACTTTGAGGAGAAATGTGTGCTTTAAAGCGTTTTTTGTCAATCCGGATAAGAAACCGATATTGATATTCAGCATATGCGTGCGGCTAGGACGTGACAACGAGGTGAACGCTTCGCCAGCATTAAAACACGACTTGATTATTTGATAAGAACGGGCGCATTCACACCCCCGCATTCCGGAATTTAGAGGGAACATCGAAATTGTGTCCCAAATATAGCAAATAACTAACGAGGGATGTTCAACCCTCGGGGTTTAATTTTATACATCCTCCGAGACATGTGAAAGTCAGGAAAACTCATTCTGAGACACGAGTATGTAAGAATTAATTTTAAAATAATTTTTTTTAATGAAATTCCTTCATGTGGGAGATAGTTATGCTAAAGGAAGCGATGTACGAGTATTTAGCTATTAAGTTAACTCCCGATACATCAAAATTGTTTGCGTTGTTCGGAGGCGTCTTTTTAGACTCCGGCGCGCCCGGAGTTTACTTTGCGGTGCATAAACTCGCCGCCTAATGCCTCAAATTGCAGAGAAATACCAACAAAAGCGTTATTTGTCTGGCTGAAATGTGCGGACCGCAAGTAGCGCCATTGTGTATTATAAGGGTTTTATGCCCCGGTTTTACGCCACCTGTTTGCTTGATATACGAGGTAAAATAACAACACGTATTAAACATTCATATAAACTTTCGGGAAGGAATTTTCGGGGGGGTGCACTAATAGCGCCTGCTTTTGTGGGGAAAAATGGAAAGCGGAGCGCTTTTCAGATTTCTTTCAAACTTACGCCCACAACCACCTACGTGCGTCGGTCGGGAACAGAAAGAAAAAGTTTCATGCTATTTACAAGTTTCGTAAAATCGAAACTAAAAGCGAACTCATTTGAGTTTTGATTATGTGCAAGCGAGGCCTACTACCCGTTGCACTTATTTCATCAAAAATAATCATTATTTTTTTCCCCGTGCATTATCCCATAAAGACAAACACCCATTTCAGTTTTAGCTCTCATCTCCGTAAAAAGCATAATCGAGCTAGTACCTAGCTGCAAGGTATATACGTGGCAGGGATTACGGGGCATAAAATCTTGTATTACGTTCCATCAGAGACAACAACGTGTCCCAAAGTACCGTCGTCCGCCCCGAATGGTCCTATACGCGAAGGTTTCTGAAGAAGTAATAACATGTCCGTGTTATTAGCCACAAACAACATCAAGATCTCCGCACATGTTTCGTAAATTAAAAGCGCCGCATAATTTCACGCCATCACGCGTTTCAAAGCGAACACGAAAAGTATTAATTGGGGGCTTTCATGTTTGTGACATGGAATGAAAGCAGTGAGTGCTTATGTAAAAGTTGTGCGAAGTTTAAATTTAGGCCACACAACACATTTTTAACGCCATAGAAAGAGCTTTTGTGTTGTTATTTTCAAACAACCACATGCAATGAATGATGATAATCAGAATTCAGTAGTGTAAAGGGGCGATGTGAAGTTTTAATTGATATATAAACTACAAGAGTACGTACTTCAGATTGAACTCCCGCTGAATGTCTGTCTGCGCGTAACTTCATTAAAGTTCAATTCAATTTCAGAATTTCAGAGCAAAGTTTTATATTATAGGCCACTTAACTGATATGTGAGGCTAATTTGGCTCTGGCTTTAATACGTCCCAAATCCTCTCTCCTCGGCACTAGACGTGATCACGATTGCAAAATTGATTTGGAAGTTGTTAACCTATCGATTTTCGTGTACACGATTATTTCGAAAGCGTTGCAGCGGAAAAAACCTTGGGGGCCTTTTAGCCTCTGCGAGTGTTTCCCTTTAATAATTGAAATGTCACCGGTAATTGCTTCGGGTATTATGAAAACACAGAACGTTAAAAAATTCGTTTGTGGAGTAAATTGAAAAATAATAATAAATTCTGTTTCGGCGTAAACACTCTCACAAATAATAAGGAAACTTAATTTAAGAACCGCTACTGAAAAGGTAATCGTTTCGTCTTTTGTGTTACGCCTTTTGCCGAGCTCTTTGAAATGTTACTGGAAGAGTTATAAACAAACATCCACGAACCTCATCAAAATATCTTGGTTTCCTATGTATATGAATAACGCTCGTCAGATCTTACGGAAAGGGGTCCCGTGCTTATCTAACTCGTATTCATGAAATTTCTTTCTGGAGAACTTTGTTTGCCGAGCGGAACGCGAAGACGAATTCATTTTCGGAAATAATATTTCTCAGCTGAATTCAGCGATTTTACGGACGTCGAACAAACTGAAAGGAAATTACCTCGTATTCGTTTTTCCGCGTGGTTCGCGGGCATTTATGGAAATAGCTGTCATGCACACGATTGCTCGACGTTTAGCCGCTGTACTCTTTCGGGGAAGCAAGAGTGTCCGTGTACGGAAAACATAAACGGATTTTATTCTCTTTGCCCGAGCCAAGTGACACAAGCTGCTATATGAGGCAGGTTTTATTGCGTTCGTTGTCTCAATGTTTGTATCTGAGGATACAACTTCATAAATATAAAACAAGTACACTATTTACACTGCTGCACTACATCCAGTTCAAAACGAATGCTAGAATTTAAAATCCAAGTAAAAGTATAGAAACACTACAGCCAGATCCTTCTCTACAAATATGTGTATACTCTGCCATCAGTTAATGATGGCACTCCTTCAGACAAGGAGATAAGCACTTGTTAATTTTTCCCACAGTTACTGTTGGGTCCAGTATCTTAATAGACAACTGAATACGGTTATGTTAAAAGATGGTAATAAGTCCATTAAATTACCTAAAAAGTGATTAGTGACGTTAACTTGCACATTCAATGTCATACTAAGACCTCAGTACATGCCCAAGGGATTTAAAACATTCTGATATATTCAAAATCTAGAGAAAAAAAATAACTAATGTTGTTTCTTATACTTCAGTAAGTTTATTGTCTATCTTTTCGTAAGTGCTAGAAAAGGCACAACGAAGATGAAGCTCCAGATGAAAAGTAGAAGCTTTTCTAGGCGTGGTTTAACTGTACCTTACTCTGTACCCTCAACTTGTTAAAACCTTATTAACCTGTACCCTCAACTTATTAAAATCATGCTAGACAGATGGATATTATAGATCAAATGCCAATGACCAATCCTCTCAGTTTGATCTAATAAATCTGGAGTCTCGCAGGGTAGTGTTCTGGGTCTAACCGTCCTGGAGTTAATCCACGGAACACACATCATTTTGTACAAGAAGGTAGAGCAGCAGAAGATTGAGAACTTTCCAATCAATCGATCGATACGTTAATAAAAGAAATCTCATCACAATAGCAATTTTTTAATAACACTTTCCTGGACAGTAAATTCTGATGTGTTAAAAACATTGATATCGGTGGTCCTTGTGTAATTGCGCTCATTTAATCCTACTCAAAGCACACTCGTCACGAAATTTCGTACTGTGTCCAAGTGCAATAAATAATATTAATGACTTAATAATAATGACTTTATTTCAGAACCAAATTACAAAACATCAGGTAAAATGAATCCAGTAAAATATTTAGTGAGATAAATTGAAATTATATTAAAATAAGCAGCAGACGAACGTCGAGTGATGACCTGAATATCATCTAGAATAAGTAAAAACTTAAAAAATAAAAACTTGAGCCTTCTCAAAGCTCGGTCAGAATAAATTGAATTAGTGCAGAAAATTAGTGCTAATAGTGTCTATTCACAATCAACAGACATTTTGCATTATGTTGATTGTGAATAGAAATATCAAAATACATTTGTCAAACATTTGCACGACCGATCTGCATTTGCACTAATTTTCTGCACTAATTCAATTATGAGAGATGCTTAATTCTTCTCTCTAATAGAGCAGGAATGACTAATATTTTATATGTGAATTCATGTACTCATACAATAGGATCTCCTCATGGGGAACGTATAGTATTGAAACCGGGATTATATACAGGATATATAATCACGCTCGTTTTTCTTGCCGCTTTCTCTTCACTTCTACTATTTTCGTTATTGGTCTTTATTCGTTATGGATCCGAAATTATTTTTCTTTTCTAGATTTCTTTTTCTTAGTTACGGGTATTATTTAAGCTTTCAATTCTTCTGTTGTTAAATTTAACCATCTACTGTTTTCAAGAAACTACGTGTTTAGTTCAAATCTGTCCTGATCAGTCGACATTTGTTTTAAGTAGCATTGTATTGTTACGAATTCAGGGTTCGCAAAAAAGTCTTTATTGTCCACATTCGGTTAACATGATAATACCGACACTTGTCTAACAAATAACGCTTATACTCGTATAACTTAAACGTTCACATTCACGCTACATTCACACTTATCGCTTTCGAAATAATAACTGATTCAAATTATCCGCCGTGTTCGGCCTTCATAGTAGAGGGCCTTTCCTTCTCGAATTTTCTAACAAGCGTCCGACTTGAAACTTATAGGAATAATCGGGAATATATACAGGCTGTCCCAGAACTCGCGTACAGGCCGTTAACCACGTGCTCTGCTCTCTCTGTTGAAAGGAATTTCTTTATAAAATTTTTATTTAATTCTATAGTTTTTAAACTACGGTAATTTTAAATTATCCAATCACAGTAGAAAGATTGTAGGTAAAGTTAACCTGAGCTGTTGTTCTCATGACAATAAATTTAATATTAAAAGAACAAATAATTTCAATATTTGTTTGGTCCATCACATCATCACATTAATGTCACAGTGACAAAGTCAAAATTTCAAAAATTTTAGCTGCATTACAAAAATGTTTACTGCTGAAGAGTACACTGAAATGATAATAATGTATGGTGAGGGTGGAAGAAACGCTAAAGCAGCAGAAAGGCTGTATCGGGAACATTTTCCAAATCGCCAACATCCTAGCTCAAACGTCATTTTGAGATTAATTAATAGGTCAAGAACTAGTGGTTCTGTGGTGCCCGTCAGAAAAGGTGTTGGCGGTGTCGACCGGACGGTACGTACTTCTATTAATGAAGAAAATGTACTTCAATCTTTTCATGAGGATGGAACGAGAAGCATTAGAGATGTGGCCAGTACCATGAAAAGTACTGTGCAAAGAGTTTTACGTGATAATAGGATGCACGCTTATCATTACACCAAAGTACAGCATCTACAGCCTGATGACTATGCACCTCGAGTCGAGTTTTGTACCTGGTTACTTGAACAAAATGAAGAAAACCCTAATTTTATTAGAAATGTTCTATTTACTGATGAATCGTTTTTTTGTCGTCAAGGGACTTTCAATAGTCACAACTTCCATGTGTGGGCTACTAAAAATCCACACGCAGTGTTTATTCATGGTTTTCAACATCGTTTCAGTATAAATTTCTGGGCTGGTATTCTCGGTGATTCTCTAGTAAGCATACCATTTACGTTTTTCCGTTGTCAGGTCAAACCATTTTGTAGATTGGACCCTTTGAACTTCCCCCAAGATTAAATGGTGAAAATTACGAGAAGTTTTTACAAGAAAATTTACCTAATCTGATAGAAAATGTACCTTTAGCAAATTACGTAAACCAATGGTTTCAACACGATGGTGCGCCGGCACATTTTGCGAGAAATGTTAGAGACATTTTCAACCAGCAATATCCAAATTGCTGGATAGGTCGTGGGAGCCTAATAAATTGGCCGGCCAGATCTCCCGACCTTACACCATTAGATTTTTTCTTTGGGGGCACATAAAAAACACTGTTTACCGCGTACCCGTAAATAATGTGGGCACATTGCGAAATAGAGTTATGAATGCTGTAGCAATGGTGACTCCAGCTATGTTGCAAAATGCAAGAGACAACTTACTAAGACGGGCAAGGCTGTGTATTGAAGTTGGTGGTGGTTCTTTTGAACATTTACTTTAATAAATCGTTAGTTGTTTAAAGTGTTTTTTCGTTTTTTATGGTTCAATGTCAAAATGACAGTACTATAATTAAAAGTTGACCAAACATTTTATCAAAACTTTATAATTATTTTTAATCGACAATACCTACAGTCATATCCTAGGAAATACATACATTGAGTTAATTTTCCTTCACGGAAGCATGTTTGATTGGTTAAATTAAAATCTTTGTAACTTAAAAACTAAAAGGATTTAATTATACTTTTTTGCAGAATCTATTTTAGAATAAATGTTAAAATCTGGTGTTAACAGCTTGTACGCGAGTTCTGGGACACCCGGTATACAGGGTTTTTGTTTATATTTTGAACGGTACCTGCACATTTTGTTATTAGACATACAAAAAAATTATAAATACAAAAGTTTTAGGGATTTACCTGAACCGCCAGAATTTGCTGAAAAAAGAAATAAATGACGATCGGACACCTAACAAATGAGTATCAACTTTGTTATTTTAAATAGAACATATATTTTCTCAAATTATGAAAGATATTTTCTTGCTAATTCCAAAAATATGTAGTTTGTCTATATTTAGTTTAATAGTTTTTGCGATATTTAAGTTTAAAATTAAAACAAAATTACAGTGCACTCGCGCTAACGTGAACACTGCTTAACATAAACTCCTGTATAACGTGAACACCTAAATTTTAGCATTGGCCACTGTCTAACGTGAACAGTGCACGTCGCTAATATGAACATCTACTTTATACATGTACTATAAATATTTACAACATAAGTCCAAAGAATCACTTTTTATTTCATTTTTTTCCAAAAATACATAATATGTAGGACATAAATAAAGGTTGAAAATGATGTTCCATGTTTTAATTGTTTTTAAGAGATGAAGACTGCATCTCGGAAACATGAACAATCGCGCAAACATGAACACAGCTGGTTTTAATTAGTTCACGTTAGCGCGAGTGCATTGTAATTTACTTTGATTAACAAAAATGTTATTATGAAACAATTGATAATTATAATTAAAAAACTGCTCATCTGGGACATTTTATAAGTCAAAACACTAATATCTAGGACAAATAAACGTATTATATAAAATAAATTTATCAAAATATTCCAAAACAATAATAATTTCAAACTTAAATATTGCAAAAATTATGGAACCAAATATAGACAAACTACATATTTTTGAAATTAGGAAGAAAATATCTTTCTTAATTCGAGAAAATATACTGAGTGTTCTATTTAAAATAACAAAATTGACATTCATTTTTTAGGTTTCCGATCGTCATTTGTTTTTATTTTTAGTAAATTCTGGCGGTTCGAGTAAATCCCTAAAACTTTTGTATTTAACATTTTTTGGTATGTCTAATAATAAAATGTGTAGATACCGTTTAAAATATAAACAAAAAAACCCTGTACAAGGCGTGATTAAGCTAAAATTGATTTCACGTTCTAGAATACTTTGAAAAACACTTTCTTTGCTCAAGAAGAATCAAATTAATTTATTTAGTTCAAGTTTCAGGTTAAATCGATCGGCATTTGTTTCTAAAATTACCGATTCTTAGTAGAACTTTTTACTTATCATCAAATTTTATTTCAAACTTGTGTTTTTCTTTTCATATTAAATATAAGAACTCCTTCAAGGATATCTTACTCCATTCTATGACTTTTTTGCTACAAATTATAGTTTATGATAATTATGGTGGTCCCACTCCGTTACAATAAACAGATTATTTAGTGAACACTGTGATAGCAATAACATACCATATGTTTCATTTTGAGTTGAAAATGAACACTTTCTGTTTGCCTGCACTTATCTTAAGATCCTTGACTGTATGTGCCCATATTTTCAAATATGATCGAAGCCCTTGAAGCATAGAAAATATAGTGAAGGGGGCATTGCTTAACAACCAAGCGAACACATGCGTATTGTATACTTTATTTTATATTGCAACCCACGACCTACTAGATTTCACGGGACAGAGTTCTTAACTAGCCTGGGCAATATTTTATTTAACGCAAATTTTCCTCGCTTTGGCGCTAGTTACCTAAATAAGAAATGACATAAGTAACGAAAGAAAAAACCACAAGGAAAGGAGACCATATTTGAACAAGAAAATGCAACTGTACTTACCATAAACTGCATCAGCTTGACATTAAATGAAAATGACGCTGTAAAATGACGTTCCGGATATACATAATTTGCTTCCGAGTTTTTAGGTAAGTGGCTCCAGCGGAGAAAGATTTGAGCTAATAAATTGCATAGGCCGGATAAAGACACGCTGCCTCGTAAAATCTAATAGGTCGTGTTGTGGCCATTTCTGTCTTGACCTCGCCTTTTTTAAGTTCCAATGAAACAATCGATATACCTCTTATATTATAAATAATTCCAATGGTTGGGAAGATTTATTGAAATTGTTCAATTTTGATTTTTTTTTTTTCCAAGATGAACACGTAGGTACATTCTAACCTTGTATGTAGGTAGATAGATGTTTCTTGAGGTTAAAGTTGAAACGTGTCGATGAATAATTTCTTTTGTACTGAGAAGAACTTTTCTTTCTCCCTATTTGATTTGCAACAATTTTCCAAAAACTATAAAACAGTGTATCGTTTTATTTTTGCTGCACGTGTTAATTTCATACTGATTGCCCCAAAAATCAACGTAAAAGCATTTTTAGTTGCATTTAAGCACTGAAGTGAGTTGGCCAATGTTGACACAGCTAGGTTGGCTGTTTGTGCTAGATAAGAACTCGCGAGCGGAAGTCACCTTAATTACCTCGAACCCGGAAGTACACCATACTGCGCGGACAAATTCCACCGAGTCACGGGATTTACGCCCGAGGCAGATACATATTTTAATTTTTATCGTCTATTTGCACCTTCCGAAGACATTCAAATTTCCAGCAATTTACATTCACATTTCACCCCCCGTCTATGTCAAGTTTTAAAATTTCTCGCTGTTTTTATTCGACCTAAAGAGTAAAAATATAAGGGTGCTTCTATAATTTAGTTTGTTGTTGTTAAAACATATTTTAATTTTTATCATCTATTTGCATATTTAAATTTCCAGCAATTTACGTTCATTTTTACCCCACCCTCTCCCGTCTATGACAGGGCAAGTTTTAAAATTTCACCGCATCTGCCTAATTTGTCGCGGCACTGTTTTTATTGGAGCTATTGGATAAATAAAAGCGTGCTTCGGCGGATGTTCATTTACTTTGTTGCGCGCAACTTTGTGTGTGCTTGCAGTCGAGCAATGAGGTGTTCTAATTTTCAGAGAGCTCATTCGCAATGGAAGCTCAAACAAAACCAATTCGCTTTTATTTGAAATAGAGGAGACTCGCTTCAATAACAAATTTAATACCCCGTCCTGGTCACTGTTCATTAACTTTTGTGTAACTCTTTACTCACCTTTTTACAAAATGACATAATTTTTTTTGTGTAAATTAAAGATGGACTGAACGAAAATAAAACTTTGCGAAGCTATAAAACACAACCAGTAGTCGTAGAACATAAAGTGAATTCACTATTAGCTGAGGGTGCTTAGGATGCGGATCTCACCGGACTCTCAATTCACCACAAATATCAGCGCCAGGATATTAAGGATATCACACCAAACTCAATACCGCCTCCTGATTCCCGAGTTGTTACTGCTTCGTTTTTCACAATTACCTTTTTCTGTAATTTATTATCAGGGCGACGATGACGACGTGGTTGTAACCCCCTCGATATATCATGATCGGTTATTTATTTCCGTCAGTTATAAATGTGACGCAGGAAAAGTTTCGACTCGATTATTTAGTCGTCAAAACGGCGCATTTATCGCGCCGTAATTAAAACATATTTCAGCGTAAATTTATATTTTAATTTACGGCGATTTATGATATAGTAAAAGAGTTCGGATTTATGTACATATACACGGGCGATATAAACGAGTTTAATTGAAACGTATTGTTTCGAAACGTATTCATTTCCGGAAATTATTATTCTCAGTAGCGGGGCTCTGCTCTGTAAATCGTTTACAACAACTTTTAATTACCGAGTGCTGCTGGAAAACAAAGAAAAACGAAATGTAACTAGCCTTTTATTTTAGCCACCTGCAGTGGAAAGTTAATTATCTAAACCGTCCAACACAAACAGTGATGATTAGAACCGATTCTAAAGAATTAAAAATGCAAAATAACACAGGCTTTTAAGGTCGTATCCATGTATGTTAAACAGATTTGTGTTCAACATTTCGCCGTATATAATCCTTATTCGATTGTTTCTAGATTAGATTAGCGGTTTTAATGTAGCTATTTATATAGTTGTCATGTCCAATGATGCGTTATACTTCTCTCTTCAGTGAAAAGTGTCCGTTCCGCTTCGCTGATATCTATAAAAAAAGGACATTTAAGTAGCGACATCTTTCGATCGCTTGTTGACCTGATATTGCAGTAGGATTGACAAATTGAAGCCAGTTCGCCACATAATACGTCATCCCAATGCAAGGCGGCCATGTGCTGTCATATGTGCTAGGACATATCGGTTTGGTTTGCAGTGGAGTTCTCGGGCTACGGTTCTGCTGACGAAGGCCCAACTAGGCCTGAAACAGCTGTACAGAGCCTGCTCGGGGAATCCGCTGCAATCAGAACCGATTTGCACAAATATTTATAAAAAAAAAGGTTTGTCTTTAAAAAAGCGCAGCTTTTTTTAAATTTTGATGATCATAACAATCAATTGGCAATTTATACGCCAGGCGCACTGCGTACAATTACAATTCCTGAGTGCACCCGAGCAAAACAGGATATTAATTCAGATAAACGTAGCAGAGCTTTCCAAAATCAATGGCCACAACAGCATGCGTTGCAATGCGGCTGATGCAGTTTGTGTGCTGGTCCTTCGTGTGTACGAATTAATCAAAACCACGCTGGTGTGCTATTAACGCAAGTAGTGCAGAAGCGATGCCTGTGTATTAAACTAACTGATTCCAGAAGCGTGCATTCACATTAGTACATACACACTAACATAATTAATATTACGCCAGATTTTATAATATTGCCATTTGTACATAAATATTTGAAAGACGTCTCAAGTTTTTTTTTTTTAACTACAGTCTATGAAGAATCTATCCCGATGCTTTTCATTAAAACTTTCACTACACGTTTAATTCTCGTCCCCATTAAATCACGCGGGATTTGGGAAAACCGACGAAACTAATTTTATTCGAACTGAAAACTATTAAATTTAACGAACGCTCATCCTGAGCAAAACTGACGCTGTTAAGACTGGAGAACTTTTGCGATGATAAATACCTGGGCTGCTCGTCAGGAGATTAATTGGATTTAGTGGATTGCGGCCTGAAATTTCTTGTAATTAACGCAATCAGTCGTTACTTTGTGATTTTACTAACGATAAACAAATTTAGAGATTATAGTCTGAATAAGTTTCAAATTATTTAGTTTAATATCCCGACAATCTAATAATAGTTCGGTTTTTCCGTATGAAAAATTGCTATCTATCCTTCTCCGAAATAATTAATTTATTTTGTTCATTCCGCCCCAGTGAATACTCTACAGGAGTTAAAGTTTGTAATAATTTTTAGGAAGAAAAATTGTTTCTAACGAACAAAGTAGATACCTGTTCTTACAACCGAATAATGTTAATCGTAGAACACTTAAAGGAAATGAAATTTTGCCAAAAGGAATAAACAATTTGTAAGAACTTCCCCCCAAGTTACTGTTGCCTTAATTTAATAAAAATTCAGCATCACCGACGAATCCTACAAGCGTAATAAATTGCCCGCTAAACTTTGACTTTAATATTCATAAGCAGATGATGCTCGGAAAAAATGCAATGGCTGATTTAAACAGGCAAAAACTTGGGCGGTGAAATTACAAAGAATACTTAACTCATCTCTTGATATTTTAAACTTTTTTGGTCGACCACTGAAAAAGCGAAATTTAATTAAATGTAAAAAAAGGGCGCATTGTATGTGTTTGCGGACGATTTGAGCAAAGGTCATGAGATTTCAAAACACGTCTGAACTAGTAAGCAAAAGCACAGGATAAATTTCATCTCAAGCAGCGGAACGTCAAGTGAAACGAAACGGCTGTAATTTCAGCGGTGAAAAAATGAGTAAGCACCGAGGATTTAGAGCTTCTACGTTTTACCGTAATAAAATATGCACGAGTGTCTTGACGAGAAGTGAAGATGAAGAAGAGCATAAATGAACATCCAAAAGTGAAAAGAAAAATTCTCGCAACTTGCTGCAAGCTTCTCCAAATTGCTCGGACTGTAACCGTGTGGAATGTATGTTGTTGTTATTAATATTAAGGGCGTAATGTGTTTAACTGAATCCGCATAATCAGAGTTAATCCTGAAATATCATTAGCAAGCATCGCATTAAAGTCCGCTTGCATGATTTAACCAACCCCCTCCATTCACAACAGGGCGGTAATTTAATAAAGATTTAAGTAAGATTTAAAATACGCCGTTCGAAATGCCGGGGTGGATTCATTCGAGATTTAATTTAAATTCTTAAGTGCGCTTAATATAATAGGAAACACCGATATCGCGCCGGAAAAGCCATTACAAACGAGATAAGCGTTTAACGCGTGACTTCACATTAAGAAAAACGAATTGATCTCGTTAGGAAATACGCCGAAAATTGCGTGCAATTCCAATTTAAAAATAAATGGAAGCCGGAATGAAAGTTTCATGTCTGCGCGCTCAAGTATTTATTATACGAGGAAATGCATTGGATTTTCGGCGTTGCTTCCTACAAAAATGAAAGGCCCCACGTGTTTTATTGAGGGGGTTCATACGAAGCCTGGTCTCATATGGGTTTCGGAAACTCTGCAAAGTATTTTATATCAATAGGAAACATCAACCATCGTCATATTTGAATTAATATGAACTTGTTTATTCGGCAAAATAAACATTTTGTTTGGGCCGCAATTTATAAATTGAACACAATAGTTTCTGAATAAACTATTGTTTCATGGTATACGTTTTATATTGCATGCGTATTACCAATGCATTGTATTTAATTAAATAAATCGTTTTGCGTTTTCATTATGAAATAATTCCATTTTCAGATGGGCACTCGGGATGTTAATTTTCATAATATTGAGGGTAACAACTGGATAAATAAACAAAAATACGCGAGTGTAAATTGCAAAATATTTCCTTCTTTTTGGTTACGACTCTACTCATTGAGGCTACATTTTCCACCACTCGAGTGCCTAAGGCTGACAAACATTTAAAAAAATATCAGAGACGTTTAAATGATCCGAACCGATAATTTGCTTGATAATCTTGAATTAATCGAAAACGCCGGGTTTTTAATGTTGTTTTTATTAGGGAAAAGTAACTGACAATATAATTACCCCGAGCCGCAGGAGCTGAACTTTCTTCTTATCGAGCGCTCCTTAATTACTGGGGCGTTGCTTCCTCCTCATAATTAATAAACGTGGATGTGTTAAAGGTGGCAATGTGCTAAATGCACACGAGGCAATATATTCTTGTCGTATCTAACTATGTGCCTTGCATGTAACCATTACCTCACATGCTTATGGAAACATTAAATCAAACACGCACCTACTAATAGGGGATCATTTATAACGAGTGATGATAATTTTGTGGCGCACCTCAAGGCACGTTTTCGTGATACCTGCAGTTTAGTTTCTTTTTTGATTCGATTAGCTCACCTCGCGGGGAAATTAAAAATAAAAATTCCCGCCCGGAAATTCATCTTCGCGGCTTTTAAGGTGGCCGAGGCTGCATACGAAATTATGCGCGTTTCTGGGCACATCATCGTGTTTTATATGCTAAACAAGTGCGCTAAAGCGCCGAGTTCTCCCGAAACAAACGTATTTATTATTCCGGGCGTTTCATATGGAAATATGAAAGTAATTCGTATACGTAAAGTATACTTAATAAGAGAAAAGCGCTTGATAAAATTCGTGGATAAGTGAATAAGGGGAACGTATTTTCATATATGACAAAAGGAAATTGATGTATTACTTATTTCAATTTACTTGTCGTTACAAGTACCTACAACTTGCAAGCTTTATCCATGCATCAAGCCAAATTACTTATACGTTAAGTGATTTCTGTTGTATCCCGACAATTAAAGGATGCTCTATGTATAGAAGGATAAATTGTAACTGACAGCGTCCATACGCAAGGCGTAGCGGAAGTGACAGGCAGTTTCGTATTTGCTTAACGTCCGGCCGTTTTCTTTAATACAAGAAAAAAGCACTTCCATTAATTAGCGGCGATGAATCGCATTTTCCTTCCCCGACGACGATTTTTCAGCATTTCCCCCGTCGATATCTGAAGGCAACCCCGTCCGAATAACATCTCTAAATATTTCTGCATTTCCGGAAGCGGATGTGGTAATACACGCGTTCCGGAGATAAAGGATTTCTTTCCCGCCCTGCATGGAAACATGAGGAGCTGAGGCCCGCTGATAAATGATCTTTGCATAAATTTACATATCGCCTTAAATAATAAATGCGCCCCGGCTTTCATATTCATGAGGCCCTCCGATTTTATATAAATATTTTATTGAAATCGAAACGTAACTCGCATTTGCGGGGCGGCTTCTTGTCGAGGAGCTCCTGTGACGTAATGCTTTTCAGATCGTTTACCGTTTCAATGGGATAATAAACCTAAACAAACAGCGAACCTCTACGAGGACTTCTTAAACGGGATAACTACCTGAAATCCTCTTTATCCTACGCGTCCTAAATGTTATACGTTGTTGTTGAATCAGGTAAGGCAAGTCGAGCGTCAGGATATGGTTATACTATAGGATTTCCTTTGGAAATTTAATAACCCAGGAATGTGTGTGTGTATCACTATTGCTTTGTCAATTTAGAAACTGTTCTTAGTGCTACATAGAATTGTTTTATCTTTGAAGTAGGATATAGAATTCAACATGCGCAAAATCGAATTCTCTTAGAATTAATTAAAGACTTTTCCCTCGTTTATGAATTTTATTTGTGCGACTATAAAAAAAAGGAAAATCAATTGATTTTTCACCAGATAATTGTTTTGTATTTTTAATTTAATTTAATGCGAGCATTCTAATGATTCTAGTGATGGAAACAAAATGAATCTTGGGTAAATATTTAGATTAGCGACTTGAATCGTTCGTGAAAGACGAAGGATCTCACTCAGAGGATGAGGCTCGGAAAAACTTGGATAATCTTTGGTTTAATTAAATCAGTGGAAATTCTTGATCGCGAGGCGCTCATTAAAGTCTTCAATGGTGGGCCGATGATAATGACATTTCGACTGAATGGAGCGATTTAATCGCTACAAAGTTTAATTTGTAATTAGAGTGTAATTGCAGTCATTATTAAGCGATCTCTGGTATGCGTTGTCATCGGAATTAATGAATGAATTTAGCGGCAAACTGAATTATTCGCGTCAATTTTGCCCGCAAGGAAATTACGGTTATTAACTTGTTTTCTCTGTAAATATACACGAGAGCTAATTAGTTTTTGGAACGCAAAAGTTCTTGTTGATCTTCTAATGGCCGTTCAACACTAACTGGACAAATACTCGACGGTGTTTACGTTGAATATATTACAAGTTGGCTGGGGCGTGAAATTATTTGAAATCATATTTTGATGTCCTGCAATAGTTTACATTCAAATAACAAAGGACGCCGCGTTGTGTTCTGCATTAAAATAAATTTATTATTTTGAGAAGTAAAATATAAATTAGTTTAGGAATCTAAAGCGAAACCATGATATATACGCCCCGTGGAAGATATATCATTCTGGAAACAGATTATGTAACGCTGAAATATAATTCAGAGTGATATACCGTATCCCGGAACTGAAATTCGTCTTTATTTTTACGTGGTTTCCGTGTACGAGGTGAATGTTTTGTATCTGCTTGAATAATTGCAGTCACAACTTACCAGGCGATGTATAACACCATAAAGGATATTTAAAGAAATTGAAAGGATGGTAAAGAGCTTGCGCATTCAATTAACGAAATGTATTTTAAATAAGTAAATCTGCTTCAAATGCGCCACGTTTTAATTACATGTTTCATTAAAAATTCAATTAAATTTACGCAGTGCGAAAAAGTGAGGAATCCCGATTATTCGTTCCGTTTAATAAACTTCATTAAAACCTAATCTCTCCGGAACCGCTTTTTAAAAGTTTGTCGCTTAAACACGTCGACGTTTTTAAAGTCGATTGTTCGCCGGCATATTAGCCGAATTAAGAGCGTTCGATAAAAATAATCACGGAACTGCTCGAATTAAATTTCAACTTACCCCACTTGTCCCGAAAACTTTCGGTCGAGATTGCGTTAAGTCGGCCGGCCTTAAAAATAAAATCGATCACGAGCGGCCCATCAAAAATTCACGAAGCCCCTTAAACTTAATACGGTGTGTGTGGTGGTGCTCCCTGCACTTTGCAACGCTCATAGAACAAATTTACTTTAGGTGCCATATTAAGTTACTCGTTTATAAATGGAAATCAGAAAGACGAAAAGCAAACTGTTGAATATGCATGGCACGGACGTTTACTGTGAAATCCATTTGCTTTAATCCTTTGAGGTTTGCGTCCAGGTTTAAATTTACTGCATAAGTTGTGGGTCCGCCTGATCGGAACTCAACGGAACGAACCCCCTACATAAAATTCATGCGGAATCAACATAGAACGTCTTAGTTTCGTCGATCGCGCACACGAACACAATGACGTTGCGTTCTGCATCGCCGGTTTTACCTTGTTGGTACAATCTCAATTACTAAAGTCCCCGTGAACTTCGAGGTCCTGCTTAAATTACTCCGAGCTCAGAGTTCACCTGAACTTAGTTGCCTGAAGACATCGCGGTCTAACCGCGCGAATCCATTCTGGAGGCGACGGGAAAACGTCCTTGCTCCGTAAATAATTCAATTGCGCTCACGAAATTACAGTTTTGAGCTACTTATTTAGTTAACAGACAAAGGCACAGGCGCCTAACTTGTTACGTTTTATATGTAAATTTAACATGCCAAGTAACTAGCTTAATCCGCAAATGCTGCTGAATTTAATTACATATGAGAGTTTTGTTTATGTTTATATCGGATTAGCGTAATGCGCTCCCGAGTGTTGTTAACATAACTAGCTTGTTTACTACGGAGAAATTAGTTTCGATGTCCCTGCCCACCGTAATAAATTCGTTTTTGAATATTTTCTTCAGTTCACTTAGACTTAAAATTCTAGTAAAAGCGAGTATGAAATGTTGACCACGCTCGGATATGTGTACTTACAGATTTATTCGACATGCAAACGTCCTTACTTCGAGCTTTGGGTGTATTATTGCATTTCGAAGACGGAAGCGAGGATAAAAGTCCCGAAGGATGACTGCTTCGCAGATTGTGAGGAGTGAAAACTTTGAAGTCGTCATAAATTGTCAGAAGAGTGAGTTAACTTACCTCTTCGTTGGAAATTGACACAGCGATGACATATTTGACTAATACATACTTGTGATTGTATTAAACGGCGATCTCGACTAAGTGAGGTGCCGTTTTATCTGCAATAATATCTCAAGAGCAAGGTCGTGTCCCATTCAAATTTAGTAGGAAAAGGTTAGTCATTGTTATTCCTCACGCCTACTTCTGTCGCCCTCTCTCCCGTTTGAAAATGTTGCACGACCGCAGTTAATCTTCGCGCCCCGTATTAATTAAAGCTGATTTTATCTTTATGGAGATTTGTGCGCCTATCATAAAATTTAATACAGAGGAGAAAGCCTCGATTTAAGACGTAAACATCACTTTTTTTCGAATAAATTCGAAACAGATTTGAGGTCCAAGGGATGAAAAAAATGTTCGTTTTCATATTCAGACCTTTAGGAAATAAATGACCGAAGAAATAACTCTTTCACACCTTCAACTTTAATGTTTCCTTTTCATTTCCCGTCCACAGAAACCGAAATCTAATTAAGAGAATGATTGCTTTATTTGTGGCAATTTCGTTCCCCATGAGCTTCAGCCAGATTTTGAGCTTTCGCCTCAACTCGATTAACGTCATTCCGCGGCGCCAAACAATCTTAAAACCTGAGGATGTCCCTAAAATTTTGAATAGTCGCGAACTGTGATTTTAGAGATGAATCTATTTTTTTTTTTAATTTGGGGAAGCGTTACTTAAGTTAGTTCCTTTGAGGGTAAAGCTCAGACGCTCTGTGCACACACCCCAACTTCGGAACTTCGCGATGGGAAAGCGATGAGTTGAAAGTCAAACAATCTGGTGAGAGATTCGGTTGGCAACCTGCACAATAGTTTCTTGACGGTCGTCCGTAATTCACTCCGGCAAAAATATTGCGACAACATTCGGAAAATTGTTATTTACGGCAGCAACTTTTATTGGGACACGTAGACGAATCTCTAAACGGGGGACCTTCCGGCAGCAAAAGTCTACATTAATCTCAACGAAGTTTACTGTTTGTTTAGAGCTTCACGTAAAATAACCTCAAAGTTACACCGATAATAATTATTAATGAACTTCGTCACCTACTTTCGAAAAGGATTCTATATTTATACTTGCCAGAATCGATTTATTTGACTCTTCTTTTACTCTACATAATTTTGTGCTGTTTTATTTTAATTATAACTTGTCCGAGTATTATAGCATAAAGCTCTCTTAATTGAAAACATTATAAACTTTCGAACAGGAACTTTAAATTTGCAATGCCCGGAAAAACTGTGTCAGTTACGTTGGGGGGAGGTTGAAGCTTATTTATTGTGCAACAGATTTACGTGCGCCATTTCGTCTGCAGAATAGCGTCATATCTTTTTCCCCTTTGCCCCCTATTTACAAGATTTCCCGCTAAATGTATGGTGCGGCTTAAAACCGCATTCGTATTTTTAATAAATTGCCTAGATTTCTGAACACGACGTCGCGCCGCGGAATTATTTATTGTTATAGATTCTTCTTGCAACGAAAACTAAAATCTTTCGCGAATGCACTTTGAGGGAGTTTAATTAATCGCAGAATGTAAAAGTAAATTTATTCATCAAAGCAAAGATCTAGTATTAATATTTTCAAAAGAACCGCTGCGTTTCTCTTAGGTGAAAATAAATTTTAAATTTAGTAACGCGGAGGGTATCATTTAAGCTCGTCGCTTAAAGACGAAATTAATAGACGCTGTCATAACAAGCGAACGGGAGTTATTAATTGAATAAACATGAATCTTGCCGGAGATTACTTCGAATAAATAATGCTGCGAATTAGACTGCAGCGAGGGTGGTATAAATAAGAATGGAAATGGGATGTGTAAAGTGAAAATATTAATATTAGTACGGGCGCTTAAGAGTTCCGTTTTATTTTCTTGGAAGTTGAGCAGCGATTAAGGATAACGACCTAGGACACGCTTGTGTGCCTTGTCTTGTGCTATGTATATCTTAGAAGCGAATACAAGGTTAACTTTAATGTATACTTTTTTTTTCAAACTAATATTAAGCTTTTTCTCTCTCTCTTGTGCAGGTCTTGGCTTAAAATCTAATATTTAAATAAGACCTTTTCAGTTCAAAGGAAAAATTAATTTTGGGTAAAATTTGAGCAAGTTTCTTCAAGACAAAGTATGGTATGGCTTTATCTATAATTTAAATGTCAATGTCTTTGCTGTTTGCAAAAAACGATTTATCTAAAGATAAATAGAAGTTTTTTAGTTATGTGAGTTTTTTGTTCTTAATGCATTTAACGCAGGTGCACTTCATTGCTATTTCTAAATGAAATACCGCATCATAAAGAACTTCCCCGTCTTATGGTTCATTCAAATACGAGTGCACCGCGTGAATATTAAAACTGGCCGAGATCTGCTCCGCAATAAGGTGAGAATTTCATTACCCCGATTTTTCTAATAACGCGCGTCTTAACTTAGGCCGTAACAGAATATTAATGTACTTTTCTTCCTTAATAAAGATGTAAAAGGTATTACACGGGAAACACGATCCGTCCATCTACAATTCAATTCTTTAAGTGAACAGGTTCAAAATGGGGGGATCACATTAGAATCGTACGTTATAGCGAGAGAGGGAATTGTGTTAAATAAATTACAGAATTATGTATTCCGTTCACAAGCTGCTTGTTTTTGGAACGCACGTACTAGTAATAATGAAGCTGAAGCCATAATTTAACTAATTAATACAGCCACAATTTCAACACATCACAGACACTTTCGGTAACTTTGAATAGCCCAACCTTCGATTTTGTTTCGTATCGTATACGAATTATCAAATTTGTATGGGAATAATGCAAAAGTTGAAGTTGCTTCAAACGAATAACATCACTTCCCCACATGTTCGACAACATAAATGCACTCGAACTACTCTAAGTTTCCACAAACGCCGCGGATCCCGCGGGAATCCCGAGAAGATTCTAAAGAACAATGCGAACTGCTCGGAAATCCATTTATTTGCAAACTAGCTGTTAGTACACATCGCCGGTGGAACTTTCCTGTCACGCCATTAATAAGGAAATCTCCGAACTTTTAATGACATTTTAAATTTCGCTCCGACGCGTGTGAATTATTTACACAACAGGCTGCTGCTGCTGCTGCTTAATTTAAACTTACTCGTAATTATCTGAGCGCGAGATTTCCCATGCTTTCCGATAAATTGGAATTAATATTTTAAAGCTCATTGCAGAAGAACAGATCCGGTTATTATGAAATTAAGAGCCCCAGTATCGGCTGATTCCTAATGGAGCCGGAACAAGTTTCGAGCTTTAATGCATATATATAACGCTTTTAGAATTCGTTTTATGACACCTTCACTCGCGAGCAGAAGTGGCTCTCTTTGTTTTATATCAATTCACTCTGAGGTTTTCGCTGAGGTTTCATGGAGCACTTGCCTTTTACTTTCACAACACGAAATTGCTTGTGAGTTAGTTATTTTACTTTTTTAACAATTGCCCTTCTATTTTAATAACTTTAAGGAATGCGTTGTGTAACACTGACCTACTTCTCCTAATGTCACAGAGTGTTAATAGAACGTGGCGAGTGTGCAGGAGATCCCTGAGGGTGTCGCTTTATAACTCACCCCCGCTAAATGTAAATTCCGTTCGACTGAAATGAACGCTATTTTATTCAGGTATTTCGATACGGTTAAGTAAGTTAGACATGTAAAGTACTCACGTGCAACTTTTAATGGCTGCGGGGTTTCGAAAATTCCTACACGGGTTCGTCAGTGAAATCGATGAATTTAAACGAGAGAGTAGATAAGACCAAATTATAACCTTTTTTTTTGCAGACGAACACATAAATAGGATTATCACGCATCAGCAAGGGAAGGTTTTTCTATGGAACGAATCAATTAGGACATTGGTAAACCGGAGAGACAAGGCGTTATTGCGTGTTAACGCTCCATTTATCTGGACCTATGTAGCTGGGCTATCGGTGTTTGAGATCCCAGCTACATCACATCAACCAGGCTTATATCAGTACTTGCGATGTAGGGAAGATAAAATAGTTCCGATAATAATATTTAAAAAAAAACAATTGTTAAAAATTGTATCGTTTAGTTTTGTGCGAGGGCGTGCAATAACAATAAATTATGGTTCCCTGATAACAAAAGTTATTTGGCTGAAGCTAAGCAAAATAAATGTAAGAACTTATTTTATTTGCGACGCGCCTTAGAAGGGAAAATATAGTTTCACTAAGAACACCATCAATATGAGTTGGTCCGCGATGCTAACTCGAAACTTTATCTACTGTAACGAAATAGGATGTCCGACATATTACAGAAAATAAAATTAAGCCTTCGTGAAATATGGTAGTTTTATAACCGGGTCGTTATTCTTTTATCCTGCCCGGACATGCACACACATGATACATGTCGGATCACTACCTTTAATATTAGTAATATTTCCTTTTTGCTGTTTCATTTCTGTGTTTTATACGCCCCCGTAAACCTCTTATATTAACATGAAGGAGAAGAAATATTTATCGGGACGTGATATGGCGTCGTAAAAGGGGAGTCGTTTTATTATCGGCGACGCGACGTGCGGTAACAAAGTTGCAAAATTTATGGAACGCAAATGTTGGCCGCTCTTTTTCTCAAGCCAACCAGAATAACTTACCAGATATACTTAAAAATTCTATTCGATGTATAATGATACCCAGATACTAGAGGCTATTATTGTCTCTAATTGTAAATGGCGTTTACTCTATCTCCTATATTACAAAATGTCTCTTCAGAGAGAGAAACGCGAGTAAATATCTAAATGCCATGTTAAGTTGACACACAGATACATGCAAGAAGATATTGCACCGAGAAGCACATCGATACGTCGAGAGCTGCTTGTTTGCTCGAAATTAGTTATAGCTCGTTCTGCTTGCTCCAGACAAAATTAAATGCAGTCAGTCCATCAGTAAATTGTGTTCTACATTAGCAAAATTGTACGGAATCGATATGTTCTGCGGCACACCGGGTAATTCTCTTAAGGTATTACTAAATTTGCATGATACATCAATTATTTCTGCTTATTTATAGCTGTATGCCAAGCTACCAGTGCTTTAATTAAATTAAAGTAGACTCTACGCCATGAAACTTTGTATCAGACACTTTCAATCGCTCAATATTTCACTACTGATTGACAGCTTCGTCAGGAGTGTGAGATTTTTAAAGTGCTTTAATTATATATTTGATATATATAATTCATTTAATACCTATCGATGAAACTAGTAGTAATTCTAGGAGCTTTTAAATATATAATAGGAGCTGTCATTCAAAAGCAGGCTCAAGGAGGTAGCGTGACGGGTGCTAAATTAAAATGACCTGGAAGTACTAAATTGAAATAAAATGAGAGTCTAATAAGCTGGATTCTTTTCTACAAATTGCTTCGTGATTTTAGACGTTCTGCGCCGGGTGTTTCCTTTTAATTTGTTTGTTTTCTGTCGGATTAAATTGTAAGAAAAAGAACGCTATTTTCAACTCGATTAAGATCTATTTACGAAAAGTTTGTTTTGGTTATGAAAAGTGTGCTTTCATTTTTAATTTTTTCAAACAAATTCTATGTGCGACATCCTGATACATAGGCCACCCACACAACAGAGGCCTGTCTTGAAGAATCCGGGGGTGCGTTCAGAATAAACGCCCGACAAGGTGTGTTTACCCTGACAGGACGATTGCCCGGACAACAGGCTATTATGAACGCTTCGAAACGAACTGTCAAGACGTTCAAATAGTGAAGATTGAAATACTGAAAACGTCCTGAAACCAGAACAATGGATTACATTGTTAGTATTACTAGTAGTAGTATTATTAGTATTGAATTAGTATTATAGGTAAAAAGTTGATTATCGGAAGAAATGGTGCGTTTATTATGAACGGAACAACTTTTTACCTTGAGGTTATTATGAACGCGAGGGGTAAAAAGTTGCACGCCCGACGTTTATTCTGAACGCACCCTTGGGGATTTTAGTCGATTTCACACGAAGCTTCCCGATCTTAAAAGAGAAAATGAGCGGGAGATTCAAACAGTTACAGTGATAGGCAATAAAGGAAAAGTTTGTGAGGCGTTTTATTTCTCACTTGGTTATTGTTGTGCTATGTTGGATAAGTGTAAGTTATTTTAATTTAAAATAACGAAGAACTGTATTTAAACTACTTTATGAGCCTAATTAACGCTACGTAAATGCTGAACTAATAATAATTCAGGAATGTCGTCTTGATAAGAAGCAGCACAGAGGTTTGAAAATCTGAAACGACGTCGGAATTTGAGAAATTTCGCAGTAATTCCCCAGTAAGAATACTTTATATTTCCATTCTTTTTGCACAAACCCAGAAAGAAGAACAAATGTGCATGAGGAATGTAATTACGGGGGTAATTGCGGAACGCTCGAGTAAATCGTCATTCTCAACACGCGCCTATATTAGCCGTATTTAGAAACTCTAAATCGTCGCTCCCCTTGACTAGTGGGGGCGGAAAGACAATAAAATTAAATACTAGTCCGCTTGACGTCACCGGGTTTCCATTATACTACTAATATTTAAGCTATCGCATTTCTTACTGCAGATGAAATATTTCTCTTGATAATGATGAATAGCTAACCGTTGTTCTAGTTATTGGTTCTCGAAATTTATGGATCATGATGAAATATGATGGATGATAATTTTCATAAATGGCAGTGCACTTTTAATAAGTCGTCCTCGTACGGTAATATTTACATTGCAATCGATGAAAGTATTTTCAAACTAATATTGTAGAATCCTGCAACCTTCCGTCAAAAAAAAGACTTATTTTTATGCAGTTTTATTTAATAGCTTAAACAAATTTTGTCTTCAGTTTTATTTCTCGGACTTAAAGTTATGTTCCGAGTTAAAAGAAGAGACTAAACGGCAAGTAATAAATTAAAGAAATTTTATCGCTCATAACGAGAAACTGAGAGAAACTTAGTTAGTCGATTCTACCAAACGAACGTAGATTTTATTTGCATTACCATTTACGACGTCATAAAAATCCTGTTCTTACAAGAGGCGTAAATTAAAGGAATCGTTAACCAACCCGCCTCGTCCACCCTCAATCAGAGATAACCATAATTTAATGCATGTACCTGTACATTTATTATTATTATTGCAAAGCTGTGTTTATAGAGCGTATAAAATTAATATCAGCATCCAGCTTTCAACTTAATTGAATGGAGGGTCCGAACTGAATGGAGCTTTATTGATTGACGTCGGGGTGATATGTTGATGTTTCCTCTTTTTTATTCGGTCGTTTCTTCGGATGTTTATAAAATTGAGTTAATTTGTAGCTGCAAACGAACTAGCTTGGGCTCGATAAACACACAGATTAATTCCAGCCGGTCCTAACGAAATCAGTTCACGTTTTACGGTCTTCATTTTCGTAATGGTACTCTTCACTAACGTAACGAGGGAAAATACACAGGAGGAATTAATTACTTTAATTTGTGTAATCATTTACGTTCAATTTTTTTCCTTAATCAAATCACTAAAACAATTCCTTGTTTGCGTTAATTTTTAATCGACTTTTTTAGGATAAAAAAGATAAATAACGAGATCATTAAAAACAACTAAAAGTATATTACAAATTTTCTATTTACAGGCATCAAAAAAAAAATGCAAATTTAAATAGGTGTTTTAATTAACGTTCCTTTTAACGCTTTTGCGAACGTAACGAATTCCTGCTGCCTCTTCAGCATCGCTAACAAGAATCTGAAATACCAAAGGAAAAACGGAACGAAACAATTTGCTGTTTTTTTTATCGTCCTCATTACGAATTTAGTGCATAATTTACAGGGCCTCGCTGCCTGCTCCTGCTGCTGCAGACCGAAAGCTCTGCCGTTAATATTTTACTTCAGCGCTCTTTCGCTTTCGGTAGTAATTAGTCGTTAATTAGTGACACATTTTATTTTCCGTGTGATTGATATTTTTGTGCAGTAGTTTGATCCATCCATCGGCGGTTTAATTAGATTGGGAGAAGAGGTATGCACCGTAGCGGCAACTTCGACAATTAAAACTAATTGTTACACATATCCTGCGAGTTTATGCGAAGGGCACCCTCATCATGCGACATAAAAGCAGTGACCCCCTCGCTTTGATTGCTGATTATACTGAAGTATGTGATGGTCCCACTTCAACTACCAGTACCCAATTACATCAAACTCAGCAAATCTCTTTCTATTAAATGAGAATTAAAGGACAACGACACGTGAGGCAAATTAACTTGCAAAAATGTTTCTCCCCCTTACACTAATTATGTAGGCCTTATGTGTTAACGCCGCGTTGCTAAATGACAGCAGGAGGAAAATTGAATTCGGGGAACGTTAAATTTAACAAGACTAAATAAGCCGGAGGAAAATTGGAATGGATTTATTTCCTGTCCTGGCATCAAAAATAATTTCGCGTGTCTGCACCTCAAGTGCCTCATTTCCTGAATATATTAGTACGGAACGTTTTGCGTAACTACCTGCATTCTTCTTGCTTATCTGATGATAACGGCGGGGGGTTTGTATGAGACTGAAATTAACTTGAAACTTTCCAGCTAACGAACAAACGAACGAACGAAAAACTTTCACATAAAAACGAATTATTTATGTCCCGCTTGAAATGTAAGTATGTATATCACGTAAAGGGACGAGTAAAAAGAGGCTGTATAAATATGTATCAAAGGAGGACTGTTTTATGCCGGCCTAAATACAAAATCGATGGTGTTTCAAGAGAACAAGTGGGGATTTATAATTTTCACAAACGCGGCCCGCCATAGATTCGTGCGAATGTTCAGGAGGAGAGAAGTTTTAAATGATAAATGAGTTGTTGTCAGTATCAGTTGTGTAATCTGCTGTAATGCTGCGGAAGCCTTTGTAATCTCTTTAATCTCACCCCCTAAAGAAGTTCGAATGCGTTCTAACTGCGACAACCAATATTATCGTCGCTTTAGGAAAAATCATCTTCTCGGTTCATGAAAATATTGAGAGCCAATATAAATTTAAATGAACATTCTTCAAATCCTTTACAGGATAAATTCGAGAAATGCGACAGGGAATTGCGGTAATAAATATTAACAGGGAAGACCTCGATATTTATGCAAGGCATAAAACGTCGCCTGCAATAAGGCTTCCAGTGCGATAACTCTTTTATTATCAAAGAGCAGCAGTGGCAGATGGTCGGATTAGGACGAATCGAAATGATAATGTTGCTTGATAAACGGCTGATAGAGTTTCCGTGGTGATAAACTAGCTCGGGGGTAATTTAAGATATAGATAGCCGTGAAATATAGCCTTTGCGATAGAATAATACATACACTTAAGATCAGGGAGATGTGAATCTCTTTAATCACGCGGGGGTTATGACTGTTTCACCTCCTGATTTATGGCGGTATTAAATTTCCAAATTACAGAAGTCTATAAGTATTGTAGATGTCATACGTTATAATGTTCTTAGGTGTTGTTAATGCGACGTGGGATATTGGAAGTAACACACATATACATAAATCTGCGATGCTGAACGTGCCGGGAAACATAAGAAGGAATTAGAATTGCAAATTCGATAGCATGGTGAAGTTATAAATCAAACAAGAAATTCAACAAAAGCTATTGAGCGAGCTCAGTTAACAATGAAGCAATCAGAGACACTAAATAAACTGCAAACGCAGGCGATGTATACTATATAATCCAAAGGCAGCGTATCCTAAATCCACTTAATTCAAAATTTATGGACCCACATTACAACTTGCTTCCTAGATCACACAATGTAACGTTTCATCAAATCTCACGTTTGAATAATGTAGATACGCGTTACCTATTTTATCATTAAAAAAAAGTCGCAACTTCCCCTCTTAAACTCAATCGACTAGCTTTGTCCCCTAAGTAATTCGATAATGGCTAATTTGAATTCGAAATTTTAAATCAAAAACGCGGGAGGGACGGGAGGCCCCTCTAATTTATAAATAAGCCCTTACTACGGTGACTTGGTCCCAAAACCGCCCCCTTCACATAAATAACGGGAGAGTTTACGGACATGTCAAAGACAACTTGAAATCTGACCGTGGTGGTAGTCGCCGCCATCCTACACGCTTAGGTTCGCTATTGTGCTCTAATAGTTGTGAACAAGTGGAGGGCGATGACGTGGTATTACATATTGCCTTTTGCCCTTTAATACTTCGCAAATTTAGGGAAGGCGCAATTGAGGTAATTCCAGCAATAGTTAATAAATGATTCGTTGAAATATTAAACTTAGAAAGGCCGTAGGGTGAAACTTGACCACAATAAGCTTTAACTCACAGCAGACGTTTAATTCTAAATTATAGAACGCATTCGATTTTAAGATAACTTTGATGTTGTACGTCTCACGATGAACTAAATTAATGCGAAATTTCATTTTCTGCTGATTCTAATTTGATGTAATGAAAGAATATAGAATATTAAATTCCAGGCCAAAAAAAAAAGAATGTTTTTATTCAGCTTTAGATCACAGGTCAATGGCTACGACGAAAAAAATTACGTCTCTTTTATTATTCGTTCCGATTGTTTCCTTTATGAAAACTTGATTAATTTTACTGACTTGTACTTTGAAATTCACGCTTATATTTCTGTGCTTTCGATTCCGAACGCATAAACTCAAACGTACGAATTGTCTTCCTCTTTGTATGTATGTACGCCTTGATTTGAATGTATTCAAGAATGCATCGAAAATACTTGATTTCACCGGCTGATATTTGCGTAGCCGGAACAAGCACCACGTCTTTGTTCAGTTCGTTATAATAAAGCCGGATTTTTATTAGTAGTTTCCCCGGGGGTAAATATCGATTGCGCGGGCAATAAAATAGTGGTGAGCGAGATTCCTGGTGTCAGTGTTAGCAGCATTAGCATCCTGTTTCCGGAGCGTTCTTCTCCGATTCTACACGGAGTATTCTCGGATTTGGTTTAAAATAACTCGAGTATTAAATTTTTAAGGTTTCAAGTCGACGTGTTTAATGTTCACGTTATTGTTTTTATGATGAGGAGACAGAAATTTTTATATATTTCTTGGAACGGTTTCAGTACTGTAGTTTCAGGAGGAGCATTAAAGAACAGGACTAAGCAAAACGTGACAAGCTTTAGACTGAAACTATAAAAATTTTACTCGTGTGAAGGATATTCAACTTTTAACGAAATTATTATTTCACGTCCTATCCCTGTTTGCAATCACGTTACTATTGATACATTTGTTTAGTAAAATGATTTGACTTGTTGCAAAGAAATGGTAGATGTGCATTGAGAATAAATAAAACATTTTCCAGTAAATTTCCCAATTAGTCAATGATTTATTTCATTATTTAAAAACTGACGTTTATGACGTAGAATTTTACGATGGTAATTAATAAATAACAACGACATAATGGAGGAATGAAAACCTATCTCACTTTATAGCTCTCCTAATTAATACATTTTCAAATATTTTTTTTTAACCGTACTGATTAATTGTTACTCAAAAATGTGAAAGTTTCCAAAGACAAAATATATATGCGCACATAAACCACTTCGACAAAATAAACGTCCGTGTTCTTTTATTTGTGATAACAAGTGAAACACTGGTCCAATATTTATAGCCGAAATCCTCCAGGGTGCCACACATTGTGCGTCCCCTATTTGTTGAGCCATTAAGTTCACAATAAAGCCTTAATGTGTGTCTGCGGTGAACCCAGTGATCAGATTTCAGCCTGACAGTCGCGGTACTTCATTTAACATGTATAAGCAAGGAGGGTGAGGCAGCCAGATGGGTAATATTACATCACGCAAAGAATTAGCATCGGTTTAATGCTCGAGTGAATCACGCTCACATGTTTGAGGACTCCTGCTTCTAATATCCACTTTGATTAGGCCCGGAAGATTTATCGACGGATCTGTTAGTAATGCGATTATTTGAGGCGGGCGGGCGTCGGCTTTACAAAACAGAAATATGTCAGTGGCATCCGGAAAATAAGTCTCCACTGCTTTCATTAATCGTCCTGGTATGACGGACGGAAAGCAAAATGAAATAACTCGGCGATTCCAAAATAGAATTCTAAAAGAATGTATGTGCACATATACGTAAGTACATACAAAATTACGTGCGCCGTCGATGTATATCAAACTTTGTTTAATGATTTATTCTTCCGAATTTCATAAACATAAATCTATCAAGCGGAGGTTTTCCTTCTGTAAATAATAAAGCGTGACGATCCAAAACCAATTCGCTGCAACTGTTTACAAGCTCTAATAACGTTGTTGCATGACACAGATCTGTGTTGTTTTTGTTAGGACGAGCACGTATGCACGCTGCAATATTTTTGTTTTGTTTAAATAATGATTAACGGATTTATCCTCTTAAAGATTGTGCTCCTGCAACGCTAATTGAAAACTGCAACTTTTTGCTCCATACACTCGACGATATTGCTTACTCATCAATTTTATTATCCAAGTAATTAATTATAAGAGGAGCAAGCGGGTTTTTATTTTCCCTTGAAAATGAACTTCCTCTTCCGAAGAGCATCACATCTTTTTAGACCCGACGTTAAATCATGTTGTGAAGTTAAGTTTCAAGGATAAATTTTGAAAAACTTATTCAACGTTATAGTTACCTTAGACATCAAAGACATCAAGGAGCATTTTTTTTGCTTTCTCTTTCTTGTTTCTACATAATAGTAACTCGACAAACTTCAATACAATTTCTCTTCACACACCACTCCCCTTATCAAAAATTTATATGACCGCATAGTATTATTAGCCGAGTTGGCTATTGACATTATCATCACTATTTATTTTAAAATGGAAAGCGATGTAACGTATATCCAACATTTTAAATTTCCTCCTCTACAATAGATACCTGTGAACGTCCTCGTTACATTATATTTCAATTCAAATATTAAATATTGTGTGTTTTGAATGAGGGATATTAAATTGCAATGTAAACTCCATTGCCGTAGGTAATAATTGTGATTGTGATTAGGGGGGGTGTACTTAAAAAAAGATATCTTTTTTTTTGTTCTACGCACGTGTACGTGATGTATGTTAGCTCGTTACAATGTAATATGATTAAACATAAAGTTTGAATGTCACGGGAGTCGTTAGCACATGTCAATGTCGAAGTGTAAGCCACAACATAACTACATAGGTTGATAAGGGACGCATCGTCTGAGTCCTGTCAGTTGCAGCTGACTTCCCAGTCGACCTTTCCTATATCAATATGGACGGGGTTTCTAACAAGCATCTGATTCCTGCCCGACAGCAAATAAAGCAACGCAGAAGTCGTCCGCCAAACAAAAGAGATAATTTATACAAAGCTGCGTCCTCGGAACCATTCTCGGCGTAATTAAGCTCGCAGCGATGCGGTGGCTTTGAGTTATTTAAATTTCTGCATTCAATCCGAAATGCATTTCGTAAGTCTCGGTCGGAACAAAAGGGTCGAAATTGTTGCTGCTCGATTTAAGCCGATGAGTGAGAATTAAGCATCGAGATTTGATGAAGTACGAAAGAGTAAATAGTAATGTTTAGAGTTGCCTTCGTTTTAAAATTCAGCTCCAGTTTTAAAAGGCGCTAATGCACACAGTTTTAATAATAAATTGGGGTTCTCCTTATTCGCGTTGCGCATTACGGAGAGCAGAATAGTATTATATAAAATTCATGTTCCGCGTTCGTATTTAATTCGAATACCTCACGTTGTTCTTTGTCTGCGATGATATATGAGAATACATCCCGCAAATGCATGTATTTTACATTTATATTAATTTCGCCGACGCTCTGCACCGGCACAATGCAAGTATTTTTCTGCTGCATTCAGGGTCCAGTAGGGTAATAATATGGAAATTATATTTTAGCGCTAAGTCAAGAGTAACGGATGCTGCGGGATATTTGTATGATGAGGAAATTACTAAAGCACTGCAACATTTTCAAGTTTATTTACGTTTTCAGCAGAACAAAAGCTCATTATATTTTTGTTCTGCTTAGCTATATACGTAGGGAGTGTTAAATAATAGTTATATTTTTCATAGGAGTACATAATATAAGGGTCGTTCATAAAAACAGTCAGCTTTAATTAGCGAGTTCCCAAAAGAAATATTAACTATAATCTCCTTTATAGAGTGAGTTTTTCAGACTCCTATTAAAAGCTTAATACCTTCTAGCGAATTTTATACCAAAATAGCACAGACCACAGTGATTTAAAAATCAATACTTTTCCATTACACTAGCTCAATAAATTCCTATGATTGAGTTCATTATAACACAAAGTCGACTGAATTTGCATAATAATAAAATGAAAAGAAAATATCGCGTCCCACTTTCCTCGGCTTTATTTCGTTCAAGACGCGTTTTAAACAAATTCATCGCGGCACAGTCACGTAACCGGGGATTGGAAACGTATTGTGTACACGTTTTTGCATAAACTCCGTATTATGTGGAGCTTTTATTTTTTCGTTGCAACGTACATTTTAGATGACGCGGAATCTCGTTACGTTCGCAATGGACGGGGCGAAAACTAACAAAATTTTATGCACGGGTGAACTATGATGTAGGTAAGACGTGGATCATCCTTTTCCACGTAATCTTATTTATCACTCACAGGCGTGATACTCCATGATTTTACCTTGAAGCCATTATTTTGTTTTATTTATTTATGCAGTCGTTAACAATAAAAGCCCGGCTATTCCACTTGTAATTTAAATCAAAAATAACTGCAGTTACATTACCCTAACGTACATGATTATATTTGAGTAATATATCCTGTCGTAAATGTTTGCCTAACTGAAAGCTACTCGGCAAGAAAAGTAAAACTAATTGCCTGTTGACAGGAAAACGTAAATGCGTGACTTTAATTTCATATGTAAAACGAACCAGTGCGTTATTATTGTATAATACACACGTGTCTTGAGTGTCCTCATAAAATAGAATGCGTTCTAAAATTACTTACTTACTTAAAGTTGGGGCGATACGGTTTTCGTCATATTCTTTTCCACATCCTTCTACCTTGACTCCCAACTTTCCCTTTAAGAACTCCCTTTATTGTTTATTTTTAATAAGTAATGGTGTATTTATATTTAATTGAATCAAAATTGTGGATGTATTTTAGACTGTGATCGAGGTTTGAACCGGGAGCAAATTAGAATGGGAAATTTATTGGCTTTTCCCGGCTCAAATAAAAAGAATCGCAGGCATATTTTATGCAGAGCGAATTTTTTCAACGCGTGGAATGCAACGAAACCAGACGTTAAATAATTCACGAGCAATAATTAATTACCTGTCACTGGATGTCTGCAATGATGCACTTAAAATACAATACCTCACGTGTATGTAGTTGTAATAATACCCAAGTGAAGTCAGTGTGACGTGTTAAGCGACATTTCTTGTATTTAAAAACGAGGTCAAAGTTAATGAGAAACCTGAAATGACGATGGCGTTACATCCTTCCTTTACTTATAAAATTGTTACAGCAAAAATTCAGTGTAATTGATTAATTTTAATAAATTTAATAAAAATTAGAAACTAATTATGTATTTATAAGAAAATAGCTTAAAATAAACAACTTAAACGAAAAACATTTGTAAATAGCTTTCCAATTTATTGTCTATAGAAAAATCGTAAATCCCCAACCAGGCAGTTAATCTCAAGTGAAAAATAAACACGGCAGGATAAATAATGAATCAATCTCTGCATAAAATTACCTATTCAATTTAACTTTAATCCGGTCGTTTCGAACCAACCCAAGAAACCTCGTTACGCAGCATTAGTGTAACTTCGCAGATTCCACAAAACATTAAGTTTCATGTAATAGTTTTATTTTAATAACATCCAACTAAAAATAGCGCTCCCATTTTCCGTATTCCAAGTATTCCAATTACGAAACGCCTTCTTGTTTTGCTTCTTCTCTTAACGCCGGGGCTCATCTCCGAGTTCTCCTGGCTACATAAAACAAAAGCCACTTAAGAGGCCGTCTTGTTTTATGTTGTGTTGATTGTATAAATCCGACTTTAAATATTTATACGTGTAAACCGCCTTGCATATAAATGTTTGTTAACAGACGTCTATTCTGTTTTGACTTTTTTAACGGACGTAGAAACACAAATCTCTTGTTACGTTCATCATCGACACGAATTTGGTTTCGATCTATCAAGATGTTACCAAACGAATTGCTATTATTACAATATTATTTGGACATTATAAACCTAAACTCGACTGGAGAATTCTTTTAGAATCGAACTTCCATTTTTTTTAAATTGTGTGTTTAATTTATTTTTTATATTAAAAACAACGAATGATTTATTTTATTTATTTGTTTGTATAAAGGACAACTTAAATGGGGGTTCAATTAAATGGAAACAATAACGAACGGGTTTTGTCAGCTTTTATTTGTACATTTAAATTTACACCTTGTCACTAACACGTAAATTTCCGAATTAATCGGTTTTAGATAATTGAAATATTTACATACGTACATATGTACAACATACACAGCGGCAAACGCTACAGAGCAATTATCTCTTGACGATTCGCGCGATTAAATTGAACAGGAGCAGCTTGAAAATTTTCGCGTGCTGAAAACTGATCGGTTGTCCCCCGTTTGCGTGCAACATAGCGGCCGGGTTTTCCTCTGCAAACAAATTGCGTGTTACCTATTGCAAAAATATTTTTCTCGCCCCCTTAAGACGCTATTATGTCACTCTGAAGTCTCATATCTGCGAACAGGGTAGGGCACCGCCTTGAGCGCAAACAAAAATTTATGGAGTTCAGAGTTCATAAAAAGTTTGCTTTTTTTTTATCTAACATAAGCACACACTATATTATGCATGCATAAAAACGAGATGGAATACGACGATGTGTTAAACAAGAAAATAACTTACCCTCCGTGGAGTTCAGCACGTGAACGTTAATAGAAGCGGGGATTGCGTTCGAAGGGCTGCAAGTATAATTGCCATTGTGGGTTTTATCGGCTTCTTGTAAGAGCAAAACGCTTGAGGGACGTTCGGCTATCACCTTCACCCCCGGATCATAGTTAATCATCCTCTGCTCGTGATACCAGAAAACGTATGACGGTGGTTCCGTCGAATGCCTGAAGGTGCACACCAATCTGAGCGTTGAGCCAGCTCGCAGATGAAGATCCGGAGCTCCGAGTATCTCGGCCGAGGCTTCTGCAAAATCACAATAAATTGGATAGATATTTCCACGTCTGCTCCTCCTCGGACTGAATTTTAAATTCTAATCAACGAAATCGAACTTTTCGTTTTGTATTAAATAAATACGTTATATTCCGCTACTGTAATTGCAAAAAGGAACACGGAAACCGTTCGCAATTGCAAAACTCAAATAGCAGAAAACTAAAGCTATTTTCATTGCAGATGAGTGCTTATTACCTTGCGCAAGTTTCGTTTATGCATAGGTAAGACCTAATTATTGAAAAATGCAAAACAACATTACACAATACATTTTAAAAATAAATAATTTGCCCTGATGTAACAATTTTATTTCAAGCAGAAATTATATGATAATAATTTCAAGAAAATAGAAATTTCCTACGTCTCCAACGATTCCTTTGAATACAGTTTTCCAAGTGCCAGGACATGCAAAGCAACTGTGACAACATTGAAAAGATTAAATGCATACACGATTGCCACAATTCGCATATCCAAACACATTGTACGAAAACTTAAATTGTTCCGAAATTAACTTAGTAAATTATTGTGTAAAATTGGGGACAGTCACGAGATTGAATAGTTTTTGTTTTAAAAGAGACACATTCACATCTAATTTAATATTGATTCGATCACGTGGTTTGATAATGTCAATTACCCCTATGATATTTGATTTTATACTTTCTAAAATCATCTCAATGAAAAGAGCAAGTAGAAAACGAAAAAAAAAATTTGGTTTGTTACTAAACGAACTTTAACTCTAAAGAATTAATTGTTGAAAACAATTAAAGAAGATAACGTAGAAATCCAATACTGAGAACAAAAAAAAATTATAGAAACAAAGAATCAAGAGGTAAAATTTTATTGGTTTAACATTTGAAGGAAAACTTATCCATGATATTGCCGATGGATCTTCTTCCAATGGTTTTCGATTAGTTGCAACCACTAGTAAATGGGAAAAGTTCTTCAATCGCACTTATCACGGTTTGTGACTGAGGATCGCCATCAGTTTAGAAGAAGTAGAAGAATCCAAAAAAAAATGATTCATCTCTACTGAAGCAAATACACAAACTCGATTTGGACGTCGAAAATACTGACGATTTGTTTTGCAAATTCTAAGGTTGAGGACAAAAGAGTGAAATGACAAAAACGAAAAAAAACAAAATGATGTATCTGAGTGTAAAATAAAAAGCTTCCGTTGTGTTCTATTCTATTGAATCTATTCGCTCTATTTAATCATTCATCCTTTGTTGTACCTGTAACTTTCAGCTGTATGAAAATACTGGTAGGTGGGTGCGTCGAAACTTGGCATTCGTAAAGACCTGCGTCCGAAGGTTGAACTCGCTTTATGTGAAGTCCCCAGTTCTGCAGATGACGGGCGTGTTCGACCAGGATCCTTTCGTCTGTACTGTGAGTAGTTAGGCCCAAGGTTAGGAGCGTGGGAGACTCTTGCTTACGGATCCAAGACACCTGAAAGCGAAAACAGAAATCAACTGGAGAACATCTGCAATCAGTATATGTACTTTATGTACATAAAGTACGTAAGCGAAATGTCGTGCTAAATTTGGAATCAAATATAACGGCGCTGCCATTTCTATACCTACGTTCTTAAACTTGGCTTAATTAAGTGCAAATAATGCTCGCAATTTCATCTACACCTTTTATTTAAAACTACGTTTTTGTGTGTCCTTCATGCATACAATAATATCGAAAACTTGCAAACTTTAAGTTTATATTCGAGGTAGGCGGTAGGTACATGTGAAGTTTAATTGGATCCGCTTTTTACCGTCGTTAAAAATTTGCTGAATAACTAGTCTTCGAACTTTAATATTTTCCAAGCGAAGAGGAAAAATTTTGTTTCGCAAAAAATGCTACTTATGCAAAGAATCTCTGATACTCCAGACATCTGTGCTTATTCTCACAGAAACGCCAATTAAAGAATGAAACAGTTCACTTCACTGTAGTAGTTTTTTACTTTAAAAAGAATCCAGAAAGCATTTTTCTTTTTTAAATTTCTTATTGGGAATTGAAATGAAGTAGATAAATAAAGATAATCTAGAATTAAACGTAGGCAGTTTAATTATTGTTAGAACAGTACAAAGGAAAACAAAAACTTGTGAAAATAAAAGGAGATATTGAATAAATATCAAGACTGTTGATCAAAATATAGAAAGAAAAATTAGAGTTGATCGACATAATGATTAAAAAAGTGTGGATTTCACTGTAAATAATCACAAGAAATTGAAAGGTCAAAAGCTTCAAGGGTTTTTCCGATAAGCTTGGCAGTATTAGGAGAAGATAAAAACGGTATGGATATGAACAGAACAAAACTAAATAAATAAAAGAAAAATTCGGTATTTTAAAGGAAAACCAATGTGTAATCTCTGTCCTAACACATGATGCACAACAAGGACAACTAGCCACCGTAAGCTATGGACTAGTCATGTGACCAAGCTGAATGATAGTAGGTTAAAGTGGTACCAATCTTGACAAAAAGTATGTAAGCTATTCACGATCTTTTCAGACTCAGAATAGGTCATGTTAGGGTGACATTTTTGTTGGTACCTTCAAGTGAATATGTTCCATTTTAATTTTAAGGTTATATTTTTGAAAACTGAATGATTTTTAGCATTTTGACTTAGTATTAAAAAATCACAAGTCATTATTTGTTTTAATGTTATTATTTTACTTTCTTCGTGCCATCGTAGAGTATAAGAAGCAATACAGTCAATGGGACTGACGTTAAAGTGTGAGAATGTTACCTTTGTCACATTTTGAGTTCTATCCAATGATCTGGGAGATCGTAGATAGACAATGTTTCCTGTATTCTCGATTGATATCAGCATGTGAGTGAAATAGCGAATATCTGTGAGTAATTTTGGCTCATGTATCCGACAAGGATGTCACTCGAAGCCTATGTCACGTGACTTAGAATGAGCAATGCTTTTGAAGCGGGTGTATTTACCATCTCACTCTTAAGTTAATATCAATTCCTCTTTCTCTACAGGGAATCTGGCTACTTGATAAATCTGTAGTTCTATCAAAATACATGCATGTAACTTAACGAAAAAAAAAATGGCCTAAAGCCTAGAGTCTAAAAAGATCGTGAATGGATAATAACTTGAGATAAAATGCAAGATGAGTAAATAAGGTGAAAACGATTAGAGGAGGAAGAGGCCTTCAATCATCAGAGGCATGACGTAAATTGCAACCAATAATATACATTTTGATATTGTAATTGTCAAGTTGACATATTTAGAACTGAATTATAAACACATTAACGTCACAATTATGTCTCAAATAAGCTTTCTAGCTATTTTAAGTAATTAAAATTGACATTAGTTTTGCATCAATTAGTAAAGTTGTTAATGATAATAGACAAATGACATTTTCTGTTTGATATACACCAAGAGAGTATTGCAAATAATAATGAAACTATAGATTAAATTTGGTTTATTCTGTTTGCTTTGCTATTTTTCAGTAAAAGGTACAGAAATAAGTTAAGAAAAGACTTGCGGAAAAAGTAACTTGCTCATTTACGTAATCTGTTTAAATAAGTAACATTTTTCTGCATTTTCACACCATTGAAGGCGGTGTAATTTAAAAGAGAAACACATAAAAGGGGACAAGGAAGAAACAAGAGGAACATTACATCCGGGCGCAATAATTTTTATTGCGGGCCCTGACAAAAACATTTGTCTCGACTTTAATAAAATGCAAATGCGAACCTGAAAAACTTCCGTAAAATATCTCTCCTCCGACGACGCGGTAGTTGTGTCATCAAATTATTTCTTGCGCCATTGATTTTTTGTGAGTGTATACATTTTCATGAGGGTCAAATTTAATGCCCTTCCCGCTGGATGTGTTTAAATCATCCATGTTTATTTCATTGGCCCTGTCGTTTTTCCCCAACAGAAATATTTCCTTTTTCTTTCGTACTATTTAATCCCACACCGGCGTTTTACATACATTTCTAACTCATAAAATATTTAGGTACCTACGGATTGAGGGTGAATTTCCAAAACATAAACTTTTCTTTCAAACACCTGGTACAACAGGCTATTTTTATTACAGCGAGGTAGAATAAATCATTAGAGATTAACGCGGTTGCGTTATCTTAATTGATTTTCTTTGCAAGCAGATGGATTACATTTGTACGAGGAAGTTGGGGGGACTAAAAGGAAACAAAAAGATAAAAGTGGGGGCGCATTTAAATTGATAAAAGTGAGAAGCAGTTTCCTAAATTCGCTCGTTCCGAAATGTCAAGTGCGTACTTGAAAGTTTTAAGAAACAGAAATGTTCAAGATGTCGCGAATCTTATCCCGGGGATACAATCTCTAAGTGTAGGCCGTTCAGCAGCACACCCTGATGAATCTTTAACACCGAATTCCCGGAAATGTTCCTTTTATTCGAAAACTAAACTAATAAAAGCGGGACGTCCTCGTGCACCAATAACTTTATCTTACCACTCCGCTGCTGAATTTTTTCACGACGCAAGGCAATGTCGCCGTCCCGCCTATTTGAGCTACTACAACGGTCGAATTTTCCGTTGCGAAAATCGCAGACCGGCCCTGAAGAGATGTTGACTTTACGGCGTTGGCATTGTTGCTGTTGGCTACGTGCTGTTTTGATCCTTTTTGAACGCCGTAGCTACGCTTTTCCCGCAGTATAAAACTATTTTCTGCAAAGGAATAAAACCACCATAAATATCAAGCTGCCACAAACGACGTTAAACGCAGAAAAAGAAAACTTTTACATTTCACTGAACAAATATAACTTTTATTATTGGCCCACTGAAATAATAAACGTATAAATAACTTTTCTACACAGTATCTCAAGCACATTACACATTTAGAAAAAAGAATGTTTCGTTTAATTTTCATACTAATAGAAAAAAGGTTTTTTCACACTAGTACCATAAAGTTATACTGACTCAACGAAAACAGATTCAACTAAGGTCGTAAAGAACTATTACGTTAATTAGATTAGATATTGAAACATTCAAATAAAACGTTTGGATCTCTATCTCTTTTAAAACTATGCCATCAAGGTAAATAATCCCCCATCGACTGCATTCTCATAATAATAAAGTATCGTCGTAATAAAACAATTAGCAATTAAACTGCAATTGAGGTTGAAGTATTTATTGATCAATTTTAAGCGATAAAATATTACCTCCGTCTTTAAGTACCTCCATCATTAGCATTGTGTAAATAGAGAAACGTAAGTGCTTGACATGAAAGGCCTTAATAATAATTTGCTGCAGTCATGATGTGCTGCATTGAATACAATGCATTCAAAACGCGCTTTTTTCACCGCTAATGGTCCATTTTGTATGTGGTTGTAACGAAAAAGAAATGTACGTATTATTATCGAAAAATAACAGTAACTAACGATCTAGATCCTTGGAAAGTGGTTTTAATTGGACGCTTCGATTTCGCATCGTCGCCGCGAAATTCAATTTGCCGCATTCTTGCCGGTATTTACGAATATTAATCGATATGTAATTAATTTTTGACACGCCACCTACCGAGCATGTTACCAAAATTGAAAATTACTTTGGCAGCGAAATTTAATTGAAATTTATTGTAAGCTCAACAATGACGAGCGCGAGCTTATGCGGATTTGATGTGGCGCCCAACGGCGAAAGAGAGCTTTCATATATTTTTTTTAAAGCAAAAAGCAATAAATTGTATTCAGGCGATGAAAAAGTAGTATGATGGTTATTTTCACAGAAAATACAAAACTGTAAAGTTTTATTTACTTTTATTGATTTCATGACGCAAAAATATTAGAAATAAAAAGCTTGTATCTTTAGCTTCGCCATGCTATGTCCTATACATTTCGAATTTGTTTTCTTCAATGAAGTATCGTAGTAGATATTGATTATAATCAAACATAACTGCTGCAGTTCTCTATATTTTTAACGAAGTTAGCAAATTCGTTGTTAAAATTCAGCACAAACTTGATTCGAGTTTGTATTTCCATTTGCTTTAAACAACAATTACTTTCAGTAATTGTATTTATTTCTGATTGTTAATGTGAAAGTAAAAGTTTATTTTCTGGCTTCTTCGCCTGTCCAACATTAAAACACAATACATGGTAACCTCCCGAAACTAAATCAAACGAAGCAGCCTCCCCCTGTTTATTTAGGACGCCCCAGCAGAGCTAATACTTATTTTTCCCTCTCAGGCCGCAAATTCAAATGAAGGCGGAGGTCTCATTACATAACGTTACGTCCAGGCAAGAAAAAAAATTTCAAATCAGGTCGGGGCCCCTGTTATTCCACCAAAAACGCACGAACAGGAACGTTTTTACTGACGGTAGACCGCCTCTCACTACTTACATGAATAACAACTATGAGATCGTTTATCAAAAGACATCTGGCCTCTGCGGGACCCTTATCGCACGTGCGTGTAATATATTGTGCGAGATTTGATCAAAAATATAAAGGGATATGGGCCGAGGCTCTCGCCTATTGCACTTTTATATATAAAAAAATGTGGAATTTATCTGATTTTATTCGGCTGGACAAGTTTTTAAAACCCCACATTATCTTTGATATGATCGTGAACATTTTAAAATAAAATAAACCTCAAAACACTTTTGTTAAATTTTTGTTGTGTGTTGTTACATTATCTTGCAGAAAAATAGAGCGGCGAAACGTAATATATTAAACTCATTTGCTTCACATCTCATCTGTGGAAATTGCGACCAAAGGATCAAAATAAGGAAGCTCGCGTCAAGGACGTCGCGCAAATTGAACGTCCTAGTGACACACGCTCGCCTTTCAGGATAACAAAATTTATCAAATGTAAAGGGAAGCTCTCAATTTTCTGCGATATCAAATTACACTATACACTTATTCTTTTTTAATAAAATTGACTTTGCACTTTCTGTCCGGGCACATTAATAATGATGGCCCATCTGCAAGGTCTCAAGTCATTAATTCTTGACGAATGTGACGAAAATCAATAGCCTACCAGGCTTGCCCACATTGTACCTATGCACTTTCGTGTATTTTACCTCGTGATGTATTAAGCCGTAATGACAGCAGACATTCTCGGTCACTCTCTCGAACCGGAATTATTTCGAACTTGACTGATGAGCAGAGGTGCCAACTCATTACGCGACGCCACATTCATCATTCGGCCGAACAAGGCGCTGATTGTGGCACGTACGACAAAAACTGCGGCGAAAATATTTTCTCCCTCGTTAACTCTTCTGTCGTGATGTTTTATTCCGGAACGCATTCGGCCCTAATTAATGTGCGTTTTTGTTGATCGTTCTTCGAATTTTTCAAAGAGGGAATAAGGTCACTTCGAGGACGAGGAAGAAATTTTGAATTACAAAAGAACGAATTGACTTTTTCTCATATCAATAATAACGAATCGATTCGTTTTACAAGAAAAGGAAAGAAGTTCTATTAAAATGAAGAGTAACAATTTAGTTTTCATTAAAACATCATAAAAAAATAATGGGTCATTAAAAATAAATTGAAATGTCAATGACACGCACTTCTTTTGTACGAACTTTTTGTCGAAGCTACTATTAAGTTAATTGTCCTGACGCGTGTTGGTGTCACACAATTGAATACCTATTAAATTATTCTTTTTTTCTATTATATTAGCGATAAGGAAGGCGTGCAATTAATAACTAAATATTGACCCACCTGAGTAAGGAAACGAAGTAATAACAACCAAATTAACGAGCAGCATCAGGATTACGACGTAATTAACGGGAAATTCGCGTCCCCATGTAATTCCGGCCATCGCATCCGGCGAAGGGGATGTGTTCCTCTTCTTCATTCAATTTGCAACTTCGCCATTTGAACGACAACGGTTTAAAACTCGCGAAGTTCCGACGTTGTTAATTATAACACACCCCCACCTTAATTACACATCTCAAGTTTGCAACATCTCGCGCACCACAAGTATTTAGTTTATTTAGTAACATCCCTCAGTTTCATCAAAAGAAATTTAATTCAATATTTTTTTTTTTTTTAGAAAGAGACGCCTAGGCAAAGCTATTCGAGATTAAGAGGGTCGTCCTCTAAATTTATACGAGCACAATGCTCCATTGTGTAAAGTAACCTCTTTTGCGACGATAACTTTCAGTGTCGCAGAAACTAATCCTAGCACGTAAGACTTCGCGAATGCAAACTTCTTACGTTTAATCTGAACTCAAACATTCAGTGCAGACAACTCAGAGAATGGATGTATGGAGAATGGAGACTTATGAAATTCCTAGATATTGAAAATCTATTTATCAAAATGCAAAATTTGTGTATACTTTAAATTAAGTAAAATGACGCGCTGGTTCTAGTTCGTTGTCTTACAGGCAACCCTTACGCGGTAATAATCTCGTCTGATTAATTATGAAAATACTTCACCTCTGTTCATTAAACTGAGGTGAATTAAATTGTGTAGGAACCACTACATTATGTTTAACTAGCTTTGTCCGTGGGCGTACTAGATTTGATCTTGTCATTGTTCCATTATACGTAAGACAAAAGGTTCAGATGCGTATTTGTTGGCGTTGACGGGGTGCAATCCTCCCTGAAGCACTCCTGTCGGTGTTAACTGCGCCTGAAACAAACGAATTGCCAATTAACATTCGCAGTTATTCCGAACTGAACGAGCATTTAAAAGCCTTCGATAAGTGAAATTGCCTGTAAATTATACTGGGAACTAATTTTCTTTCCAATACTCATCTGTATGGAACGATGAAACGCAATAGTCTCGACTCTCGACAAATCCTCAAAATAAAAACTAAAGCACATTAGTGTCATATATGTAGATTAATACATGCAAGATAAAAACAGTGGGGTATTATCTTATCTATTTCAAGCTCATTTTTCTAGAAGTAATTTATTATACTTGTATGTCATCCATGTTATTTGCCTTGTCTTGGTGTATGAAACTTTCTTATAAATGTGTTTGTAATTATTACTCACAATCAGTTTGTTATGACATACGTGTGGAGCAAAAGCCACTAATCTATTCTACACTCAACATTTTTTTTAGAAAACTCTTTCTGTCTATCACACTTCATTCATTTAAAATTCTATATCGCATAAGGACAATGTATCTAAAAGAATTTTGAATTGCAGTGCATCTCACGATTAATTTTTTTTTTTCTTTAAGCAGAGTAGATAATCCGTCTTTATTATATCTCGAAAAATAATTTAAAAACAAAGACTGTAATTTTCCGCGGTTTACGGAAAATAATGAACTAGTCATGGGTGCACAATGCAAGAGAAAAACCCCGGTCACGACCGACCGGTTTAATCTCGCTTTAAGCTTCCAATCTACCTCCGACATTTTCGCGTCGCTTTTTCCGACGTTTTTCCCGCCGCAGATTATAACTCGTCGCGACGAACTAAGATCTAGTTTATATCGAGCAGAGTCCACCCCATTTTTCACAGTGATATAAATGAAACTGTTAACTGAAACGGTCTTACCATTAAAAATATAATTTAATAAGTTCGTGAGTCGGGCGGAATGGGAACTACAATGGGACAGTCAGTCGACGTTTAATTGTGATAGATTGCAGTTCGTGACGGAAAGTTGCATTATTTATGACACCTACAATCTAAACGCAAATTATAAAGCTTGCAGTTTGTTTAAAAACGTACGGTTCTTACCACTCGCAATTTATTAAAATTAAACCCCATCTTGATCACCAATTTAATGGACTTTAATGCAGTCTATACAAGTGCCCTTCAAAGATTGAGTATGGAACTCATTCATGCTACACCAACGCATCAGACTATTTTTAATGCATAGACAATTGATCGGAACCAAAATAGAATGTGTTCCAAATAAACGACGATTTGAAGCGTCATTAAAGTTCTTGTCCGGCCCTAATTTAATATTCGTCTACGTAATTTAAAGAGCGAGATGCGCGGGTGCGATAAGTCTAAATATTTGTTGAGCTTAATATAGATTCGTTAACATTACAACATAATTTTCTGCTCTAATTCGTCGGAGAACGTATAAAAATTGACATTATTAAATATTTGTGGGAAGGTCCTGAGCTTTGCCCACTTTGTTTGCTCTCTGGAGTCAAGCTCTAAATATAAATTATCGTAATGATGGCATAATAAATTTGTTTAGCGAAGCCAAAAGAGTTGCTAGGAATTTTTAATTAAAATCGCGAACACGAGGACGTGCAATTATTTTTGTAACAAAAGCACGTCTACCGACAATACCTGACACGACTGCGTCTATAACAGAAACCGAACGAAATAAGAAGAAAGCAGATCTCGAAAACAATTTAACTTACGAGAAGAAATCGATATCCTTGCGGCACCGCGAAATTGCGGCTTTATCACCCGCCGCACTCGACAGACACCGGAAACGAATATTTTCATAATAAATATGACACCAAAATCGGTTATAGCAGAAGTTTTAATTGAACTTCTCCCATATCAAATTAATACTCACGTAAGGGTGAGATTTCTTTCCGCCCCAAATTCGTTTTCGCCAAAAATCTCCTACCCCCGAATGTATTATATTCTAAACGCTACCTGTGCGTAACGTGTTATTCAAGACTGAATTTAGAACGTACGTGTCGGCAAGCTAAATGGGGGGGGGCTTTGAGCTGAAATTTGAATAATAAATTAATGTGTACGCTACTTGAATGTATGCATCTAAGCCGCTGATATCCTGAAATTAATGAAGTCAGGCTTGATATGTGTGTGACACGATGCATTCCTCAAGTAAATTCAGGAGGAATACTCAAGCTTCAAGCTTTAATTTATTCTAATTTAGATACAATGAAAAAATCAGATATACGAATACGAGTCAAAGGCAAAAGCTCTCGTAATGTAAATTAAAAAAAAAGATAATTCCTTGATGTTGACAACAGATCAATAACTGTCGAAACGTCGGAGCTTCATAAGATGCTATGATGGTCATAAGCAGATGGCGATTCGTAACGCTTAATAACTTTACAGTCTGTTTTATGAGTTTCTGGAACGTTCTATAAAATACTGTGGAACGTTCCAGAATTAACAACTGCCCGTTAAAGTGTAAATAAGCAGCAAATTCAAACAAAAACAAAAAAACTGTTATTGCATTACAAACATTTCAAAGCAGCTTTTATCGACAGTTATAAAACCCAATAGTCCTGAAGGATTTAGCGACGATTGATGCGAACTGCGATATCGCCGATAACTATTATTGACGTGCCATAACATAACCGATTACGCTTTGCATCGCACGTCGTAAAGTTCATAATGTTAAAGTAAAATTTATTAGAGGAACTCGCCGATCTCTCCCACGGCACAAGTTTCTGGAGCCACTCCTCTGATATATTGTGCGCGTGAATTTCTAAATATCCGCCGAACCACCGTCTTTTGTCTGATAAGTTTATCTCGGAAGTGCTCCACCGATAGGATAGGAAAAACCTGCTCGCAAGACACTCGCAAGTTTGTTGTAACTCGGGAGATTACGATTCTTTTTACTAATGCCTTCTTCGATCATGACGCACGGAGTTTTGTTTCTCATTCAGAACAACTTTTACATTAGATCACAAAGGAAAAACTATAATGTTCATTTCACTAAAATCAAACAATATCATATTGCATGGTATAAAGAACTACGAGATTTTATAGGCAACCACAGGTGTTCTTCTTAAATAAATATCGCCCACCCTTATTGCAGCGTCGTTATGTTACATTATGAGGACAATTTAAACCGTCGTGTACCGTTTTGAAACCTATTGCCTCTTTTACTTGCAGTTTGAATCTCCGAAATGGCTTCGGTGCACTTCTGCTTCGCCGAAATAGCTCCGTCGATTCGATCAGTTTCATACGATTTTATTTCGCAGGAAATAAGGGCGTAATAAATTCGTTTCGGAGTTAATATGCATTGCAGGCACTCGCAGAAGAACGTGTCTTTGTTGGCGTGCATGTAAGTACTTACTTCATTTGAGCTTCACAAGCGTCCCTAAAATAAGCTCGTTTGATTGTTAGTGCATCTACAGACAAAAAAAATAAATAAAATAATCTATAGAAAGAAAAGTAATTGATTATACAATTCAAACGTTGTGAATGTAAAATGTGAGATATTGAAAAAGAAGAATTCTAAAAGCATTCTATTTCTGTGAGATAGTTTACCTCAAGCTTTCTTCTTGCATAGGATAATGCGAGATACTGACAAAATTATGAATATAACTCAAACAACAGCCCCGATATCAGCAGCCATTAAGAACGTATTTTACGGCGATGTTCGCCCACACTTTCTAAATGGATCCTGCACGTGCATGTTCTTGCATTTGATCCCTCGGTGTGTGCCACACACGTGCGGTGATTTGTGGCTTTTTATTATCGCAACGATTACCGACTGTCAGATGAAAGCTGTGCGCACAAATATAATCGCAGCTTCTGTTTTCATTAAACAAGTTAAAACGTACGTACGTGTGGCGTGTCGTGGGGGCCTACCTTAAAAAATCAAATTAAAGACGACGAAAACAGCTCCGGCATTAACTTAGATCGTGTTTATGTACAACAGAATGAAACATTACGAGCTTTAAATCTCCTTAAATTTAGATCTTTCCGAGCATTTTTTTAATAAAACCTGCCTCTGCGCCCGCATTAATCTCCCACGGATTTTTTTTATTAAAAGATTAAATCGTCTCCTCGTAACGATGACAAGTTCACAACGGGAACCGTTTAATTTAGTTTTTTTTTATGCTGAAAATTCGAGAAGCGAAGACTCTTTTCAATAATTCCGGCCGATAAACGGTCAACTTCTTTTTGCAATAAACCTGAAGAGAGAAAGGCAAAGCGAAATATTAGAGCAAAGAACAAATACGATCCGGAGATGTTTGCACTCCGGAGAATTACTGAAATAAAATCAATAATACAATGGAATAAGAAAACAAAGCTTGAGGATACGTTGCGGAACGAAAGCAAACACATTAATTGAAAATATAGATTACGATTTGGTAGGAATTTATAGGAAATATGTTGGATTGCACAATGGAAAATCTGTTTACGGAACTAAAGCCAAATTTGTTCTTCCTTTTAGTCACGAGCTAAACAAGAAAGATTTATTTTCCTTAGTCATATCATTTTATTTTTTAAATTGTGATCAATGTTGTAATCTTTGGACTTATTGTAAAATAAAAATGAACACATTCCTAAGGGATTTTCCTATATATTTTTCTTTTCTGTTGCATCGTTTGTGTGTGTGATATTTGTATAATAGAGTCGTTACGAATTCTTTACAAAATAAAAACTGATCACTCATTATTCCCCCGGCACATTTGCATAATTTCACTAAACACATACACGATACGGATTATGCAAAAATTTCCTGACACGGCATATCGCCGCCAAGAACGATGTTTCGGAAACTCGTTCCGCAGCACAAAGGCCGCTTTAATATGCATCGAGTACAGATTGAATTAGTTTTATACATAATATAAAATTATTAATACATAAATTTCCATATAAATTTGGGCGATATTCAAATCCATTTGTGGTTAATTATAAAGTTTTATGTACCGAGTCACGGCGTACGTTACCGGCGTGATGTATTACCGGAATAAAGGACCTAGTCCGGTTATTTAAAGATTGCGTTTTAACACCACCAAATTCGCAACGTTACTTTCTGCATTATACCTAAAGCACGCAATTTTAAAATCCGCGTTTTAATTATAGCTTTTTGCCCCCCTCTCCAACACGACTCAACAAAATTAAGACTTTTCAAAACCGTGCAGGTTGGCAGCGTTGAAACAATACTTCATTTAATTCCGCTTCGCGTCGGAAAAAAAATTTAAAGCAGAAACGTATAGATGTAATTTAAAGGGTGAAGTGGAAAACGAATTATATTGTTAGCAGGCTGAAGTGATCCCTACGTTTCGCACTTTGAATGGCGCGTAATCAGACGCTCTTTCGGGACTAATTTCCATCACAATAACAATAACAACAACGGATGTACAATTCGTCGTTACTCCCGAATATTCTGCGCGCAGTGAAAGGTGCCAACCATAAGACCGTAACAATTTCTGGACTGCTAACATGAAACTATTATACATACAAGACGTTGAAAATTTAACGTTTTACAGACATTTGGCTTTCGAAATAATTAACGCCTCGTCGGAAGATTTATTAAATGTGAGTAATTTATATGTTTACGCAGCTGTTGCGAAGCCAACGTATATTTTATAATAATTAACGTTGATTGAAATTTATAACTGTATCTACTTTTCGTTCCAAAATCTCGTTCCGTTATTATTTGATACTTCTCTAGCTAACGTTCCACTTTTATGCAGTTAAGTTATGCTTCTTGTTTAGAAGGCGTTATATTCTTTATTACAAAAGAACTTCTTCAGCACCATCCGTTGATCTTCCCACTATTGCTTTGTGTAGACTGAGCGTGATATGTTTGATGTGTCTCTATTTATCAGTGCGGATGGGGATGGGCGATGACAGTACTACTCTGGAAGCATCTCATTGGTCATTCGTCACGTCTCACTAAGCGTATAACCGCTTCTTCCGCTGCATTACCCCCACTTGCACCTATAAATGCAGCAACATCAAAAACATCACGCTCAGTCTCTTCAACCAATGATAAGAAAAAGGCTTGTAACGAAGGGAACAGTCCAGTAATAAATTTTAAAAAGGTAATATTGCAGGCAAAATTTGCATTTATATACTTTCTTAATGCACATACATAATTCAAAAATTGTTTACCTAAGCATACTTGAAGTATTTTTATGTGCAGTTTATGAGGATGTTTAGTGCTTCCTCTAATCTTGGTTTTACGAGGACGTTCCATCATATTATTTCATAATACTTGCACAATAGTGGCTCGTAGATCCATGATATGAAACGCTGATTAATTATCGATTATTTTTATTTACTTATCTTTACTGAGTACATGTTAAAGAGATGTCTTCACGTTACAGTACAGGAATGCCCTAAATTTAAGCCAAGAAGTTATAAGTAACAATTGTGCTTCTAAGAAACAATTATTTATTTATAGCGACAGTCAAGCTGTGTCATTGTTAAATAATCGTGAGTCACGATAAATACCACTTTGCAGAAATCATTGCAACCTTAGCGTGCGCCGTTGTTTAATTAGCGACCTTTTCTGCTTTTACTTGCAAATTTACAAGGAATTATTATTAAGAATGGCAGCCTATGCTATTATTCATTTATCATTATCACGAAAAAATAATTCCTCTTAAATCAGAAGCCTGACACTCGTGCAGTTTAAAGCGGCAAACAGATTTGAACTTTCCTCGTTAATCCGGATTTCACACATCAAACTGCATAACACTGACATCCGATCGTGCTCTAAAAACTGCACGGCGCGCAAGTTTACCTTCAGCTCTTCAGATTTGCGACAGGTATTATTCAGCAGCGCTCGTTTTACTAAAGCGATATTGCAAACAGGGCAACATTAGCCAGTTGCATCCGAAAGGGAGGATGAAGCCACTTTAGTTTTTCAATTAGATGCTCGATTGAAGTTTCAATGAAATTAATTCCGGGCGGCCCTCGGGCGAAGCGAATGCAGGAGAAAAATTCAGAAAAGCGAAACGGGTAATTTTGCTAATGTGCAGTTCGTTTACGACGGCCAACAAACACGAGCCGTTAAATTCTGTTACGGCTGTCGTTAAAAAATATGGTCGCTACTATGTTACAGAAATTACCAAACAAATCGAAGGAACTAATAATTTAGTAATCGAGAGTTTGTATAGCCTCTAGAATCATGCATTTAAACAACTTACATTATTTCTTTTACATCTTTACTTATTTATTTTATCTGGAATATCATTTATAACCCATTTGTAAAGAAGACTTCAAAAGAAGAAAGTGAAGATGTGTCAAAGGGTAGACGAAATGAAGCAGATGATGACAGGGGGTAGAAGGCTTCTATCGCCTAATAAACAAGGGAAGGCAGTAACTTTAGAAAACAAATCGAAAATCTAAAAGCTCAATTTCTGAAACATTTTAGATTATATCTGGCAGCTTTTATGAAACAACAACAAATTTCGGTTCGAGTGTATTTGCGATTGAAATTATCAAAACAATTATCTCTACGTCTAATGATCTTTCAGTCATCGTCGTTTTGGTTGAAAATCAAAACTAATTTCCGCCTACATCTCGGCAGTAAGCGTCGTCGACACTATTTTCGCTCCATTAATTTTGTACACGGTACGAACTAATTAATTAACACTGATACACTGGTGCAATCAGGATTCGCATTGGATTATATAATTATGCGGAAATGACGTCAACTCTATAATACATCAGCATGTTATTAATACCGCTAAATGTTTGAAGTGCAATTATTTTGCTGTCGTCGCAATAAGTTTTCAAGATTATGAAGTTATTTAAATTCTAAAGTAGCTAGCCAGGCTAATTATTGTATTTTCCTAGAGCTTGAAAAGGTAGCAAGTTTGAAAATTAATTTAATTTTTTTTGCAAAAAAAGAACGTATCCTGTTGGAGCAGTACAATGATCGTTCATTAAATTCAAATATTTTCCGGGGCTAAAATAGGAACTCTTCAAATAAGTCAGGCGTAGATGAATGTTCCACAATTAAAATCATTTTTGCGTTTTATTGTTTCGGCCTTTGTCCCATCCCTCGCTTTCACGTCACCGATTTTTCATGTTATATTGAAGTCATATATCGGCCCGTCCGGTTTTCAATATGGATTAGCTTTCGTTGCATTGTTCCAGCGAACGAAACCCCATTTTGCTTATCAGCCGAAGAAAATGTAAATGCCGTAAATCGCAATAAAGTGCCTCGAACATTACGACTGACTACCGACCCCGAACAAAGGCCACCTTATTTCACCGGCTCTTCCAGAATAAAAATTTCATTTCCATTTGCATTATTTCGTTTGAAATGCTCTTTTCATATTAATTCGGAAGAACGGCGAGGTTTAAATAATGAAACTCGCCCGCTTTCGGTTCCGCCCTCGACCGCAGTTTTATTTTCACGAAATTATTCAACCGAAACTTCGACGCAAACGTACACACTCATAACGTCGATGCAGTAATTTATCTTTTTCATTCATCGGGGAATATTTAAACAATTCGCGGTTTATCAAAAACCAACCCACTTGGAAATTCGATACGTTTATAATATGCCCCATTATTTCGTAAACAAGTGCGGTTTAATGGAATTATTTAAACTATTTCCACGTAATGAAATCGGAACGATGTAATGTGCAAGTTTAAATTTCAATCGAACGCGGCGCTATTTGATAATTGTGGGGGGGGTGAGAGGGGGTTTATCATTGCCAATAATACGTTTGTTAATAAAACATATTACCCTGAGTTAATACCGTTTCTAATTAGTTGATGAACTCATTTCCTAAAATGCTTTTGTAATTAAGATTCCGGTGACAGAGCTAATGATCCTATCGACCTTGCGGAGATCCCCCCCTCCAAAGTAGGGGGCTTAGAGAATAGCTTGGAATGAGAATGGGAATGGGAATGTATTCTATAAGTTCACACCAGCCTCAAGAAATCAATAGGTTATATTTCAGTAGGACTAGAAACTGAAATGAAATTCCTGAAGCCAGTCAAAATTAAATGCAACTAACTCTATTACAAAAATATTAAACGGATGTTTAGTAGAAAATAAAAATAACATTCGTTGTAGTTGTGCAGTTCCAAATCAACAGCACACGGCAGCAACATTACAATAATATAAAGCACATAAATTCGGCTAAATGCATCATAATAAAACATGTAGGCCAATGAAATTTATCGGGTTTAATAACTGAAAACTTCATGCTGAAATGTTTAACGAATCGATATATATCCGGTGCCGTACGGTATTGAATACACGTACACTGTTTAGCATGCAAATGTAATTATTGGATGCAGCTTGAAAACATATTTTTGCCGGTGGATGCACGAAATATTTCAAATGGAACTGCCTTTTTGTGAGGCCGTAAAATATTTATATCGTCAATTATAACCAGACCTATCCAGTTATTTAACATGCAATCCGCAAAACTAGTGCTGTCAGGCCAAACGAAAACAAAAAAACGCACTGACAAGCAAATATTTAAATTTTTAAAACTTAATTTGCGTTTTATGCGAAACATCGAGTCAATAAATTAAATTTTGAACAAATATCAAACGTACACATTTATTATTTCTTACAGCACTAAAAGATCTTATCAAGTCCATCCTTCCAATGGATGGAGTCTTACGGTAACTTGGGCCCATCATTCGCTAATCGAAAATAATTTTAACTAACAATAAGTAACCCAAGCTAATAAAATTGAAAAATCCCTTGAATTGAAAACCAATTGCTTTCATGACTTCTTGATTCCATTTCCTCCCTTCCTATCTCTTTAAAACCCTTCCCTTAAAGACTCTCGGACTACGACTAAGCCTATATTTGCAGCCCAGTTATAGAATTTTCCCATCCTTAACTGATCAGTCGTGATCAAACTTCGCTTTCCCAATAAATATAGGAAATAGCTCTTCTTTACTTTCTTTTAATTTTGTTCTTCAGAGTCGATCTAGTCTTGAAGAAGCCTCCAATAGTAATGGCGAAAGCTCAAGGAAAAATAAAGATGTAAGAACACTCAAAAAACATCAACTAATTCTACGATGACTGAAGAAACCACTAAATAAAGATACTCCTTTTATTCCTTTTACTTCTTCCTTGTTGTGCTGCTCTCAATCTTTTTGTTCTTCCTTCATTCCAGGCTATTTACCTCACATTTTGCCCTTGTTATATGTATATATATAAATGATGACAAGTCAAGGAGAAATCAACACCCAGAAAACTCATCTCATTGAAATATTAGTTCTTCTTCCGTCTTTGTAATTGCGCCACCCAGAAGAGATCATTCCGTTGAAGATCAATGAAAAAATTAATTTCCGAAGAGTTCTTCTTCATTTCCGTTTTGCTGTGCCATCATCCCATGGAAGATTATTGGGAGAGAAAACGTTCGAAGATAGTATCTTCTTCTTCTTCCATTTTTCTTGCTGTGCCACCCGTAGGACATCATCCCATTGAAAATGTATAACGGCATCAGCTCTCGAAAATAGTTGATGTTTTGCTCTGCCACTTGCCTTTAGAAACTTATCGACTTTAAACAATTACTGTATTCCTCTTACTTTTTCTATGTCATTACTTTTGTTCCTCAGTGAATTTAGTGAATGATTCTTCTTTGGTTTATTCAGTTTTATCAGTGATAGAGAGAGACGAGACGTCAATGAGGAAGCACTCTAAGATACAATTTTCCTATCTTCCACTTGTTATTTTTTAGAAATTTGTCAGAGGAAAGATGATGAATGAAATAAAAGATGAGGCCAAGGGGCTAGAAGATTTGGAACGTAAAAAATAATACGTCACTGAAATTGAAATTGAAATCAAACTCGTCGTGGTGACAGATGTAATATCTTAAGATTATTTATGAAGATTGTGTAGTAGAGAAAGCGTTAAAAGAAGACTGAAGGAAATGAGAGTGAACCAAAAGACTTGGATGTTAATCACCTCCCTCAATCGACCAACCAAAGCAGGTGTGAGAAGAAGAAGAAAAAGATGTAACCAAAGAAAAGGAGGATTCTCTCAAGGGAATTGACTCTGTTACGTTCAAATCTCGCGCCAAAATATGGTGGCGATATAACATCAATCAGCTGCGTTTTAATACAGTTGGCGACCCTGTCCCTTCTCCTCATTTACATCGCTATAGGGGAAACCTGCTTGAGGTGAACGCTTAACATTCATAGGCTATGAAGGCACCATGTGACTCTCAGGTCGCCTGTCATTGGTTATCGTCGGTAATCCCCGCGCGTCGAAGCGACCTTCTTCATCTTCAATCTCGTCGCGTCCTTTCTTGTTCGGAGCGTTGTGCCAGTGGGACGTGTTTTCCGTGTGTGTTAAATTTAACTGAGTACTTGCTCGTTTGGAGAAGTAACTCAATTGCGGCTTTGCTGGAAGATCAATTGACACCGCCGAACATCGATTGGAGACAGTTTTAATCTCCTTACCAAGCTTGAGACCCCAGGTCTCTCAGGTAAAATATGACGACGCATGCCGACAAATAGGCCGACATGGCCGCTAACGAAAAATCATTTCTTCTATGTAGGCTTTTCTATTTGGGCGCAGTTGTCTGGCGCAGGCTATTAGACCAGACCTTTTGGCCTAGTTCTCCGGGGGCGCTCCTGCCCATAGTCGTATCGAGACCCGATCGAGAAAACCTGATCAGCCATCTTGACGATCTGAGCGGGTCCGGTTCAGACCAGTTTGTCGACGCTTCCTGCGATTGATAGAGGGCGTTGCAACTCCCCACCGGCCTCTGCGCTTCGGTTGGCACCGCTGATTTTGACGTACGTCTGGACTCGCAGTTTCAAGGTTAGGTTTTCACTTTAATCTGACGTTTCACGGACCGATCGGTTGTTAAATTTTACTTCTGGCTCGTGAGTAATAAACCGCGAGTACGAATTTCGAATTACGAATTGCGCTGCGCTTGCCGTAGTTAATTTAAACCTAAAGTAAGCAGCCAAAATAATTGTTTATTAATAGTGTCAAATGTTTATTAAAGTGTGTAATAAATTGTGTTAACTTTAACTAACGAGCGTCTAAATAAAAACCTGGTCAAGTGGGTTGTGATCGACAATTTATCCATTGCATTTACATAGCAGAATTACTAAATGTAGCCTACTTGACCAGGTTTTTATTTAGACACGAGTTACGATTTTAATTTCTACATTCACGCACACCAGTGAGTAGTCTCGCCTCTGATTATTATTGTTTAATTTTCTGCACGATTTGGTCGATCGAAGACTGATCGGCTGATCGAATTACGTATAGTTGAACAATTGTCTTCTGGCGCCCTTTATAAGTTTACCACCTTAATTAACCCGCCCCTTTCTCCACTGTTGCTAGTTGGGGCTCAGCTGATCGTAGAATCGGCAGAAGCTTGTCAACCTGAACCGTGGTAAGTAGGGGCAAGTAAATTTAAATTTAAAATTTGGTGACAACTCATGAAGAAATCTTTGATACGATTCGTTTTCCTTCTTTAAGACTTCTTTGTTCATCCATTCTGTTTATTTGCTCGCTATGTTTTTGTGTTATTTTCTCTCTTTAGTATAGTATTTTTGCGTATTTAAAAATTTCCTTGGTTTTCTATGAACTAGGTCACCATGTATGTACTTCAAAATGTCAGGGCATGAGTGTGTAATCCAAAATTAAACTGATAGAAAGCTCTTATATTCCAACAACATAAACTGTGTATTTTGTGGTTGTCAATTGAAATAAAATTTATTTGCAAATCAATTTGTTTTATAAACCTCGACGTGCGGATCCCTCTCCAGTGGATGCAGAGTATCGAACTGCTAATTGAAGCAAAATCGTTTTTAAACCGTAATTTAAACAGTTCCGCTCTAAAACAACACGTTAAAGCGGCAAGTGCCTACTGTTTATGCAGATTTGTAGTTCGCTAATAATAATTAACAGTCCGCAGCCATCTAAATTGGAACGTAATTACGTATTATCGCCGAATGCAGTTGGGGATTGGATTTTTTCGGGCCAGTAATTGTCAACGGGGGCAAATTGATGCGAAACAAATCGAAACGGTTTCAGTTCCAGAAATTAAACGAATACGTCGGCGCGTTTCATTGAAAAGAACTGAAATCAATCGATAGACGTGGGTTTTTAAATGTAGGTATGTGAAACCACTTTGTTACATTAACATCCCATTAGATTTAGGAAATCGATAGCTTAATTATAAGGCCTAATTTTCTACGCGGAATTTGTTTCACTTTTCCGGTTAAATTACACAAAACGTTCCTTTCTAAAAATAAACTGCTCCCTCGCTTATAACGCAATAATTAAGTGATTTTGATTACGTTTCAGTTACGCGATTCTCTTCCACCGCACAAGAGAGTTCGAGGAAAATGGGGCAGCCACGGCCTTTCGCGCTTTATACCGGCACCAATTATGTACACACGATAACGATTTTTCACGTAATGAATGTAAACCTATTTTCGTGAATAGGCAGTTCTTTTGCACAAACGCTTTCCAATATAAAAACCCCCCGGATGAAATGAAGATATTTTTTTATCCTTTGTAAATGCGATCTCCCTCAAGATAAATGAATTACGTACTATTGAAGATTTTCGGGATTGAAAACTGAAAACGCTTGAACAGCGCTATTTTCAATTTCTTCCAGTGCAGAGCACAATTAAGTTTGCTGTAACTCATTAACTACAGCGCAGTTAGTGAATTTTAATTAGGTTTTCTTTGCATCGGGGAATTCCAGTACTAACTTATTCTTTGTAAAAGAGAACTTTGCGATTTTAATTTTCTTTGACGAAGTTACGCTATGAAGTAGTTAGTTTTATAAATCCTGGGCTAACTTTCTTTAATTGTAAACGTAAACCTGTAAATTACCTAAATTAAACTTCACATAATAATTTCTTTGTATTAAATGAAAAGTATCACCGATATCGAATACTTTTCTAATTATTTATTGTTTCACGTTTTGATAACAAAACAACCATACAATAATTTCGTTACAATTCCCGAATGAAAATTTGCGAAATTGTTCGCGTGATATTTACGACCGCACGAAAATATTAAAAACGGCCACGTCGAACGAAGTTATAAAACAAAAGCTAATTGTATTTCGCATATGACAGAGATTAAATGTACTCGTCTGACCGTGTCCTGTGTTTCCAGCTAAATTAATACGTGCTTACAAAATGCTAAAAATGTCATTTTAGCAGAAAATTTAACAAATAATTAAACTGAATTTAAGCTGAATTAAAGCTCAAAAGCTTTCAACCGACAGACTTGAGACTTTTAGCTTCTTTTGTATCATTACTTTGAGAACTGCTGCTTTAAACATGATTTCCAAACGGATCATATAATTTGATCAATATATTAACACCTTCTTGATTTAGATGCAACTTTCACAACTACCAGCAGCAATAATGTTTAATTTGCACTGCACATTGCGGTGTATGTTCGGGGGGGCATTATTAATGTACGAGCCATAATTTATACGATTTTCAAGAGGTAATTTCAAACTAAGATAATTCAGAGCCTGTTGTGGATTCAACTTAGTTGGTCAGGACTGTTTTGGTGTACGTCGTAAATCTCCGAGTTCCAGGGAAACTTACACGTACGAGAACGCAATAAGTCCGAAAACACTCTTACTTTATCCCTCTGCTTTCTTTCTTCGTTTTTAATTTAATCGCGGCTTCAGGAGAACTCTAAAAGAATTCGGCATTTAACTTTCAGAACTCTTTGTCAGATGTTCCGTTATAGACTTGTTAATACATAAAATGTCTCTCTATACAGGGTGTAATCGAATAAGTTTCACTTACCGTAACCGTTATTAATACACGATTCAACGAAATAAATATTTGCTTTGATTGTATTAAATGCATCTGTGAATATTTATATGTACACCGAGTAATTATTGTGTATTGTATATATTCAATAAAGTCAATAAAGCGTACAAAATAAATATTATATTCTGTTTTCTTTTAATTCATAGGTAATATTTCATTCATGAGACGTTATTTAAACGAGAGCAGAGAGCAAGGAAACAGGCTCCTGTTGCTTTAAAACAATATTTGTTGTTTCGGAGAATGATTTCTTTTGCTCTGGCCGATATTCCCGGGAAATGGTTAGGGCCGACGTGGACCTGAATTTATCATTTGTTTACCTGCATTCGAAATGCCAACGCTCAACAAATGACTGGCCGGAATTATCGACAGGGATATTTGTTTTCGTTCCATTTTTATTAAAACTTGCGCCGTGACTGGCATTTAATTCAATCTTAGTCTTGACAGTATTGAATTCCGTCTGCAAAGTTTTGACGGTTTTAAATTGCATTTATAGTTTAGCAATTTCTGTTGATTCATGAATAATTCATTATGCGAGAAAGACCTATGTCTTTGTCTCTCCTCAGATTTTTTTTTAATTTTAAATATTGCATGATAAATTTGAAATTCTGAAATCCAAGTTAATTACACGAAATCCTACTTTTCACTCAAGTTATATCTGCCGTCAAAATTAAGAGCAGACGCAATTCACATCGGGCGAGTTTCAGGAGGGCCGACGGTAATTCGGAGCGGGCCACAAAAGCAAAATAAATATTAATTTGCGCGTTGCATTAGAGCCGCACAATGAAAGTTTTAATTTAAATTAAGTGGCTTAATTATGAGTTTGCACCGCGAAAGCACGTAATTAAAAATCCCCGCGCTAAACGGAAACGAAAACGCTAATGAAAACCGCTCGACATTTTTGTCTCCTCGGATTTATTCGCGAGGTGCATGCCCCAGCTTCTGAGTTATTGAGTTCGCGATATTTCCTCTCGGAACACGCGCGTTTTTATTTCTGCTTGTTTTCCTAGTGCTTTTCAATGTACGTGCTGGAAACTTGAACGTACAGCATGCAGGTGAATAGATAGGTATCCCCGTCAACCGTAGTTATTCTAAACACGCGAAAGCGGGGGGAATTTATCACAAAAATTTATTAAGGTTTTTGTAAAGCAGTATCGAGGCACGCAACTTGAATTTTTAGTCGTTCGCAATTGAAAATAAATGGGGAAACTTCCTCGAAAGCAAATGAAATCTTTGGAGTCTATCACAAAGTACAAAATTAAACTCAAAGCATCCAGTGCAATTTTTCTTTGCTCTTGCAATGCCCTGTATATTAAATTAAACTATACAAAATTAAAAAAAAAAACTGTATTACTATTCAAAATTTGATTGAAACCCTTAAACTTCACGGTATAACAAACTACTAAACCAAAAAGAACTCAAAAGGAACACGTACAAAATCACTAATTTTGACTTTTATGTAAACAGATAAAGTAGATGATGCCCCCTCTTTTTGATAATTAAATTTGTGTAATCCAAATTACGGAAGCCATTAAAAGCAAAACTTTCTTTCCCTTTGAACGTTTCCCGGAGCTAACTAGATCAATGTGATTCATTATATCAAGCTTGTTAGTAAACATAGTTTTTAACAACGTCATAGATAATAATTAAACTTTATATTTACAGCATGTTTGCTTGATAGCAAACAAGAAGGAAAATAGTGTTATTAATGAAGGGGGTTACAATAGTAGAAAAATAAGAAGAGACGTTTCGCAAGTAATTTCTTTTCGTATTAGTGAACGGGTAGAAAGTGTGGAAGGCACGGTTGATTGACAGTAAGGAGAGACGTTCCAATTTTCCCCGAGGGTTTGCGGCGGGGGCGTGCGGCGACAATTTCTTTCCACGTTTTCCCATGACGTCCCCGGAACACAACATCGTTTCTGTTTCCGCACGTTCGATTTGCGTTTTTCACATCAACCTGATATCTTCGAAGAGCATCATCAATAGAAGCGATAATGTGGAGGGAGATACATAAATAAAGACGAACTACGTTTTATTTTAGTTTAAATCAGAATTATTCCTTCGCCCTCAGGCGTGAATGTAACAATTTAAGGCGATGTTATACCGAATTATTGGACTGTAAACGCGGAAGATAAGTGCAAAGAGTAAAACGATTTATGTTTGTAACCCGCCTGCATTATATAAAGACATTAAGCTCGTATGCTGGCAATGACTGCCTGCAACGAAATCAGGGTTTCCACAAACCCTCACCTAACTACTTGCACGTTTCGGAAGCGACCTTATCAGGAATAATTAATAATTATTGCCGGCGTTCAGTGGGATAGAACTAATTTCGAGATAACCACTTGCTGCAAGACTGACACACTTGTGCCCATCTTGTTCGTGCATAGGATTTGGGGGGAGGGGTAGTTCCGAAAGTTCGCCACGCCATAAATCGTTCACTATTAAGCGAATTAAACAAACTCGCGAAGATTTCGTGATTATTAGTTTCCCGCATCGGGTGAAATTGCCCCCAAGAATGAGGGAGCCTTGCGCCAGCTGCAACTGCATTTATGAAATCAATTTTGTCGAGCACTGACCTAAATAAAACCGAATTTCTCTGGGAGTATCTCTCAGATATCGCGGTCATCTAATAAGACCACATCACTGATTTGCCTTATAGCGTAATACCCCCGTATCCATAATAGTGAACCGGAGAACAAGCCACTGGAATTAATCTATACTGCAAATTCAATCTGTTTACTGCAATAGATGATGAGCATTTAGCTTCAGGCTGAAACTCTCTGAAACCTCTGCACTACGATTAACGTATTCTGAGTTACATGTGTATATATTATATGTGTTTTTCAATTTTATTATTCAATTAATTAGGGTATAAATAAAATGTGTATAAATGATTTGTAAATATCTAGCAAAATCATGTTGCAAACAACAACTTTTTACATCATCGACAAATTTATGACGAAAATGTTAATTGGCGTGTTTGTACCGAGCAATTAGTGCGTCGCGCTGTAACAAATGGCACACAGAAAATGTGTTTTTATCGCATAAATTTGTTGCACCGCACGTATTCGCGTCCATCGTTTTAATTAAACGCGGGATAGAAAAAGTGTCCAACAAAAAAAAAGCGCCAGCGAGACGATTCGACAGAAATATGTGAAACTGAAAACGGCATTCGCGCTCGAGGGAACCTTTTGTCGGCGTCCGGAAACATCGTTCCATCAAATAACGCCATTTTCAATAGGCGCATGTGTGTATAATCCCGTACGTAAGTATTTCCTTCCATCAATTGAAAAATCGTTTGCGACGCGCGCGAGTCTAATATAAAAAAAGACTGAGGAAATTGGATTATTCTTGGAGGAGTTTTCGGCAAAGCAAATGAAATATTTGCAAAATTCATGTTCCGTTCTTGAGTTGCTTGGAAAACGATTTTTTTTTTCGTCAATCCAAGTTTGAATTTTCAGGCGAGCGATTCAGTTCTTGTGTCTACAAGGAAGGAAGTGGAAGTAGTTTCTAGAAGTTGTGTATGTACTACCTTCACTTTCACGTGCACGTTGATAAATGATTTTGTAGGAGCCACGTCGTAAATACGAAAACTTTATTTCTAAAATTATATCTTATATATACGATACTGTTCCTGTAGGAATTGAAAATTTAATACCAAAGTATATGAAGAGTTGTCTTCAGAAGCGATGAAAAAATTAAGGAACATATTAAATAGGCCAAAGTACCGTAGAGAATATTCACAGCTTAGAACCAAATGAGTTGATATATGTACAGTGTGTAATCGAATAAGTTTCGTAATTTTAGTCTTTATTGTCAAACAAGAGACGGGAATTTATTTTGTGTATTTCAGTTCATCATTCCAAGTTTGCGCGCAACAAAATTTAAATAAATAAATAATTCTCTTTGCGTCCTGCGGACGCGCGCATTAAAACGAAGATCACTTAAGATCCCGAAGTTCCCGGCCGAAGAACTAAATTATTCCCCGCTTTATTTCGTTCAAACAGAGAAACGAGATTTACCAACAAGTGAAAAACTCACTTCTCCGGAGAGTTTATTCGTTCGCAGCTTTATCTCCTCGCCGCCGCGCCACCGTCGTTCGAATCCAGCAACGCCGCAAACAAGATTGACAACTTACAGAACCAATGCAAATACGAACACACCGACGAACAAATTGACGCTGCGGCTGGCATTAGTCTCGGAGATTCGGGCTTTAAAAATGCACGAATTCTAAAATACATAGTATTAAGGGTACTCTAAATTTGCAATCGTTTGTTTTAAATACCTTGCGTAGAACAGGTGCCTCCATCGTTTCATTGCGCTTAAGGAAGTCCTTTAGAAGGACACTCAAATCATCTTTGCATTGTAAGCGGATAATCCCCGGCGCCTCCGCCATTTGATAATGCTATTAAATTGCGATATGATCAATTTGTAAATGTAGTCGGCTCTTAAAATATTTAATACATAATATTAATTGCCGGAAAAAAATTGTTGGTTTATCTCCCTCGTGGATCGGAAGCGTAAGCTATTTCATTTTTACTTCACCCAAATGTACGCATTTTGCTATTCATTAAATGTATATTACACATTCATCGGATAACATGAAAATTATATTAATAATCGCGTTTCTGAACCTATTGTCCATTATCTGATAAGTGATAAATTTAATCATGTTCGTTATAACTCGCTGGAACTGACAAGCTTTTGTCATTTCTCACTCACGCAAAGTTTCCGCTTGCATACGCAGTTTACATTTCGACATATTCAAATCCAATTAGTATTTTTGTTAGTCCGGCATCTTTCAAGTATGTAAATAATCCCTCGGCGGAGAAACAAGCTAAAATTCAAACTATCCGGACTATGCATTCACATATTGGATTGCTTAGCAAGCCCTAAGGGCGGATGTCCTTTTATTTCGCCATGCTGCGCGATATTAAACTCGAACGTTCCGGAAGTAAACACGAGTTAGTCTCCACTTATTCTGCAACGAAATTGTTTATGCAAATTTCGAAAACACGTACGCCATAAAAAAATGAAGGGAACAGATGCGGTGGCGGAAGAGGGGGGGGGCATTATAAATAAAAGAAAAGGTAATTTTGATATATCGGAGGAAAACCGCCGCCGTTTCCTTACACATGCGTTCACACCGGAATAAATACGACTTCATTTGCTACGGGCATATGGGATAGGTATAAAATCACGGAAAAAATAGGCCACTTTCGGATTCATGAAACCGAATACAGAGGAATTTATTGGGGTTTTTACAACGCCAAATCGCCCTATAGAGTTCTATTACGTGTAAAATATCTACGTGCCCCAATATCTACTATCCGATGGCTATGAAGTTTACGTTTTTAGCGATTAGGAAGCACTCTCTTTTTCTTTTTTTTTTTTTTTTTAAAGGCTGGTTTTCGTCACGTTTTCTTAGCTACTTTGAAGTTACAATTTTACGCAAGAGCGGAACTATTTCAAAAGGATTTGCTACGTTATTGGAATTACTCAGTCAATTGAATTCCCTCAACCGGCATAAACACCTCAGGAAATTCTATCGTACGCTAATCCCACGCCTGGTGTAAGTTACTTTTCACAAATGTAGTTACGAACATAAATTAATGAATTTACAGACCTTTTCTTTAAAGAAAATATCTAAGAAGCTACAACTACTATTTAAAAATAGAATTTGAATGTAAACGAGGATTTTTTATGAATAACCCAAAGGGTTGTGAAAATAATAGAATTAGAAAAGAATCCAAATTAAGTAGCGATTTTATGTTGAGTTTAATTCCATGGTGGCTTGTTTCCAACAATTTACAACAGATTGCTAATTATGTATGTACAATCCCATGTAAATTCTCCTCCTCTTGAGTCGAAAAACATTTCACTAACAACGCTGTCTAAAACGACCGGAACAGGGGCGTTTTTACAGCTTCGCCGCCGAAATGATGGCCGATAAAAACGGATCGTGGAAGCAGAAGTAACGTTAATTAGTTGTGAGTCATGGGTTTCGGTATCTAAACTCCTAACAATTAACGACGTAACCCCAGGTCGCGTCGCGACGCCGAAAGGAAAAGTGCTACGATTCGCCCAAACATACACAATTATTTATAAGCGCCTAATTGACTTATGCAAAAATAGAATTAATTTTTGTTTTTCATTTAAGAATGAAAGGATTTATCTGTGCTTTCATCATGAACGAATAGAACTAAGAAGTGGGTGGTGAGGCGAACAAAATAATTTGAAATTCTACATATAAGATGAAAGAAATATTTTGATATTTGATTCGCTGAAATAAACGCGATATTTACAGTTAACCTTTTGCAAAGGTTAAAAGTTAAGAGAAATTTAATATGGGAATAAGAAAAGAATTTACGGATCATCCTTAATGAATGGAGCCAGAATGAAAGATAAAATAAGAAGAGAGTAAACTGGTGGCCATCTGCAGGTTAAAAGTAGAAATAAAAAAAATAATAATTTAACATTAATTTATTTTATTTGTAGTAATCACAAACCAGATTTACTTCAATATTAAAACTCTGCAAGCAATAAATTCCTTTAAAAAGTTCCACCGTTTGGGCCATAAAAAGAAAACGAAACAAGCATTCATTCTAGTTACTGTAAACACGTCTAAGCCCTGAAAGAGTTGTTTCGAAAGTAGAGAAATTTCCTTAGGTAAAAGAAAGATAAGCCGGCGAAACAGATCGTCGCTCGAACTTCTTGCCGTCCGTAAAACGATGCATTCACGTATCTCTGTGCACAACATTTCTGAGACTTTTCTGGAAATAGCGCATAAAAACGGAATCGTTGTTAGCCACGCACGACGTCGAGCGCTTTAAGCGAAAGCAATTAGTTAATAAATAATGACGTTTTTTTTTTCGCGTGCGCCCCCACTAACCGGGGACGTTTTTATCGAAGAAAAGTTAAAATTAGTTTATAAATATGTATCGCGTCATAAAAACTTAGGCACTTGGAGTATTTTAAAATTAATCAGGCTTTTATTGACCAATTACCGGACGATTGTTTGTATAATCAGTTTTAATTTCGTTTGGATCACGACAAATTAATTTTAGCGATCAAACATTCCCGGCAATCAGAATAATTCATAAACAAACTTTTATGAACTATCTCGTTAATTATAGAATAATTTGCTGGTTTATATTGGGGGTTAAACGCGAATTACAAAATACTATTATATGAACAAACACGTTAATAAAATATTAATTACACGTGGAGTAACATAATTTTAATTAAAATATTATTGAGCTGTTTATTTTTAATGCTTAATAGTTTTTAGAGTAAAAATGGTAGATGTAACATATCTCCTATAGGCAATTTTTTTCTTCAATTGCTTTGTTTCTTGTATTTCTTTCTCTCTTTTCTTTTCGTTCAAAATTTTTAATAATAGTCCTGGATGATTTTAGAAGATAATCCTTTCTGCTTACATCTCTCTTCCATCTGCAATAAAGACGACCCTTTCGGGGCACGGTAAATTCCGCGCGGTAATTAATATTGCAAAGTTCTAATGCACATGAACGTCACAGTTATTAATTTCGTATCTCCTGCAGCTAATTATGTAGTTTACTCAACTACTTCCCTTGACAAGAACAAGTTATTGCAGCAGCCAAAACTAGCATTTCTGAGTCAATAGCAATTAGATTCAGGTTCACATTATTAATATTTTTAATTGCCATCCACTGAACCAATAATAACTGTACTAGAAGTAATTTTCATACAGTGTGTGTAATCGAATAAATTTCGCTTACTTACGTGTTTATCCTATGGTTAATTTATCTGTTAGTTCGAATGTGACACATAGTTTCCAACTGATAAATAGATTAACCTTAGGATAAACACAGTGAAGAAATAGGTCATTAATAAACAAAAAAAAGCGAAGTTGTTATGACATTACGTATGGGACAAAGGTCTATAATAAATCTACGTCTGCCTACATTTGCCTTATGTTACTATGTCATCTCAAGATCGATACAAAAAATACTAATCGGTAACGTCGTCTCAAAAGCACATGAAGGAAGACATTTTTGTTAAGATTACCTAATGTATTACTGAGTGAAACTTAATCGATTACACCCTGTATATGAAAAACATTAAATAATAAGTACACTACACAGTAAAAAATATTTAGTTAATCTAACAAGAAAATATAGTTCCGACTGTTCCACTACAATTTTTAGTAAATTTTACAAGATCTGTAGAGTTCTCTTAATAAATTAAAACGTTGCAAATATTACTACAAAAATATGTTTGAATTAGATTAAAATCGTATTTCTTTTACTTTTACAAGAAGTTAAAACACCGTCTTGACATATATCGTTAACATAATAAAGGTTGTGACATACTTTTTTTTGTAAGTAGATTCTCACCTGTTTGGTTGCCATAGCTCAGTTTAGTCGGAGGCTGAGGTGGATTCGGAAGGATAATTCTTCGAACTATATTCTTAAAAAAATAACTTGCGTAATTCATAAAAAAATAGTAAACGTTAGATGACAAAACGAAAGCTGTTGAGCGCCAAGTAATCTCTTTAAACTGTAATTACTAAAACAGTCCGGAACCAAACTAATGAACTCGAAACAGATTTTTAGATTACGCAAATTTATTTTAAAGAAATTGCTCTTTAATCGTAACAGAAAATGAAAAATAATGTTTGAAAATGAAAAATAATATAATTGATAAATTATGTAACGATTTAACATAAAAGATAATTCGATCAAACAAAATATACATATATATATATATATATATACTAATTCTTAAATTATTTTTAACGGGGATTAACGGCTATTGTAAATAAAATATATTTTGTTGTTGGTCAATATTTCGTAATGTTTTTATTACTTCATCAGGACCAAAAATTGTGAAGGTGAAAATAATTTATTTCTCCTTTATTATTTGAAAATGTATTAGAAATTGAGAATTTTGAAGTAGATGTTTGAACAAAAATTATTTATTTATAGTACTTAGTAACTTAGTAACTTAGTAACATAGCACTAGATAAATACGAAGGTGACCCAATATACTACAAATACTGTCCACAGACAATCAAAATAAATTTAATGGATGATTTCCATACGATACGGTAATATTTCCAAAACGATACGGCACGATACGGTAGTTTCTTCAATACGATACGGTACGATAGTTAATTCAATACGATAAGATACGGTAATTTTCTCGATACGATACGATACGATACGATAAGTTTGTCCATACGAAGCGATACTGACAGTTTTGTCGATACGATACGATACGATACTAATAAAAATGGTAGTTTCTTACGCAATCCTGACGAAAACTTGACCTGAATTCTATCTAAACGACACCGTTGAATTATATCTTCAAACGACTCCGGTGATATCTTCAGAACGACAACGCAGTAAGTAGCAAGAAATTTTCCCATAAAACTCGTGCGGTAGGAGGAAAAACTTCGGTAACTCAACACAACTTCGGGAGTCAAAAAAATTAATCTTCGAATGTTCAACACAATTTCGGGAATCCAAAAAAAACTCTACAAAAGGAATCTTAGAAAATATTCTCCTAAACAACTAGGGTACTTACAATCTTCTGTTAGTTTTTTCCTGATCGAGAACCTTAACGCAACACGTGCTAGGATACGTGCTTGGCGGAACGGTAGTGTTTGTGGCAAAAAAACAAACGGCAAACTGACACAGTTGGGCTTACGAGAGATAGAGACGTAAATATTTGCCAAACTGGAATATCTCAAAGCCGTTCAGCTTCACAAAACCACAAAAATTTGAAGACGCAAACCACGCGTCTGCAATGGCGTACCCGCGCACACCCAAATCTGTACACGATCATCGAGAAGGACGGAAACTCGTCAAAGATTTTAACACGCAATTTCCGCAACACGTCATCAAGAAATATCGATCAATAAAATCGACCAAAAGACCATGTACGACATCTACAGATTAATTTCCGAAACAAACAAATGGCTTTAAGAATAAATAAAAGTCCACATTACTATCTGAAATTAAAACACAAATCCTGAGAGATAGAGGCGTGAAAGTCGAAATTAATTAAACGAACGAAACAGTTTTTACTTAAATTTCAGCAGCAAAATAACGAGAAAATACGTAAAAATAATAATGTAACGGACAGCGAAAAATGTGAACGTTACAAGGTTTTTTGTTAATTTGTATAAATTACAAAAAAGAAACATAGATCTTGCACCGATAGTGGGTATACAGTGTGTCCCAAAAAGTTTTATACTAATGGAGAAAAAGTTTATCTTACATTTCACAAAAAAAACTATTCTTTATAAAAAGCTCTGCATGACTTGTAGATCCATAATCAGGTACAATTTTTTTAAAAAATTGGCTGGAATATTGTGAAAATAAAAAGTAATGATTTGGACGGAGAGCAAAATATGTTCAAACTGTAGTGGAGAAGCAAAATGTTCATTGAAATTGTAATTAAATAGCAAAAAATTATGCACACTTGTAGATTATTGATATTCCCAGATAAAAATTGAAAAATAAACACTTCAGCAATTGTTAGATAAATTATTTTTATAAAACATTGATAACCTTCTTTATCAATTTTTATCTGGGAATATCAATAATCTACAAGTGTGCATAATTTTTTGCTATTTAATCACAATTTCAATGAACATTTTGCTTCTCCACTACAGTTTGAACGTATTTTGCCCTCCGTACAAATCATTATTTTTTATTTTCTCTGTATTCCAGCCAATTTTTTTAAAATTTTGTACCTGATTATGGATCTACAAGACATGCAGAGCTTTTTATAAAGAATAGTTTTTTTTGTGAAATGTAAGATAAACTTTTTCTCCATTTGTATAAAACTTTTTGGGACACACTGTATATACTACACTAGGATGCAAAATTACATTTTTTATGTGTTGAATATACCATCAAATGAGATTAAACGGCAATGAGTTATTTTTACAAAATAGAAAAAGATAAACTTTTATATTTAACTACCAGCCATCATTTAAATTAAGTAAATTTAATGCCAAACTTTGTTACCAGTGACTAAAATTATTTAACGTTTACATTTTGGTCCACTAATAGTTAATTTAACAAAATATTTTTTACTGTGTACGGAGTGTTTTTGAAATAATGAAAAAATTGAATTATTCCGATTATTACGAGCAGCGGGGGCGAAATATATACAAAACGAATTTCCCCTTGCATGCGTGATGAACGTTTAATAAAGTGACGCAGTGTTTTATGGAGGAATTGCCTATTTTAATATACCATGAAATCATGAAAGCTGTTTGTGTGATTAGGTTACATTCGGGGCCAAAAATGACTCAGCCTAGGGGTAGTTAACTTTATTATTATTGGCATCGTTTAATCGATTAGTGTCTTGCTTATAGAATTTTGAATATCCAATAACTTAGCAACAACGAGCGCTCGTGTTCGAATCGAAAATTGCTTGATTCTATGTTAATTCGAGTAAACACGGGTTAGGCTTCATTAAGCTCAGACAACCACCGCACAATATTTTTCTCCATAAAATAAAAAAATAATTTGCGCACACTTTCACAACGCGCCACCCGGTTAATTAGATATGTTTTTGGCAAAGTGAAACAAACCCTCTCTTCGTATTCGTTTTCGCGCCCCTTATTTCGCTCTGATTAATTTACGGACGCGGTGGGCTTACTGCGCAAAAAAAAAGATAAATTTTGTCAGCCTTTTTTTATGAGCCCGTAATAATTCATGCCGTGTGACTCTCTGAACTGCGATAGGGTAATTTGTGGGAGTGTGTACGTGGGTCAAATGAGCAGATATTGCGCACATAATGATACTAAAGTTAATCGGGATTTAAAAAAAAACTCACGTCTTCATCAAACATTGCAATCGCTTGTTGTTCAAATAAGCTGTTAATCGAGCACACACTTGAGAGAGTTTAGAATTGCATCTCGCTGATGAAAGTCGATAGATAGCTCGCAATAACTGTCTAAGATTGCTTTAGAACTTTCAAGTATATGCTCGACTAATCTGCAGTACTTTCGTTCAACTTTCATCATTACCTTCACAGCCCCTTATTTTTGTTCAGGCTCATATCCAAAATTTTGACAGCTGTTAATCCAAATATATTCAAATATATAGCTCCCGGTGGGCACTAGGGTAAGCCTAAACATTTCAGGGTGGGCCAGACCCACCCAAGCTCGATGTTAGGACGTTGTATTTATGCAAATTGTTTATTAAATAGTTAAATTAGTTTCATTTAGATAGAAAAAATAAAACTCCTGTTAATTTGGTGGATCATACAGGGTGCTTCCAGGCTTTAGGAACATGTAAGTACTCACCGTGTCTCGATGTATGTACTCTAAAGTGTCTCAAAATCTTTGAAGGAGATCCAATCATGAAAATACATGAAAAAGTTGTATTTATGTTTACTATGAAACTTATGTCTTCAATTTATATGCCGTTATAAATAGAGTTTTGAGGTTCCTCAAGTACCCAACTTAAGACCGTTTTTTTACCCTGTTCATCATTGGCTTAGGTGATATCGTTGTTTCTGAGCTCGAATTACAGTCATTTAATACAGACTTGCGTTAAACTATTGTTAATTAACTCTAAGTAAAATTTGATACGGGCCAGTTGCATCCCGTTATAGTCTGTGTGTGCAATAAACAATACAAGATACTTCAACAGTACTACCCTTGAGTTTATTTGTCACGTAGGTACTGTATGAATAAATAGCTTTGGCATTAACTCTGTGTACACTATCTAGTGTTAAATGGTGAGGGCGTTTAGTTAACTCTTCCGATAATCATAGAGTGAATATTTATTGTCATCAAACTCACTAAAATCTTTACGATATGTAGAAACCACGTTAAGTATATGTATAAAAATCGAATATTTGCAATTAGTGCAAATGCAAGAGATGAAACTAAATAATTCACTAACAAATCAATTTTTTTTTTCACCAGTAAATCAATTCGTCGTCAGGAATAAAAAATAGTTAATGGTCTTCACAAAAATAAAACCAGGCAGCGAATCTAATTCCACTAATTCATTTTAAAACAGTCTCTGCAATCGAAGAATCAATAAATGATCTAGTACCTAGTTGCTGAATAATGCAGCTTCAGCTGAAACAGAAATTTACTTCCAACAAATTACAGCTCTTTGTCGAGGACGTCCAGATCAAAAATTAAAATTGACAACGTGCTTATTTAGTCGGTGTTATTACATCATTGCACGAAGCGCATTTGAATTTCAAATGATCTCCTCGCAAAGTATAACAACAGATAAGCGATGCAAAACGCCTTTAATTAACGATACTGGAAGGCAGCTATTTATTTCATAGTGCATCGCATATTTATAAATTTTTTTCAAAATTTAGTTTAGAGTCACTCACCTAACGTCTGCGCATGAAGATAGGAATTTCAAAGTTATCGCGAAGTTATAACGTTTGTTAAAATGCAACGTTCGTGCACTTCACAATTATTGCAAAAAAAAAATTCAGTCAATTATTGAATATGTGAAGTTTGCGTGCGCCAATAAAGAGAGCGCGCCGGTAAGCGTCGCGACGGTAAGACCAGTACTAAGCTACCGGTGCCTCGTAGCGCTACTGCGGTCACGTTTGTAAATACTCGTGCGTCCCTGTACGTATGAGGGTGCATACAATATACAACTAGTTGCTTACGCCATGGCAAACACCATGTGTTACAAAGAAAGGGCTTGTATTTATCGAACACGCGATTCGATATGCTAATGGAAAATCGGAGCTATTAATCTTTAATTCGATGCGTTTATTCCGAGTAATAAGCAGAAAATATGATTGGGATCTAATTCATTTACAAATCGTGCATTTCACACCTGGCAAATATTTATTTTTCATTTGGGAAATTGTTGCCCACTTGCCACACTAAACCAATACGTTTTGTGCGGCGCGTGTGTGAACTCACGCGATTCTGTGTTAAAAATTCTCTATTAAATCACGTTTTATTGATCCCTTAATGATTCTTTGAATTACATTTTTTAATTCGTAGAAAGTTTTAAACAAAACTCTCCTGAAATTCTATACAGAGATACAAATACAGAAAGAAATCAATTAAAAGACAAGGACAAAACTAAGCTACAATACAACAAAACTTGAAAGTTACCAAAATTACAAAAAAAAGTCAGATGAACCAACTTCTTGCAGAGAAGTCAAAATAACTCTTATAATCAAACAGAATATAAGAACTTTGAGTTTCTTCTTTACGTGCTTTTTTTTAAAAACAAATAAGAACAAAAATGAATATGTGCCATTGGGGCCTAAGTAGTCTAGCGACTTTGTCGATAAACTATAAAACTAGAGTACATGGGTTCGAACCATGGGGTTGCCTCGACGGTGGACGACAATTTTCCTCCTGCCCCAATCAACTTCTGAGTTGAAATAAATGAGTCCTTCAGGGGTTAATACATAGCATCAGACACGTATCGTAGGCTTAAGTCACTAACCCTTAAAGACCTTCGAACCTTGTCAGAGTGAAGGGCAAGGGGAGATTTAAGACCGCAAGCAAATGAATCATGATTAACACAAATGAAAAATAACATATTTGCGAATAACGAAAATAGATGCAAACCAAACCATAACCGAATGGGAAAAGATTGGAAAGAAAAAGAAGGAATAATAAAACATGACGTTGTCATGTTGCATGTTCGAGACAAAAAAAAGAGCACGAAAGAAGCTAAGAAGACGTGGCTGACTTGATTAGAAAGGGATTAAACGAAAGGAAGAGTAATAAAATTAATAATAATGAAACTTTATTAAGCACAAGTAAAGAAACAAAGGTACAAGAGCGTGTGATAAAAGCACACTTATACCTGAAATGTATCCAGAAGAAGAGGAAAATGGAGTGAACACACTAAAAAGATATGGGAATCGAAGAAGAAAACAAAATTTAAAGTCACCATGGATGACAGTGTAAGAGAAGGAAAAAAGAACGCGAAGAATGTTTGAAAAAATCCTTGGATATCATCAAAAAAGTGTAAAGGATAATTGAAATGGACATATAGGAAGAAAAGGAAAGACGAAAGTAAAATAGGTAAATAGTCTCGAAGAGATTGAGGTGGTTAAGAAAGAACCCACGAAAAGTAAACACCAAATCTACTCCATAGATAAACAGCAATTCTTAATGATCTTACTGAATGTTCTTCGAAAAGGGATTAGTCAGGATTGTGAAAAAGTAGTTTGAGTAAAAACAGGTACAAGACGAGACGTGGAAACCAAGGAGGCCTGGTCGGATATAAATAGTAGAAGTGCTTAGAGGAAGAAAATATGTAACGTAGAAGCTTTTTTATTTATTTATTTTTTTTATAGAAGTTTGGAGAATCTTCATAGACATCGTCAGCGGTAATCCGAGCGTCAGATGTGCTGGATTCACCCTCGCCGTCGCCTTCATGGTTCATGAACGGGGGCGCCTACCAACTAAACTCCTTTATCCTCTTTCGCAGCTGTTGGTTTCTGGAATCCGCCGTTAGGCATTGCGTCAGAAACTTCGCACTGTCAGGTGTTACTATTCGGCAGCTATCTTCTGGAAGACATCAGAAGCTTCGCGCGCTGTCAATTGTATTCTATTTTTTTTTTTTATGTTTTTTTTCGGGTTCTTTTCGTCTTGGGTTTTCGTTTCCACTGATTCTCGTTTTACTAAATCCAAGGTCTCTCATCGACTCTACTTTTTTCATCCTTTGCCTTGCTCTCCATTATAGTGCGCAGCATGCAAGCGGCCGCATCCCAGCCTTCTGCGCCGCTGAGCAGGACTTCCGAGATGTTAACCTTCATAATCTCCGCCCCGCAGCGGAGAGCCGCCCCCGTCCGCTCTACCTGCCATCTCGGGCAAAGGAAGACCGCGTGTTCCGCCGTGTCTTCTCCACCGCAGTACCAGCACTGGTTGTTCGGTGCCTTTCCGATCTTGTGCAGATATTTTCCAAACACGCCGTGTCCGGTCATGGCTTGAGTGATGTAATGGTCTACCTCTCCGTGTTTCCTATTATACCATCTCCTAATGTCCCTGATAAAGGTCTTCGCCCATCCATCGTGGGCATCCCATGCTGTTTGCCACTTTTCCATGAGGGCAACGGTGCTTATTCGAGTGCCACATACTCCTGGTACCTTTCTTCCACCTTAAACTTTATAGGGGGGACGGCTGCAATCGCTAATACAGCCGCAGTAGATACCGTTTTATAGGCCGACGTGATGCGGATTGCCATCTTTCTGTTGATGGCTTCCAGCATCCCCTCATAGTGTTTGTATCTCAGTGCCGGCTCCCATATTGGTGCAGCATACAGCAGGATTGAGGTGATCACTCCCGCCAGGACCCTGTGTCTTTTTGGTCTCGGTCCGCCTAGATTCGGCATGAGCCTCGCGAGCGCCATCTGTGTTCTCACGGCTTTCTTGCATGTCCTTTTTATATGAGAGGTCATTCTTAGTCGCCTGTCCAGATGTACTCCGAGGTACTTTATAGGGTCCCTCGAAGTCATTTCCGCGTCTTGGACGTTTAAGGTCATTTGTCTGAGGTACCTTGGGCCCGCCAGGATGATCATCTCGGTCTTGGCCGATCCTCAAGCCATTGTTTGGTCTTTGTCATAGCAAGTAGAGCCCTCTCCTCTAGTACAGCGGCAGACTTCGCTGTGACCAGGATTGCCAGGTCATCCGCATATGCAATCAAGGTTACGCCCTGCCCCAGGTCTTGCCGGAAAATATCATCATATAGTATGTTCCACAGGGTCCACAGACCGAGCCCTGTGGAACACCGCAAATCATTTAAATTTCTTCCCCCGAAGGAGTAATTATTGCTCGGTCCTGCAGGTAAGACTCTACCATTCGGATTGTGTGTTCACTAATGCTGGTTTTCCGGAGAGCCGCTATTATTTGCATCCACGAGGCAGTGTTGAAGGCGTTTTTGATATCTAACGCCAGCATTAGACAGGAGGCCGGTGTTGATACGCCTTGGTCTTTATCTCATTCACGATGTCGCTCACGGCGGCAAGCGCATCCACGATTGATCTGCCTGGCCTGAACCCATACTGATTATCGTGGAGGATATTGAGATCATCCATTTCCTCCCTGAGTCGCTGTTTGACAAGGCTTTCCAAAAGTTTGGCAGCTACGTCTAGGAGGCATATCGGTCTGTAGGTCGGCATGTTATTTGGTGCTTTCTTCGGCTTCTCCACGAGGACCAGCCTTGCACACTTCCAGATTTTCGGGAAGTTACCGTTCATCCAACAATCGTTCATTACCTGAAGGTAGATGTTCAGATTCTTGTTTGTGGTGGCTTTAATTGCCTCCGGGCGATATTATCCGGTCCGGGAGATTTGCCTATTGAGATTTTGTTTACGGCCGCTTCCAATTCCGTTGTAGAGATTGGTCTTACTGTCTTATCGTCGGCGTTGGCCAGTGGCCACTCGATTTTCGGGTTTTGCGGGAAAAGCTTCCTAACCTGTGTCGCGACGTCTTCGTCGTTTAGCCTAACTAGTGGCCGGAGTCTGAGCTTTTTGGTTACGATTTGGTAGCCTTGGCCCCACGGATCTCGATCGAGGTCGTCGCATAGCACGCTCCACTTTTGACTCTTTGCCTTCTTGATCGCCTTCTTCAATTTTTGTTTGGCGGCTTTATGCATGTGCATGATTTGAGAGACCGCTGCTCCTTTTCGCAATGGTCTCTTTACGTATGCTCGCTAAGTTCTCATTCCACCAGTAGGCTGGACGTCGCTTAGCAAGTCGACTGCCTCTCCGGACTAGGTATTTGTTACATGCGCCGACTAACTCGTTGGTTAGATCCGTAGAAGCTAGGATAAGAGAAAAAATCTAGCATTTGAAAATAATCCTTTTGAATGAGTACCAAAAATTCGCCTCAATATCCTTGCAAGCAATCAGTAATGTGAAGAAAAATAAACAGCGAAGTTTTGGGTTACCCAAAGAGGCGTAGTTGGATAAAATAGAAGAGGTCGAGGAAGGAAGAGGAAGAAGGCATAGAACGAAGATACCAGATCCCATGCGTTAAATGGCTGCAGAGTAACTGAATGAAAGCAGAAATTCCCTCTTGAATGTAATAGAAAAGAGTTAATTCAAAACGTGTGTGTAAGCAGAATTGTAGCCATACGTTTCCTTTTCCCTTCTATTATAACATTGAACCATAAATATCGTGAAGATAACTTCCAACCTTTCCAACATTCTTGGAGAGTTTTAGTAGAGTATTCGAGACGAGAAAAGCCAAACAGCGAAGGCGCCGAAGACATAGGAGAAGGCATGACTAAGATGTGGTATAGAAGACTGGAAGAAGGAAGGTTAACAATGCATGAAACGTAGAAAAAATAATTAAAATATTTCAGAAAATTGTTGTTAAGGGTTTAAGCTTTGGCTAAAAGTTAAGCTGGAATTGTATGATTGGGCGCCTTGAATGTACTAGGAATCTTAAGCTTGTCGTAAACGTGTTCGAAATGAAGGATGACAAAATTAAAAACCTAAGTCGAATAGGATGGACCATATTTGAAGAAACTGGCGATAGATAGAGAAAGAAAGCATGCAAGTGAGAGTAGATTCGATGGTATAGATGACAACAAAGTAAAAAGTAAAAAGAAAAGTGCAATGAGTCTTTCAGAGGAAATTGTCAAAAACACTTTCGCGTTCACTTTTTGAAAGGTGCAAGAAATTCGAATTTTTTTGAAAAATCAAAATAAAAGTGAAGGGCGAGAATGTGGAAGGACAGATTGGGAAAAGTTTGAAGAAAGAAAGGGCAAAAGTAAAAGGGATATGTTCACACTAACAAGATACCGAGATCATGAAAGAAATGGCGAGGAAAAGAGACACGAAAATCCAACGATCCAACGCCATGCATGACAGCACGGCTTCTTGAACTTTCTAACGAATATCCGTATCTAAACTCATCAGAATGTTCCAGACCAGAAAGACTTGGTTGGATTGAAGAGATCGGAAAAGATTGGAGACGAGAAGATGAGGGAGTAAAAAGGGAATGGAACAGACTTAGAACGAACTCAAGCACAAGTATTTTTGCAGAAAAAAATACATCTTTTTACCTTTGTGTGCTACATCTTTATTTTTTAAAGCGATTGCTAAACAAAAAGAATAAATTGCTCATGTAACAAACACGCTCGACATGTTTATCGAACATAATCCATATTTCTGTTACCACAAATGTCTTTCCTAACGAATCAATTCATCAATCAGCGTGTTTGTTGAGTCACCATTAAAAATAACTTTCCTTTCAATACAGACACACACACACACTCACATTATTTCCATCGCCTTAAATATTTAACGCGTCTTTTTTGGCCGTTGTTATTAATGACAATTTCCTGCACCGCGCAACTTGTTTTTACTTCGGACGTTTTATTTTCGCTCCGCTTTGAACTCGTTGCGTTACTTAACGCACATCAATGGAACGCATTAAATATCCAAACAATTATGAGGTACGGTAATAGGTTTTTCGTTATTAGCGGCTGCTTTTTTTACTCCATGTTTATGGACGTTTCAAATATAATTTTTCGCAAATTGTGATGTGAGAGTTAATTTTAGTTTTCAGTTTACCTAAAATATTGTTGATCGTAAAGAGGAAGCTTTTTTTTAGAATAAGGAAAGATAGAAACTTTTCGTTTCCTCTAATTAATGCCGGTCGTAAAGACCGTCATGATTAAAATCAAACGGAAGTTCTGCGTTGTATATCTCCGACTGACACGGCAGCCTTTTTTCCGTACGTAAAATCCGGTAGTCTTCGTAAATCACGGCCTACTTAATTAGCTTAAAGAGCAGTAATTTAATACACGGTAACATTAAAGAGGTATAAAACGGTGAAATACCGTCGGCGCGTCTTTTGAATATACGACCGCTCGTTAAGACGTGAAACGCTCAAAGTTGGTATCACCGTCGACCATGTGTTCTAGAAATACTAATGAGGCTTCCATAAACATATTACAAACTTGTAAATATTTCGAGTGTTTATTTTGGGAAGGGTAGCGACCGCGAATGAACTTCAGAAGAAGGAGCGAGAAATAAAGTAGTTATGATTAGATGAAATATGTTACTAATTAATGTTTGTTTTTGTTTTGCCTGCCGGCGATTTGTTTGCTGAAAGCACTTCTTTAAAAATAGAAACTTTCGCGTTAATAGATTCGATGAAAACACTGACTCATTACTCAGAAACTAAACACTGTCAGCAAGAATTTTTATTTGGAAATTATTGCAATTCTACATCATTCTTTAACACCTTTACTTTGAAACTTTTGACTTACATGGTCATTGTTGTTGGTTTAAATTTCAACTGAGTGAAATTAAAGTAGAAAGACCGAAGAAGAAAACAAGGGACACAATAACAAAGTAATGAAGGAAAATAGAAGAAAGCAAAAGATGAAAACAGTGAGAGACCTCCAACGTCACTAAGACATACAGGAGAAAGAAGAACACTTACGATGTGGGAATGATAATAATCAATGTTGAATTAAAAAACAGAACAAGTATAATAAAGTAGCCATATATATCAAAAGAAAACAATGAGTAACTGAAATGCATAAGATCAGAAGAAGATTTATCATTTATTTACTTATCAGAGGTCACCTCTTCTGACATTAGCTTTGAGGTCGTCAAGCTTTCTTCTACATTCTTTCCTCTTTATTACAATTTTCTTCTTCTGAATGCGGTCGACCGTCTTCCCCTTTCTACTTCTTTTTCACGTCCCACGTTTCTTTTTCCTCTACCATGTGAGCAAACATCCAAGCCGGTGAATTCCTATTTTCTTTAAGATTCCTTCCACCTCGATTTCTTCTTCTTACAAGTTTATTTTTTACGCGTTCCATAGAATCTTATTTTTATCTTCGACATTTTTCTTCTATGTTCATATCGTTAACATTTTTTCGCAACCATAGATTGTGTAAGTAAATAATCCTGAGTCGAATCTGATGTTCTAACAACAAAAAATACGATTTCGATGAATAAACTCAGACTTCATAAATCTTTTGCTTCGAGGCCTCCACAATTGCGCCTTAAACAAATCGAACCGCGTATCTGGAAGCAAGTAAGTGCCTTTTTTGTCGTGGTTCTTCTTTAAACTCCTGGACATCTGTTTTACATACACACCGTAATGTAGAAAGCACATGTACCGTACTTTTTGTACCGGCGCGGCGACGAGTACAAAAAGTTATAAATTAAAAGAAATTAACAAAATAAATCTGTTCAAGTCTGCTTCTAATTAAGTCTTTATTTTATATATAATAAATGCGGCAGAATGTTATGTTGTGGACGATAATAATGGGGGAAGGACTTGCCAGGACACGTCAGTCAATTTAACGAACGCGAACGACTCAAAGAAATAAATACAGAAAAATAAGGGCTGCGATAAAGGAGGTACGGAAATAGAATGTCTAAATAATAAAGGTAATTTTGGAATGAAGGGAAAACAATAATTTCTTTCAAATAGTTCTATGCAATTTACTTCCTTGAACTTAAATTAAATTTAACAGAAATTTATTTAGGCGAGATCATTACTTTCCCTGGGCGTAATTATTGTGACGAAGCGACGCTCTAATCTTGATTGATTTCCGATCACCGCCAGTAAATACTACAAAGTCTCCCCCATTAATTTTATCTGTCTTTGGGGGAAATACGTTACGGGGCGCAACATGTTCGGAATCGCAACCGCCAGAATTTGTTGTTTACGTTTCCTCGAATTTATGCAAATAAAGGAGCAAATGATAAAGCCGGGCCGGAATCAAATTAATTCGAGGGGGAGGAAAAATTGATTCGGGCGGCGGCATTGTTTCGAATAACCGACCCTCATTAGTTACATTGTCCTAGGAATCTATCCATCTGTGAAGCCTGTGTGCTCTCTGTTACATACGTCTGAACTACAATAATGGATATGAGCCCGACCGTGCTGTATCTCTGTGTTATTCGCTTTTAACTTGCGGTGAATAACAGAGGACCTTCGGGGGTTTATAGGGTGTGATAATTGTTTCAACAAAGATATTTACCATTCAGCAAAACCATTTCAATGTTTCACCAATTTCAAAACATGCTTTAAAAGCTGCTTTATAAAAAAAATATCTGAAATTAACGTCATAAATCAGTCATTTAACCAAGTGTACCAAATTGTCGCTGAAATAATACACGGCTCCTTGCATAATGAGGCTTCACCCCAACCTTTGCCTCGTAGACCCATATCTCAGTTAATATTGTTTTTGTTTATGGGATCCATAACTACCTACAGAAGCAAGTGAACGGCATTAGCCGGAGACCTAATTTCTTATTCGTTAAACAACGTTCGGGCTTGCGCGCGATTCGGGTTAGGGCCGCCGACCCTAATCCCGGTTAATTTGTAAAATTCGGGAGCTTATAAATTTATGCAAATTAGAGCCACTGCTCTTCCCGGAAAAACTCACTTTCGGCGCAGCCTACGCTCTATTTTCGCGCCATTAGCATTTTACTTTCCGCGTATACATAAAACATGAAACCGTAAGCGCGTAAATAGTATGTACACAAATCTGTAACCGTGTGGGGTGGTTTTTAACGTAACCCCCCCCCCTCCCGAAAAACGCACGCCTCCGATCACATTTTTTCTCTTTCGTTATTATTTCTAGCACCCACGTGCTTTTTATTCTAGGCCATGACAAACTAATTCAAAAATTAACGAATTCTAAGGAATGATCCACTTAAAAAAATTAAATTCATCAAAACTTTACTGAACTTTTCAATCTTGGTGAACAACAGTGAAACAGATTGAAGCTATGCAAAAAAACTATTCCCATTTGTTTATTGTTCATTGAGGAGAAGTCTCTATTTGTAGCTCTAGAACCGCCCTATTCGTTTTCATACAATGAAGCTACAACCCTGTGCTTTCCAAGTACTAGTGACAGTAAACATCCTGTATATGCAATGTTTATTAGAAAACTCAGGAATGATTAAAAAGAGAGAGAGAGAGAGTAAATTGAGTTACACTATTCAAGAATTGTCACTTGATCTATAGAATGGAGCTATACTTTGTGCAATGTTATTTACTTCAGTAAAAGTAAACACTATATCTTTGGATTCATTGTTACAAAAGAAAACCTACGTCTCAACAATATTCGAAGAAAGGCTTCGCTGTACTTAGATCTATAGAGTAAAGCTATGCTCTTACAATTCACTTTTATTTAAAAAATTATTCGTATTTCTATAGATTGCTCTAAATTGCTGATTGTTTCTAACAGAAGGAAATTATTGCAAGGTTACCTTTCAAGAACGCTTAAAGAAAGAAATATAGCTGGTATTTCAAGAATAGTTAGCTTAATCTATAGAGCGAAGCTACGCTCTATGCAATCTTGTTTACTTCACTGAAAGTAAGCAACATATCTTTGGATTGATTGTTACAAAAGAAAACCTACATCTCAACAATGTTCGAAGAGAGAGCCGTTAACTTCTATAGAGTAATTCTACGCTCTTACGTTTCACTTCTACAAAAAAAATGTGTCTATACCTCTATAAATAGATCTAAATTGTTGGTTGCTTCAAATAGAAAGAAATTATTACAAGGTTATCTTTCAAGAACGGTTGGAGAAAGAACTATAGCTTCGCTGTGCGCAGATCCATAAAATGAAGCTATGATTTGAGCGATTCAAATTTCTTTACTTGTGTAATTAATAATCTCAATCTCTAGAACAACTGAACTGGGTTGGTATTTTAAGAATAGTCAGCTTAATCTATAGAGCGAAGCTCTACTCCATGCAATTTTGTTTACTTCAGTGAAAGTAAACAACGTATCTGTGGATTTATTATTGCAGAAGAAAACCTACATCTCAACAATGTTCGAAGAGAGGGCGTTAGCTTCACTGTACTTAGATCTATTGAGTAAAGCTGTGCTCTTACGATTCACTTTTATAAAAAAAAAATTGTCTGTTTCCTCTATAGGTTGATCTAAATTGCTGGATACTTACAATAGAAAGAGATTATTGCAAGAACGCTTGGAGAAAGAAATATAGCTCCGCTGTGCTCATATCCATCGAATGAAGCTATGGTTTGAGCGATTCAAACTTGTTTACTACTGTGTAATGAAAAATCTGTAGCTCTAGGACTACTGAATTGGGTTAGTATTTCAAGGACAGTTAGCTCATCCACGGAACGAAGCTACGCTCTTTGTCTTTCGGCCTTGGTTACTCAGGTGATTTACGAATTTACTTTTATAGAAAGTACAGTTGGAGAGAGTAAATTGAAGCTTCGCTGTGTAGTGATTTATAGATTAAAGCTATGCGCTTTGAGTGATTAAAATTTATTCGCATGCTCACTGAAAAATTTTGTATGTGTATTGGATCGGTATTTCAGCAATAGTTCGCTCGATCTGTAGAAAAAAGCTATGAAGTGCACTTTCCAGTTTTTAGTGAAAATGAACAACCTATGTTTATTGTTACAGAAAAAATACATTTCAAGAATGATTGCAGAAATTAAATTGAGTTCATCTTATTTCACTTTCCTGTTTACAGACGGAATGAAGCTCTATATCTCCAAAACTGAAGATTGACCAGAGAGCTAAGCTATCCTAGGACTAACATTTCTTGCTTCCGTGCTGATGCGTGCCGTCTGTAGCATTGCTCGACTTAGCTAAAATGAAGCAAAAATCTTTAAATATAAGTACAGTGTTTAGCTTAGTTTAGCTTTTCAGTTGAATCTCTAACTGAGGTATCAATCTTAATACCGTAGTGTCCAGATCTAGGAGCTATACTCTAGGCTTTCCAAACACATTTACTTTCATGAAAGATAACCGTATGTGACTTATCGGGCAAGAAAGCGTTTTCGTTTTACATTCTTTATTTAGAATTCATTTTCGTCTTATGTCCACCTTTTTTTTTTCAAGTTTCTGGATCTACAGAGTGAAATTGGAACCTATTTACTTGTTGCTTGTGTCCCCATAAATACATCAATATCAATCAGGCTAGATTTATAGCAGAAAACTATACCTTGTGTTTCTTAGAGATTAGATACTCTTCAGTTTGTCGGAATTTTAAATTAGATGCATCGATACCATGTTAGAAAAGCATCTGTCTCAAGAATTGTTGTAGATAATAGCTGTTAGTTTCTCCGAGCCTAGATCTATAAAACAAAGCTGTGAACTGATTTTTAAGCTTGTTTGTGTTACATGTTCCTAAAGACACATCGATATAGCTTTGTTCGCTTCTATAGAATCAAGCCTTCGGTTTATTTACTTTATTTACATCGATGTTACTAGAACATCTATAACTCGAAAACATTTATAGAAAGTAAATTGTAATCTTAATACTTCGCTCTGTTTGAAATCTATAGACTTAAGCTACTTTCTGAACTTTTTAGTACAGTTTGCTTTATGTATTCTCATACATAGATAGCCAATAAATATCTCAAAATGTTTGTTGATTAGCTTCACTATGCCTAATCTATAAGTAGAGTGAAGCTATAACCTAAGCCTAAGATTTCTCATAACAAAATCTATAACTCGGAAACGTTTCGAGGTAGTAGGTGTTAGTCTTCACCATTATCTATAGCTGTGTCGTAGCCTATAGAGTAGCTGTTAAGTGTTCCCAGAGATACATATTGACATCTTGTCAGACGAATCTAAGCTTTCCTGTTAGGTTCGCCTTACATAGTTCTATAGAAAGAAGTTGTACGCTGAAACTTTTCAACTTAAAAACTTCATATATCTCCGTACATCAATAACATATGATATAGGTAGTTCTATAGGTAGTTCTTCTGTTAGCTTCAGTATGCCTAGGTCTATAGACTTAAGCTTGAGATTTCACATCATAATAAAATCTGCAACTCGGAGACGTTTTGAAATAGTATGTGATGATCTTTACCCATTTTCTACAGCTGTGGTGTGACAAGATCTGTAGAGTAAAGCTATGCCCTAGGTTTTTCAGATTTGTTTGCTTTCATCCCAGGCTCATGTTCCTCCATTACTTCGTTACTACTTTGATACCTCTTTCATTTTTAAATCATTTTAAATTATTAGATAATAAACTGAGGTCTTCTCCTTAGCTTCACCATGCCTAAGTCTACAGAGTGAAGCTATAACTTAAGTTTGAAATTTCACATAATAACAAAATCTTTAACTCGGAAACGTTTTGACATAGTAGGTGTTGGTCTTCACCATTATCTATAGTTGTGAAATGTCAAGATCTATAGAGTAAAGCTATGCCCTAGGTTTTTCAAATTTGTTTGCTTTCATCCTGCTTCTTTCAGTTTGGAATCGTTTTTAATTATTTAAACTCCCGTCTCAAAGAAGAATGTAGATTCGTCTATATTAATAGAATAATCGCTTCTAGCTATTACTTCTCTGTTTAATGTACCGAAATACTGTTGGAAATAATATGAGAAAATCACAAGTTAGCAAAGTGTAAAGTATTCCTCGTGTAGCGTGTGTCACATAGTAGTACAGAATTTAGCGCGAACTCGAGAAGTTACAAACTGTTTAAATATTTAACGCAGTTATGGTTCTACACTCGGGATCAATAAGGAAGATGTGGAACTACGAATTAACGTGCTGGCTGAAGAGATTAATGTGTTTGAACTTACCGAAGGCGCGTCAGAAATTCGTTTCTAAAATAAAACCCTCCATTCAATGATGGAAATAAACTCGCAGATGTTGAGAAGATATAGCACAGTAAAACGTAATCTGCTGCACTGGACAGGGGGTTTGTTTTCTTCTGTCTGGTTTACTATTCCAAGTTCCGGACGGCAGCCATCCGAAACGACGGCAGTTAGAACGGACGCTTCCTGACTCTAAATGACTGGACGGGAATTTGTATTCCCGAACTGTCTCCCGTACAAACAAATGTCTGCCCGGCGATATGCTGGCAACTGTAACGTTTTGGACTTGATTAAATATTATCGAAAAACTGAAGCTCTAACACCAAATAAACTTTGCGAGAGACGAGTTCTCGTGTTTATTTAATGAGGGGGGCGAAACCAAATTCGAAAGACAACTTTAAAAAGATATTTGGGCCGAAACTTTCCTCCTGTACTAAATTTAATTTCAAGGACTTTCTATTTTGAATTATTTCAGCCGCGAGCTTTCGATTAAAAAAGAAAGAAGGGGGTCCGTTGAAATTTTCTCTGAAACAAAGCAATTGGCATTGATCGAAATTTGATTAAAAAGAGCATTCCCATAGCCGATTGTGTCTAACCCGATTGAGTGGAAACAATGAAAAACTTGTTATTTATTCGAACTGAAATAAATGAGTAGCTTTAAAACGTCGACGGTCCTGACCTACTTCCTCACTTCCTCAAATGGAATAAAAATTGCATAATTGAATTTCGCGATGTTTTCTTAAGGCGCTCGAATAAAAGTAAAATCTCAAGATCCTTTTCAATGGCTCTCGCAAATTCACAAGTTTACAGCGCGCTTATGAATAAGCTCCTTTTTGCTTTCATATTTAAATCAACGTCATCAACATTCGCCTAAATAATAATTATTAATTACGAGACGCAAGTATTTCTTGATTTAAAATGGATGTCGTAAATGTGGCTGGCTCATGTACGAGTATAAGGACGACATAAGTGAAAAGCCCCAAGGCAAGCAGTACGACGGGTTTCAATTCAATATTATGACATCTGTTACACCCTGCAGCAGACTCTGAATATGTGATAATCGAGGGCTCAAGTTAGTATGCAAGACATCGTCTCCGCTGCACTCGTAATAATCGATGATTCCCTCCTCGTGAAGTTAAGTTACAACTCGCGACGCAATCCTTTAAACGACGAAGATCCTCTGAAAATACAAGAATAATTTTCCCCCGCATAATAACCGGAGACGGAAAGATTTGCCGCCGCTTTTGCCTCGTTGATCTTTCGAGCGTAAACTTCCGCCTCGCAGGAAGCGCAGAATAAAAATTACGACTCCTTTTGTCGAAGTTTCTGAAGAGTCGCGACGGCCATCAGAAAAATGAAAGCAAGCATATGCGAGTCTGTTATATTCGACACGCTAAATTAACGAAGTCTTGATGATGTGAGCTCCAAAGAACCCCCCTCCTCATCTTTATTATTTAGTTAGATTTGAATTGCAGATTTAAGTACTTGCTGAATACAAAAGTTTAACTGCTTTACATAAAAGCAAAATAAACAATTTATTGCAGATTCAACCACTTTCGAGTTAAAAAAAAATGGGTGGATGCGCCGGTATAACACAGGGTTACCATAAAGTATTTATGTTAATGTTTGGTTTACACCACTTCAGGTCTTTCATGAAACAATAAAATATCTATTAAGTCAGTTTCAACCGCAGCTTTGGACTTGTAAAGGCGCAATTTTATTTTATAGATGCCTTGCATGTACTTATAATATTAAATTTAAAAAAACGTTTTAATTCTTATTGCGTTTTTATTATATAAAGTGTTACAATGTAATAATTAATATATACACAAGAGACTATGTTTAAATATTAAACAATAAATAGTACTTAAATATTAGAGTCAATAACTAAAAGTACACATATTCCTTGCTCGGATATTTGCTACAGAAAATAAAAATTTCCCTATGAAAGTACAAAGTCTATGTTTTACATTAGCATTATTATAAATACGCTGTACAGATTATGTACACATTCCATGATAATAAGTTCTGAATACACAATACATCTGATTGTGAGATGAATAAAAAAGTAATTGATTTGTGAGATGCATAAATTGGCCGACATAAATTCACATAAATCCACATAAATTCATCATATTTTTTAATAAAAAACGAAAGCATTTGCACTTTCAAACAATCATTCATGATACAATATTCAATGAACATTTTTCTTCCACAAAAGAGTTCATAGTCTGATAAGCAACTAATGTTATCGAACAGAATAATTATCAAAACAGACAAGTTTAAAATTAACTTGTGAATGAAAAACCAGGCCTTAATCACTTAAAAGCAATTTAAATAAATTTTCTGTTTAAGTTACCGATAGGCACATAATTTATTGAACTGACGAATTTTCAATTGCCTTTTACCTCTTAATGAAAATGTTTTAATACGAATATGAAATTTTAAAATGATTTAATTAATTAATTAAACAAAATGTGTTTAGATTTTCACAGTTTATTACTTAACACATAACAATTGTTTCAGTACACAGTACCTTCGTCAGATGTGAGCTTAAACTAACTAAAATATAAAACAACATGCCTAATGGGCTACCTGCTTCGAAAATAACCGACTAAATTCTGTGAAATGTGTGAATGAGAAAAAACAGATGTTTACTAGTAGAATAAATTTAATAAGGGTGAACTATTTGTTTCCGTTTGATCATTTAGCAAAAAGTTAGAATTTTTAAGTTTATTGATTTCCAATGATTCGAGCAAATTTAATCTTTTACCTTTATTTTCTATGTGCATTATTTTGAATTCAAAATTAGAGAGGTGGTTATTGTCTATTAAATGGTTTGCAAAAGTCGAGTCGATTTTATTGTTAATGAATGAATTTCTGTGTTCGGTTATACGCTTTTTAAATGATCTTCCTGTTTAACCTATATATACCTTTGGGCACATATTGCAGAATAACTTATATACATATATACAATACGTGCCCAAAGGTATATATAGGTCAAACAGGAAGATCATTTAAAAAGCGTGTAACCGAACACAGAAATTCATTCATTAACAATAAAATAGACTCGACTTTTGCAAACCATTTAATAGACAATAACCACCTCTCTAATTTTGAATTCAAAATAATGCACATAGAAAATAAAGGTAAAAGATTAAATTTGCTCGAATCATTGGAAATCAATAAACTTAAAAATTCTAACTTTTTGCTAAATGATCAAACGGAAACAAATAGTTCACCCTTATTAAATTTATTCTACTAGTAAACATCTGTTTTTTCTCATTCACACATTTCACAGAATTTAGTCGGTTATTTTCGAAGCAGGTAGCCCATTAGGCATGTTGTTTTATATTTTAGTTAGTTTAAGCTCACATCTGACGAAGGTACTGTGTACTGAAACAATTGTTATGTTTTAAGTAATAAACTGTGAAAATCTAAACACATTTTGTTTAATTAATTAATCAATACGGATATAAATTTTCATCAAGTAAAGGCCGAATCAATCCAACATTTAAAATGATTTGTTATTTAAAATTGCATCAACTTATGCACCTCTACTTTTATAATAACATAAATCATACGTCTTTGGTACAAAAAAAAAAACCTAATAAAATAAAACAATATAAATGGCACTACTTGACCATAGAATTATCACAATTAATTTAGATTACTCGCGCCTATGCTACATCCGAGAATTAACGAATGAGCAAATAATATCAATAGCATGTAACAATAAATAATCATCGAGATTTTCTCTGTATTTACATTAAACCAATTAAGTAATAGGAAAATAAAACCTCTGATTAACGCAAACAAATTTTGACGTCTCCTCGTTTCATCTTCACTGTAGTTGCTGCTGCTGCAAAGTTGAGAAGGCAGTATTGGTATTTTTCGGCTGTAACAAAGGCAATTCTGGGCACTGCCTCAGCAGAGAACACGCAGGTGAAGTGACGGGTATCACCAGGGTTATTCCTGAGGAATACGCTGCCGGTATCTTTATGTGAGATGTGTTCCTAAAACCAAAGCGCAGCTCCCGTCTGCTCTCATAGATTAAATTCGCCACTTGTCCTAAAAAAAAAAAGTGAATCAGTACTTATACTTCATTGAAAGTTGAAGTTGAAATTGTAATTGAAATTGTTATTACGTACCTACTACATTAATTCTACGCCATCTATAATCTTTAATTTTCATAATCTCCGGCAAATCAGTCTTAAAATTCCATCGAGTAAGAACGTCTTCCCTTCGAATCAACAGAACTGACTCCGAGCATAATTGAGGCCACAAGTGTCCGGCTTCGACGCACTCAATCGGGTTTGTTAAGTAAATTCCTTTGGGCCCAACACCGAAAATCATCTGGTGATGCCATGCGTCGGGGATAGTTCCCCCGATGCACTTCTGCAAATTCAACGTGGCGACCGGAACTGCGCCCTTTTTAATCCAGAAACCCAGCCAGGTGTACAAATTCACGATTCGTTCCGGATACATGTGAAAAAACCTTGCGTACACCTGCCCGTTGGTCACCTTCCCCAGGCAATCGATTATATCTCGGTGAGTCGTCCCAGCAATGCTCCTCGACAGCAAATATTCACACAGAGGACTCGAGTTCGCCCTCAACCGAGTTGTAATACACTCGATGACTTTCTCCAAAGGTGGAATCGGGAACCTCAAAGCGCTTAGCACATTTAACACCGAAGTAGCCCCGCACGCCGACGGCCCAATTTGAGATACCTGCTTGAGATGCGCTTCCTGTTCGGTCCAGATCATGATCGCCTCTTTATGCTGAGTTACATCGAATATGTCTTTGGTTAATAAGTGATCGTAATACAACCATTTCGGGAAAGACTTCACAGGTAGGTTTTCACTGGGCGATAAAACTTCGCCTTTCACACAATGATACCTTCGAGCCATGTTAATATTCTGAGAAGCCACCGTGCGCTCTAACACACTGCAAGTCCAAGGCATTCGCTTGTAGCATTTAACAACTCGGACGTTATTATTTTGGATAATATTACTAAAATTCACTTTACTACTGCTGGGGCCGGGTAAATCGAGATCGCTTTTTCCATTGACTTTCACAGAGTCCACGTCACATGGATTGTGATCAGTGGAGTGGACGAGAACGTCCTCGTCGATTTTCCCGTCTTTTTCCTTCTCGTCTTCGGGTAAATTCTCCGCACATTCCACGTCATCGTTTGATACGCTGTCGGAGTCAGCTTCGCCCGAAGGGCCGGGGTCGAAATCCATTTCCAAAAAGTCCATTTCCGGGCTGGAATTTTGCCTGTTGGAAGGATTAGGCGATTCCAAAGGGGGCATGTCTAAGCTGAAAAATGATGTCGGTAAGTCTGCGACTTGATCACCCTTGTACGTGTAAATGCACCCGTCGTCTGACAACGATAGTAACTCGTCATCGTCACTCGAACTAACCGCATCTAGTTTAACCTCAATGTTTTTGTTATAACTACAGCAAGGATCTGGGGTGCAGTTAACTGGGTCTGTATCACATTGTGGTGGCTTCGCACTGCTCTTCTCACTTAAATAACTGCAGCTCTCAGCCGATGTCGACTTAAAATACGGACTTGGTGAGATGCCGTTTGATATGCCGTTCATCTTTAAAATGTCATTCTCTAACGAACTAACCAAAAGGGATACTTCCTCCACGTTGTTGTTTACCTTGATGGACTTCTTTGCTGGGTTGCCTTTGATTTTTACGGCAGGCTTTGTCTTGGGTATCGCTCCTTTGCTTTCTTGTGTCCCCCGGCTCTGACTTGTTAGATTTGCGTTACTGTCGGCGCTCGCTAATTGCTGGCTCGATTCAGTTTCCTCCGGCAATCTACTGTGTGATTCTTGAGTTGAATTCATATTTTGGGAGCTGACGGATTTAACCAACAAATTAAACCCAACTTGTTCACCAGTTGCTGTTTACATCTTCGCTGCGCGCTCTTCTTTGTTCGTTTTATGTAGTACTTTATCGTTTCTTTTGATATTATTATCAATAATAAGAGTTTTTACGCATTATCAAAAGAAAGTATAATTAATTTGACATTACAGTTTTTTGACACCACATTGTCAGTGTTACCAACCATAAATACAATCAGTGTCCTCAATCTCAAACAACGAAATTTAATCGTTCCCAATAATTTACCAGGACTTTATACTGACGAGGCAACAAATAGGCACGAAATAACTGTCCAGAGGATGCTCAAAAAGATTATACATACAAAAAAGATTAATTTTAAGTCTCAATACTTTTATTGAATATTTTTTGTTATAATTAAAAAAATTGAACATTTGAATTTTGTTTGTACAATCTAATTTTATATGCGTATTTCAATAATCAAACAAAAATAAAATTCACGATTCAGTAGTGTTTTTTGGGGGCGGTCTAAAAATCCCCACGACAACCGCATGGTCTCGTTCATAGGGTTCCAGTGTGATTTGTTCCTGAGGTTTCAACTTATCAGCTTGCAGCTTCTTAACTTCGGCAGCGAAAACAGCCACCGGTTGTGCTGTAGAATCGATGCAGGATGCTTTAATTGATATCACAAAGTGTCCTCCGTTCTTGAGGAAGTGTTGGGCGTTCAACGCCACTATTCTGGCTTGATCTGGCTGGGCTACGTCTGCGAATATCGTGTCAACCATTCCCACCAACATTCTGTATTTATGCGGATGTCTAGCGTCTTCGATTATTGGAATAATATTAGTCCTTTTCTTCGCTACGTTTATGAGGTCACGCCCGGATCTGTGTGAAAATTCTACCGCGTAAACTAAGCCTTCCGGCCCAACTATATCTGAGACGTGAGACACCGTTGTGCCTGAAGCAGCTCCCAAGTAGAGGACCTTACTCCCAGGGGGCATGTGAATTTTATCGATTCCCCCCAGGACTGCTGCCGCTAGCTTGCTACGAAATGGGTTCCAAACTCTGTATTCGATTTTGTTACCATCGTTCTCTACCGAAATTCTTTTTTCACCGTATACCTCAGATCCAGGAACTAAGTTTAGAGTGACGAGGGCGTCTTCTTTTCCTCGTGCTATGAAAACTCCCTCGTGTCTGTGCGGTTCGATAACTACACTTTTGCCTCCCTTGAATCCACCTCGACCACCTCCACGTCCTCCTCCTCCTCCTCTTCCAGGACCACCACGTCCTCCTCCTCCTCTTCCAAATCCACGTCCACCACCGCCGCCGCCTCCACGTCCAAAGCCGCCTCGTCCACCACCGCCGCCGCCTCCACGTCCACCACCGCCGCCTCGTCCACCGCCTCCTCGGCCTCGCCCGAAGCCGCCTCTTCCACCGTTACCTGGTGAAAAACCCGGTCTACCCATTGCAGATTAATAGCGACACACAAAAAGTGTAATAACTTTTCTTTTCGAAGAATTACAAAAGAATACAAACACGTGCGACCACCATTAGGCTATGACATGAAGTTAGCACAAAGCCACTGTAACTGCCAGTGTTGCCAACAGTGGGAAGTTCATTCCACTAAATGGGAGATCCAAATCAACCAGAATTCCACTAACTTTTTTACCAAGTAAAGTAACATAAACTATTTTTAATATTTAATTATAAATAATTTTTGAGTGTATTGGGGTTTTGGCATTTTAGATCTATAAAGTTGAACAATCATGGTTAAAGGTTATTCCAAATATGCGAAAAATTAAAATAATAAGAGTTTAAGAAAAAAAAAATAAAAGTAAAATAATTTACATCAAGTAAATAAACTTAAAACGTAATATATATCAAATAAAATAATTATTTACCAATAAGATACGGTACAACACTAAATTTCACTACTGTGTTTAATAAAAAAAATTGCAACAAACGACCAAAGCGTTCAGGACTCCCTTTTATAACCTCGGGCTACGTAAAATTCTGGAGCCTTCCCCGATTTCCTACGGAATAATTATGTAGTTCTGCCTTTCGATAATAGAGTAGTAAACGAAAAAAAAAAGGAAACGCCAGAGTGCAGAATTGAAAAGACAAGACATTGGCAAGACATTTAAAAATTTTTATTAGGAAAAAAAATCATTATTTTACAAACAGCTTGTATTTTGTATTTTTTGAAATTAAAAAACTCATTCCACCAGATTTTCCACTATACCACTAACTACCAAATTTCGTCACTAGATGGAACTCTCAATCCACCAGATTTAGTGGAAATTCTACCAAGTTGGCTACACTGGTAACTACTGCTTTTAATTTCAGTGGTGAGCAAATCAAGCATCAAATCATGATTTAATAATTAACACATTTATACATTTCGGAATTCTATGTATTGAGCCCTCACAGTAGTTAAAAGAGACTGATCTAAATGTTAGAAGTAATTCAAAGTGAAGTTCATAATTCTTTAATTTTTTGAACTTCAATCTACGTGTCTTTAATCTCATCGTTGAGTCATCGAATTTGAATAATCAATCTTTTTCTCTTTTTCATTTATCCATTTATTATACAGTTTACAGTTTTTAATTCTCTATTTATAAGTTACTACCTATGCCCTTGATTTCTACATGGTTTATTCAACACAGCAATCAGTGATTTTTCACTGGTATCAGCAGTGTTATTTTGCCACTGTCCCTATCTAATATTTACTTTACTTTAATAATCGATTAAAGTTTCTCAAAATATCTATCGAATATATACTAATAGCGTTTTCCACTGGCTGCACTAGTGTACCTTGAGTGTATTTTTATCTCGGTTCAACTGTAATAAAACGAGATAGAGATATCCTGAGTGCACACCGGTACAGCCAGTGGAAAACGCTATAAATTGTGTTAATTTATAGGGTGCGTTTCATTTGCGCGCTCAAATGTTTTGAGCGCTAATAAGCGTTGCTTAAACCATTCCGTTTGGGTTTGCAAACGCTTATAAAGCGCCAGCTGACGAAATGATAACGTCATATGACGTCATAGTTTTCGCTCACAATTGCTTATTCCATGGAGGTAGGGCAGCAAAAGCGTAAGCGCTCTAAGCGCTTATGCCCCTAACGGAACGTATGAGACGTGTATGAGAAGATCAGCTAATCATAAGCTGCATTCGATTCACACGTCGAATCAATTCGTTTAGATCAGTTTGGATCAGTTCACAATCGTGAAATTAATGTGATCCTTGATAGCGAAACGAACAAGTTTATCTGAACTGTTTTGTTTATCTATTGTCGCCACATAACCGACACATAAACTTAGTTTATCGATCTAATGATCTAAATGATTCTTTAAATAAGCAGGATCGCTTTGAATGAAGTGATTTGGATCACTTGAAATTATGGTGGGGGTTAACTGATCTGGCAGGAAACGAACGCAGAAAAGCTGTTGAATCGAATGTAGCTACAAGCTGCATTCGATTCACACGTCGAATCAATTCGTTTAGATCATTTTGGATCAATTCACAATCGTGAAATTAATAGCTGCATTCCTTTTGCCACAAATCTCAGATATGCTTATCTCAGATCATATAAATGTCGTTCCTTTTAGCATGAACAAGTGAGTTTGAACTGAGATTTCGATCTCCCCCCTTGCCGCTCAAGCACTACGTTTGAAGCGTTGATATCACGGGGGTCCGACTCAATAGGCAAAATGTGTATCACTTAGAAGGGTGGTTTGAAGTCAACTTAGTATTGAGATTTGGCGCTCACTTAGGAAGGGGTAATTTTGATACATGAGATTGCATAAAAATTTGCAAACGCGTATTTAACTGACAATTTTGGAAATCATTTACCCATACAACTTTTAAAATGTCGTTTATATCGACACAATTACACGAAATGCAGTGATTATACGTAACGAACTTTTCTAGAGCGTTCCATTACGACAGTGAGTTTGTTTGCGCACTTCCGCTTCGCTCAGCTCACATAAGTTGGCAAAAGGAAAGCACCTAATATGATCCTTGATAGCGAAACGAACAAGTTTATCTGAACTGTTTTGTTTATCTGTTGTCGCCACATAACCGACACATAAACTTAGTTTATCGATCTAATGATCTAAATGATTCTTTAAATAAGCAGGATCATTTTGAAGTGATTTGGATCACTTGAAATTCTGGTGGGGGTTAACTGATCTGGCAGGAAAGGAACGCAGAAAAGCTGTTTGGATCGATTTGGATCGATTTAGATCGATCCAAATCGGTGAATCGATTGCAGCTATAGTCAGATTATAAACAAACATTACACTTCAGAAACAGCTGCAGCAGCTATGATTGGATCAATTTCACTACTAAAATTATATTTTTAAGGTTATGAATTCGTTGTGCGAACAAAAGTCAAAAGAAACACCTTTGCATATAACGGCTTAAGCGACTAAACGCCAGAGGAAACAACAGAAAGTAAATAATAAATTTTAATTGCGTTGGTCAACCTGAATCACTAAGACTGTCATTGTGACGTTTGAGGTTATGTTTTATTTCCGCAAGCCAATTTTGTGCATTCGCTTTTGAAATGTCTAGCAAATTGATCGATGTCGATGGCTCTCTGCTCGAAGGAGTAAATGCGAGTAAATTAACTCAACCTTAACTGTAACTTGCTAATTTTAGGGCGGCCAAATTCTCCGAATTGCCCTGACGATTAGCGTTTTGAGTAAGAAACCCGTTCGCATTTTCAACATAAGGGCAGGCCGCAGCAAGCCCGGCTTGATGGAACAACACTTAAAAGGTAACAGACGCGTTTGTATTAAGACTTAAATAAAAATTGGCCAAGTACTTTAGGGGTTGAGTTAGTTCGTGACATCTGCAACGCAAAAGTCCGAGGTGCCGAAATAGGCTCTTCAGAGGTTGAATTCATTCCGGGGAAATTACAAGGCGGTCAATTCAAAGCTGCAGTGAGGACCGCCGGAAGTATAAGCCTTTTGCTCCAAGCTGCCCTACCTTGCACATTATTTGCCGCTTCCGATACGAGTTTGATTCTTCAAGGAGGGACTAACGCGGAGATGGCACCCCAAATTGATTATACCACCGAAGTTTTCAGACCAATCATGGAGAAATTTGGAGCCACATTCGATTTCTACCTGATTAAACGCGGGTACTTCCCGAAGGGTGGGGGTGAAGTCAAGGTTAACGTTAAGCCCGTGCACCAGCTGAAAGCGGTACAAATGGTAGATCAAGGCAGCATTACAGCTGTATATGGATGGAGTTTTGTTGCAGGAACATTGCCGTTAGGCTTAGCGCATTCTATGGCTAATTCTGCTTCTAGTGCTTTAAGGTCTTTCCACAGGAATATTAGCATCGAGAGATATAAGGAATCGAGTGAGATTGCCACAGGAAATTGCTCTGGGATTGTGTAAGTTTAAAGGTTTTGGTGTGGCAATTTTTTGTAAGTCTTGGTTTTTAGTTTGGTGGCAGAAACGAGCACAGGTTGTATTTTGGGTGGGTCTGCATTGGGCAGGAGAGATGAAAACCCGGAGCAGACGGGCCTGAAAGCCGCCGATGATTTACTTAATGCGATATCGACGGGGGCTTGTGTTGATCAACACAGTCAAGATCAAATTATTGTTTTGATGGCGTTAGCCGAAGGTCATTCAAATGTACGAGTGGGCGAGATAACCATGCACACAAAAACTGCGATATTCGTCGCAGAAAAACTTACAGATGTAAATACTTGTTTTCTTTAAGTGAATTTAGAATTATGCAGTGTTTGTTTTCAGGCAAAGTTTCAAATTACAAATTGTGATGGATATTCGATTATAGAGTGCGATGGTATTGGTCTGAAGACTTAATATACGTCAGTATTGTGAGCATTAGCATAGAAATTTTTGAAGAGTAACTCGTTGCTTCTGCTAATGTACTAATTAATTCCTCTGTGTTTTTTTTTTCTATTGATTTAATTCATTAAAGTGAATGTCGGCAAAGTTTTGTGTCTCTCCCCGCCTTTGTTCAGTTCTGAAAGAAACGATCAGCACAGATTAAATTTTATTTTTTTATTTCACCTTAAAATTCACAAGCTCTAATTCAGTTTATTACTTACAAAGCTGATTTTATATCGTATATTAAGAAAAGCAATTTGTTTATACAAAATATACATAAATTATTACAAACTATTTAATACTTTATGTTATATAATAATAAAAAAGAAACTATTCGTCGTTCTGCAACAGACGGTGACGTGCGTGGAAAGTTCCTATGCTTACAATACTTAGGCACATGAAAGGCACTATTGTCTATTTAATTACTTGTGTTTAAATAAGTACTGCGGTCTACTAGTTTGTTTAACGTTTATTAAGCGACTGCGTTGAGTATTTCACTTTCTCGTTTCTTCTTCAGTGCTTCATCATCGATGCACACTAATTTCGTTTATAAAATACTGTGATCTCTTAAAAGCTATATTTACATATGTACAACAATATGCATTATTACAATAAAATATGTAAAGCATCATTCAGATATAGTATTTATTATAACAATGTAAATAATGGAATGATTTAGTATGTTTATAACTTTCGTTCATAATTTTATGATTTATCCACAAAGTAATTTCGTTTCGATTAAATTAAAAGAAAGAAAGACGTAACAATAAATAGTGAAAGATATATGAAAGATGCGCAGTTATTTTCCGATGAAGATATAAAACTATACTAAACATTGTAATAAAAAATCAGGAACAATATAATAAATACAAAAAGAGAGACGTTTAAAAAACAAACCTATTTACAGAAAAGGTTACTATCAAAGTATTAATATTAATAATTAAAATTAAATAAAAATAATTTCATATACTTCTAACAAAACCTGTTTAAAATTAAAATAAAAACAAAAATAAATGAATGTATTAATTAATATCACACTTGCAACAAACAATTGTTTGTTTGTGTCACTTGAAGGAGTTTATTTCTTTAATTAAAAAAAAAAAACATCACGAGATCATTACGATCATAGCTTTCAGCTATCATATGGTTTTTTTCTTTTTTTGTTTAACTTCTTGTTTTCTCTTAGATATTTTCACACGGAAAGTAGGGGCCCCCCGAGCATAAATTTAACATGACGTCATAGATTTTAAAACAGATATCACAGTAAATACAAATAAAAAATTTCAACTAAAAGAATAAGCTAGTAAAAGAATTTTAAGCAATTTCTTTTTAATATTACTAAATACTTAAATTATTATGGTATCAGTACTGAAGGCTTTAAACATATACTGTGGCCTCCTGAAAACACAAGTGAAACCTTTTAAATACAAACGATTTTTTTTTTACTAAAAATTAGTATTATTTTATTATAGAATGTAGGAGTGCACATTAACTCTTCAACATAATACTGTTTAATCTTTTCTTAAATGGCAAGTTCTACATGTACTTTATTATCAAATAAATCCTAAGCTATTTAGACTTTCGATATTTAGCAATAGTACATAAAAATTGCACGTAAGTTTGAAGAACGAAAGAGTAAAAAAAAAGAGAGCCCCCAATTCACACAAAACTTGAAATAGTTTCTATTACACTGGCCCCACGAAGGTCATTATTAAACAAGCACTGTAAGCACATCGGCACTCGTACTCGAGTTCTGTTGTGAAGTCCTCTGCTTATTTACATTTATAACACTTTTACTAAAGTCCTTGTGTCCGGACGAGTCGTCGAAAGCGGCCGTGTTTTTCCTGACGTCTGGGTTCTGCGCCTTGTACAACATAATTTGACTATTCCTGTGCGTCGGCTTTAAGCCTTCGTTTAAGTCGTTGAGCTTGAGCGCGTTTTCGGCGCTCGTGCCGGGTACGACGAGCATCGTCTTCCTAGTGGGGCAATCAGCCTCAGAAATCATCTCCAGCATCTCGCTGGAGCTTTCGTGCTGGTGAATGGAAGACAGAGGCCGAACGACACTGACTTTGGGCAGGTCCAGGGCACAAGCGCCTGCACTGTTGATGCTTCCCATACTGCCTTCTTCTTTCAGTGGATTCGCATACCTCCTTAAATTCTCTTCGTTCTGTAAATTATTTTTTTCGTCCTCGTGGTTTCTGTGGCAAGAATCTCCTGAAGGAGAAAGGTTGACTCCACTCAATCCTAGGTTTCTTCGCTTCTGTCTTATGTAGAGGAGCACAGCGCATGCTGCAGCGCAAAGTCCAAGTATAATGAGGCACACCAAAGCGATCAGGTATTTATTGCTGCCGGGTTCTTCGGATACCAAAGCCGTTTCCACTTTGACTTCCATGATTGAAGTGAGGGCCAACAGCGAAGTCTGTTTCCTGGATATTGCTTCCCCCAAGATCCTTATACCTTCCAAGACACCCTCTTTTCCAGACTGTAACGATATCACTTTTAATTTCATCAAACCAAACAATATGCCGTATTAACTTACCAAAGTAACTTCGACAGAATCATTGTACTCCATTTTTAAGTCGCACAGCAACACCAATTCGTTTTGTAGATCGTTTGCTGCCTCGTGGTTTGCCAACAGCTTCCGTAAATCACCGCAGAGGCCTTCGACTGTGACACCGTGAGGTAATTTGGCACGATCTAAAAGCAGTGTAACCCTCGCACATGTGTTGCTGAGGACAGCCTGATTTGGCCAGCATGTACTGGGGCTCGGCACAGACGGGGGTTTCACCCGACGTCCGCTTTCCAAGTCTCTGCATTCACCGTAGGGTTGGCACGGGGGCGTAAGGCAAGATTCGATTGACGTGGGGACGCACACTTGGTTCAAATTGCACACGTTATTGGGGGCGCTGGGGTTTCGGCAGTTTTCGAAGCCACACCATATTTTAGTGCATTTCACCATGCTGTTCATGCAAATGCAGGTGTTGCACTCGTGCTGCCAAGTCGAGTTATTTTCTAAAGTATGACCCTCCCAGGTACAACTACCCGGTAGTGGTAGATACGAAATGTCATCCACTGAAAATACCGTTAAATGACCTTCTGGTTTTAATTTGCATAAGATTGAAACTTACAGTTGCACATTTTCCCGCTTCGTCCAGGTGGGCAGATGCATTGAAAATCGCCGATGCCATCGACGCAAGTTCCTCCATACCCACAGGGATTGGACGCGCATTCATTGACGTTAATCCTACAATCAGGACCCGTGAATCCATTGGCGCACTCACAGAGAAACCAGTTGACCCCATCGATGCATTTCCCCCCGTTATAACAGGGTTGAGGCACGCAATCGTTAACGTCGTCTTGGCAGTGATTTCCTTCGAAACCATCGCGGCAAATACACTGGTAATAATCGCCGTTGTTAACACAAGTGCCCCCGTTAAGGCAGGGGTTGGATCTGCACGCGATTCGCTTCGGAATGTGGCAAGTCGTACCTGCGCCAAAAAAGGGCTTACCATACAAAATTTGCGCGAGGCAAAACGGGTTTACCTTCCCAACCTGGGGGACACCTGCAGATGAACGTGTTCCCCAAATCCTGGCAAGTTCCACCGTTCTTGCAAGTGCTGTGGTCGCAATGCCCGTCTTTCAGTTGACAGGTCTTTCCTTTCCAGCCGTTGCGACACCCGCACTGAAAATCCGCCACCTTATCCGTGCAGCTTCCGTTGTTCTGGCACGGATTTGGATTGCACTCATCAGTATCTGAAGAAAATTTAATAATAAACAAAATGAACAACAACAAATTGAAAGGGACGTACTTATATTGCATAGTGCGCCTTCCCAGCCCTCCTTGCAGATGCACTGGAACGCGTTCACTTTATCCACGCAAGTGCCCCCGTTTTCGCAGGGGTTTACTTTACAGTCGTTGATATCTGAAAGAGTTAAGGGTGTTTTTGCTCATTGTGAACTGGGGCGTTTCACTTACTTTCGTGGCAGTACTTCCCCGTGTAGCCTGGTTGACATGAGCAGCGGTACCCCATGCCTGGGGTGCTGATGCAATGGCCGTGCTCTCCGCACATGCTCGGGGCTGAAATTCTGCTGCCTCCAACTGAGACCATCATACAACTGCCCATATCTAAAAATGCCCCAAAATCAAAAACCACTTAATAGCCCCTTTACGTAAACAAAAAAATATTCCGCGACACAACTTAGAAAAGATACGTATACTAGTAAAAAGAAAAGAATTGGGATGTATAAAGGTTTATAAAGAAGTGCCAAATAAGCAAGTGAAGAACAAAACTTTCTTTCTTGTCTAAATAGTATAAGCTTTCAAAAGAAGTTGCGTTTTAAAACGCTGAAAGTGCTCGGTGATCACTGATCACTTTATAAGAGTAAATAATTATTTATCGAAAAGCTTTCTTGTCTAAACTCTATGGGATCCCCCAAAATAAGCTTCACAAAATGTTCGATAAAATCCATTTATAAAGGAGCCTCAAAAAGCAAGCAACGAATAAAAAAGTTGCCTAGGGGCTTCCCAAGTAACCTCCATTTGGGACCCTTAAAATATATACTTGGAAACCTATTTCAAAAAGGGGCTCAGAGGAAAAATAATCAACGGAAAAGTTTTATTTCTAAATAGGAGGGGGCTGTGCATCTAGGGTCCTTGCATCTAGGACTCTCAATATGTTCGAGGACCCAAAATAGGTGCCCCAAAAAAGAGCTGAAAAAATTTTTTGTCCTTTCTAAATAAGCTCTCAAAATAAGCTGCATGCATTGTCCCCCTAAAACAAGCTCTGTCTAGGAGTTAAAGGGGTTGGAGACCCTTTTTAAGAGGGCCCAAATAAACAAGCAATCAACAACAACAAAACTAAAAGTAGAAGTTTTCAAAATAAGTTGCGTTTAAGGCTCAGAGATCCGTTTATAAAAGAGGTCCAAATGAATAAGTTATGGTCGAAAAGCTTTTTTGTCTAAAGAGTAGGTTTTCAAGTGTATATTTTAAGGGTTCCAAATGGAGCTTACTTTGGGAGCCCCTAGACAACAAAAAACCTTTATATTCATTGCTTGCCTTTTGAAGCTCCTTTGTAAATAAATTATCGAACACTTTGAGGGTCCTATGTGAAGCTTATTTTGAGGGCTTCCTCCAAAATGTGTTCAATAGTCCAGTTATAAAGGAGTCTCCAAAAGCAAGCAATGAATAGAAAGGTCTTTTTGTTGTTTAGGAGCTTCCAAAGTAAGCTCTATTTGGAATCCTTAAAATATGTTCTTGGAAACCTATTTCAGAAAAGGGTTCAAAGAGAAAAATAATTGGAGGGAAGGTTTTTTCGTTCTAAATAGGAAAGGCTGCAAAAAGGGCTGAAAAGAGGTTTTGTTCTTTCTAAATAAGCTTCGAAAATAAACTGCTTTGCATTGTTTCCCTAAAACAAGTTCTGTCTAAGAGTTAAAACACTTGGTGACCCTTTTTTAAAAGGGTTCAAATAAACAAGCAATCAACAAAAAAACTTTTTTGTCTAAATAGTAGAAATTGTTTAAATAAGTTGCGTTTAGGGCTCGGAAATCCGTTTATAAAAGAGGTCCGAATGAGTAAGTATCTTTTATCTTTTTTGTCTAAACAACAGTAGGTGGTCCCCCAAAATAAGCTTCATCTAGGACCCTCAGAATGTTCGATAATTAATTTGAATTGATTTTGAAAAATCCCATATAGCTCAGTTGTACAATGCCAGTTTAAATTTAAGCTGAAATTTAAACCCATAACAACGATTATTTCATTAAGGGCCATATATGCACCAAATACTTTAATCGAGCTTAAATTTGAGTGGCGTTTATATTGTGACATTTGAAGTTTTATAATATTGTGTAAGTCACATTCTAAGTGATGCTTAAAGTTTAATTCGTTCGGTGCATACGGCCATAAGGCCCAGTTGTACAATGCCAGCTTAACTTTAAGCCAAAGCTTAAACCCTTAACAACAATTGTTGAAATAATCGTTGTCATGGGTTTAAGCGTCAGCTTAAATTTAAACTGGCGTTGTACAACTGGGCCTAAGGCGCAAATTCTAGTTTTAATTTAATCTGAAGCTTAAACCCATAACAATGATTATTTCAACAATTATTGGTGTTAAGGGTTTAAGCTTTGGCTTAGAGTTAAGCTGGAATTGTACAACTGGGTCTAAGTCACATGCTTGCCGGAATCCAGTTTTTGTCAAAAATCGATTGCTATATAAAGAAGAAACACCATCGAACCAAGCCACCTCCACCCAGAATTTGGGAAACAAAACGTACGATAATTCGAGAAACCCCATTAGTCAGTGACTTATGGGAAAGATCCCAATCACTAAGAAAAAAATGACAGGTGAGCTACTTTCCGAAAGATAATTGGCTAACAACAGCAATCAATGATGTTCAGGAGTTTAGACGGTAAATTTTTTTAAACCAAACTTATCTTGGAAATTTCTTAATTAGGTTTTTTTTTATAACAATTGACAGAATTACCTTATATTGAGAAACCCCATATCCAAAATGTATTATCTATTCAGGGCAGAAAATGAGGTCGAAAGGTATACTATCATTGGACTAAGGAAATCTGCCAAACATTTTCTCTCCTCTCTCACGACTAACACTGACCTATTTCTTTAGTTTCCCAAAAGTTGCTGGCAATTGACTTATATGGTTTCTCAAGTAACCGACTCATTTATAAAGGAGCCCCAAAAAAGCAAGCAATGAATAGAAAGGTTGGTTGCCTAAATAGCACAGGCCCACAGGGGCTCTTCTCAAAGCAAGCTGCATTTGGGGCACTTAAAATACTTGGAAACTAGTTTTTAAAAGGGGCCCAGAGGAAAGTTTTTTGTTACTAAATAGGAGGGTCTGTGCATCTAGGATATTTACTATGTGTTCCCAATGTGTTCGAGGAGCCCCAAAAAAGAACAGAAAAGATGTTTTGCTACCAAAATAATTTGCATACAGGGACCCCCTAAAATAAGCTCTGCCTAGGAGTTAAAGCGTTCGGTGACCCTTTTCTAAAAAGGTTCGAATAAACAAGCAATCGTAGGAGTCTCCTTAAAGCTCTTAAAAAATGATGATGCGTTTTATATCAGATGTAAACCCACCCCATTCGGTAATAAATTGCAGAATTTATGTGGCATCTTTTGATTTTTCGATCCTTCTCTGGTTCGATTCGATTTATTGTCGGGTGTTTTCCAATCGAAAAAAAATCGAAGGGAATTTATCGTGCGGTATGAGTCACTTTGGGGCCTAGTGAGGCCGAACGCTGTTAATATTGTGCATGAATCTTGGGTGACGCGTTAGTTGACAGGCAATTTCGTGCCAGGGTGGGAGAGTGGGGAGCTGCGCCTCATGGGGGGCTCCGGTGCCCCGCTGTGCTTGAAATGGAGCCGGACCGGTCGACTGACCCGTTACTTTTCTCTTCTATGTCGGAGCTGCAGCGGCGTTGCTTAAATGCCTCATATTTTTAAATGAAATAATCTAATTTCGCAATCTAAGTTCTTCACAATTTAATCCCGAAAGCTTCGAGCGGTTAGAAATTCCAGTCGAATTGAGTATGTGTAGCCACATTATTTAATCAAACATATGGCGTGTGTTGAATTCCGTGAAGCGCAAGCTGCTTAGCTAACAAAAGCCCCAAAAGGAGGAGGAAAAAAAGAAACACCTACGCATTTCGATGGGCACAGAGAGGAGGCCCAAATGAAGATCAGATAGGTGATAAAACGTGTTGATATCTTTCATCAGCGCATTGTATCGAGCTAAATACACGGTTAGATCTCAACAGTGACTTGCAGGTTGCTCCGGGAGAAAACACGAAAAAAGTAAATCCACTTGTCATCCTAATAGCTCTGGCGCAATATTAAACATCTACGAGAGTTATTTGTTTGCACCGACGAATAATAACGCCACGTATCGTTGAGCAAGACGTTAACGTTGATGGTCTCGGTCTTTTTAACTGCTTCGGCTCGTTTCTTAAGAAGCAACGAACAACGAAATATATTGTTATTGCGACGGATGACTGCTAGTATTTGGTAGAATACAGGAAAATATTTTTATCTGCCTAATAAATTTTCGGACATAAAAACGTCATTAAGGCAGCCAGATGTTTCACGAAACACCTCAAGGCAATTAACGATGATATATCTCCAAAATATAAATCAGGAGATCAAAACGGTTATTTAGATAAAGACGTCCAATTTTAAATTAAATACCTACCGTCTTCACAGGGTGGACTTTCACACAACAATCGGGGAATACTGCAATTTTTTCCTTGCCATCTCTCAGGGCAATGGCAGTAGTAATCAGCTTGAGTTTTGAAGCAAGGAGCGCCGTTTTCGCAAGGATCAGGTCGACAGTGATCATGGTCATTCTGAAAAGAAAATAACACGCATGGTCAGAATAGAATTAAGTATGTAGATCACATAAGAACCACATCGTTAAAAAAAGTGTTCCACCTAACACAGTGGCGCGAGCAACACGTTTTATTCAATCTGAAATATACATTATTCATACGCACGCCCACAATAAGAGCCGCCCGAGAACTCTTCCGATTCCTCAGCAGCTCCTTCCGATGGCCATCAATTTATTCACATTCACAACGAGATGGACCATCCGAGTCAAACTTTTTTTTTTTTTTTTTTGGAGTGGACGTAATGGAAGTGTTCCACGTGACGCCCCCAAACTTGGCAGCTGTCATCCATACGCCTTTATTGAGGCAGCTAAATGTCGCCACGGGCGGGCATGTCTTTGATTACTACCTGCACTAACGACCGGACGATTTGTTTGCCGCAAGGAAACAAGCATGCACTTGGTCGTTAGCTCTAATATTCCGTGTAATTGTTGATTTTAACTTTAATACGTTGTTTTCTTTGGCACATAAAAAAAACACTTATTACTTATCGCATTACGTGCTGGCCACTTTTTCACCACGACCCTACCAGTGGTAAGACAGGTGGTAAGCAGAACCATCAATGAAAGATAATGATTGTCAAAAGAAACTGGAAGTTGTTAATTTTAGTAATCGACAATTTGCAATAATTAATTAATTAACTGGAACTTTTTAAAAAATGCAGAATTCTTCATCAAAATTTTAAACTCTAACAAGGTTTTTTTTTTTCTAATGCCTTAACAGTAGTTGAGAAGTTATTGACTTACCTCGCACTCGTGACCGGTGAATCCCACGGGACAGATGCACTTGAACCCGTTGACTTGATCGACGCACTCTCCGCCGTTTTTGCAAGGATTCGTGGCACAGTCGTCGATGTCTGTATGACAATCACGACCTGCAAGAAATAGTCAATTTTGCACGCGTAGTTAACGAAGAAAAAAAAAGAACAATAGCGTCTTGAAAATGGCGAGGCAAAAAGGTTCGTCAGAACAGAAAATTAAACATTAATGAAGACGACTATAGAACGCCAATCAAGAAAAAAAAAAGATTAAGTACACAATGTTGCTATATTGTAATTAGTAACAGAATGCAGAGGTCGACGTAATTAAATAGTGGCTGTAGAAAACAAAAAGAACGTACAGACTTCGCAGTTAATTTACCAAATCTCACAGTAAACTATGATCAGAAAAGGGTTCTTCCTATATATAAAAAAGACTGCAGAGCAGGAAGCAATAAAATTCAGTAATAACATCTGCGATAATAAACTGATTAGTCTTAACATCCCTTATCAAAAAACTTCATGGTCAAGAAGTTCGATCCTTATTAAAAAAAAAGTGGAAGTGAACAACAACGATTGAAGACCACGTGATCCCTCATTCGTTCGCGTTTGGCTTCATGTGGAAGAAAGCACGTGATCTTCAATAAACTCGTTTCCATGAAGAAGTACAACGGCTCCAAGTAAACGTCTTGCAAAGTACGATCATGAGCTGTAATGAGCCATGCTTTAACAACCCCAATCTCTAATTGGATTGAATTCAAAGGATTTAGAGAGGGAGATCCTGGAGGCAATATGATAGGAGCTCCACAACCAACGCACCTAAATTATTCGAAGTATTCCTAATTAAGAGCCTATTCCTAATTGGAACTCTTATTCCTTTGGAGATGAACTTCGTCCTTAAAAGCAGAGACTTTTTCCCCCAAAAATCAAATGGATTTAGATTGGAGACAAAGCGATGGGAACTTCGTAACAGTTCATCTCTTAATGCCTAATTGGAACATGACCTCAGTCTTCCATTGTTGGAACACTCATCTTGTAGCATCTCATTGTCCACCATGTAGTAAAATATTCTTTCATCCTGTAGATTATTTACAGCTGTTCTAAATTACTGACTATTGGAAAACCACCCCCATCACGTATTTGTATGATGGCATGTGAGAGTGATGATTAGAGATCGGATTTTTATATTTTATGCTTCACATTGACTAATTGTATCGTAGTGATGACTTCAAAATATGTTATTCCGATCTCTAGTGATCACATTTATGCCGTTCCTTCAAGTTAAACCAGTTTGTAGTGTTCTAATTAAAATATTTGGATCTTATTTAGCTTCATTAGTTCAGGACCTTTTGTACAGGTACTTTTGTACTTTTTGTAATCTTCAGGGGTAGACGATATATGTGTAGGTACGTTAGTTTAAATTGAAGATCGAAGAAACTAACGAGCGGTACAAAAACAAGAAGAAGATTCCCAGAAGTAATGATACCCTTTCATGAAATATTGTCGATTCACGAACCGTTTCGAACCAATATCGTAAATATGATGTAAGTCGGAAGACTCGTCAATAATTGTATAATTTCCAGTTTATGTGAAAACGTGAACTACTTACGGATCCGCCGGCCAGGAGACACATCTCTGAGTGCATCTCCGTCGAGTTCAACGGCGGCATCGGCACAGAAGAAGACCGGTAGCGCGGCCAACCAAGCGGAGAGAAATCGATGCGGAATACTTTATGTTAACATTCACACGTCAAAGAGAGCCTTAATGACACATTCTTATTCCACGTTTCGCACGAAGAATTCCGGAGCGATTTGAGAACCACGGATTGTTGTTTATACCGAGATGATCTCTTCAGATTTGAATTCACTTTCGCAGCATTATTCAATTAGATTAATCTTTGAGAGCAAGTTTAAATACGTACCTGTGTATCCAGGTTGACAAGCACAATGGTAGTCGTTGACCAAGTCGATACAAGTTGCACCATGTTGGCACTGCCCGACGCAGTCGTTGATGTTTTGGTCGCAGTTTTTCCCCATCCAACCCACCCTGCATTTACAATGATAATCACCAACTAAATTCGTGCAGGACACTGCGTTGATGCACGGATTTGTAAGGCACTCGTCAGCATCTGTAAACCAAAAAAGTCAAAAATAGAAATGGAACTTATACTATGGGTATGAGGGGACATACCAAATTGGCAAACGTTGCCTTCCCATGCTGGTGGGCATTCACATTTGAAGGCATCATCAAGATCGACGCAGGTACCACCGTTTTGACAGGGAGCAGATGCGCACTCGTCTATGTCTGCAATAAAATTACATAACAATGACAATCTAGATTTAATCTGGTCCATAATAGCGCAATCTAAGCAACGAGAGTAAATTCATCATCATGCAGCCAGCGAGGGACTATTGTTTTTATCTGCAGTCCCATCTGTAATATGGTACATCAATGGACATTGTAGCGTCGCAAATCATCCGTGTAAAGATCACTCATTTCAGTCTAATTGTCATTTATAACACGAAGCCAATTAATAATCCGGCCGGTTGACGTCTTAACTCTAACTCATTAAAGCGCTCGAAGATGCCTTACGTTGATAATTCAGCAATTTTTCTTCTCGGCTGACAAACCAGAAAAAAAAAAACGGCCGCGGCAAAAAGCTGCTTTACCTGCTTTGTGAGAATTGGTTTAATAAAAGAAGATCGATACAACAGTTGTTATGAATCGATCGTTATGTTTGATATGTTTATTGACAGAGATGTATTGAGGTGGTGCACTGGAATTGTCTTTACAATGACACAATAGTGATCGATTTCCTTTATATTCAGTAGGTAATTAAATGGAAAATATTTCTAATTAAAGCTGGTTCTTGTCCGATGAAAATTGTATCACAAACTCTTTTAAACGGACACTAAATGGCGCATAAACACTTAACGTTTCGCAGTCGTTCGACAGCTTCGTCATGTTTATATTTTTCACTTCTGACGAAGCTGTCGAACGACTGCGAAAGGTTAAGTGTTTATGCGCCATTTAGTGTCCGTTTAAAAGAGTTTGTGATGGAAAATATTTCAATATATTACGAAAAGAAGAAGTTGCAGAAATATTTGCTTGATACTCATTGGTTGACTTTACTCGCCCAGTATTTCACTAGTGAAATTTTTATTGCTTTTTTTGTTACATTGGTATATTTTTTCTTTCTAGGTCATTTATTAACGATCAGTACCAATTTCGCTTCTAAAATTATATAATGACTGGCGAATTATGTATCCATGTAATCAATATTGTCCTTCAAAATTCTTACCTTGTGCTAGAATTTCCAGTTAAATGATTTTCGAGTTATTCTCGACAACGGAAAGCTTTTTTATTTCGACTACGCACTTGAAAAATGTAAATATTGTAGGATAACCTACGTATAAAAAAAAATGGTTTTGATCAACAGTAATAATGCAATTTATGCCAAAATGTTCGATTTTTATTAACTTTCCAAAAAGTTTTGATTCAATGGTGTGCCAAATGATCAATTAACTGACAGGCTTGTCCAAAAATAATTTGACTGGTTTATTGTAAAAAGTGAGCAAATAAAAATCAGATTAGGGTAGGCGGTGCAAAGAAAATGTATGTCTGTGTTTAACTGAATTAAGTAATGTAATACATTCATGGACTGTCAAATTTATTGACTTTTTATTTAATCACAGACATACATTTTCTTTGCACCGCCTACCCTAATCTGATTTTTATTTGCTCACAGGTTACAACTTCAGTTATAAAAAGTAATTGATTTTACAACTACATTTTAATAAAATTTGGTAATAATAAAAATTTGCTTGGCAACTATGTTATGCAATGATTAATCTTCTTTAAAAAATCGTAAAATCGACACAACGAAACATGAACTACAAAGTATTCTGAAAGTTGTCCGAATACTTGCATAACCTTTCGATAGAACTCTCTTCTTCTTCTTTACATTTTGGAAGGCTTTTTTAGATAAATGTTGACGCATTAAATGATAATCTTTGGGTCTACAACCGGTTTGAACCAAATCCACCGAATCTCGAATTAAGATAGAATCACGTTTAAAATAAAAAAAGCTATTAGATGGACACAGACAGTTGGTAAATGTGGTGAAAAATGCTGCAGACCCACAGGAAAATAATGAAAAAAGGAAGTCGAAGGGTTCGAAACGAATGAAGAAAAAGATGAAAAGCCAAGGATAAGATTTTAAAAATCGGCGAAGAGAAAAATGAAAGAAACTACGAAAACCTGTCAAGAAAATGTGCTTAACAAGAGAAAAGCAGCATAACAAAAAATTTCTTTGTAATGTAGAGGCTAAAAGTAGACAACAGTCATAAGGGGGTATAAAAACACACCAAAATGAAGTACCAGTACCACCAACAACGCTGCGAGAAATCAGGAAGATTACTAAAGAATTACAGAGTGTGAACCCCCTGTGAGAACAAAGTGGAACAAGAATTATTACAGATGTGGCCTTTTGGCTTATACAGGGACATCAGAAATGATATCAACCCACGCGATCCTGCCGTATAGGCAACACATTATACTCTGTTGGTAACAATGCAGTAACAATACAGTGCTGTTGGTAACCATTCGTTAAATGCTTGGACGATGTAAGGCCTACGATTAACACTTGCCACTTCTAAGAAAAAAATCCTAATTCAAATTGGTCACGTGGGGTAAACTCGTTTCTGATGTCATTGTACTCACTCATTGCACTCTGCGACGAACAACTCAACAATTTGAGTCTCGTATCTGATCTCATGTAATAGAGGTTGCCAAGAGGTGGAATCTAATAAGTCACTGTGGAATATTTTCGTTCTGATACTTTTGTAACTGACATAAAAAGTTTAAATTCCCAAGGCAGATCCTAAATTATTTCAAACGTATAAAACTGCCTATGGAAACACGGTGTGGATAAAATAAAGGGATTCCCGAACTCTATAAAATGTCTACCCTAAGTTCCCGACATACAAAAAGGGAAACAAATTTTCAGAAAAAAATTTCAAACCGTGTTAAGAGCAGGGCGTCCTATAAGGTAAACAAATTCAACGGAATTTCAATATTTGGCCGCAGAGCCTTGGATGAGTTGGTAGTCTGATTATTAAATTATTAAATTTGATGAATGCTAAACAAAGCATTTTTTCTGCTGAATTGAGAAATTGAAATAAACAGAGCAGTAACATTAAGAAACAAGATTGAATGAGTTGAAAATTTTGTATATCTAAGAACAATTCTTACGTATAAGGGGGATGAAAGAATGAGATAATAAAACGAGGTATATAAGACTCCAAGTAAATAAGTTTTACTTACTAAAAAAAGAATCAAATAAAATCGAGGCATAGGAGAGTAGATATTAAAATGGATTTCTAAAAGAATGAAGCAAAGTAGGGAAGATTACAAAATGGTAAAATTATGAAATATGATGAATGTAGTCACGGATGGGAGATGAAAGAAAGTAAGACCAGGGAAGAAATGGTTTGAGGGGGGGGGGGGTACTTAAGGACTTTTTTTTATTGTAACAGTCTTATATTTTTTATTAATCTGATTAAAAAAGCTAAAGCGATAGCAAGAACTACAAATGATAGCAAATTATTCGCCTTGTACTCTTTTTTGTAATTTGATGTTTCGCTGTCTGAACTGTGGTACTTCTTCAGGACATATGAGCAGACAATCTATTTACAGATTGTGAAGAAGATTGCAGCACGTTAAACAGTTTGTTTATACGTCTTGAATAAGTTGCCAGCATGGACAGTAACATGTCGAGGATTTCTACAATCAAGTGAAATTTTCTATCATGTATACGTTTGGTACTGTTCCAACCACAAAATTTCTTAAATTTATTAAATTGTAATCTAGCGTGAGAACTATTTTTTCTTTAATGTCCACAGCAGATCGTCTTACGTAAATAAAATCCGACTGATTTGATCTGCATCGCTGAAGATAAACGCAAGCTTGAGCGATTAGAAATTAAGATATTAATTATGTAAGCGAGTAACGGTCTCCGGTTATGTCTGCGGAAGCGACTTAATTTAACTGGTAAAAAGTTTTTGTAATTAAATTACATAAAGACAATCCAGATGCAGCCGGCCGCTGTTCATTAATTAGTTCAGACGCGATGGAACAAGCAGATTTCACGCCGGCATTTTCCCCAAGAAATTACGTAAATGCTTCGGATTTTATAAAATCTTGAGAGATGAAGCAGAAAAGAAGAGAAAGTGACTTAAAACTTAGGCGGTGATCTAAGGTCGTTGTTTATATCCACGCCCCTGAGAGCTCCCGCCGTCAAAACTACAGACCTGTTATTTTCTCAGAACTTAAATTAATTGGCTTTTTTTTCCTCTTCAGGCCGCATAAGCGATTCTAACAGCCGACCGTAATGAATTTGAAACCGACTCCTTCAGTAAGTGGTAGTTATCTACTGTTACTTTCGGAGATAAAAAAATCTCCAGGACGTACTCGAGGAGGCCTAGCATGTTAAGAGATAATTTGCAGAAGGTTTTTACTAACCCTCGAGTGTTACGTCGCACTCTCAGGTTCTTTCGCAGAAAGAAAAAGTGCGAATGTGCTTCAATTAACCTCGATCATTATTTCTCATTAAACGCCGGCGATTTTCAATTAAAGGCGTGTATTACGTAAACCTTGCCTGTCCTAGTAAAATTAATTAAGAAAAATCCCTTTCAAATACTTCCAGGTAGGTACGTAATAAGACTTCTTTGATTTAATAACTTTTGCTGAAATGGAACTAAAATATAATCTTGTGAAATAAAAATTAATTACGCAATCGGTGTATAAAACACATAAATTTTTTCCATGTAATTAACGTCCCGAGAACGACACTTTCGTTGTTCTCATGACTTTCATTTCTTCCATGTAAAGGAGAGGCATGTAACAGTTTGACATGAGATACGTTACGCTCTTCTCTTACCGCGATGTTATATTTTCGTTCGATTTTCGTTCACCGAAAATAGCAATACAACTTCGCCTATTTGGCGCACGAAATTTATGCCAGCGCTCGTGCAAGATTGATGATGTCTTGCAACGAGGACTCATAACTCCGGTTGGAATTAAGACATTAGAAAACGCAAGTGAATACGTCTTCGTACCTCGCCTAATTCATTAACATAAACCGGCGATTAAAGCAACCATTGCATACATACATCTCGCTTGAATGCAGAAGCTTGAGATGAATTGATTCCACTGCGCCGATTCAATTATGCGAAGATGTTAAGTGCTGCAACGAATGCGAATTAACTTGCACACAGATCTGGTTTGCAAACCCAAATTAATTGGGGAAATAAAACGGACAGGAAGGTGTCGTAAAATTTTAGACCGTGAGACTATTAAAAATCGAACTTTCCGATGCATGTCGAAAGTATCTTCCCCAACTTGTTCTGGGTCAAAGAAGACGAAATTAACGTTCCCATTCAACCAGGATAAGTTAATTGACTCTTTCCTACTTCGCAAGTCAAACACCGCAAATTAAATTAAAAAAAAAAAAACTAAAGTATTTAACAATTTCGTCCTGCGTTCTGAATCGTTTCGTTTAAAGTTAAAGTTTAATAAAATTGGTTTGCATTTGACTTCTAAATTAATTTTCTTTTAATATCTTAAGTTGCATTCCGCATTTAATTAATTGCAAGGCGAATACAGCGTTAATCTTCTTTGACCTTACAGTTTTTCAAGTGAAGCTTAAAAGATCGTACATATAACTTTTAAATTATAATAAATATAATTATCTTCTGTATATTATCGAATGTTTATAATTAAGTTCCCACCTACAAAAGGGAACTAATCAGAAAATCTAATAATTTAGTAAGCAAAAAAGATGTGCAAATGAAGCCCAGCAGTACTAAATATTGAAAGAATTTGGGCGTAAGCAAAGTCGAGAATTAATAGAGTGCACCGGAATAAAAATAGGAGCCCGACCGGGCAGTATAAATCAGCGGTTACCTAGCAATTACTTCGCCTCCCCGCCCCGTTATTATATCTATTACCCGCTAGGAGTGCTACGATCGCGGGGAGACTTAATTACGGACGGGCTCCGGTGCTGAGCTCTTCACCTCTGACCCTACATTCCACTGCTGCCACCACACGAACACTCTCTGCTCTATCTTCATGTTCTTCACTAGTTCTACAACCACGAGAAATTTGTAACCAATTTTTGTTCTTGCCTGCTCCCATGATTTATTGCCGCAAGAACATCCGCAAGGGATTTTTCAGGATTACGCGTATATTCAAGACTTCTTGATTTATAATTACCTTGCCATTGCGTGTGTACTGTGTACAAGGAAAGAAGCTTAACATCTCTCATCTTTTTTTTTCTTAAATATAGAAAAGACTTTCTGGTATTCAATACTTTTTGAAAAAATCAATTGAATTAAGGTCTTCAATTTCATTATCAGAAGGATCATATCTTCAACAACTCAAAGGGAAAGGGGTCTTTCAGAGTTTAGGAAAATTTTGGAAAGAGAAAGAGTACAATCCTTTCGAAGAATCCAGTGGAAAATTGCAACTACTCAAAATGGACGAGGTCCTCTACCGAAATTGGAACAGGAAACTCCTAAATGTCAGTTTTAACTGGAAGAATTTAAGAAAATGTCAACAAGATTTTGGTCCATAGGAAAATAGTTTAATGGCCGCTTTCTACAATACGTGTAAAGTTTCTGGCATCTACTCCTGTTGGAAGTAGAAAGAGAGACGCAAAGGATTTTTAAAAGCGATTAGCACAGGGTAAATAACGTGAGAGAATATCAGCATGAAATATGCTGAGTTCTTCAAAAGTCAAGTGCTATTTTAAACAGAAGGAGTTCTTTTAGAAGTTAGAAACATGTTGGGGAGAGAGAAAGGAGCTTCTGCTCAATCCTTCGAGCTTAAGTTTGCAAGAATCTATACAGTAAGAAATGACCAAAAAAACTTAGACATCTTATTTAAGCAGAAGGAGTTCTTTCCAGAGTTGTTCTTCTAAAGTTAAGTGCTATTTTAAGCAGAAGGAATTCTTTTAGAATTTAGAAACATGTTGGGGAGAGAAAAAGGGCCTCCTGCTCAATCGAGCACAAATTTGCAAGACTCCAGAGAGAAATGACCGAAAAATGGTACGGTCTTCGATTCACCATTCACTCAGATTGAACAGGAAAATGTAGACATCTTATTCCAAGAGATAGAGTTCTTTCCAGGGAACGTAAATTCGGTTTCTTGGTCCGGTTCTTTTGCGCTTCGGTTCAGCTGCAACCGTGGAACAGTTTCGGTTACGTTTTCTCTTCCTGGCTCTTTCAGAATTTGGGAAAAGTTATGGAAGGGAGGAAGGATCTCCTTGATACGATACGATTCAGCGGATTTGTTTCTTTTAATACGGAGAGAGAGAGTTTCTGGCATCCACTCAATTTCCAGATAAAACCAGAGGATACGAGTTAAGGCAGATCGAATTTTTCAAATTGAGGATTTGGGAAAACTGAAAGGAACTGTTTGCAAGAATTCAATAAGAAATTGTAACGAATGGAAAATAGAGTATACAAATTAAGGCACATCTTACTTTTCAGATTGAGGAATCAAGAAAAGTTTGGGAAGGATCTCCCGTTCGATCCTTCTATTTCGTGTTTACAAGAATCCAATGAGAAATTGTAACAAATTGAAATGGGAGACATCTTCAAACTCATCCTCTGCTGAGATTGGAAGAGAACAACCGATGTTTCCTCGAAAGTACCATCTTAATGAGTTCTTCCACAATTTAGGAAAAAATTTGAAAGACAGAAAGGACTTTCTAGGTGCAATACAATTCATAAAAGAGTCACCTTAACAATATCATCTTAACTAGAGTTTAGGGGGGAAAAAATTAGAAGAAATGAAGAATCTTCCTAGTACCTACATTATGCAGTTCAATAAATTCAATTCTGCAGAAATGAATTTTGTAGAAAAAAGTAAAAAAAGTTTGCCCTACCTATAATGTACTTGTTTATTTACATTGGGACGTTAAGTATCATGTAATTACACGTATTATCAATATTTAATTAATCATCGCGCAGCGTGAAACAATTTTGCGCAGACAAAAACAAAAACTGGAACGCGGAACAGCGCGTTTATTGGCGGAGAGGGCAAGTCATTGTTGAATCTTTTACGTGCGGCAGGTTCATTAAACCGCGATTAATTAAAAATGCGCTTAATTAGCGCAATATTCTAAATTAATTGCACGCGGGAAGCCGCCGCACGTCGATACCCGAGATAATTGGCGGCTATCAATTAAGGAGAGTTATCCTGAATTTCGCCCGACATGAGAAAATGTCGCATAGAACGCGGTCGGTCGTTAAATTAATTGGAGTGCGTTCGTTTCCGGCTAAGTATAATTTTTTTTTTGAGGTTGAGTCATGTGGAAATTAGATTTTCCTTTTAGGAATCGCCTAGGACGTTTTCCAACATATTTGAATAAGTATTAATAAATGAAATGTAAAACAGGAAGAAACATTTAACAATTAATCTTGAGAAACGTCGTGTAATTAAATCCAACCGCAGTTCCCCTAATGTTTTAAATACTGTGGCAAATTAAAGCTTAAAATATTATGAATAATTATATTGGCTCTTTTATTTCAAAATTCGAAAATAAAAACACGTGGTTGTTTTTCGAAATACATTCACGCGAATACCTCTTTCAGGAGGACACATGTTGAAGTAGGTACAACAACGTACGAGCATGTGTTCATCATCAATCACCGAAAAATCCATAAAATCAGACGAACGGTGCTCGAAGCTTCTGAAGTGGTTAGAAAAATCACTAGCTTTTGTGTCATAAAAACGTAATAGGCCACTAAATTATCTTAATGGTCTTTTAAAGTGCGAGCTCAAAGAGAATAAGCTGCCACACTCGAGATTTTTTAAAACTTACCAACACCGCAAGTCGGGCCGGTCCATCCAGCAGCGCATTCGCAGGCGAAAGAACCACCATCGACCAGGCAGGAGCCCCCGTGCTGGCAAGGCGCCGGGGCGCAAGGGTTATCCACCACCTCGCAGTTGATTCCGGAGAACCCTTCGGGGCAGGTGCAGTGATACGTGTCGGGGGCCGTATTCTCGCAGGTACCTCCGTTGAGGCAAGGCTCATGTGTCCCGCAGTAATTTAAATCTGGAAAGACACGCTGTAATTATTGAACGAATTGATTCCGGGAACGAAACAAATCCGCAGATGGTAAATTAAATGCGCCAAAATACAGGGCGCTTCGATCTTGTTTGGACGGCTGCCAGAAGATTTAATTACTTCCGGTCAGGACTAGGTACTTAAGTTCTTTTTTGGAGGAAAATTTTATGCAAAGCTCCCCCCACAAATTAAATTATTTTTACTGCTACTCGTAAGAGTACAGATTACAAACTCTTTTTTTTGTCAATTAATTTATTCGTTATGATTAAAAAAAAACCTAATATTTTCTGCAAATATTATAGGAATACTTAAATGATCTTTATGAGAGCAGGAGAGTTATAATTTCATCGCCGATGAAAATACTGTCACGTATACAGTAATGATTTTTACGAAGGTATTGAAAAAAAAGCATGAACGAAATTCTGGTGTACAGGTGTTGCCGCATTTTAACTAAATAAAACCGGACCGGATGCTCAACAATTCAGCATTATGTACAGGTATCAGAGTGCGCACTATACATTTTAAGCGCGCTCATTAATGTAGCGCGATGTCTTAAGCGGTTGTTCGGGCTGACGCATTAAAAACGTTGCACTTAAACAATGTAGCGTTTTACATTTGAATGGCACAATAAATAAAACGAAACGTTCTCGAATAAATGCTTGGTGAGAACGAGGACCGACGAAAGAAAGTTTATTTGGGGTGGTAGGGAACGTCAAAGATTTTGTTTTAATATTAAAGAGGGGGTTTACATTATCATGAGCGAAAATTGTAAAGCTCTTAGGATTTAAACTATATTATTGCTAGTTTGAAAAAAACGTGTTGGTTCGATTTTAATTCTTTTTGACTCTAATTTATTTGTTGTCTAATTAATGTAAATGAATTTTTAATTTTGTTCGTATTTTAAATTTCATTCATTTATTTAATTCAATTTACTATAATATAATTGGTGTTGTATTTATGTTTTCAATTTCTGTAATTTACTGCAATTAATTAAAATCCTAGTTGAGAATTTCATTTAAATTAATAATAAATAACTTGGCCTACCTGAAGTGAGTATTCCTAAACTAAAAATTTACTGCTCACTTTTATTACTTTTATAGATTTTATATCACTTCGATATAAGCCGGTGAGTTACGTGAGGCTCTAACAACTCCAACGGCCGAAGTAATTGGTCATAAAAGCGCGTTGCAATTTGAAAATAATTTACGATTACACATTTTTCTGCCTTTCAACATAATTTCTAAATAATTACCACATTCTTCTGAATATTTTCATTTGTAAGGTTATATTTATAGTGTGCTTAAGCGGCCCCGAACACTTGTCCCCGGCGCGATAAATTATCGAAAGCCATCGCGGTCGGTAAATCACGGAGGCCCCGTTGAATTCCCCGCGTGTAAATTCTTCGAGTTATTAAAATCATAAAAGTTACCGAGCACGTGTTATTCGAAAAATTCGCTTAGTAAATATGAGGAATTAATTTCGTCTACTCCTTCCATATATCACCATCGCGGTTTTATTCGTTTGTTAATTTATTTATAACGAGGATAAAAATACATCAAGCGGACAAGTTCACATAATTGGGAGGAGTTAAAAACAGCAGGGAACACGAAATTAACGAGGCAACACTAAGCAAAGTAAAAAAGAAGTGCTAACTCCTTGAAAAGAGGAAGAAAATCAAACTCGAAAAGACCTGCAAGGAAAAGGTAGTGGAAAGCAAAGATATTGCAATCAAACACGTAAAGGTAATACCCTCTCCCACCCGCCCGGCAACAAATAAAATCCCCTTCGTAAAGCAGAATTTTCTCATACGTCTTAATTTGATTCGTTCCCCGTTCACACAACTTAAAAAAAACTAACTGTGAATCGAACAGATGCAAACGTAGCCGGATTACTTAATATAAAAAGATATAAATAAAGCGTAACTGATAGCGCACTTGTACAACACTAAGCAAAGTAAAAAAGAAGCGCTAACACCTTAAAACTAGGAAGAAAGTCAAATTTGAAAAGATCTGCAAGGGAAAGGTAGTGGAAAGTAAAGATATTGAGACTAACAATCAAACAGGTGAAGATAAAACCCTCTCCCACCCACCCCCTGGCAACAAATAAAATCCCCTTCGTAAAGCAGAATTTTCTCATACGTCTTAATTTGATTCGTTCACCGTTCACACAACTTAAAAAAAAATTAACTGTGAATCGAACAGATGCAAAAGTAGCCGGGATACTAAATACAAAGAGATGTAAATAAAGCGTAACTGATAGTGCACTTGTGCAACTGCTACAAAAAGCTAAAAAAATGTCGTGAGTGTCGCTAAGGGACGATGGCACCCCTCATGCGCTCGTTCGCGCTCATTCATCAAAAACGAAAAAAGTGGAGCAACAAATGGTCGAGGGATTGTGCATGTTGATGAGCTCGTTCCGGGTTATGAGCCGCGATAATGATGCACTTGATCGAGTGGTTTTGCTCCCCTGCTGTTAAGACCACGGCGGAGTCTGAATGTGGCGCGATTATTCAACCCTTTATGTGTGTAATTTTTTTAATGGATTTATTCACTGATTGTTTACAAGCTAGTTTTTTAAACATGTGCGACGTTCACACATTATGTGTTAGGAGGGATACACAATAATAAAATAAATACAAGAAAAAATTGCACCCATTCTTACCTTGATCGCATAGGATTCCTCCCCAATTCGTGTCGCAAATGCATTGCCAAGATGTTCCGTTGCAATATCCGTTCTTGCAACCTGGATATGGCTCGCATTGGTCACAGAATTCACCCTGCCAACCAACTCGACAACTAAAAAAAAAATTAATAATAAATCAGATTTTCTTATCCATGTAAATGTCTCGATAAGTAATCAATAAATTTAAACGTCCAAAACTTGCAGAATGAAAATAAATAGGTATTCATGTTTCAAAGAACATAAAATTGTATTTTGGAACTTGAACGGAACTTCCAGTAAGTTGAAGTTACGAATCCTTTTAGAAAAAGAAATTTCAAGTATTTCAAAAAATTAGGTGCAAATAATTATTTACGGCAAAAATAGAATGGACATGTCTCGGTATAATTATAAAAGTTTTCGCAAGGATATTAAAAAAAGAACTTTAAGGAGGGCCTGAAAGTTCAAAGGTAGGAAAACGTGATAATGGAATGGAATCTTTGAGAGTGTTACATTCTTCATTGGAGTTGCTTCAAGAACATGACAAACCACCAAAAATTTTAACCATCTCAAATTTTGATTTTTTTATCAAAAACAGGTCATGTAAATAAGAGTGTCATGAGATCCCTCCAGAATTGGGCAGGCCTGAAGCTCAAACTCATTAATTTCACAATAGATCCACTACGCTGTACCGGCTAAGGAAAAGACAAGGAAAGACGAGAATAAGAAAGAGAAAATGACGGGCTTACGGAAATATAATAACACTAGAGAACGAAATTAAATTTATTTCTTATTGTCAAGGATTTTTTCTCGATTTTAGGCCTAATCGCTGATTTCAGTTTTGTCAGATTGGCTTCAAAATTACTCAATATTACGCATTATCTCATGTGTGATTACACATTATTACACATATTACGCAATATTATACTATACAGGACGATTCACGGTCTGTATTTTCAAAATGAGCGGCCACGCTTTCTACAGTTCCTTTTTTTATTACATGTAACGTTATTTAATCCCGTTGCTTCGATCTTTCTTTTTTTTTATTTATCCTTCCATCTTATTGTTCTGAGTTGCTCTACTTTCTTTTCCTCCATTTATAGCATATTCTTTATTTTATCCTCGATTATTGTAATAATGCTGCTTGTTTTCTGAAGATCTCCAGGTTTTCGTCTTCCTTCCTTTCGAGAAGTTAAGTCTTCAGAGTTTTGGTTTTGATGTTTTCCAGTGATTTTCTATTTTTTTTTTCTTTTACTTTCTTTACAAAGGCGAACGGCCTCACTTTTCCATGGTTACAAACACACATAACATTTTACAATCGATCGTTTTTATGTAATTTTTGGTATGATAACAAAAACTCTTCAAGGACAACTACACAAGGACTGTCAAATGACGTAATTAGCACGAAGCTGATAAAAATAGAGAAGAGGCATAACTACGAAGGTTGAAACAGTAACAAAGAGAACGTGTAAAACTAGAATAGGGAAGGCCACGGAGTGTGGTAAACATAAGGTTCGAAAAAGCTGGTTAAAACATATTCAAGTAAAGGCAAGGAATGGAAGAGGACCCCGATCAAAATGCTATACCTGCTGGCAATAGTCAGAAAGTCAGAGATATGTTTGTCACTTTATCAAATCCTAACCAAATCGAAACTAACACCTTTGCCCACACGCAACTCTTCTATATCTACATCTTCTACCGAGTACTCTTGTGAATTGGTTATTGTTTAACAAAAGGTGTTATTTTGGTCAGTTGTGTTAGCTTGTTAGTAAACATCTCTTTAGGATTAGGATTTCCTAATTGGTTGTATCTTCAAAGGCAGAAGGTTTCTCATTTGTTGATAATACTCGTAGGTCAGACTGTTACTTCTTCCTCAGTACGGGATGTCTGTACTGACTTCGACTTGTATAGATACCTTTAGTAAGTAGATGTTTCTTTAGGTACAAAGCCGGACCCTACTCAATTGTATAGTAGGTTGTTAGTTGAGTATCTGATGTCTTTCTACTAATTGGTTTTTTATCAACAACTTATTATATCTGGCTTCACCCACTGTAACCTTTGCTGGATCTTCTTACAGATTAAGCACTATTTATATACTAGCGTAAAGGGAGTTCCCCAAGGGAATCTTCCTTATGTCCTGGTACCCACCTCAGGAAGACTTTGTTGTGTTTTTTCGAAAATTACATTTTTGCGCCATTTCCAAACTTTATTCAATTTAGTTTCTTCAAAGCTTGCAAGTGCCTGAATATAAAGGAATTTTGTCAGTGTAGTAGTGCTTTCGGGATTAAGATGTCAAATTGATTGTATCTGCAACGGTCAAGGGTTTGGGTTAGGTTTCACAATTGAATGTAATATGTTCTTCCTGATTATGGAATCTACAGACGCCTACAAAGTCATGCAGAGACGTTTCTCTAGATCATAGGAGTTGGTCCCACTGTATCTTTCATGGGTTTTATTATAAATATTTTGGTAATTCCAATTGGATTGCGATCCAATGGCTTTCTCAATCCCTTTCTTAGTCTCTCTTTCTTTATGAGTACTTATGGATGAAACAACAATAAATACAATGCCAATCCACACTTATTTGAAGATAACCTTATTGTGCTTTCCCAGCATTCTCAAATCTGTAAATTTGATTTGGAAACTCTTTAGCTGACTGATTATTATCGGAGGTAATGTAGTACATCCTCAGGTTCAGGGTATGTATTGTATGTTCCTTAACTTGTATGCATTTGTTGTCTCTTGTGATCGTTATGATTTGGAACAGGCTGTATATTTAATGCAATCTTGAGAAGCTTTAACATCCGATTTGCTAGTTAAAAAAAATTGCCTCAACATCCAACTAATACCGTTAAAATAAACTCCTTTTAATTAGCCTGTCAAGTTAGGTTCAGCATCATGCAATTCAGTGTCAGTTAACTTCCATCCTCGTGCATCGAAGATTAAAAGCGAGTAATTTTACGTCCGGAGAGAGCACAGTTAAGTCAAAAGTACGAAACGAAAGGCACATACTGCCGCTTTTTGCATGTAGCGGCGTGATCCGTCCGAGAGCCGTTCATTTTCTCTGATTATGAAATATGCGAAAGGTGGATGGCACAAATTGCCATCCATCGAGCGGCGATTTTCCCGTGGAGTGTACAAAACAAATCTAGATTTTATCTTGGAAACCGTGAGGTGCCTAGCGAGACTGGCTTTAATTATAAAAGAAAGCAGTAGGCGTAGCGATCGCTAATGCAACGGAAGTTAGTATAGAATCTTCTGCGGGAATCTTCCAGGAACAATGGTGGAAATGATCGGTTAATTTAGGGTTCTAGTTAAATAAGCAGCTCGGCCTTATCGTGTGGACGACTCGGGTAAAATTGAGGAGAGCCAAGATAAGTTATCTGCGGTAGTTGATATTGGTTATATTGGTGGTATCTAGATCGACGGAAGGCACGATTGCTTGCGAAAGAGTTCCTCGATGTCCATTAAAAAGGCCTACTCCCTGGGTGGCAGTTTGGTAGTCGTGACTTTGTACGTTGATGTTCACGTTCCTTTTTTGCCCGATAAAGCTATCAAATTAGAAAACAAATCGCTCACAACCAAAGCGGTGTTATATTGTAACGATCTGGTAAATTTATGACTCGCTTCCTCAGCGATTATTAGCATGCTGAAGCATGAACAAGAAGAAATTATGCAAATGCAAGCAGGAACATCTTCAATAATCTTGTTTACGTGATTAAACCCAAACATAATATTAGAATTAGTCAAAATGAAACGAGCTTAATTAAGTTATCGAAGAAAAACCAACGTGAGGGTTTACGCTATAATATAAAAGCAACATTCCTTGTGGCTAACGGAAATCCTTCTTGGAGAGCTGGGAGGATACACTCTACTTTTTGTGACAGTTTTTAGTTCACATACTTAAGCCCGAAGAAGCACTTAATCTTTCACAGGACGCAAACCCATTTCAGATTAATTAGCAAGTTTCGTAACTCAAGGCAAGAGGATAGATAGATAATTAAACGCGGATTGCGTGTGACTCCAAATATGGATGTAAAAAGTGAACACAAAATATAACATAACACGCCGAAGTAGGACGGGTACATACACACGTCTAAATACATACACCAGACAGCGATGGATTTATGAATTCTCTTGTTAAAGTCACCTAATTAATTATATAAATATAACATGAAGGAAACTGATGCGAATAACTTGGAATGTAACGAGGGCGTTCTTACACAACGACAAGAGGTGCGAAACTGCACGCAGTTTCGTATGAATTGGAAACAAAATACAAATAATTTCCTGTTTTGTTTGGCCATTGTTTTGAGTCGCCTGCTTTTGTTGGGTAACAAACGGAAAAAGCAGCAACAGCGTAACGTTTTTGTTAGAAAACAAAACAAACAATAACAATATCTTGTTACAAGGAACATTGTTTCATTTCGAGACTAAGAGGAAAGACAATCGAAATAATTAAGAATGTGCTCGTTTAAAATCATTTTAAAAATTCAACTCGAAAAGCAAAGTATAATTCAGAAACGTGCGCGCACGTTCGAAATATGTTCCTCGAGAGTCAACGTCCCTGCGATGTATGGCTATGATGTAAGTAAACTAAAACACGTAGTTTTCGAATTTAAAAGACACTGCACGGAAGAGGCTTTGACATCATCAGAAACGCGGAATCACGTACTTCGTGTAGCCTATGTTATGTATGACCGCGCTCATGTTCACGTCAGCGCGAAAAATGTCTTCGTGTCGCTTATTTTATCATAAATAATTAAATGGCGTTCTCGTTCACGAAAAAAAAGGGCGGTGAGAAAGTCGTACTTACTTGCATTCGCCGGGCTTGTCGCATTTTCCGTGGATCGGATGGCAACCGGACTTACAAACCGCTAAAACAAACAAAAAAATATGATTAAGCATCAAAATACACGGACCACTTTTAACAGTGGAAACAACAAAAAAAAATGGTTAAGGATCAAAATACAAGGACCACTTTTAGCAACGGATGTTTCACCTTTCTCTAATTGATTTTCCTTATTTACATTTTATGGCAAATGAAAAGCATTGCATTGTAATTTACGAATTATTTCATTTTAAAAATTGTATAGTAAAGACTGGAGTAGGTACAGTTACGTTTACCTGATGTTTTATTTGGCTTAAACATATTAAATAATATGGCAGCTTCTTGCCCATCAACCTGACGGTATTTTCAGATCTAAAATAACATAGCTATTTATAATTTAATAAGTAAAATTAAGATCAACTTTTCGCTCTGCTTATTACAACGGTAAAATTATTTATATACGTTTAACAGCTTCTTTACGAGGAAGCGCTTTATAAAGTGACACGTAAATTCATGCTGGAATTTGATTTGCAACTGCACACATACAGGCTGTTCTAATTAAAAAGAAAAATTCAACATAGCTTCTACCTACATCGTAAACGAGTTGAATTTATAAAGAAAGAAGTGGAATTAAATTCCAATTTATAAACAATCCATCTGAAAATTTCAATTAGTATCAGTTTAGTTAATCAACTTATTCCATCAAGAGATCCCAAGATCAATTAAGTGTGGAAAGAAAAAACACACCGAAAATTAAGCATTAAAACTAATGAGTGGCATTCCTGAAAGCCGACGTTTTCTTAAAGAAATAATTACGTTGTTCACGGCGTATTTACATTGTAATTTAATACAGGAAACACATTTTCTTCTCTATAACAAACGATCATTATACAATAATTAGTTAAGCGTATACAAACTTGAAAATCAAGTCGTCAATTATTTAAATAAAGTTAGCACTCGCAGCAGTAACAAACAGATCGTGGTCGGGGCATGTGAACCAATTTGAAAGACTCGTTGGGGGTCTCCACAAAGAAACAATTTTTGCGATTAATTCCGTGTATGCAGGACTTATTATTGGGTACGTGCTAATACAGAGTGCCACAAATTTTGAGGTTTGAGGTCGTACACCAAGCCGTTTCGTAAGAGTTGTGTACTTAATTGTCGCTAACTGGATGTTGCGCGGTGAAGTTGCTTGGGAATATCGACACGAAGCTTATTAGAGCTATGCTCGGGCCGTGTTTACTGCTAACTTAATAGGGGTTTGTTAGCGAGCTCGACATGACTCCGATTGACTACCCATTGGGAGTCCATGCGATAATGCACACAAACGTACACGTAAAAACAGCTGTAAATCACTTTTAGTACTAATTCTGCTTCGGATGTATTATCATCGGCTCTGTGTTTGTTAATGGACGCGGTCGAAAGCAAAAACAAATTTGAATATGTAAATTTGTTTATTTTAAAATCTCACTTTTTCTTCGGTCACATATTTTATGACACGTGGACCTCTGCCCAACCCATACATTAACACGACAAAAAATTCGATGAAAGTAAACATAGTTGCATATTTTTTTAATTAAACAAAAATTTCTGTGAAGAACGTTAAATCAAATCATAATAGAAGCCAAAAGTAGCCATTAACTGAAGCACCTCTTTTGTGATGTCGCGAAAACTTTTGATAAGGTTTGGCATCAAATTTTCATCTAGAAAATCATATTGGAAGGTAAATACCATAAGTTAGAAAAAAATCCAAGCAGGAATTCCAGATTTTGGATGAAAGGAGCAAATCAGAAAAGAAAGAACTGATCATTAAATAATGTGGTTGATGATAACTATGTATTTCCTCTCTAAGGAACAAAGTACTTTGATACCACTGGACATACCACAATCAGCTCTGAGACTGTTCTACCAACATTGGAATAATCCAGAACTACTTAGGCCCATTGTAGATATTCCTCGATTCATTAGAAATAGAAACGAAGATTGTGAAATTGCTCTAGTCAACGATGAAGCCAAAAAACTGAGGATTGCACAAACAATGAGATATTGTAGCTTCTAAAATATTTCGCTATTAACAATGAATAAAATTCCTACTGGTGAGCTGTGGATCACGATGGTGTTGGACGAGGAAGAAGAAGAACGAAAATAGAAGAGAAAAAGCACGCGACCACAATAATACTGTATCACAATGAATCGAATGGGGGAAATGGCAACTACTGCCTTCGTGCATCGATGGTCCTTGACCTTTCGATCGCATATAAGAAGAAGGAACACTTTTAGAAATGCTAGATGCAAAATAATGCCAATACTTTCAACTTAGGTTCAAGGTTTTAAGTGGATAGAAATGAATACGACAAACGCATTGTCGATATACTGAGTGTTGAGAAGATGCAGATGGACTACATCGATTAAAAGAGTGAATCGTCGTCGTGAAAGTCATCCCGTCTACGAACTTCACACTCCAGCACTGACTTTAGAAAGAAACTGTGGAAGATGAGGACCATCAGGGCCAATCTCTCGTAAAGGAAATGTTAAAAAAAGATAATCGAGTAACTTACTAAAAAATGATGTCTGCGATTGTACGCACTTCACTTAAAGATTTAGTTCAAGTTTGATTTATTTAGAACATTAACTGTTAACGTTGGTATATTTTGATAATTGTTTGTTGCCAGTCTTGACGGATAATAAAAACGCAAAAAGTTGAAATAGTAAGTCTGGCAAGATCAATCCTTTCTAATGGGAAGTTTAAATTCCTGAAAGGGCAGAGTAGTATTAGAGCTGTAGGGAAAACTACTGACATAAAGAACGTTTCCTGAGGGATCGATTCAGGACCACTAGCTTAAAACTATAGCACAATTTTCTGTAGGTCCATTCTTCCCAGAATGAGATCTATTGGTCTCCGGCAACTCACCCGAAGACATAGAGACATAATTATGCTAGGAACGCCTACAGAGAAATTAAGGTTAAGTATTCCTGAAAGGAAACATGAACGTTTAAGACTTCGTTTTTATATCTAAACTAAAAATCCCTATTTTCGAGAAGGTTAACGCCAGAGCCTACGGCAGTTCAGGTTCCTTCGTAAAGTTGATGTCAAGTCTTCAATGGTCACATGGTCACACGCCCTGATAAAGCATACCTATATAGGGAGATATGATGGGCAGAAAGTTGGGTCAATTATCTATTCTTCAGATGCTATGATGCTTCCGATAGAAAGACACTACGCCAGAGTGTATGTTTATGGCAGGAAAAATGCAACATCAAATTTTGGGCCAATCATATTCATATACTTTTTGAGTGTCAGGTAGAACGCTCTCCATCCGATAGTACCCGATGGTACTGATGCATTTATTACTTGATGACCTACAAATTTTTGAATAAATTTTATATTTGCGTCAGTTTATCACTTCAAATGTTAACTTTCAATCACTTGCAAATGTCAGTCTCCAATCATATTGTTAATAAAACTGGTGCTTCTGTAGTTTAGAAAAATGAAGAGTAGGAGACTTTTGGCCATGGTCCTTCACCAAACCAAATCTCGATTGTATGGTTATTGTATGTGTAGAAAAGGAGGTTCAGATAAATTCCAAACTTTTGGCACGAGAAATGAAGTCGTGAACGCAAGGAGACATAAGAAACTCTTTCTCCCACATTAATTCTGATAACATATTTATTTCATCAGTGCAAAAACACGTCACACATTATAATGATTACCATTCCACGTAACAAGCCTGCAGAATTCTTTCGTTACGGCGCAAACAAGCGGACAATTTGAATTGTTATTGTTAGATTTCTTTCGCTTCCTTCCCATGCACGTTCAGCGAAGAGTCAAGCACAATGCATATTCATATCTTTTGACACCTCCGGTCTAAACATAAATTTAAAAACGCGGAAACCGCTCGACTATCTCGAAAAATTATAGTAATGAGGATTATTGTTGCGTGCAATGTGAATTTATGTAAGAGGAGAAGGCGGAAAAATATGCGGAAATTCCGCGCTCTTGGGAAATTTTTAACGAGATTACATCTACACGGTATTATTATAGAAATTATCGTTGTAATAAACGTTCGGGTTTGCACAGGTATTAGAAATTAAAATAAATTGCCTGTAATAGAAAACTTACGTTCTTCACAGTTGGTTCCCTTCCATCCCTCGATGCATTCTTTATCGCCGTTGGCGTTGCACCTGTAATGCCCAAAAATTTCGTCGCGTGGTCTACAAAATTTTGTACACGTCGCATTGTAATAATGCCTATCACATTTGACTCGAATTCGATAAGTCAGGCGCGCCCTTTGACCACCATGATTTAACGTATGCCATTCTGCACTAGGATCGATGATTCCCGAGTAAGTTGCTTCCTCGATGACGTTCGTCACTGAAAAAAAGCAAAACAGTTTTCAGAAGTGATTACGTACAATGGGCGATATAATTTCCGAGTCACTCCTCGACATTGAATGAGTCTTAATGACAATTAATCACAAATATTTTCTTTAGCAACCATGTGGCAGAAGGGTATTGTGTTTGAGGAGACGTAGGTGAAAATAAAGCGTTCTTTCTGCACTCGTACAAGCAGTTAACTAATCAAACATGAAGTGTGAAAAGTGTGGGATGAAGCCTATTAAGAAATTAAATAAATCTCAAAGGTGGCTCGAGTGTGCTCAAAAGTGTCCCAACTAGTTAACAAAACCGTTCGCCCACGTCCTTCCAAGTGGCTTACGCATTCCCGTTTACATTCTTTTTTTATTCGTCGTATATCTTAATGAAGATATCACAATAAAATTATTATATGGTCACTCGCGTAATAAAACCGAACAGAATAAATATTTACACGATTTATGCACTCTTCAATGGAAAAGCCCATTCGTTTTATAATTTGACAGTCTATTCACGCCAATCAGAATTATATGGACGACACAAAACCTTGACTTTTATGTTCACGTACAACCAACGACAATAAAATATTTGTTCAGACAAATCACTTTTGAAATTCGGATTTATGTACACTTACATACCTAAGGCCACTTCATTCTTGTAATTTTTAATCAACAGAAAATATTATTTATTAGTAGAAAAGGTCGACGGGTTTTTCTACTTTACAATTAGAATTTTTGCTTCGGGACAAAATAACTAATTGGACATGAATAGGCTTTTGTTTTATGTTATGTACTTTTTTTTACAAAACTCGATTTGCTATTACGTTCTTCATTCAATATTGTAAAAATAGAAATATGAATTTTAGAAATGGTTTAAGAACAGATACTGATGTTTTTGATTTTATACCATCCAAGCTATCCACAGGATCTATAGATCTGAACAGTTCCTATTAAACTTTTTTTTGGAAGGGACTCTTTTTGTAGTGCTTTTGATTTTAGGGTTGTAAATACAAGTAGAATACAAACAAGCTTGAAATTGCGTTCACAAATAAAATAATGAACCGTGTTTGTTTTCGTCCTTGCCGTAAGGAGCAATTTGGCCGATAATTATAAGGATGAGTAGCGACCCACAATACCAACAAACCCCCGGGACAAACGTGGCCTGCTCGTTTCATTCACGTAAAACTCGTTGCTCTCACAGAACGACCTACCGTGTGATTCACAAGACCATACGTGCCTAATGGCAAAACGGCAGCGGCGCAGCAATAAACCATAATGATGAATTGTGTGGGCAGGTATCATTGCGCAAATCTATGAAATTATTTCCCATTGTGCAAATCGTCCGGAATAAATTTGCACTTATGTGATGACTTGTTCCGAAGATATTTCAAGTGTCGCAAGGCGACAATGTTATAAGGAAGCTAATTACCTACACTCGTACTACGGGGTGTTGTACTATTGCAAGCGCTACGTGGGAATATATTATTTCGATTATTTTAATTGCTTCATCGTGACAGCTATTGTTGCACGTTGTAAAATAACTGTTCGGAGAAGGAGGCATCCTCCATAAATAACTTATGAATGAAATTTGCATTGCTTACTGCGGTCTTATTTACATTACATAATGGAGAGGTTATCGTAACTATCAAGGAGAATCTTTCTTCGTCTACAGAAAATTAAATTTCACGAATTAGTTTTGACTTTTTTTAATATGGAAGAGCAGAATCGATTTTGTTACTACTAAACAAAAGTTGGTAATAAAAAAGGGAGCGCAATCGTGATTTGGGTATTAAATAAGTAATGCAGTGTCTCTGCCTTTTCTCAAGTTTTCATGAAAGAATCTGTATGTCCAAAAAGTAAATGTGATGAAAATTGTTAAGTTCAAGTACAGAAGGACTTACCTGTTACCGAATGATTACTAAGATCCAAGGCTTGAAGGATGAGCGTAAACGATCTCTGCAACAGAAAGAAAAAAACGCGAATCAAACTTAATTTCATTTTAATTGCTTTATTAACGACTGGCAACACCACACGTGAAATTTACTTTCGTGGCAATTACAACTCGCACCGTCCATCCAGTACCATCATCGGTTCAATTCCTCGGACTGGTATCTACGAGTCATTGTTCCAAATCACGTACGCATCAGATTATTCGGCTTTTTCTGTCACGTAACAAATTTAAAATTGAAAGATTTCGTGATCCGCAAAAAGTGATAAATGATCGAGCCGATGGAGCGGGCAGCCATCTAACGGTCCGCGTGTATATGGATGGATGGCATGGAAGCAGCTACGGTATGTGAGATGTACTTAGGGGCGGGCCATGTCAAAATTAAGTGTGCTGTTCGCTACACCGTATTTAAAACGTCCGCGCAAACAGCACAGTCATGATACTCTCACATTAGCTGGTTTGTGTATGAACGAACGCGATGGAAAGATCTCGCTCGTGGATGAGGACTGCTTCAAATTTATAAGTAATGCAGAGAGGTTAATGTAAGAACATTAAAGCTCTCAGTTAATTGGGAAGAGATATATTGATGTACTTTTTTGTTACTTTTTATTTAAATTTCATTTGGAACATTCTGATGCTCAGATGAGGTCAGGCTAGCTTTAACTCTTATTGGAAGAAAGACGAACATTTTAAAAGATGTGCAAAGAATTATTACGTTAGCTTTAACTCTTATCGACAGACCCAAAGGAAGAGAGAAGAACTACCTAAGAGATGTACAAGATGAATGAGGTCAAGCGAGCTTTAACTCTTATCAACAGATTCAGAAGAGGAGAGAAGAACAATTTAAGAAATATGCAAGGCAGACCCAGAGGAAAAGAGAAGAACCACCTAAGAGATGTACAAAGTATTATTTCTTATGAGGTCAAGCGAGCTTTAACTCTTATCGATAGATCTAGAAAAAGAGAGAAGAACAACTTAAGAGATGTGCAAGGCAAAGGAAGAGATGTATGAGGTCAAGCGAGCTTTAACTCTTATCGACAGATTCAGAAGAGGAGAGAAGAACAATTTAAGAAATATGCAAGGCAGACCCAGAGGAAAAGAGAAGAACCACCTAAGAGATGTACAAAGTATTATTTCTTATGAGGTCAAGCGAGCTATAACTCTTATCGATAGATCTAGAAAAAGAGAGAAGAAGAACTTAAGAGGCAAGGCAGACCCAGAGGAAGAGATGTACGAGGTCAAGCAAGCTTTAACTCTTATCGACAGACCCAGAAGAAGAGAGAAGAGCAACTCAAGTGATGTGCAAGACACGAGGGATTTTGAAGGGAAGAAAATATAGCATAGAAAGAAAGAAGATTTATTTCTTATGCAGGTCAGCTTTAACTCTTCTCGACACACCCAGAGGAAGAACAACCTAAGAGTTTGAAACTGAGACACCCTGTATCTGTGTATAAAGTTCCGCAACATTGCAAATTAACAATAATAAATAAATTATAGATTAAATCTGAAAAGGTAAGAATTCCGTTCTTTGTACCGTTCGCATGCAACCCACGTTTTCAATTAATAAAATGACGATATAATTTCCGTTGGAATAACAAATTATTAATCGTTGCAACTTTGTGTTTTTCGCTCATTTTACATCATAAATAGTGTGTAATAGATTCAATTAAGTCGACGTCGCATTTTAAAAGTGCGTACGCTGCATTTGTGTTACTCGTTCACTCAAGTTCTAGAACCCGTTAATTTATTATTTAATTCCAAAAAAAGTACAATTTTTTTTCTCGAAATATTTTGTGTGTGTATACGTCAATCAAGATAGCCTAGAGAACCAATTTAAAATTGTTTACTAAAATACCAGTGCAGTGCAGTTGAGATGTATATTTTTGTTCTTATCTATTGACAAGTGTCATGTGTCAATGTCAGGTTTGATTGTCGGGAATAGCTCGGACGTATTGTTGAAAGTACGGGGCGAAGAGAGAAGGAAAGAAAGAAAGAGAGAGTGAGTTTCACGTCGTTTCACATCGATGTAGACTGCTGATTCCACAAGATTCGATATCGCAAAGCCGGTGTCTAGCATTCCTCTATCTACAATCTGTGGTGGTGGTGGTGTTTTGACTGTCTGAGACCACGAAGCTTTTGTTTCCAGGTCGTTATTATTTTCTTGGCTGCTTTCAATTCAATTAACGCACTCAAATAAATATTGTTTTTTTGATAAACACTCACGTAACCTGAGATTATAATACATAATTACAAACATGTCATCTAACATCGCATCAAGTTTCTCATTATGTCGTTATAAATTAGAAAAAAAACATTCCAAATAGATATATACGACTCTAGCTAGGTATTTAAATTGTCAGCTTTCTAATCAGTTGAAAAAACATTCATTTAAATGCGCTATTAAATCAAAGATCGGAATTGGGAATGAGAATGAGATGGGAAAGGTATGTGGTTTATGCAGATGGATTAGCATCGTGCGGCGGTTTGATTTGTTGTTTAAGCGCAAATATGCCGTACAATAAAATTATGCCGTTAATGTTTGTTTAATACATCGCCGTGGATGCGATTGTGGGACGTCGTGATATTCGAACCCACATTGACAGGACAGGAATAAATGGCCGTTTAAAAACAAAGAAGGAACTACTATTGCTTCATGTTGGGGGCCTTTGTTGCAGGGTGGGATCGTCATACATTACGCCAAGGAAAAAATTCGCTTGTGCAATAATTTTGAATCAGAAGATTTGTTACGGAATGACTAAGCATTTTAGTAATAATTGAGAAAACGACCACTCGTTTGTATCCACACACTGCAGTGTTTGAATGGGGCAACAATATGGTAATTATTGTATGCATTTTACAACTGAATTTCTTGGAAACTTCAATGCAAAGTGAAGCGAGAAACCAAACTTTTATTTAATCTAAAACTCCCCCCGTGAAGTTTCTTTTTAATTTAACTTCTTCAAGATTAACGAAACTGTCCAGTTAAAAACGGAGATAAAAAAGCCAAGTTATAAATGGAAAAGTAGAAAAGTAAACGTTCACACTGATACTTTCAAACCTAACCAAGCAAAGGAACTAATTCAAACTCTAACTTATTAACTGGTCGGTAATTAATAGCGGTTGTATTTGTTGCAAGTTATCTCGACCGTTTTCAAGATATTGTATAGCACACAATTAATGTAAATTGCACAACGCCGCCCGGTAATATTTCTTGGCGTAGGTACTTCTGTCCTGTTGTATAAGTTTCTAAATTCTTTGCACTCTCAAAAAATTCTATAGTACACATAAACTTCAACGGTCACATAAATAGTTGAATCAGTGCCAAGGGTCACATTTCAAGGCGTCCGCTTTTTTAGGTAAGATGTGCGGTGATGTGGAGATTGTGCTTAAAATGGTAATCGCATATCGAAGGGATCAATCTCCACTGGCAAAAGCTCAGCAATAGGATATATGAATTTAAAACGTCTACTAGAAGGGGGACACAATTATAAAATTAAAGACGTAAAGTTTTGATTACAACAAAACTATAACAGGGTATAAAAATAGAGCCACTTAATATACAGTGTGTAACTGAATAAGTTTAACTTACTGTAAACACCACGTGTGGGGCAAAGGACAATAAAGCGTTTGCTTTTTACAAAAAACGCTAATCTTAACGTTTTCTATCATAGTAAGCAGGAGGAAAAAGAAGACGATGGCTTCTGCCATTGCCAAGACATTGTTAAATAATTATGCATGAATCAAAATTGTTTCTGGTAAACTCTACGAAGCTTTAATAATAAAATTCTTAAGGATTTTTTTATGACACGCGTAGGATGGATATGATAAGTGATAACTCCTATGCATTTAGGAATGGAATGGGAAGGATCTCCAATAAAACGAAAAGAAACTGAGATCGTAAACGCCGCCCGTTTAGTCGGTTAATTGCTGCGACCAATTAGTCCAAGAAAGAAAACATTCGATTGCACCTCGACCTGGGAGTTCGTCCGGGCGAAAGCTCGAGGACGTGCTGTGTCCGGCGAAACGGTCATTACGCCGCATTATATTTTAACAATTAACCGGTCATTATAACGCGTCGAAATGGATTTCGTCGACGAAGGTGATTCTTTTGCGGCGGCACGGACTCACACAAAAAATTTAATGGCCCGAGCTTTACGCATCTTTGTTTTACGCGTCAAAACGTCAAACGTTACGAATGGACGGGCTCTAAACGCAGCTATCGTGAATATTTGATTATACGGTTGTAACTTTGGTATTTTCATGCATGTAGAATCTTTTGTGACGTTAAAGTTGAGAGGAGTTTTTTTTTTCGGTTAGCTGTTTCTTTGTAATGGGGGAAACCATTATTTTGGATTCGAATAATGAAAGCCAAGTTAAATGGGAAGTCTAAAGATTATATCAAGTCTTCAAGTATCTACACTTGTCCAAGAATCCATCCAGCTGAGTACACGTAGCTAAAATAAATTATCTCGGTTACGGTATGCAGAGATTAACCGCGTTGCGGAGAATAAATTGAAAATTAATAAGTGTGAATGATGATGTTAGCCCTAGCACTGATGCAATCAAACGTATGATTTACACATGTCGCACGCTCTTTAAAATCGTGTTCATTATGATGTACGGAGTTCGTTTAAAAAGAAACTCGTTCTCCGTGGAAATCGAGAGAAGTGTTGACCTCTTTTACGCCGCACGCCGCCCCGGTCGGTGCCAACCTAGAGTTTATAAATCTCGTGAGTATATTTAATATCGATAAATTTATTTATTAAAAAAAAAAGTATTTGCGAGAATGTCGGCGATGTGAGCAGTTTATGAAATATTGCCCGAGTGATTTTCCGGTTGGGTTCATGCGAAAGTACTTAATTGGAAACCAACTTTTTTTTATTGGTATTAAAAGAGAAAATGACTAACTCATCTTTAATACCATGTTTAACAAAAGCATTTCAATTTACTTTAAAGGAATTTGATTAAGTAATAACATTTTTTAACGTAATTACAGCACTAAACAATTATATGTAATTTGTTCTGCAAATGTACATAGAATGCATTCGATTAGTCAGATCGATCGATAAACTATTAAAAGTATTACATGAACGTGTTTATATGAGTTGCATAAATAACAATAAAATAAAATTCCTAGTTGAGAAAACACACACCGATATAAAGCAGAGCTGTATTTCCTGTACAGATAAGGCCCCCGTTGATAACTAGTTAGCAGAGATGATGCTGCTGGCGTAAACACGTAATAGACAAAACTTCCTCGAGTTTAGGCTGGCGCGTTATTTTTGCTTTAATTGAATTTCATTTACGTAACGGCTTCGATTTTCCCCCCCGAGTTACATTCGATGCACATGACACACATTTGAGTTAAGTGCACGCGGTATGTACTCAGGTGTAACTTGTAATGTGTGTAAACATGCGTCTCTCGACTTTCCCCTTATCGCACCGCCTCACATTTTTTTTCCGATTCTGCATACCGCATACTTTTGTACGTTTGCAATTAACATTCTTCCTGGCAAATGTAATTACTAAGTAAGAGCCAGTCAAAGCCAGGCATTCATAAATATTGAAATCATTGTTTAACTTAACCAAATATCTAAATGCTTTGCAAATTGTTTAATAATACTTTCTTGATTCCTAAACACACTCGAATCTTTAACTTTGTGATTAATGAAGCTTTTAAACGGCCCAACAAAGGCGCTACATTGTACGAAGAGAAACTGTTTAAAATCAATGTCGCGATTAAAATAACTGCAGGTTAATTTAAGTTAGCCTTGAAACAGGTGAAACACGTAGGATTGCAGTTCGAGAGATTGTGAAACACGTGCGCGTCGAAATGTTGAAACTTTTCTGATGACTGGATTTTTTGATCGGGCCTTATTGTCCATTTACGTTTTCCGACACGCATTTTACGGTCGTTATTAACTCCTTTAAGATGGCTGTTATTAAATTCCTCGGGTGTTTTCGATAAAAAAGATGAGTTTTTGATGCTGCAAAAAAAACATTCATGTTTGACTGCCCACCTTGATCTTGATGCTTTTCAAGCATCCTCTGGTTTATGGCTGCAGTATTCTACTCAAGGATGAACTTTATTAAAGCCCAGAGACAGCTGCGTTTTTTAGAGATTTGACATCTATCAAAATTGATGCGACCGTCACTTAGGAAGTCGCTCATCGATTTCTCAAAGTTTTACTTGCGCTGCCTAAAATCTCGGCCAATGTTAACCAACTCCGTCGTATACGGAACGATGTTCACGATAGCCAACTACACCCAACAAGAAGTGGCCAACTCGGTACTCCCCAGGCCCCCGGAGCCCGTTAATTTGATGCACGTCCTCAATTGCGCCATGTACGGATTTTTGGTTCAAGGTCCTTCCAACACCGTCTGGTTCTACTGGTTGGATCAAAGGTACAGATTTCCTTTCATAACGAAAAAACTGATGATGACGCAGTTTTTTTACGCCCCCCTCATGACGGCGGTGTTCTTCGTTTGCATGAGCCTGCTAGAGCGAAAGCAAGACCTACTGGAGGACACCAGGGAAAAATTTCTGAAGACCTACGTGATGGGCTGCGTCTTTTGGTTTCCGGTGCAGGCGGTGAACTTCAGGGTCGTCCCTGCCCGGCTGAGGGTCACCTACGTTTCGTGTTGTTCGTTCGTTTGGTTGAATTTACTCTGTTTTATAAAAGAGATTTCCAAAGAGGAGTGTTTCGTTTTGACTAAAATTTACTAGTCGGATTGAATTTCGAATAAAAATTTAAATTCCACTGTGAGTGACTTTTACGAGGTTGTACCTGGGTGGAGTGCATTCTTTGAAAGCATCGCCGGAATTGACGAAATACGTAAATGTCAAGGTTTGTTTTGCGATTTACACGTTTGCTTCCCTATTACCACCCGAGCGTGCTTACCGCCTGTCCCTGTAGGTCGAAATAGAGAGAGGGCGGAACGCGTGCTGTGCGGAGATACACTCGTTTCCGGAGATGTTCCATCGAACCGGAAACTGAACAGATTGCGGCGTCTCATTATCAAGTCACCGTGGGCAGTTTGGATATTTCAACAGAACATGAAATGCATGTTTTAAGTAAATGCGGGGATTTATAATCGCGTTAGTCACGCCCGGTTCTTTTTTTAACTGGAATTTTTTACTTGCGGAAGGAATGTCGCTGCCAATTATGCGCCGCGAAACAGATGCGTTACAGAAACGCTCGCAGTTAAAACCCGGTGAGTAATTAAGCGGTTTTGATTGAACGTTTTCGATTCAGATTCAGAAACGACAACGCTTACCATATGTCCAAAAAAACTACATCAACTTTATATGCAAATTATTGTCATTGTAATTTGGGAATGCTACAAATTGTACAGAAAACTAATTAGGGTTATACAGCGTGATGTGTTCTTTTATAATCCTGTGAGAATTCGTATTGGAAATTTAAAAAGTTAAGAAAAATTCGATTAGAAAAAGAACGAAGCTTTACAGTAAAGTCAGTAAAAGACTCTTTTGGTAAAAAAAAAAATTCTCTAGCGTTTTAAATGGAAAATGGGAACATAAAGCAGAGGGAATTTCACTCAAAAAATAATCATAAAAGGTTCCAATGACAAAGCTATGACGTTTTTGAGTCATTAAAGAATACTTTTCGAATCTTAAGGATTTTTTGTTTTTACTTTTGATTGTTCTTTTAATATGATGAGAGAAAGAAGACGTGCAAATTTTAATTTGGAATCCTCGAAAAATATGATTGTGCCTTTGTGCGTATACATGGGGTGATAAATTTAAGAACAGGAAATCAATGGGGTGGACCTATTCGAGAATGACAAAAGGTAAAACGGAAGTACACCCACCGCTTCCTGTTTTCTTTTGCTTATATACAAAGCGATTGGTAAATATAAATCTGGCAAAAAAATCGCTAACTGTTTCAGAGCTGCTTTCTCACACTGGCTTAAACGACTTCCATTGATCCGGAAAATAGCCGTTCGAATCTGCAGCGCGCAATTATTAAGCGATTATTATATCAAAGTTAACGGGAAACGCGGAATGCCCGAACAAATGAAGAACGATTTCACACATGCTAACCGATTAAATCTCGGTAGCCGCGAGCGAAATGTCCATCGCTATACAGCGGCGATTATAATCATTTAATAAGGCATTCAAGCCATTGTAGTATTCCACCGTATTAGCAATTACCGATCTTGTTATCGCAGTCGGCGGGGAGTTTTCCATATACGTTAGAAAAGATATGAGTTAAGAGTCGCGAGATATTAAAGCACCACAAAGAGGCGCCGCCGCCCGCACGATCAGATGAGGAGATGGGTACATACAAATAATAGCCGGGAGAGCTTTTGTCGTTGTATCATCATCAATCGCCCGGTACAAATGTACACGGACGGGATCATAGTTGGCAAAGATACCTTCTTTTACTCTTGTGGTTTCAACCGGCTACATATGTGATGTGGGTTTTGATTAATTACGTCCCGTGGCCGGCCACAATTTTAATGCATATTGATGATGATTAATCGATCGGATCGATCGGATGTACGATTACGAAACTTTACTTGTAAAAGTTATTGCCTGCGTGGACGTGTCTTGTGATTTTTCGCTAATGACTTGAAGTCTTTTAGCAAAAACTTACACACCATTCAACCCTTAACCTCGTACATACAATATTGACAATCATCATCACTCGTACACCTGCTGGTAGTTGGAATTAGTGTCACTGACTCTTTCGTGTTTCATTTTTAACCCAAATTCAAAAATACAGGGTGTTTCTACACGAGTGATACCTTTTTGGAATGTGAGCTAAAAAGCACACTTACTTGGGGAATGTCTATAAGCAAGGCCACTTGCAATTAAATCTAAGCCATTACTTTTGGAATGCCTGTGCACGGAATGAGCATGAAATGAAGTAGGTAGGTATATAAAAGAGATTCCTTTTAATGAGTCCGGTGCGCAAGAAACTTCCAGTAGGTTACGAATTCTGCCAGACGACAACAATCAAAAAGTTTAACGAGAAGTAAAAAGTCGGCGCATAAATCGAAGGCAGCAGAAGAAGAAGAAGAAGACGTGGAGGTAAGCGATGATTTACGTGGGCGATCCAGCAGACGTAGAAGGTAGACGAATTGTTAGACGTAATAGTTTAGCATAACTGGTATTGGGATTCGGCGACAATTTTTGAATGAGTCGGAATTGGACGTGACAATGTCTCCCATCCCGTGACCTAGAGTGTTAGCACCTGTTCAGGCGGTAGGCCGTTGACCAGCCATTATCATACGCAACCCGTTTTTCCAGTTTCTATTTCGCTGCATCGCTCTCTCAATATCTCTAACCCTCTACATTCCGATTACCAACATTTTCGGACCGTTTATTATCAATTAATAATACCTACACACGCGCCCAACTACGCACTTAAATTAATTTCTATTAAGCTTCTTTTTAGTTTCGACTTTCGAGGGAGGATTCCTTCTAAGTTCACACGTGTAATTAAAACATACGTGCAAAACAACAAAAGAAGTGCCTGCGAGCAGTTCTCAGACACGGATGTTACAGCCGATAAATTGAATGCATTCCGTCACGACGACGCGACGGCGGCAATCGCATTTCATATTATTCTTTATTCAGTTGCTTCTTGCTGTCGTTTTACAAATTCGGAAAACCGTAAACGTCCGCTGTTTAATTCCATTGTTCGCTTTTTGTCGCTCGGTGCCGGCGAGCAAACGCAATCAATTCTTTAGCATATCAATAAACCTATTATTAATAACGCCCCGTCTTTTAATTGTTAATTTTAATCGACGACTTCTGACACGAGCATAATTTGCGTCGGTCGGTGTAAAGCCCCATTGTTATTTTCATTTAGTTAATGCTAATGAGGAGAGCCACTGACTGCCAACGATTAATTCATTCATAGCTTCAAGTACCTAATTACCATTTTGTATTAATATAATATACATAATGTATTTAAATTTAAAATCAATATGAAAAGACACATACCTCTTTCCTTACTAAAGAAAATTAATGATCTGGTGCCTATCACCAACCAAAAGGCGGTCAACAGCCCAAACAACACCATTTCGTTTATTAGACGGTTTATATACGACAGACAGGGATATTTTTGGTAATGGTATATAGAATACCAAAAATATTCGTATTTTAATGGTACTATTAGTTACCGTAGGATAAGTGATGCGTTAATTAAACGTTTTCATTAAAATGTAAAATGCCGCGACTTGCAAAACACGTTTATTCCATCTTATCATCCATTTTATCAATGTATCATTAAAAATTTAAAATATAATAAATGTTTAGACGTAACATGTTCAAAATATTTATCCAAATTGGTCTTATGATCCTTGTTACAAAATAAATTTTCCATAAAAATACTAACATTTTGTATCACTAAGGCCTAGTTGTACAATGCCAGTTTAAATTTAAGCTGAAGTTTAAACGCATAACGATTATTGCAACAATTGTTTCGGGTTTCGGTTTAAAGTTAAGCTGGAATTATACCACTAGACCTAAATGAGACGTGAGCTTAAAATATGAGTATATATAGAAATATAGATGTATATATAGGTGTATATAGAAATATAAATTTCGCAGCGAGATGTCGCGACCATAACAAAAATTGTAACATATTTCACTGATTTGTAAGATTGTCTTCTAGAACGTCATCTCTTGTTCAAAATGAGTAGCTTCTGATACGAGAATAAGAATCTAAGACTTCTCCTAAATATTAATTTTACTGAACAAAACAAAAGAAAGTCTACGGGAAGACGAGGAAACCGATGCCTTAACCTAAATTGTGATGCCTTTGATTGATTTTGTGAAATTGTCTTCTAGAGCGCCATCTTTTGCCAGAAACTGATAGCTTCTGATGTGGAGATATACCTAAGGTTTTTGGGTTCTCCTAAATACTAATTTTACAGAACGAAACAAAAGAAAGTCGACTGGAAGACGTGAAAACAGACGCATTAACTTAAATTGTCATATCTCTGATGGATTTTGTAAAATAGTTTTCTAGCGCGCCATCTCTTGCCAAAAACTAGTAGTTTCTCAATCGGAGGTAAAGTTAAGGTTTTTAGGCTTCTCCCAAATATTAATTTTACAGAACAAAACAAAAGAAAGTCGACTGGAAGACGCGAAAACAGACGCATTAACTTAAATTGTGACATCTCTGATTGATTTCTCTAAAATTGTCTTCTACAGCGCCATCTCTTGCTTAAAACTGGTAGTTTCTGACACAGATATATACCTAAGGTTCCACAGGGTTCTCCTAAACTCATTCTGTAGAACAAAACAAAAGAATTCAACGGGAAAACGAAAACTCGTGCCTTGATCTAATTTGTGTCCACCTATGATTGATTTTGTAAAATTAACTTGTAGATCTAGATTGTCATCAAGGTAGTCGATGAGAAGACACGAAAATCAATGCCTTATCCTAAATTGTACAAGTTTCAATTTCAAATGCGTGCCAAAATAAACCACTCTTCATTGGGTGGAAATTATTGCTTCAACGAATTCAGGGCGACATCTGTTGACCAGATCGCTTCTACTTTTCGTAAAATACACAACCTTTGTCACATAACGATTATTTACGATAGCTTTTCAACAGGAGCGCCAACTATGGGATAACTGCTGCTCACTAAAGTTCTGTTTTATAAGTGATCAGAAAATACATATACATATAATTACTACAAACGATGAGACACTTATTAAAGTTGAATTAAATTTCAACATTTCGCTATACGTTTCGGTATGGCAGCTTCTTTAGAATAAGTTGTAATAATATAAACACGTATGATTATAATAATTTTATAGTTTCAAAATATACGTCTAGTATAAGCCATGTATAAACGTTGCGCATACCATATAAAATATACATTTTGTGTAAACGTTATATTTATATTTATCCCATAAAAAGACGTTAGTTAGACTGTCACTCATATGTATAAATACTAGTCTATAATATTCTACATTTAAACTAAATTCAAAACGTGTTTTAGACATATTCTATATTTTCTGTGTTGCATGGGAGTATTCTAATTGAAAGGTTAAAGCACAACCTGATGACATCTTGGTAAACTTACTTCTCCTTAAACCCTTTAAGTGCAAGTACTTAATGATTGCGCAATTTTCTTCATCGAAGTTAACTAAAATATCGTACTTGGTGGACATTAGAAAAGAAACACCATTATAGAAGAAGCAAAAGTGACAAATTTCTAGAATCCAAGAGAGTTCTTTTCTGAAACTTCAATACCGTCCTAGCCTTTTTGGACTTCCAAGTAGACTCTCCTTAAAGCTATTATGTAAGTAAACGGTTGAAGACGACATTCGGACACTATTTAATAGTGATAGTGAAGGGGTTTCCTAAAATACTGCGAGCCATAAAATATTGAATCGGACACGGCATTTTCCCATACCGAGAATTCCATTCGAACAACATACGGCCTATACAACAACGCATTAATTAAAAAGCAAGCAGAACGCCGAAGCCCCACGTCCGAACGTCTGCGTTCGGTAAATATCTTTCTTTCTAAACCGACTCGGACGACGTGGGCCGCCCGAGGGCCCCATATTAAGAACTAGCGCTAATAATCGATTTAATTTCATGTGTGACACGCGCTCCTTCGGGGCGTGCGTTTCGAGGAGAGCAGATGGTGAAAAACTGATTACAAACACTATTATTCACGTTTGGAGGTGAGAGAGTCTCAACGACTGTATCTTCGCTGTATCTTTATACACGATACAATACAAGGATTCTTTACTAATTACTCTAACACTTATGCTGCAAATGCATAAGTAAACCTAACATCTAGTAACAAGAAACTCCAAACAGAAATGAGGGTTGAAAATGTAAAGGATTACCTTCATAACTGTGATTTAATATAACGAGTAATAATCTGCAAGTGCTTAATTATTTCGATCATATATGGCAAGTTTCTCTGGAATTTAACCACTGACGTCAGTAGCCAATGTAAACCAATACGCTACAGAATAGCACTGATTAACGTTTAATAAAAGTGGTCATTAAAAATGAGACACATACAATCAGTGCTATTCTGTAGCGTGGTGGTTTACATTGGCTACTGACGTCAGTGGTTAAATTGTATTGACTGAATAGGAATTTAACCACTGACGTCAGTAGTCAATGTAAACCACTACGCTACAGAATAGCACTGAATAACTCCAAAGCCAAGCAGTTTTCAACATAATCAGTTCTTAACGAGAAATATCAACGAAACTAATAATAATAAAGTGAATTAAGTGATAAATGGCCTAGTAGCATCAAAGCGAAACAAAAAAATAAAAAATAAATTGAAGTGGTCCCAAAATACATCCTTGCGGCATACTACACGTAAGGCCTCGCAGACAAGACTCTAGGATTCCATCAAAAAGTTGATTTTTCTCCTTCTGAACTCTGTTAAGAACTTCTGCCATGATTTGGTGACTTATATTAAACGTTGCGTACAAAATAAACAGCGAATATAAAAATTAAACCATTCTCGTATATAATTTGCATCGAAACAAGCGGACGATTTACGAAATTAAAATTGCAAATATCCCAACGATAATAATAAAGAAAGAGAATCTTTTAATTGCACATTTCTTTAATTACCGACACTTGTTGATGGTTCGGGTTTGGCCGTGGCAAGACGAAGAACGCGCGCGGTTATTTATTAATTTAATCACGAAATAAAAAGGCAGTAATTATAAGCGATTTGTTCCCAGGGTTCGCGATATAATTTAGTGTTCAGTATATAAAGTAGGCTATGCATTTGATAACCATTTAGTGCCGATCGCCGCTGTACGTCATCCTGGCGCGTCCTTTTCTGACGCCGCGGTGTTTTTATTTCGAAGGATAAAGACGGCGAGCGGATCGTGTGCGTTAAAAAGTACACGGCGAGAGGATGGTAATGGCTTCTTGGTGTATAAACGTAAAAAACGCCGATTCACGCGAAGATTTTTTTTCGTCGTTTTATTTTGGGATGTTCATATGTGAGCCTCAGGTAAAGGAAGAATAACACTTTGCGCTCGTTTTGTTTTAATAAAAACCTGTTCGAGACAGCGTTCTCAGGAAATTTTCTTAAAAAATTATTGTGCGCAAGTTTAATTTTATCGCACCCCATAATAATTTGTTTCAAATAGTTTATTAATCAAACTTGTGGCTTGTAACTTTTCAAAATGGAAGTAAAGGACTGGTTAACCCACCCATTTTTTTTAAATTTGTTTAATTAATTTCCAAGATAGATTTTTGATATCGATGAAGAAGAAAAAAAACTGCAAATGATGTTGGTACGCCACTGATCCTTTTGCCGTTGGCCGGCGTGTATTATTAAGGCCCCATTACCTGCAATGGCACATAAACAATAGCTCTGCGGCTACACTATAATTTGGGCTGTATTTTACTACAGCAAAGTAAATTGCTTGTTAGACAATGCTATTATGATCTTCCACTACTTATATCTATCATCTGCGTCGCCTTCGTTGGTTCCTAATAAACGAACGGACAATACAGACTGTAAATAGCATGTCTTCGCAGGCGTGTAATTAACCTACGGTGTAATTGGAATTAATACGCGCGAAAAATCACGTTATTAAATCGTCATCTTTGTGTATAAATTTCAACTATAAAACGCGGAGGCTTTGTTGTAATAAAACCTGGACGAAAAAAAGCTTGGATTTTTCTACAATCCTTTGTGGTATTGTTCGTGACACTTTTGTAGCTGGCATAAATAATACAGTTACAAGTAGTAACGCGATGCTTTTTTACAATTAACCACCAATTTATCAATTATGCACACCAATTTTACACTTGTTTTTGCCTCGCTCTTCATTTTACGCTTGCTTCTACGCAAGTAACGAGCTTTTTCTTCTTCTTCTTAGCCTAGCCGAAAACGGTGCAGCGACCGGCACGAATTTGCAAGTCATTTTAAATTTAAATGGCATCGAAATGCGCCCGCCGCCTAATGATCGTTTCAAAAGCAACTTCGGTCGTTTATCACGGAAACGAAATTGCGTTTTATGTGTGCCCTGGGTGTTTTCACACGTAACCGATGCAATCCCTTTAAATTAACCAATTACTTCAGAGAAAAGAAAAACAACCTAATTGGTAGTTACTACTCTAACTCAATAGCTTCTTTAATTATGCTAAATTACATCAAAGCAAACTAGGAGTATTAAAATTTGCAATTGTAACTACATAGGTATTATCTTTTTTACTTTATTTTTTCCTTGTCTTCTAATCGTCTTCTTCTGACATGACCTAACAATTTCAATGATCTTCTCTTCTATTGGTCTTTTTTTCCTATTTCCATATTCAAGTTCTTTTTTGGAACATCGTCTGTAATTACAAGATTGCCTGCAAATTTTTGATTCTTCGTACTTAATTTAACTTGAAGGCTTCCGCGGCCGTCGTCCATGTTTGAATTGGCTTCCGGTTGGAACCGCGTCACGTTGACTTCTACTGCCGACGTTTCGTTCTTCATTGCAGAAGAACTCAGTCTCAACGACTAACCAGAAACAGCAGCAGCCCTGAAGAAGTTCTTCTGCAAGGAAGAACGAAACGTCGGCAGTAGAAGTCAACGTGACGCGGTTCCAACCGGAACCCAATTCAAATCTTCGTACTTACTTCATTTTTGTTGTCAATCACACATAACCAAACTGATATTCTTGCAGTTACGAAGTATAAGTCAAATTCCTCAAGTATGGATAAAATTCTAGAAGTAAGTCACTTTATTTTGCGAAGAAGAAAAAGTCTGACATTTATTTTGAATCCAAAGACCATTTAATATCGTTCAAGATGCACCACATGATACCAGATATTAGTCATTTTCTTTAAACTCCTACCTCTATTTCGTACCATTAATAAAAAGTCAGTGAGTTCTTTCTGTTTATTGAAGTCCTTAATGAAAAAATTCTTTCCATTTTTTTAAAGAATTGAGTAACTAACAACAAGTGATTCACAAATGTAAAAAAGGAAGGAGAAGGGAATAGGGTTTCCAATTTTGAATTTTCATGGATTTTTGATGTGTAGACAAAGAGTTCATTGACTTAGTAATTTAAAGCCACTTATTACCGCAAAATGAAATAGGTTAGTGACTTTAGACCTCGCCCTTGGCTACCTAGGGTTGGATGTACGACTACCTGGCAGTTGATAAGTTAGGAAGCTGCGGTAGCAGCCCCGAGGGCGCTTATTTCTCACGCCACATTCATCATTCGTATTGTTCAATGACTGGAACTATATAATACTCCAGTAGTAAGTTTAATATAAAACGCAGTGGCGGAGCTGCTGTACATGACGACTTGCATTTATCAAACCCTGGAATACAAAACCTCTTGTTATTATTGAGAGTAAACGCCGTTAACTTTACAGCGCTCTCCTTTAATTAAAACGCTATTTCACGGTCGCATTGTTTTTATTTCCAAGGGGGATTAACTATTCGGAACCATTAAATCAGGCAGCGTCGAGCGCAATTAGTGAGCGCGCTCTTAAAAACAAAATTCAATTTCGAAGGAGATTTCAAGCGGACCAGCGAAACTAGATGGCGTCGACAAAAACCGCCGGCTCTAATTCATTTTAACGCTTCCTGAATGTACGCTATTTTGTGCTGCGTTCGAAAAAGTTTCGATTCGAATACTCCCGTCCGACATGAAAACAATTTCGTTCGGACTCTGTATCAATTTGACGGCAATTTACAATCAATGTTTTTCTTTTAGCACTCGAAAGAGGAGTTTTTTTTTATTAAATCCGTGTGGCCGCAAGTTTCGTCGGATTTTCTTATTTAATTCGGAGCTTTATTATCGCAACAATTTTGTTCTTCTGTTTTTTTTAATCTGAACTTTTCAAGCAAAAAAAAAAAACAAGAACTCGCAAGATTATGGCGGAAAAGTCGGATTGAAACAGGTCAAGGAGCTTTAATTTTAAATAAAATTTTGATGGAAGATCAAGGCCAAGTTGCAAAAATAAAATTTGACATGCGTACTATGATTTTGACTCTTGTTTCCCAAAAAATGCCCACGTACAAAAAAGTACACGATGGAATAGGAAAATAAAGAAGTCAATTTGCTTCAGACTTGAGTAGTTATTAAAACAGTTTAAGTGAAATTAAACTCCAAATCTGAAAACTAACCTAGAAGTTACAGTCTTTTTCTTTTGCTTTTCCCCTTTTGTCAATTATGTTTCCGAATTTGTCAAATGACTTTCCAATCCGTTTAAAGTATAGTCCATTTGTCCATTTGACAAATTAGGAAACATAATTGACAAAAGGGGAAAACTAAAAGAAAAAGACTGTAAAATCAAAAAAGAAAAAAGCTTCCTTGGACGAAGCAACCAGAAGGAGATGACTTTGAACCCTGACATGATTAAAATTGTTCGTTGGACTATTATCACCAGCTTTTGCATTTTATAATCCAACATTTCGATAATGAAGTTGTCAGCTACTACCTTTATGGGTTCTTGCCCTGGGAAAGACAATTTCATTCATTGTTGATCTGGAAAATAGGTTTCCAAATTTTTTTGGCTTACCTAGAATCCTTCCTCTCTAGCGCCCACAAGGAATGAGAAACTAAAATCCAGAAATTAATTAACTTTCACGATTTTTATTGCTTTTTTAGATCGAACCTTGAAACCCTCGTTTATTAAATCCGACAGGGCTACAGTGACATTACTTCCTAATGTGCAAGCTCAGATAATCACTATGATTATAATTTGCGCAATTTTCATTACGCATCCAGAAGCCGCAAAACCAGAAACGTAGCTTATATAGAATTTTATAACTACATGAAGTTGTCGCCTGAGAGGTCGAGTGGTCAAAGTGACGGGTGTAATACACAAGAGGACCAAGGTTCGAGCCCCATAAAAACAATAAAAATCAGTAACTTTCCCATTATAGTAAAAGAAACTGACAGGTGTTTAGGACGATCATCACCAGTGACACAATCTTCTCAGTTCGACACCTCGAGAGCGAATCTTAATTAATGAAATAGCGACAGAAGACATGTGTACAAGATTGAGCGACATATAACAACAAACTTAAATACATTAGCAAAGAATGTCATTGCCGAAACGTCGCATTATAAAATTCCAAAAAGTTGTGGGGTAGTGTGCCTCATTATAGGAAAGTATGGACAACTTGAAAAGAGTTGTTGTATTCTTCTCTCCCTTTTACAATTTTTCTTTTTCAGTTTTCGGCGTTCTAGTCTATCGCGACGTGTCATTTAGTTTGCATTCCAAACTGACTTTGGTAGTCTAAGGGTGCGTCCAAACATGTGACGTATCCGCGTATCCGATCATGATCGGAAGATCGGATATGATACGCAAGAATGACGCACTCACACTTAACTGCGTCTCGTATCCGTTACTTGGCTGATTATGATACACGATCGCGATCGGATACGCGGATATGATACATGTTTAGACGCACCTTAAGACTGACTTAGTTGTCCCTTTATAATTCTGGTTTTACTTCTGCTCTTCCTTTATAATCACTTCTTGTTTTCTCTTCAATTTTCCCCAAATATTTAATCTCAGTCGCTTGTAATCTAGATTTCTATCTATGAAGTTCAGTGTCCTCAAAGTCTAACGAGTCTTCTGCAATTCTTATTATCGTGGAGGTTTCTCTTACAATTTCTCCTTTTTGCTTTTGCTACTTGACCTAGGTATTGTAGATCTATAAATGGTTCAGAACCTTTCCTCTTACTTCTATGTGCACCTCGACGCGTCTTTGTGAGTTAACCATTAATCATATTCATGCCTACTCTATGAAGCGGCATTTTAACATGCCACTATCGTCTCTGTGTTAAAATGGAGCCCTTGAGGTCTCACGAGTTTTCTGATGTGTTGGACTTCTATTTAGAAATTTTTCCCTTTACTTGCCTTTCAAATGGCACTTGCACATAGATTACGTTGCCCTAAATTCAGAAGACTTCTTATCTTTTTCTTAAAACGGTAGAGAAAACTTAGAGTCTTTGAGGTCTCATGAGTTTTCTTTTGTGTTGGACTTCTTCATGGTCTTTCATTGATTCATTTGTTTCTATTATTTCTTCTGCTTATTTAAAAACTTTTCCTATTATTTGCCTTTCAAATTCCAAGTTGTGGGGCAATGTGCCTCAATATAAGAAAGTTTGGACAACTTGAAGAGATGTTGTACTCTTCTCTCTTTTTAAAAATGTGACAATCTGACAAGTGTATCCTAGTAGTAATAGACTAATAGACGTTCTTCTACGATTGTCTTGACATGGTCTTTGATTCCATACTTTTTTTTCAGTTAAACTTAACTAAGGAACATAATATATTTTACAGCGTAAGTTAGTGATCTTTTAAAAAACTTCAAGCTGTAGAACTTTTTTTCGAAAGAGATAGATAATGATTTATTAGACATAATAAAACAGAAGATAAATCAAAAGAGAAGAGTCCCTAAACACACACTAATTTCAGAAATTACTTTAACAACTGTGTGTACACGAAGCGACTTCCGTACGATTTCTATTCTACCGAACGCACATGCCATTAAAATAACAAAGCCCCTGAAAACCCCATACGGTTCGCCGTGCGAGGCCCACCTGTAATCAGCGATTGCCTCGAAGCCATGATTTACGTTTGCCGAAGTAAATGTGCTCGGAACACTCGTACGCAAAGAGCAGGTTTCGCACGCACTGTAATTTAAATATATTTGAATACGAAATCTTCCACGTTCGGACGTGTTTTCGCATGCTGCATGCTGTGTAATTTCGCGGTCCATTCACAGCCACTTATTTATAATGCTGCGCTATTAATTTTCGCAGAAGTTAAACATTTTCGGTGTCTCTAAAATATATGTATTATGTAGATACATACAATGACGAAGCTATTGTTTCATGATGCAAGTGGGGTGGACCGTTCACATGTATGTCATGTATGTCAGTCAGTAGGGAGAACAGAAGGAGGAGGCTTTTTGTTCTAGTTTGTACATGTAAAGGATATGTACATATATGCCAATTTTGTGGCTGCAAAGTACTTAGGAGGGTGTTAAAAATATATACACTTGGGGTGTGAAATTGTACCGAATGAATCCCTTGCGGGTTTAGTTTATTTAGTTGGGGCGGGCAGTATGTTATGAATTTATTTGGTCTAGTGGGGTAAACAGGCGAGAGCAAAAGCTTGTTATTAAAACATAAAATATAAAACTATATCAAAGGATCCAAGTTCATTTATTTTGAGCGACGATTATCCTGTTAAGATTAGTAAGGAAGATTTAGTTGTGTTACAGTATTCAAGATACAAATAAGAGATGGAAGATTATTGAGAAATATCGCGGGTATATCTAACATCGGTTTGTTGGAAGGAACAACTAACAAGGAAAGCGACGATAGGCCGGTACAATTGCATTGAGAAGCACAATGAGTCTTCAACAAGCCTCCAGCCTTTGTTGTTGGTACTCAACAAAAAACATCCGTCGATCGAGAACAAGTGATTAATTTGAGTCATTAATAATACGGCTTCGTAAGTACAATATAATGACGTTCTTTTCTCGATTTTATTTTATTCTAATACGCTACGTGCGGTTAAGAAGAAAAATAACCGGGCAGGCATTTCTGAATCTACGTATGTACGTGTGTTTCTTTTTTCTTTCCACAATCATCGGCAACGTATTGTCAGGAAATAAATGGAAGGCATTAATAAAAAAGAGCTAGTCGTATGAAGACAAATTCAGCTTCTAGATTTATTTTAATATAAAAAAAGAGGTGGACGTAATTCAATTAAAATGCGTGACAATCAAAGTAATATTTCATTCTCGTATAAATAATATCGGTAGAAGAAAACGAATTTGAAAATTTCCAAGTAGTGGCTGTGAATTTAACAGTTGAATTGAACTAATGTCACGGTGGATTAAGCTCTCCACCAGGCGGCGGCATCAGCATCATCACGCTGGGGTACGCCGACTACCACAATACCCATCACGATTGACACGCCGGATTTACCATCCTCCTCTGACAAACAAGCCTCGAATTTTGCTGAAAAAGACGAGAGGACTCTCGCTTCCACGGAAATAAAAATAAGTCCCCGCAATTGTGAGGCCAGTACATTTGATTGGAAATTAAAGCAAAGGTTGAACAATCTGACTTCTTCAAGGCCAGCCTCACTCACCGAAGAAATAAACTACCGTCTATAAATATGGGCACTTCAATACGCACATACTTATTTAATTGAGCGACCACTGTTTTTACCGGAAGATTGATGGAAAAATACTGACTTATTACTGTCCGCTATAAAATTTTATGTACTCGCTTTAAGTTATGCATCGATAAATTTTCTTTATTGAAATAGCTCGGATTTTTCAATGAGGCGCTTTTAATAAATCTCTTATACGTTCAATTATATAAATTATTGCTAATAAACACAGGTGTGCTTTAATCAATTGATGTAAAAATGAATTTCTTTTCATGGGAACGTAACGAACTAATTATATTTACAATTACTTACTTATTTCTCTTCTACAAAACACAAATTTAATATCACCATTCCACCTCACTTTGAAACCATTGAAGCTGAACTGAAATTAACAGGATAAATTGATTATTCAAACCCTCCCCTAAACCGACCTTCTTAAAACCAAAGCTCTCACCTTAAAGAGAAACTGAAACTTAATCTAAAAGTCTAATAATATAAGGCAAATAAAAATGATGAGTAATTGATTTGAATCGTGCCTCCTGAACCTATCTCCTTCTTCAATTTGGGAAGTATAGTTTTTGAAAGGGCTTTGGAGCAAAGCACTCGACACGTGTGACTTAAGGAGGAACTCAAGACCATCTATTTACCATAGAAGAAATAATAGAGAAAAGAAAATCACATTTGTATGGACTTAGGCACATGCCATTGATCAACTCGTAAGACGCCAAAGATTCTAAGTTCTCCGTATCATTTTAAGAAGAAGAGAAGAAGAAGTCTTCGGCAATTAGGAGGACGCGATCCTACACGTATCTATGTAAAGTAGTAGAAACAAATGAAGAAATGGAAGACCACAGATAGAAGTCTAACACATAAGAAAACTCGTGAAACCTCAAAGACTCTAAGTTCTCTGTGACATTTTAAGACACGAGACGATAGTGGCATGTTGAAGTGCAGCTTCATAGAGTACATTATCTAGGTCAAGTAGCAAAAGCAAACGAAGAAATGGTAAGAGAAATCTCCACGATCATAAAAAATAAGAAAATTTTGGAAGACCTTGAAAACTCTGACTTCTTGGATAGAATCTAGAGTACAAACACCTGAGGTGAAATATTTGTGGAAAATTGAGGAGGGACCATTTAAGAAATGACTAAGAAAGAAGAGTAGAAGTAAAGCCAGAATTATTAAGAATTACCAAAGACAGTTTGGAATGCAAAGTAAAATGATACGTAACGATAAACTGGAATGCCAAAAACTGAGAGAGAACAAATGTAAAAGTGAAAGAACCATGCTATGCCTGGAGTCAGATTGCTGAAGAGGACTACATAAATACATACATATATTGCAACACCCCAAGAAGATCAAATTAAGAATGATGAAATGAGGAAGAGAAAAGGAATGTAAGCATAAAGTTTGTAGAAGGGCATCTGGTATAGTTAAGCAGTATTGTAAGAGGTAGACGCAGAACGATAATGTCACTGAAAACCTAAAAGTTGGAACTCAGAACAAGAAAGACAACAATGTAGTTAAAGACAGAGAAATGATGTGAAATTACACGCACGCAAGACCTACTTAACACCATTTACTGAACAAAACTACATGTTAACTCGATCCCATATGAATACGATCGGCTGACAGCGAAACAAGCCTGGCCGTTAAAATCGATATTAGATCGATCTTGTCACATATCGATGTACTAACAAATGAGTATCGATACTAATACGACCGCCTGAAATCATTAATAACAGTCCGTCTCCTTTTGTTTGAGTTCCTCGGGCCTTACGTCTTGTTTTTGTTGTGCGCTCGCCGGCATTCTTCACGACCAACGAGATCGATTCATCATCGGAATGAAAAGAACTGGAGAAAAATTAACAGCCGCGAGATGTATACGCATCCAGAGTTATTACGTTCTAATATAGATATTGTTAGTGGCGCGGCGAGTAAACGAATAGGACTAATAATAAATAATCGAAGCGTCTGATTTTATTATCGTCCAAGTAAAAGTAAATTGCTCGGATTCGGTTTAGAGACTTTCACCGATTACCGTCGATCGAATTCCATGGGAAAACTTCCATGGGGCGAACGGAAATCGAAAGTAACGCCACCTTCCACCAGACGGTCTTAACTTTTTTAATCACACGTTACCTTGCATATACGATCGAAGGTTGCCTTGTTACGAAGAATGCCTTTGTTTTAAGACGCAAATGGGCGTTACGCAATTAATCACGAAACGCTGTCTGCATTGATTCAACCATAAACCGGTCGGTGAAATTCGGTTTTATCAGAAAAATTAAATATAAAAAAAAATTGCGACAGGTTGAAATTTATGCCTGCGACCTTCGCGTTAGCGTCCTGTTAAATACGAACTTCCTGCAGCCTGCACGTCTCAAGGATAAAGACTTTGAATTTTGTCCATTAAACCTGAACAGTGAAGAAGAAAATATGGTTTATACTTTACTTAATACGTAGATATAAAGAGCTACGTTGCATCTAACTGTAAGCGCGGAGATAACGCGTTGTTAATGAATTAAAAACAAATTATTTATTTTATTTGTTACACAGCGTAAATGCCATGAATATATTAATATGTATGTGACATCCCATTAACAAGCAATGCATTTACAGTTACGCTTAAAATTCTAGAATTCAAAGTATTTATTCCAAAACTAATACAAATTCAACAACTCGTTGATTAATTGATTAATGTTGCAAATGATGCGCGCAACTTTGTAATAAACAAATAAATAAATTCCATTCCGCTTATTACTTAAACAATTAATCAGTCAATGAGGCGTATAAAAAAATTGGTTCACAACTAATGGGTGGTGCTCCGCCATATTTCGCGGGAGCGCTTTATTAAAAGCTCATTACGGCGCGCAGGACTGGTTACGAATTAATATTTTTGGGCGCGATTATTAAACAGCAAATGCGCAGCGCAGTTCTTGGGGGGAAAAAGGACGAGGCCGCCTGATTTATATGGTATTTATTCATGAAGCTCTTCGAGTACGTGGGTGGGTGTAGTTAAAGCTTAACATTTAATCTGAGTGCATACACACATATAACCCGCTTAACGAGAAAAATGACGGTTAATGCACGTGAAATTTATTGCGAAATGGTTTTCGGTGAGATACGTATTCGTGGAGAAAAAAGTATACACTCCCTATTTGTAAGTATGCAACTTGAATGAAATTTCAAAAGACGTTTCAGTATGAGTGACTTGAGTCAGAATCCAAACTTCAATATTTAAAATTGTTTTAAAGATACTAACAGCCCTTTCTGAAATCTGGAATCTCTCGAAAATTGTTTGTAATTTGATACATACGTGAAATTGATTAAAATTAATACGAATAAAAGAAGAAAGGGGGAATAACTGAAACACTAACGTTACAAGTCGTCTTTATCCATCGCGTGTGGAAAAAGCACCGTTTTGCTGTAACATAACTCTAGCGTTAAAATAATTCTAAGGTTACTCAAGAATTTGATATTTATAGTCTTTGTACTGTTCCACATCCGGTTCGTCAGTAACTCGTTCGTCCTTTTGCACATTGCCTCGGAAAAATCAGAGAGTAACTCAGCAATTTATAAACACACACAAAAAATTGTATCATTTTTTATCGAATTAGTTAAGTTTATTATCAGACGAGAGGCGGAATATAAAAAATTACTGCACAGCGACATGTTCAAATTATGTTAATCTCTCTGTATATGTCATGTAATAGATTATTTAGACAAATTCTGTCTGACATTATTAAATTTTTTCTTACATATCATTGCGTTTAAGAAATGAAATGTATTTCATTTGTATAAAGAAAGCCACATAACCTGGCAAGCCAACCACCCCTGGAATGTCCAAATGCATAAATAACGAAATAACTGCAACCGCAAATAAGAAATATTTAAAAAAATTTATGTTCAGGAAGCAAAAAGCTGACAAATTGAAAAAATCTAAAGGAACTGCTAATACACGTCATCACACATAATCACTAGAGTAGCACGATGTTTCGAAACTTGGTTTCCCAATCCAACTTAAGCTGATAAAAGCAAAGCCTTCAAGAGCTGTCCAAAAGTATTTGTGAAGAAATGACAAAATTATCTTCTTCCGTTGTCATTGAAGAAACTGAAAAGACCTCAATTATCATTACTACCTATGAGATGCTGAGTCTTAGAAATGATAAGGGAAGCACCTTTCCAAAATGTTCGAGCCGTTCGAAGTGGAACTACTCCAAGAAGAAACCAGCGAAATAGTAAGATTTATTCCAACTGAATTAACAAATTCAGAAAGTGAGTTAATGGAAAATGGATAATTGACTTCTGTATATTAAACGAAATGTTAGTAACAAATACCTGGTTCCACCAACACAAGAATATTCATAAATACACACTGTTTCTAGTAGAAAAAACATTTATGAAGCAAGTGAAAGACTCCAGGGTAAAGAGAGGACGGGAAATCTACCTAGATGAACTGAAGATAAAAAAAGGATGTCACACAAACAAGAACAACGAAGAAGCAAACAACAAGACTCGGGAACATTTGAAAATAAAGATTTATCGCTTAAAGGAGGAACAAATTAGAAAAAAAAGACGGCGAGGAAACTAATAGAGAAATAGCAAAACTGAGAGGGGAAGGAGAACAAATGGAACTAGAAATGCTATGGAAAAAATTCAGACAAGTTCTTATGAATGTGGCCCCCAATACCTGCGGTATAAATAAACGGACAAATAGAAAAAAGCAGACAGGAACAAGGAGACAAGAAGAAAATACTACATAAGAGATACCTGGGAAATGTCTAGAATAAACAGAAACATAATGAATATAAATTACAAAGAGATAAATAAAAATAATGATAAAACAAGCAAAAGCTAAGGCATGGAAGCAATTTGGAGAAAAAATGGAGGGTGATGCTCAAGGAAATGCTAAAATGCTATACCAAACACTAAGAAGACTTAGAAAAGGAAATACTTGTCAATATAAAAGATAAAAATGGTCAAGTAATTACGTAGGAAGAAGATGGAGGCAGTATTTCATGGATTTGCTAAGAACAGACAAAGGTAACATAGTTATTAATAAAGGAGAAAGCCATCAGAGAAACGGATGAGTTGAAGTATTTGGGAAGAATGAGAATGGAGACATAGAAAGATAAGAAATTAATAACCGAATAAGTAAAACTGTAGGAATATATGGCCCTATACCAATCGTTCTCCAAGAAAAAAGAACTCTCAAAGTATATCAAGACCAGAGTATATCAAGCAGTCCTAGCGCCGATGCTAACTTATGGGTGTGAATCCTGGGACCTGAACAACAAACAGGAAAGCAGAACCCAAGCCTATGAGATGAGGTTCCTAAGGATGACAAATTAAGAAGTAAGGATATCAGAAGTTCATTAAAAGTGAAAGGAATCCTAGAAAAAATAAAAACACAACAATTAAGATGGTTTGAACATGTGGTTAGGGTGGATAACAATAGAACAACGAAAACAATATGAGAAATGGGCGTGGAGGAGAAAAGAAGAAGAGGCAGATCAAAAAAAATAAGGGCTCAACTGGATCCAAGCAAAGCACTGGACACAAAAAATGGAGATAGTTCATTACCTCGACAGTTATGATATAAGAGGTTGCAGATAAGTAAGTGAAGAAAGTTAACCCTAAGATTTGCTAGCCCATTTGGTGATCTTTAAATCAGATGCTACTATTTTCCCCAACAATTATAATGCTGGAGGACAACTAGAAGATCTCTTGACAACGCCCTCAAAATATTAGAAAAGCTAAAGAGACTAGTTTTTCTTTACCATTTCATTTGTGGACTTACCAACAGTTCGAATTTCGCAAAGTACAAATGAACAGGGTATAGTCGAGGATGTCGCATTTACCAAAACGAGATCCTTTAAGTTACCTGAAAGAGATAAGCCTTCTTGGATGTCAGTCAAGCTTTTAAGAAGTCACAGTTGTTTATCTTACGTTGTAAATAAGTACTGACACTTCACTATTACCAAAAGCTTAAGTCGAATCTTTGACATACGTACTTTACAGTGTGACATGGATCAGAGTATACAGATTCACATGCCACAAGGGTGCCTCAGAGTAGGATACTTTGACCAATGTTGTATTTAAAATGTTTACTGTCGATTTATCAACAAGGAAATTACCCAAAAGATCTTGGATAATTGTTATTCAACTTTCTAGGACATCAGTCAGACTTTTATCAAAGTATACAAGCTAGCCCTATAATTTAAAAAAAAACTTAAAATTGTATCTTTCTGATACATATTCTGTGGTGAAATGTTAATCGGATTGGCTCAGTTTAAAGCTAGATTCAGAAAATTTGAGATACCAGTATGTTGACTCCAAAAGGATTGTTCATTTTGAATTTGTTGATACATCTAAGGCAATTGCGGCACAAATTGCGACTAGTCTCAACTCAAACTGAATTCAAATAATCATTGTCAAGAAAACCTATAAAACAGAACATGAAACTTTGCTGATTTCTACGTAAACTTTTAGTATAATAAGATACGTTTACTGGTCGTCCTAAGAAGGATAGAAAGTAAAGTCACATGGAGGCAATAAAAAAAAAGTGTTACTCGGAGAAGTAAATAAGACATTGTACATCCGCCAAACTTTTCTAACATTTAACAAAGGATATCACGACTCTCTTCGCCCATAATTTACGCGCTTGTTTATGTTGATATTTATAAATAACTAGGGCGGTTCAATAGCAACCTCTCCGATGTAATTACAGATAACGGAGGTCCGGAATCCCGCTGTGCTATCAAACGCGTTGCGCTGTTACTTTTGTGATTATCTCCGACGATTTTATATTATACTCTGCTAAGCATCTACATTGTATACAAACTTGAATTTGTTCTTGGCTGAGCTTCGATCTTTTTCCAGGAAATTACTCGATTACTTAATACCACCGGACAATAAAGATTTTATTATTTTTTTCTTCCATGCCTTTAAGTCATTTGTAGATGTTAGAAGTTTCAGATAATCAAATACACAGAATGTTTTGATGAAAGTATAGCCTAGCTCAATTAAATCGATGAGTTTCTTTTAAATTATCACATCACGTAGAATGGATCGTTTGCTCAAATTTAAAATGCTTCGCCATAAAAGCTTCATAAACTAGGCCGCCGTAATTTAGGATCCAAGTAATTTTATACGGGGAATTTCCTTGTGCTTCCGCATTTACGCTTAACGAGCATAAAAAATGGTTTAAATAAAATGTATCAACAACTACAATTTTTTAACGCTATATAATTTTACATCTCATTAATAAACTAAAGCGGACACAGTGCGGCCGTTTACAGTTAGGTCCGTTCATTATCACGGCAAACGCTGAAAAGAGGCCCCGTAATTGATTTCTTTCATTGCATATCTATGATCATGCGTCCATAAACCATAAAAATTAAATGATCGCCGTCGAAAACAGTTACGAAGAAGAGAACAGGTGCGGCCGTGGTACACACGATGAGATAAATTGCAGTCACAAAATTTAATGCGCACCTTCAATAATAGGGATTTGACAGTGCTTGCCACCTGGTTTTGATGGTAATGTGGGAAATTTACGTCGAACAGATTCGTTTTCGGGGGGGACCGGGCTTAATTAGTGTTTCGTAAAAAGCGGCTCTTCTTCGCCCGGACCCGGAAACAATTTAAAATAATTGGTGCCGCGTATTACGCTCCTCCTCAATTTAGTACAATACATAAACGAAACTGAAGTAAGGGACAGTAATTATCCATAAATTGATACTAAAACACGTTTCATTTTCGTTAATACGAGACCACGGCACTTTTTTTAAATGCTTACTTTCGTAAGAAAAAACCAAATTGCATTTATCTCAAATAATTTCTTTTAGGACAGGTAATTATTTGATAATTTAAAAACTTGATGAGCAACGTCTAAAAAAAAACACACTGTACAACCTTAATTCACCTTTTAATGTGTGTAAACCCCGCAAGAAAGTGTAACGTGATCAAATAACGTTTAGAATCAACTTTAGCAACAACTAGCACCTTATTTTCCACAAAAAACTGCTACAGAAAGCAAATCAAATCGCAGGAGACCTTTCTCAGGGATGCTGCTGCTGCTGGTACAATCATTTCAAATCATTGAAAGTTTGGGCCCTTGCGTAACGAGCTTTTCGCGGTAGCAAAATTAAATATTGATTCAGTTATCTCTTCGAGATATCTTCTATCTTGACCATTTTCTTCTTATCTTCTGGTTACTTCCTGTCATACTTTCCTATGATCCAGTCATTGCAACATTGTAATTGGTTCACTTTTGCTTTTCTAAGAAGCTTCTTATTTTTCTCTCCTCTTCAGCATTTTTCGTTTCCGGCCATTAATTCATAATCAAACTTGTACATGTTGCTGTGTAATCTGGGTTGTCCCAGATTTTGAATCTAATTTATGATGTTTTCCCAAATTTCTTTCTTGAACAAATTTTTTAAAATAGTTTCGCCCGTGGGCTTGGATCCTTCTTTCTTTCTCTTATATTTTTTTTATACTTTAAATTTCTAAGAACATTGATTTATGCCCAAACCCACTATTCCTCTCTTGGCTTTCCCTTTTTTTAAATAGATACCAATATGTCGAAACTAATAATACAAAATCGGAACTCTTGCATATAAAAAGCGGAGTCTTCCAAGGTTCAATCCTCGGACCCTTATTCTTTATTATCTACATAAACGATCTGTCGTACCACATTCAAAACGCCAATGTAATACTATATGCAGATGATACCACCATCTCTCTACCAAGCAGCAACTTGGAAAATTTACTACTTTGTACTACCAATGCAAAAAAATCTTGCCTAAATTGGTTCCATGCGAACAAACTCAGTTTAAATGAACAAAAAACCCAACAAATGTTCTTCTCCACCCGTCCGATTACGGGAATCGAAAATTCAAATTCCGCCAAATTACTTGGCGTTTTTCTCGAACCCTCGCTTACATGGCAAGAACATTGTAACCATCTGGCCAAGCGACTCTCATCACTTACTTATCTTTTCAGAAGCCTACAAAATAAATTAAGTACTAATTACATCATCTGTGTTTACCACGGCACCTTTGAAGCCATGCTCTCTTATGGACTCCTCGTTTGGGGCCACTCACCATCAGCAAAAAGAATATTTGCCCTTCAATGCAAAGTCATAAGAATAATCGCTGGGAAATCGTATAGAGAGTATTCTAAACCCATTTTTATTCAACTACGCATCTTAACCCTAACTTCATTATATATCTTAAAATGTCTTGTATATATCAAGAAAAACGAAAGTAATTACACCAACGTGTATGATATACACAGTTACGAAACGAGATCTACTTTTAACATTTACACGCCTTTTCACCGTGTACACCGCACAAAAAATGGCCCCAACTTTTTAGGCATCAAATGTTACAACATTCTTCCTGACAGCATAAAAAAGCTCCCACTACCAACATTTAAAAAATGTGTTAAAGACTATCTTTTAAAAACCGCCCCCTTTAACATAGAGGAATTTCTCTCAGTCTCCCTGCCAGAAGTCATGCAGCCCCCATAGCCATTGCATCACTGTACCCAAATTTTGCAAGTTTTTTTGTATATGTGTTTTTATGTTTTACATTTCAGTACATGTACTCATATGTGTCTTAAGCGACAAATGTAAATAAAATATATACTTTATTATGACTGACGTATGTAACCATGAAAATGGAATAACATCAATAAAGTATTATTGGCTTTCCCTTTTTCTCTTAAATTCTGGTTGTGCCCTGCGATATTTTTAATTATTTGTTCGAGTGATCCTTCTAGATTTGATGTCCTCGCTTATAAATGGTTCAGACCTTCTCTGTTTTTTCTATTCTCTTTCTCTTCTTTCCCGGAGCGATAGCTTATTGCTCGTAACCCATGCTTCTTAGCCACGTGTCATTTCCCTTATTACCTCCAAGTTTCAAATCCTTTTTCTTTCTCTTCATATTTTCCTTCACTTTTTAGTTGCCTCACATGATTTTTGACATCCAGATAATCTTGTATTGCTTCTGTTTCCTTCTCTACGTTCCCTTTTCTTCAGTATTTTGCATCCCCGAGTCGTCATCATAAACAAGTTCTCCTTCTCCTTTCTGTTTTCAATTATTTGTTTTCCTCCTAAAATCTTCGACTCTAGCCTTTCTTCGTTTTTCTTTCCCCAACCTTTTTTTCCTTAACGTCTCATTTCTGCTGTGATATTTTTAATTATCCATCCTGGAGATCCACTGCCTTGATTTGATGACCTTCTTCTAATTAGTTCTTTATTCAATGTTCTTTCTAACTTTAATTTGAAGGCTTCCGCGGCCATCGTCCTTGCTTGAATTGGCTTCAGATTAGAACCGCGTTGACTTCTTCTACTGCCGATGTTTCATTCTCCATTGCAGAAGAACTTCCTCAGGGCTGCCGGTGCTGGTGGTGTTACTGCTGCTTCTCGTTAGTTGTTGAGACTGCACTTTCTAACCTTCTTCTGATTTTCTCTCCTTCTTTTTCGCTGTAATATTGTTTAATTGTTTCTTCTTTCTCATGACTCTATATACTGAGTCGATTTTAAATTGCCTTGAAGTGGCATTATCTTAATCAATCATCTCCTTAAGTATTGTAGTATTGTATTGTATTGTAGATAAAAACGGAATTTTTTGGCTTCCCCTGTTGTTCCCTTCTTCTTTTGGCTTACAATAAAGTATTGTTTCCGTAGCCAGTGGCTTCTGCTGAAGACGTTTTTGAATTAAATAATTCTGTCGATAATGACACGTACATTTATTTTAACCTCACAGATGCAGTGATATCCAGCAGTCCAAACATCTTTGCTTTAATAATTCATTAAAGCGCTTTCCAAAATTTATTTTGAGTTTAACAGTGTTCTTTGTGATTGAACCCTTCTTCAACTTTCTTTTTGGAATTATTATTTTGAAACAAAAAACACTTTGAAATGCAGATTAATTCAGAACCAAAATATTTAAGTAAGTAATGGAATTCGAAAAGCATTCTATTCTATAGATACGTTTTATATTTGAATATTTATTTTTCGTTATTGTGGCAATAATTGTGTGCCTGGAATTTTATGAAACAGAAAGAATCGATCCACGAGGATTGAATGATGCGACATTAGTATTCTTCGGCGGAATTTTCGCAGAAACACACATACATGAATATATCCTCCTCATCGTTTTGCTATTTACACATCGAGGACGTGCCGTGTCAGTTTTTTCTTCGGCGTGTCGCGCGATACGCTCCTTTTTTTTGCAAGGTTCAAGGCACTCGAGCATCACCTGAAACTCCTAAATCTCGACGTCAGGAGTTCGAAATTTATTGCGACGTCGGGATTAGTTTTTAAGCGTACGATTGAAAGAGAAAACGTCGTTAAATTGATTTAGCTGCCATATAGCACATAAATTCATCGTCGCAAGGATGAATTTTTTTCCCCCGCAAGAGAAAACCGCTATTATCATAATTGTACGATTAATTTGCCAACATTAGAATTTATAATCATTATGTTTGAAAACGACGGCTCGAAAGTTAATGCCAGCTACTTCTAAGGTAGTAAAGGCTCGAGAGACATCAAATTTAATTGCAGTTTTTATTTCCTATTATCTGTAATGGATGTATTAAGCTGCCCGTCATTTTTCTCTAATGATCTCGATGTTTTCTGTTCAAGTTTATTGTGCGTGGAAGAACTGATTGCAATTACAGGCTAAGACTCTCCGCCATCAAGCTGACACCTCAATTCGTATTTACTTTTAATTCACGACGCAAACCAATCGCCTCAAAGAATTACAATTAGTAATACGATTTTAAGAGTCAAATTACTTGCACAGCTTCCAATATGGCACAGAATAGGTTCGATTTCCGAACAGTTTTTTTTTAAACTGTGCAAACACAATTATAAAAAGCGGCGCACATAAAGAAACCTGCACACGTTCGTAAGTAAGTAGCACAATTTGTAACTCTATTCAGTGCACACTCTGCATTCAAGGCATGTTAATAATAACCAATAAATCGAGGAAACCAATAATGCTTGATGCGACGTGCTTTATTGGGACTGTTATGGATAATTGTTGCAACAACCGTGAGAAAACGGTGATTCAATTGAATGCTCGTCGAAATCGGTGTTCTACCAGTTTATCATCCGTTTGATTTACTATTATTGCTCCGAGAGGCATTATTAACTCCTTACCGATGCACCTACTAAATAATTAAGTGTACGTATATCCTGAAGGAATGCCATAAACCTGATGATAATTTAATATGCCACTCATTTATTATTATTACATCCCCGTTAATCATCGTGAAATAAGAAGAGTGCCTTTTGACTAAGAAAAAATATCTATATTTTTATTTATCAAGAGGTAAAAAAAATTAAAGAAATCTTTTAATTTCATGACTGTAAATTATAAACAACAATGGTCCTTTAATACTTTCTTGTAGTAACTTTTTTTTTCATAATTTCTGATTCCTTATACTCTATAAGTGCAGTTTTCGCTTGTAACTTCATTTTGTAATGTTATACTTAGTGAAAAAAAAAATTAAATACTAATTTTACAAGGTGTTTCCTCAATAGTGTATAATAAGCTTCGATTTCAATAATAAATGAGGAGTGATGCTAATGCAAGGTATCGTCTTTATGCTTGGAGTCTAATTGATGCATATGAAAATTATAGAGAGAGAGAGAGAGAGAGATGCTGCAATTTTCTGTAATTTTATCCTACTGACATTAAGGCCGATTTATTTATAAAGAAAAATTGTAAAACCGGTCGTGCCCGCAATAATTATTCTAGATATTGGATCTTGAAATCGTCACCCGCATAAAATAGGCCTTAACGACGCAAAAAACTAACGAAACGGCATCGCCGACTCACATTAATTACTTAATCTATCAGATAACCGGCCCATCTCTACTCACATTTCACGGAGAGCCGAGGCGAAAAAAGTTGGTCCGAATACCGACTCAGGTGGCCGACGTGGTGAGGCCGAATTCACAAGACGGCTCTCCTGCCTTGGAAATTGTTTCTGCCATCATCGTCTGAAAGTTTCCGCACGACTCCGGCCCTGTACGCAGGCAAAAGAGCGAGCGGTAGAGTAGCGTGCGTGTCGACAAAAACTGCTCATGAATTATTGATGAATCGAGTGCAACGATTTAAAAATTAACTCTGTTACTTTTATCCGATGTGGCGTCGTCACATAAATCTAAGGCTTTAATGGAGGTTGCATAATTTTTTTTGGTTTTGTTTAAAAGAAAATATTTTGATCATCTACAAAATAATAATGTTTTAATCAAAAAAAATTTGTACATTATTTGAAAGCATAATAACACAGGCCAACCAATAAATATTTTTTAAAAGCTTTTTTCAAAGTTCAACCTGTTTCTTATGTATTTTGGTGTACTGAATCCAAATTTTCAATCAGTTTTTTTCTACCACGTATCAATTTTTCGCAATCTTTATCTTTTGTTGGGTATGATAGTATGATAGTAATATGATAGTTAACATTTAAAGGTACGTAATTTATTATCAGAGTATAATTTAAAAATTTAACATTTTATTATTACAATGGCAGTATAAATTTGAATATGAACAGTGTTTTACTTATTAATCTAAAGTGCACTGTGAGCATTTACTACTAATTAGGTGTCGAGACCAAGGTATTATACGCTTACAATGCATAAATAACGTAAAGTAAACATTCGAGGAAACTTTACGTCCTGTGGTATTTTAAAGTTCATTTTCGGATTCAGCACGTCAAAAAACATAAAGGGGAGCCAACTTTATACAAAAAGTTTTTTCATGGTTGGCCTGTGTAATTTGTTTAGTAAGGGAGGTGGGTATCATCTACCTTAGAAATTATTTCCTAAATACAAAGTGACTTATGACCTTGTGCACCAATTGGAAAAGAGATGACGTAAATATTTTCAGCGTCAACCAGTGTTGCCCAAAAGTTTTCCTCAACACTAATATACCTAAGTGTACCATCGTTCTATGGAAAAAGGTTGTTCAAGATAGATGGCATTCTGTAGGTATATGCAAACAGGATCATCTTGGAAACTCGAGATACGATTTTCAAGGAAAATTTTAACTATGAAAATTATTACCAGGTGTATATGAGAGAGAGTTGACCTTCGTTTATTGCACAAAATCTATAAATATTATAACTTTTACAAAATCGAAACGATTCGGATCTTAATAATAAGTATCTCCTAATAAAGCCCGGACAATAACAAGGCGAGAAACATTTGTTTTAACGATTAATGGGTGCAATTACGCAAAACCATTTAAAAATCTATTTTCAGAACGAAAGGTATTCGGCAGAACCGTTCGAGCTTACATAAGCCGCTAACTCGGATAAATTCTCAGGCAACAGGTGTAGATACGCATAGATATTTATGACTTACAGATATAAAATATGAACAGTTAACTTACGTTCGCAGGTACTTATAAATTCTCTTACATAAGGAAACCGTATATAGCACGTTATGTACTCGTGAACTCACCTGAAACAAAGAAATGTTATCACTTTCAGGAGACAATTATGCTGTTAAGTTCAGCGCGTTTAATTATTGTAATTATCCACTCACCAGACTAAACAAAAGGAAACTTATCGGTGGGTTAAATGTAGCAAGGTATTTTTAGTTCTTCGCCCGTGGTGTAGAACAAACTGAAAACCGTGAACAAGTCCCCTGAAGTAAGATATGATAATTTATTCCCGAAAACCGGATATCGATCAGTATGTCCTGCGTATTTTACGATCTTAATATCGGTTCGCATAATTTGTTTTGCATATGCATAGGCTTTCAATATTTATAAGTAAAAGATCAATATCGGGCGCTGCCCTTCTTTATGTTACGCACAATAACGAGAGCGCTTATGCCAACTCATCTCGGTCATTATTATTTATTCGTCGTAGAAAGTCGTGCTGCACATACGCATCGGTGGATGGCCGGCTTTAATGTGAGAAATGAGTCATGTTGCACATGACCAACAAAAACTGTTCGTATTTGCCCGTCGGTCACCGTAAAGCAAATGAATACCGGTTCGTTATTCTCAAAGCAAACGGACCTTCAGATTTCAAACAAATAAAATTTTTTAATCGATACTTACAAGTGTTTGCTTTTAACCTGTGTGAACTGGGTTTACTTTTGGGAAAAAAAAAGAATAATAAAAAGTCAATGTTAATTATAAACAAAGGAAAATGTGGGAAAAATATGATTTGGACATATTCATTAATAATGACAATGAGAAATATTTCAGAACATTTCATTTACATAACATTTAAAGGAAGAGAAATAAAAAGGAAAAGAAAGCGAAATACAGATACAAGGTGGGGCGGAAGCGATTTAAATTTGGCGCTATTCTGGCTTATTGGTATATGGGGCGCCACCAACTTTTTTAGTTCAATGAAAAATCTATGTCTTTATCTCCACAACAAACTGTACAAAGTACAGAGAATGAGATGGTTAGGACATGTGACAAGGACAACGAAAAGGATGCTGATGAAAGGAAAAAGACCAACAAGGGCTAATGTGGTCAATGAAGATCTGAAGAAAACGAGAATCAAGAATTGACAGCAAGGCATTGGAAGGACTCGAAGCTTTGGGCCTACAAGATCCAAGGGTGCACTTGTTATGCAAAAGGGCGTTTCTCTGAAATCAAGAATTATTTCTTTAATATGCAAGTAGTAAAAGAATAACATAGAACCAATTAAAATATTACAGCCTTTGATAATTTTCACACGCTCGTATGCGGAGGATGCGCCTTAATAAAACTGCTACTTATTTACTGCATGCATACTTAAACCTCGAAACTTTGGCATATTAATACCGCCCCAGTGCGGTTGCTATCGTCTGAAAAAATGCAGCCCCATTACTAATTGACATAAAATCCCTGAATTATGCCCGTAAAATACAACAGCAACGAAGCTTTAATTGCGTGCAGGCCGGGCCGATAATATGAAAATACGCTCGTTCCGAAATTATTTGTATTTGAATGCAGGCACAATCTGTAATAAAATTAATTGATGCGCGTATAAATTTCGTTTTTAATTATATTTCGAGAACCAGTTCCAAGGCGTGCAACGCGTTTCGCGTTTAATTAAAAATGAGAAAGTATATTTTCGTTAATTAATTCCCGAATAAATCTGGAGGAGAAAAATTCACAAGTCTCCCGATTTCGAGGGAGCCATGATGACGACGCCAACGGCGGAATGAATTGGATTAGTCTACTTAACCGTGAATGAAAGCGAATGATTAAATGATCAGGAATGAGCGGGACGTGTGCTTTCACAGATTAACAGGGGGTCCGATATAATAGTGCGCTAATAAAAGCTTCCGATCATCTGTGAAACAATGCCAGATAGAGACATACGGAACAAAGGCGGCTGGGAAATGCGCCTGCGGTCACCACAATCACCCGGACAATACCATTGTGGTCAATCTTAATCGTCCTTTATGTTCAACCACAATTAGTTGTAGATAAAACTGTAGATTCAATTGAAGTAAAATTAAAGAAACCAAACTTGAAAATGAGACATAAGAAACAGCTTCAGGTGAATTATTTATGCTAGTAATAAAATGTGCTGTTCACAGACGTCTGTACGTACATAGAAATAGTTGGAAAAACATAACGCGTAACATTTAGATGTAGATTGGGATTGGATTAAGTAAAAACCTGTCGCCGAGAACCGGGAGTTATTAGAAACTTCGTCGGGTATTTGCTCTTGGTTTGTTGGCCGATTGAGAAGAAGAAAGTAGCGCGTGAGATCACTCGCTCTGTGACAAACCTAATGGCTCTTTTGTTTGCTAAAAATGTGTGCTTCGCGTGGTTCGGCTCACGAACTTGACTCTTCTGCCTGGCGAAGAACGGGCAATTATGATCTCTCGTGATTCGGTCGTTCCATAAACCAGGATTTCACCATTTTTTCCCCTTCGCCGATAATTAGCGTGCCATTCCCGTTTCTAGGTCGTTCGGTTATCTCACGACGATTTTATGAAATCCGAGCAAACTATGAATTTAATTCACGAAGACAATAAACAGAAATAACACAATCAATCATAATTACAGGCCTAGTCTGAAACATCCGCAGGAGAAGAATCGATTGCTAAATTAAGCCAAATCGAGGCACAGAAAGGAATAACCTGAAGGTCGAGGGGACAAGAGGAATTTATAAACTGAAACCATGACTTGTAGCATCTTCGTAGGCTAATCAACTGTGCGTAAAAGTGACAGATGTTATGCGCGTGATGTCAGAAGCGTTCGTAATTTTTGAGAAGCACTCTCTTTCTTCCTCTTGCGAAGAGAGCAAGTTGCTCTGCAACCTTACACGAAAAAATTACGTTCTATAAAGATTGGAAAATGAATGATTCTTCTTGGGATTCCCCTAAAAATCCACAAATGCCTAAACATAAGGATTCGAAAAATTTCCTTCATACTCGGGGGGTTGCAAAGAAACTAAGAAGCTTCAATTATCCGACCCAGTTTAAAAAAGTCAACGCCAGTAGTCGACGATTAGATATGCAAATCGCCTTCACCAATGACATTCTAACAGTCGATGATCCTTGCCGCCTTTCCTCCTTTAAGCCGCCGCTCATGTAATAATAATATAATAACATTAAACAGCAACGATTTCTGCTTGCGTAACCGCGATAACACGCAGTCAAGTACTTTTACGTAGATAATTGCGGAGTGCATTATTAACCACGTCAGCGGGTCTTTGAGCTTACCAGGAAATAGAATGCGCCCCAAGTTATGACATCTAAATACCTGTTAGAATCAGTGGGCGCGTATAATATATGGTTTATTGTTACACTCGCGCCACAGGAAGCCTTTGTTATGCGTAAAACTCAAATTCGCTCTTGTTATTACGCAGCAAGGTGCGTACGGAATAAACAAACCGATCTTGCTCAACTTAATTCCATCGAAGGAGTCGAGAGCGCAAATTAATAATGAGATTGATGGCGTCTTCCATTTCTTCGCCCCGTTTATTAGATGAGCAAGAGGCAGCAATCATTAAGAGGCCAATTACAGAAGTCGTTTCACTTGTAATTGAGTTTATCCTGCGCGGTGTTGCAAATCCTGCAAACGAGCGAATTAAGCTAAGCTCTGAAATTAATGTTTACATAACGAATTCATTTTTGTTTGTTTGTTTTTTGAGATTTCTAAGTCGTGCCTCGTTTGGTTAATAGATTTCTTAATAAATGTGTAATTTGCCGACTGTTAACTTGTTAATTAGTGCAGTGGAATCCGGTACGATTATGATGAACACCTGTGTGTCGTATGTCGCACGGACTTATGTATAACGTTGGCAATAAATATGTAATAAAATATAATTTCATACATTTACAAAAGATTTTGTTTAAATGATACAATTATCAACGAATAATAAAATACATTATATTTTAATATTAAAATTGACTTGATAAAAGTGTCTCTTCCTCAGTGAATTTTGATATCTAAGAATCTGAGCCATTTCATTATTGAATTTCAAGAAACTTATTACTGCAGAACACAATTTCGATACAAGATTCGCTTTGGTTAATCGTTTTTTTTTCCTTTTCGAATTTTACCAGCTATCGAGACACTTAGTTAGCACGAAGAAGTTCCGAGAAACAAAAAAAGGAGAAGAGAAAAAGGAGTCGCAATGAATTGCATTAAAAATTTCTCGCTATTTTTCTACATTACGGCGTCGCGTTAAACGAACTAATTGTAAAAGTGTCACGGACTTTATCGTAACACTAGATTTAACACAAAACCGGTAGTACGTCGCCGTTGTTGGACGGACACTTAGTTGGAACTCGCTGTAAAAAGATCCCGATAAAAAAAAAATTGTCTTGTTCTAGTAAAATTAAAAGTATAATGGTGTGAAATTCGTCTTTTACAAGTCCAAAAATAACAGTACTCGCAGTAATGAATAGGAGACGTAACAGTATAAAAGAACAAAAACCTCGAGTTTATAAATACAAGAGCATATCACGTAAATTTTTTTGTGTGATAAGATGAAAACAGGATGTGGTGGAAATAATTTTATGGTGTGCTCCTCTCGAGCTTGAAAACCGTAATATATTCAGGGTTCATCCTTAAAAACACGTGATTGATATACGACATGCATAGTGTTTGTGTGCCACTGAATGACAATGAATCTCACGTTTCGATATCAATCACTCAAAATGTTGCGAGAAACTGCCGCTATTCTTTTATGCAAATTCGAGGAATTGTGCAATTGTAGATTTCATACGTATGTACGCCTGCAGAAATTGATATATCACATTCGTGCCATGTGAACGTACCCACCGGACCTATAAACAATGTGAAGAACCAGGTTACGTACATAAGTCAAGAAGGCATGGTGTCATTAAAGCGACGACGTCGTTACGATGAAGGTCTAAGTTATTTCCATTTGTGTGCAACGTGAAAACTATAATTATTTTAAAGGCCTTCATTTACTGGCAGATTTATCAAGGAAATAACAGTTAACTTTCGCAAGACTAAAGGAAAACCTTCCTAGCATAAACGACTCATCAAAATGATTTAAATTTCCCGTTTTCAACATTTTTGGTCGAACATAAAGTAAAAAAATTTATGTATACATCAAGCTATAAATAACTAAAACATGTATCGTCAAGTTTAGGACGCATACGTAACTAACTAGGTATGGTAAATTGTGAAGGTCAGAGCTGTCCGTCCATCCGACTGAATGACAACCAGGGATTTTGATAAATGAACGCGCCACGAGATCCGTATCTCCGGACCAATTGGAATTTCTTGGACAAGCGGCAACTTGCTCGGCGCGTGAGAATTTCGCCATGTTATGAAACTGGGTTAAAAACGATCGAATATCTCACTCGAATCGAAAACGAACAGGTTCTTGCACTTGTTAATTTCTCGCTTGCAACGCGCGCACCGCCTTATCCTCTAATGCAGAAGCGAAGGATTGTTTAATTAGAATTTTCTTTGCAGCAAGTAGCAAGCGTGAAAAATGTGAGAAGCGAAAAAGGTTAATTGCATAAACGGAGTTAATGATGCAGCAACAGAAATAATTGAATGTTGAGATGTTATTAACAATTAGTTTCTGGGTTTTGTCTTTGTTTTTCTAAACACGACATTGTTAATTAAAATTTATAAACCTTTCATTTATTAGCACGAATCAATTACATACATAAATGACACAGAAATTTTAATCGAATCGATCGAACCTTTTGTTGTCGTTGTATATTTTATCAAGTTTAGAATTTAAGAAAGTTCACGCATTTTCAATGTATCCGTCAAACACGAGCACGTTTGTTTATTTTATCTTATGGTTTGGAATATGATATGGGGTACGTCTCAAGTAGAGGGATGGAACGAAAGCACTTCAGTCTCGGGCGGCGATCCTGTAGGGCGAACGTCTTGGTAAAGTTGTGCTAATTACGCAAACGGGCTCGCGAGTATTGTAATAAATTGCAAGGACATGTGATGAAGTAATTGTGCAAGAGTAAAAGGTTTGCTGATGGTAGATGATACTCTGAGGTAGAGTAAGGTGCCAATCACGTGGTGTCCGGTGATGGCTCGGACAGAGAGTAATAGATTGGGCATTCTATCATAAAGGGTGATCGCTCTGTATTCGCCCATAAATGGGAGAGAGTAGAGGATCATTCCACCTGCATACGGCATTTGACCATATCCGCTTCTGCAGAGGCGTGAGTAGTAGATGCCGGAAAAACAACTAGTTGTATACCTGACCAGGTGATTGCATTGTGCTTTCCAAGAAAGGTCATGACTTGGTGTTGACTGGGCTGTGACCAGTGTAGCAAACACTGTGGAAGTCAGTGGCACCAATGATTCTGAGAACGTACGCTCAGAAGGCAAGGTATGCTAATATCCACCTAGGTTCGTCTTTATGCATGCGAAGTACGAAGATGGACATTCGAGGACACCTCCTCCGTGAATTCGCATCCCAGCAGGGAGCTTCCGCATCTTGAGCCACCACTGGAAAGGGGCGGGGCCGGGAGATGGCCCCGGTGAGTAAATAAGTCCTATAGTCTTGAGTAGATACTCATAAGTGGTTATTTGTAATTTTGCATGACGTCCTTGTCGAATCGAAAAGCAAAGTCCAGATGTTAAGACGTTTAACCTCAGCTCCGCAGTGGTCGAGAAAGAGAGAAAGAAAGCAGGGAAAGAGAGATCTAACCAAAGGGCGAGTGAATGTTTATTGTAACTCGGTCCTCTGACATTGTTATTAGTCGAAAATATTTAACACAAAAAAAAACTATCCAACACTTTGATTGAGGTTGTACAAGCATTTTAATTTGTTCTAAACAACCAACAGAACCATCGACAAAATTTCATTCCATCCATATTATGGCATAACTTAAGGAAAGTACCTTGAGAGTTCTTTGAATCTACAATTCAAAGGTTTCAGGAAGATGTAGTTCAGAAGTGGGATTTTTTAAGCCTTATATCTTTTCTCTTGTTCATCATATAATAATTTTTAATAAATTTATAGTTAGAGTGCGTTGACTTTTAAGAAATGTTTTGGTTGGTTCAGCCTCGAGCACGTTTCCTCATAAAGGCAAGGAAAAAAAAGTCTGACAAAAATCGAATTAGACGAAACAGAGAGGCGACGTATCCGCATCATCACTACGTGACAATTCTATAATTCGTCGACGTTTTCGAATTCGTTCTGCACATAGCCCGCGCATTCCCACAACTTTTCGTTCCGGTGACATTCTAATTTTCGGAACACAATAACGTACTAAATTACGACGCCTTACGGTACACCGGGAGCGGAGGAGAAAAAAATCAGCCGAAAGTAGATCGAAGAGCTATTGCGGCGTGTTAATCGTAAATAAATGGCGAACGCATTCCTGAAAATTACCTGCGGTTGGAAATATTTTGGTAATTTCTAATTGATAAATTTGACACGGACGGGAATTTTTTATGGTAGAAAATTACTGAAATTATTTCGAGTTTTTCGCCTAAACTTACTGTCACGATTCTCTTCCTACAAATTTATTAACTTTGAAATTGTTTTTTTTTGTTTGCCTCGTGAAAAAGACATCAAAAGTGTCAATGAATTCGAGGAAAGCATTGACTTTATCAATGTAGTGTTGCTAATGACCAACGTTTAAGGTACGGTTCCATAGTTTGATGGTAATGGCCGAATGAAGACGCGTCCATCAAACTGGCAGCACACGAATCGTCCCGAAAAGGAACTGACACCTGTATTTTTGTGCAAGTGACACCTCTGAGAGACGATTTCTTGCGCAAACTTAGCGCCACTTCCATCTACGTAAGGGCCGCATTACCGAGCGCCTTAAATAAGGATAACGAAGGACATGCGAACATCTTGCTAGCACCAAATACAGAACTTGTAATGCCCATGCTTTACAGGGGTCTCGTTATGGCCGATTAAATATGATCATTATATTAATGAGGTTAATCTGTTCTAACGTTCGGACGCGGTGTTAATTTAATGAGATTACGCGGAGTTGCTCTTGGTGTGCCATTTGTATAAAATTCTTGCACAGGGGGAAAAAAGGCTAAACGAGCGCACGTATAAGCAAGTCGAAAGGATTTCCCACAGTGAGATGAATAATGAGGCTACTAAATTACACTCTTCAAGTTGAAAATTTTTCTTTTGCTGCTGCAATAATTTATTGTGTTAATAAATTGCTAGATCACAACACTTCTTGGAAAGTCATTAATTTTATTATCGACTTGTGTATTTCATATTAATACAAATCGTTTATTACATCCACAATTTCATCTTTCAGTTTAATTATATATAATACTAAATACCTCTTCTCCTAAGGATTTTCCTTTATAGTTTTCATACGGAATGGAGATGAGAAGATCGTTGGAGGACATGGAGGAAGTACTTGCTCAGTTAATAGTACCTAGAAGGATTTCCTTCCTTATCGTGTGTACAACCTGTGGGTTTCTTCTACCATTAAAAAAACCACTGTCACCACAATTTTGTATTGACTTAAATATATTTGTAATTTCTTTCTTTCAGAATAATTTATGCACTTATGCGTATTCATGTAATTTTAACATAAAAATCTGCGTAAATGCACTTTCCTGTTTACGAACACGTCTTAAAATATTCCGATCATCCGGAAAAGCATTAATATAGAATAACTCTTATAGTCTGACCCCAATATTTGCATAAATTCTTGCCCTGTGGACTAATCAAATAAATAAATAGTTCTCGATGTGACAGTATTTCCGTTTCTCATCGCTACGACACAGGAATACCACCCATTGAAATGCACACACAGAATTTTATTTATCGGCGAAGGAAATGTAATAACGGTGCCGATCAAAAGAAGTTGATTCGCATTATAATTTGCATGGCAAAAAATTAAGCCTACTCACTAGATGGCCGCGGCGTCTTGTGGTTATTGCATGCGGTAATTAACGGTGAGATAATTAATTGGATTTATTAACATATTAGCAAGGCTTTGTGCGCGGTCTCGTCTGATTTCCGCATTAGAGTAATAAATGCGCACCTAATCATGGTACGTCGCCGTCGCAAATGAGCTTGTTATGTGTGTTTCCTTTTACGTTTTGTTTCTGTGGATGTATGTATGTACATACTACGTACCACAACAGTTAACCGTTATTTAATATCTCATATCAACGTTAATGAACTGGAACTGTTACGCCACTTCCAAATCAATAAAACAGATTCAAACAAAAACACTCTCGATGTTTATTATGAAATTCAAACACAACATCTTAAGCAAAAATTTAAAACATTTATTGCAACTCTGGACAGCTGTTTCAACAGAAGAGTAGCTCGAGAACTACACCATAATCAAATCGATTGATTTAAAAAAATTAAGATTATCAAAGTTGTAAAGATAAGAAGGAAAGATTGGGTGCTTCTGGTTGGTCTTCTAAAAGGATTCTAAATGGATGGGGGAAGCTTTGCGATAAATACACAGAAGGCTTGCTTTCCAATATTTCAAATTTCTCCATGCTCAAATCTGAACTCTAAATCAATTTGTTCCTGATGAAGCTTGATGGACGTCCGCGTAAAAAGTGCTTGGCTTTCGAATGCGTAATTAGAAATGTTCCCGTCGTTCTTCGCCAACAAGTTATTTTTAGTTCCCGTTTCGTTTCATTAATTTATTTGCCGAGTGTGACCCCGGGTCGTAGGTACAGTTAGCGTTCGTTGCAATCGATGTGTCATGTCTTCTTCTTCTTCTTCTTCCATGCGGCGGGCCTTTTTTCCTCGCCACTTTTCACATTCACTGAGGAGGTGACTCTCTCACCGTTTAGCCGCGGATGGACAGAAACTTACGTTCACCGAGAACGTGACGTGACTACTTAACGATTTCTAACCGAACACAATAATTAATAACGAAGCTAATGAAACGAGTCAATTTTTTACGGCGATTAAAACGAAGTTCATAGCAAGTCTATAAAAAAATGACTTACTAAGCTTGAGGGACTTCGTCCGAAATTACATTGTGCTAGATTTTTCTTGAAAAATCAAAATTTCGTACTGCACAAACAATGGCTGCGTTCAGACGAGACAGCAGTTATTTTTCGCTGTTGATACTGAGCGAAGCGCTTCAATCGGCTGAACGGATTAACGTCTGTCAACGGGGGCGTTTAATTTAAAGACTTTTAAAAAATCGTACCACGAATCAGTAAATACTTACGACGAGAAAGAAAATGTTGATGTTGTTTAAAACAGAACAGATTCTATCTAAGGTAGTCTTGAGTGAAACTCTACGCTATAATTTTCGAACTTGTTACTGTTAAGAAAAAAATGAAGAAAACAATCCGAAGGTCGGCTCTTAACAGATCGTTTAGTTGTACTGAATAAATTGCTTGAGCAACGTATATTTATACTTTCTCCTTTGAGTCGCAGTTAATTAAATAAAAATTTTCAATAACGAACGCGATTAACTAACACCTTGAACGGGATGATATATAAAACCGTCTCGCAATTACAAACAGCGATTAAAAGCGATCGGAAAAATTAATTAACGTGAAACTTGGGAATTCGAATTCTTTGTCTCTGCGGTGCCGTCTAAATTATGTTAAGCAAGTATCGGATACCGTGGAACTTGTTTGCCGATGAAAACAACCAACCTGTTCTGAGCAAGTGCACTCGGACACATTCACATTCCGATTTATGTAACACGTACGCTCACACATGTCTCTGTCTGAGGCACGCATCGTCTTCGGCTTCTTCTTCTTCGTCGTCGGTTCACACGCGCGTTGGCTTTTTGACGAACGGGAATTAAGGACATGCCCGACGATAAAACGAGGAATTACTGTAATCATATCAAATAAATTGAATAATAACGGCGTACGCGAAACGTAAACGCAGGTATAACGGAAGTACACCGAAATACATGTGTCAAATTCTTCAACCAAATCTTCCCGTCGCTCATTAAAAAGAAAGCATCATTGTTGTCAGTTGTAATACTTCTAACATTGCAAACTCTCGCAATTATGTTATTAAATAGAGAACGAGGTGAAACTGCTTCAATTTAATTAGATACGCTTCATCAACCCCCCTTTAAATTCTTTTCTGTTTGCTTGCTTGTAGCTAGTTCATTCCCACCGGACAGAGGACATTACATAGACTTATTGCATTCCGACAATAATAATAACAACCTAGAATTACGATGATTTCTAAAATGTGAAACTCAAGGTTAATTTTGAACTTGGTTCCTAATTTTCCTTCTTCCAATTTACATATCTAACTGTATCTAAAACTGACGTTTAGTTTTCAAGTGTATACTCTGGTAATAACCTGAATGAATGAATAACAAGTTACAGTTATTTATTATAATCAATAATAATTTCCTTAGTGCGTACATAACACGGCTGAATTGAATAAATAAAGTAATCTATCGGCCGGCCTTAGTTGCCTTGCTCCGCGTATGAATATTAATTCCAACGGAACAGAAAGATAGACAGGCAATAAGAACATTAGGCTATTTCAAGCTCGGCAGGCAACATTACGCAAACATGAATGAGAAAATCGCCCACTCGGTTTATGCAAAGACATCGCCGACGATTATGCACAAATTGTAGGTGTAGAATGTGAGAACCGCTGCAGCACAAATAAGTGCAGGTTCGATAGGCGTAAAAAATCAAATTTGCATACCCCGGTGCAGGCTCGATATCTCAATAATAAAACGTGCAGATAAAATCGTCCGAGTTATTTTAATTAGAAACGTTTTCGGGTATTTTGCACCACCCGTCGATTTTCGAACTGCTCCTCGCCCAATTAAAAACCTGATTTATTTTGTATCGAGATTCCTTCTTCTCAGTTAAAAAATTCACCTGCTCAAAATTAGATTTGCCCCATCTTTTTAATTAATCGTTTAATTAGCTGATTGAGATAAAAACGGAAAGGTATCACTTCGAGATTTTGCATGCCTGATACTACTGAGCAAATTGCCAGTGGTGAGCATCGATTTTCTACCTGCCTACAAAAGAACCAATCGTTATTAATTTTCTTCATACATAGTTATTTGTTACAATGTATTGCCGCTCAAATCAGGAGTCACAGGTGTCTTTTAAACAATAGAATATGAGTTTCCAGTCAAAGTGAAGAAAACGGGGGAAAAACAGATCTTTTCTTTTAATAAAATTCAATAGCGTTTAATACCTTCATGTGTCCAAGGAATTTGCCATGCATTTAAATTTTTCTTGAGTTTTGATTTTATTATCTATATTTATCTATATTTATTATGGTGGAGATCTTTAAGAATACCTTGCAGAAAAAGTTAAAAATCGGGAAATCCTATAGGTCACCGACGCAGCTTGTGACTCATCTACTTTCCAAGGAAAATTGATAAAGTTCAGTTCATTTTGACCATGCGAAAGAATCAGATTTGCTTCATCCTAGATTCAACGCAAAGAAAAAGGATCACAGACTTTGGCATCTGTCGAAACACAATAAACTTTCACCTTTGAATTGTCGTGCTGCTTGGATTTTAAAACCTTTTAAGTCTCTATTTCTAAAAGCAAATATGGCAAAGATCAATGAAAAGAGGTTCTGAGATCATTTCGAGGGCGTCATATCAGAAGGGCTTATCAGCATAGGCTTACGCCCTTCTGATATGACGCCCTCGATATTATCATATCATAAAAGTAGAGATCTTCAACAAACCTCGAAAAGAGGCTCACAGAAAAGAAGACCCCAGAAGATCCAAAGAACCAATTTATTTTCCAAAGAGAATTATTGTTCTGTGACTTTAAAATCAAAAGTCATTTCTTCACAATGATGTAGAAAAATCTTTATTCCGACACGGAGAAAACGGATCGCAGACCTTCGGTAAAAGCGCAAAAATACTAAAAGAAAAAATGACCTTTGGGAGATTCCTTGATTTTTTTACAATACTTTAAAACTTGTTGTTTCTAGTCCTAATTATAAATATGTCGAACTTCCGTGAAAGTTGGATCTCAACAGTCCAAGCGTAATAAGTTAGTCTCTAACTCGTTATGCTCTTGATGGCCTCAAGAATTTTGAGCTCATATATCATAAAGGTGAAGGACTTTGAAGAAAACCAAGAAGAAACCTAAAGATCGGAAGACCTAGGGATCACAGACGTAGGTTCAAGTAAGGTAGGCGGAGATCCGGAGATCTTACGAACCAAAGACATTTACAAAGTGAAGGCCTTTCAGAAAATCCCAATGAGAAACCTAAAGAAGTAGAGATCTTAAGATCTGCTTCTGCTTTAAGTACGTAAAAAAGTTGTTGAATTACACAGAGGAACAATGTCGAGACATCTTAGGGACCAAAGACCTTTATCAAGTGACTATCTCTCGGGAAATCCCAAGGAAAAATCTAAAGATCTTCGGGCCTGAAGACGTAGCTTCAAGTACATAAAACAGTTACTGAAGATCTTTTAAAAATCTCTCAGAAAACAAGATCCAGATAGCTTAGGTTCCAGAGGCGTTTATAAGGATTTCTTTCACGATATCCTAAGGAGAAACCTAAATATCGAAACGTCTTAGGACCGCAGACATGGGTTCAAGTGGAATAGGCGAGGATCTCTCAAAAATCTCAAGAGAAACAAGATTCGGAGATCTTAGAAACCAAAGTGAAAAGCTTTCAGAAAATCTCAATGAGGAATCCTAAAGATCTAGAGATTTTAGGATCTGCAGACGTAGCTTCACGAAAGTAAAAAAGTTGTTGAAGATCTTTCAAGAAAACCTCACAAAAAAACAACATCGAGTTATCTTAGGGACCAGCGGTGAAGGTGAAGATCTCTCGGGAAATCCAAAGGAGAAACCTAAGTATCTAAAGATCTTAGAGTCTGAAGACGTTGCTTCAAGTAAGTAAAACATTTATTGAAGATGTTTTAAAAATCTCAAAGAAAACAAGATCGATATAGCTTAGACTCCAGACGCGTTTATAAGGATTTCTTTCACGAACTCCCAAGGAGAAATATCTTAGGACCGTAGACGTAGATTCAAGTGGAATAGGCGGAGATCTCTCAAAAAATCTCACGTGAAACATGATCCGGAGGTCTTACGAACCAAAGTCATTTATAAAGTGAAGACCTTTTGGAAAATTCCAAGATAAAGTCTAAAGTCTATTATAAATCGAAAAGTCTTTGGACCGCAGACGTAGATTCAAGCAGACTAAAGAGGCAGAGATTTTTCAAAAATGTTCACAAAGATAGAAATCCGGGAAATTAACGTTTATAAACTGAAGATATTTTAGAAAATCCTAAAGATCGAAAGGTTTTAGGGGCTTTAGACATGGGTTCAAGCAGAGAAGCTTGGGATCTCACAGAAAAACAATACAGGGAGATCTTAGGGACCACAGGCATAGGTGCAAGTAGAATAGGCGGGAGATCTTAAAAATTCTCGCAGAGAAACAAGATCCGAAGATCTTAGGAACCAAAGACTTTATAAAGTGAAGATTCCAAGGAGGTCGAAAGATCTTAGGACCGAAGGAGTATAAGTAGAGATCTTTCAAAAAGTCTCACAAAGAAACAAGATCGGGGGATTTCGGGAGACTAGACTTTTATAAAGTGAAGACAATATATTTTAGAAAATTCTAAGGCGATCTATCGGAGTCTGTACTTTTGGTTTATCTTTCGTAAAACAACTTCCAGTTGTCTGGAAACTGAAAATATAATCTCTTTGTAGTACAGAGAAGCTTTTACCTATGGACTGTCTCTTGAATTTTTATGGGCCACTTACACCAACATCATTGAACCACAATTCAACTCTGAACTTGGTTTTGTTACTATGGCAACAATTCTAAAGGCATGTGCTGTTATGGTAATAGAACCAAGTTCAGAGTTAAACGACACGTGTGCCACTGGCCCTATGATCCTTAAAAGTCTTTCAGTTTGAGAATGACAAATCCATCAGTAAAAACTAAACTAGGAGAACGAAAGCAGTCTCTCAAAATTTAAGCCCTTAGACCAGCGAGAGGATTAAAACAAATTCGTCTTGAACTCTCTTGAACTTGTGAGAGATTTTTTTGGTCAAAATGTATCACTTACCTTCCTGGAATTTTCTTAAATGAAAGCCCTGTTTTTCGAATGTTGTTCCAAGTTGTTTTTCCTAAATGTTTTTAAAATTGAACGTATGGTTTCTTTGATTCCTCGAAACTTGGCATAAATTTTGCTAAGACCGAATAGCAAAAGAAGGAAAGAAAAGCACGACGACAAGGCTTAACCAGCATCACATTCAGCCGTTGTCTAATGTTTCAGTAATCTCGATTGCGGTCGGGGCTATTAATTAAACGCATTGTTAGCGGGCTGACGTTGATTATAACGAGTGAATGGTCCCAAAACAGGCCGAGATCCCAGCGCGGGATCCTGATAAAGCCCACACGGTCACACTAATTATAAAATGCTAGGATATCGAATGGCCGGCTTACACCTAAGCCGATTATTGTTGAGGTGATGAAGGTAAAGGTAACTTATTGACACTTCGGATAACACGTCGTCTACCTCTTTTTTTATATGTGTGGTGGTCTGCGACGTTCTGAAGTGAATCACAAAAGCCCATCGAATTTTAGGTGTTTCATTTTTTAGGGATTACGTGTACGGACTAGGGTAATTCGTGGGATTCTATTTTTTCAGTCGACATATTATAGGTGGCTTCATCTTCATATAAATTTGCATATAAACTAAGGTTAATGACGAAAGACATGTTAAGAAGACTGAGATACATTGGCGTGCAAGAATGAAATTAAGAAACGCGCAATAAATCGAGCTTACTAACGACGGACGTATAAATAGCAAAGCATCCGAAAACGAACAAAACCGAAACTTTCCCAAAGTCGATGCATTCTAAATATTTCAAATATTTTAACAGGTGAGTTAAAGAACCGAACGGGCAGTCAATTATAACGAAATTAATTGGGTAAACCACGGACCGTCGGGACAGTAAAAACACAATGTGTATCTGTGGAATTAGATTGGAATTTTATAGAATCCATCCGCGCCGCTAATGAATCCGGCGAAACCGAAAGTTAATTGGATGATCACCGAATTTATGCGCTGACAGCGGTCGTTTAGATTCAAGCGATCCTGAAATTTCCGCGGAATGGCGAAATACACCACCGAATAAATTCAAATTAACTTCACGTGTCACCGCAGCTCCGGCGTAATTAAAATTTCACTCAAATAAAAATAAGAGCCCCATTATACGTAAAGCTGTACAAGTCACTTAATGCGTTTGGATATGTGAGCCTGACAACTCTGGAAAAATATTATTTTTATACGGAAGATGGATGTTGGCTATTTATAACAGGCAAGTCGGGTCTTAACATGAAGAAACGACGACCACTCGCTTACCAAGAATCTGCGTCTTAGTTTTGTTAATTTGAATCGGGATGTTTAATTATAACTGTTAAGTTGTCTTCTTTTTCTCTTCTTTTTCCAAGCGCTAAAAATAGAAAGTTGATGCGCGATTCGTGCAAGTTCCAAAACAGAACACTTTATATCTGACACTCTTCTATGTATATCGATAATTCTTTCGTCATTCAATTTCTAAAAAAGACCACCAGGAAACCTAGAATCATTTAAAAATGAGGACAGATTACATTACAGACATTATTCAAAATTTGGAGACTTAATTGTATATTAGGTGAAAGCAATGAGTTGTCGTTTCTTTGTAGTTTCCAAGCTTTTCCTGCGTCGATTAAAGTCAAGTATAAACCTGCAAACGTGTCAAACACAGGCTACTGGTATCTGGCCACTATGCCATTAGCTGGTTGTTTTGCAAGAAAAAGGACTTGCTGTGTAATCCATACTTATTACCCACAACATGATGAGTACGTATGAATATGCTACATTTATTGATTATATTTATGGTATGAATAGTTATTAGTTCCAGTATAAGAACACGCTAAGCAAGGAAGTCGGATTTTTTATTCAGTGAACGGTAACGTCCGATTTCTTACAGCAACGTTATACTATCATTTAGCCATTAGAATAATGTGCACTACCAGTTTTCCAAGTATCTAGACCTTAGCGAACGTTATAAGCATAATGTTTGCATATATTAAGTTTCTTTCTTGTATTTTATATGTGCGGACAGTGAGAGGCCTCATTAAGGCACACACAATAAACAATTACTTACTTAAAATTTAAAAAAAAGTTATGAGGGAACGATAAATATAAATAAATTCCTGCATCTAGAGAAGTCGAGAAATATGTAAATTTCTGACCTTGTTAGCAGCAGGTATTCACCATCGCTATTAAATCCATCTACTTTATGATCTAAGTAACGTATCGATTACTAATTTATTGAAAATGTCAAGCGATCCGGCCATAACAATACCTTTCGCATTACTTATCGTTTAAGCAATCACTGTAAAGCGAAATGCTACCACCAAACACGATCAATTTGAAATCAACGGTAGCAATATAATTTATATTTAACATTTCGATTTGAACTTGAATATATGAGTTATTTCCTTTTACTTTTGAATATGTACGAAGGCGATTAATGAATTATTAATAGGCGTGTGTAACTGTGAGTAAGAAAGTGTCGAAATGAGCTAATGCCTACTCTAATTTTGTCCGGTGCGTAAGCACTCGCCTTTCGAAAGATGATTTTTTGGGACGAAACGTGGAAATTGCTTGCGAACGAACTTGCGAAAACTCGAGGCGGATATCCGTCGTTCAATTCCATTTTATGTTAATGCGGTGAGAAATTTGACACCTATTAAACGTAATAGTGTTTATTATTGCTAGGCACAAAATTAACAGACTATAAAATGAATTATGTATGTGATGAATGCAGCAGTTAAAGGTGTCAGATTGATTACTATTTTCTTTATTTGCTTTTAACATTCAGCTTGTTGATGACTTGAGTCGAAAAAATTTTCATTTGGAGGTTTCTTATAAGAGCCGAAAAGCTACAAAATTGATTTAAAACTTTGCATTGCTGTCGCAGTTAAAAATAATGCACAGAAATTTTCTATGGAGAACAAAAATGCAAAAAAAAGGAAGCTAGATATCAAAGGTATTACAAAAATTCATGACCACAGAAGAACTTAAACAGAGACGTTCTTTCTTACAATTTTCTTCCAAATATATGCCCTTCTTGAAACCCAATGGGTAAATCACGACAAAATCTTACAAAACAAGAAGGATCCAAGCAAAGAGAAACGTGTGAAGATCACAAAAAAGATAGCTGGATGACATGGAAAAGTATAAAGTGAGATTTGAATGATACTTAGATCTGAAAGTCTCAAAATATATGTGGAAAAAGTTGGCTTCAAATAGCATTACTATGAAAATAATAAATAAAGCAATGGGCCAAGAAAGGCCGAGGTAGAAGAAAATTCCTTAGAGTCTTCGAGCTCTCACGAAATTTAGAAGAAACCTCTAGAGAGCCAACAAACTCTTAGAGGATTTAGAAGACAAAATTAATTTCAAGTAAGTAGCATAGGATGAGATTGGAAGTGAGGCCTACGTGAAACCTTGTGAAGCTAAGGAAGAAAAAAGGTCCTTCGAGTCTTCAAAACCTTAGGAAATTTAGGAAGTTAGTTTCAAGTATTATATGAAGAGAAACCTAGAAAGAAAACGAGATCTGTAAGATCTCACAAAATTTAGGATGAAGTTTGGTTTAAAATTAGGAACGCATGGGAAATCGCCTTTATTTAGCAGTGAACAAGGAGAAAGCAAGAAGAGGACGACTCCTTGGAAAACGAAAGAGGAGTATAAAAAAATAATAAACTAAATAGTGACAGAGAAGAGCAGAACTTTAAGAAAATTTCATCTTATGTATATATACGGAAGAGTAATAATCAGGAGTTTAATGTCAGAGGAGGAGAAAATATTTGAATTAACATCTACCAGTACTCAGAATGGAAAATTTAGATAAAGAAAAAAAGTCAATGAATATAGGATAAGGAAGAAAATCTATCCGGAGACAGAATGGAATGTAATGGAGCACAGGAATAAAGAGGAAAATAATTTACATATAACAAAATGATCAAGAATGAGGGAAAACGGGCAGAATTACACAAAAAGATGGAGTTTCTCGATAACCTCTTAACTCCTGCTTTACTTCTTAAAACTTCCAACTCCATAGCTTCTGAGGAGACCTTCATTCTCTGCTGTATGAAGATTATATAAAGCCACAAACATTAAAATTAACGAATTAATTAGCAACATGGAAACAACAATGAAAAGAAAAGGAAAGCAACAGCGGATACGTCAATTATCAAAAGTCTCCAAATCCAATTAGGAGATTCAGGATTAGGCGATTAGGAGAAGGATGACACACGACAAAAGAAAATGAAAAGAAATGGCTAAAGCTTGCACAGCGAGAAAAAAATTCAGATTAAAAAAAGTAATGTGAACACAGAGAAGAGCAACCAAAGGAGAAGAAGCGAGAAGACCATAAATCAAAAACAGGAAAATTTATGAAATGAATGAAAGAAAGTAAGTAAGTAAAAGAAGTAAGTTTCGAGTGGTTACAATATTTTGACTTAATTTTGACTTGACAAGCCTTTGCTATAATTTCAAGGCGTGTAAGAAACGTAAGGAATTTCCTTGTCCTTGTTCCTTGTTCATTCAAGCTTTCAATTAAAAAAATCCTATAAGTAACACCACATTACACAATTTAAAAAAGAAGATATTAAGGCGAAAATTTTGAATGTTTGTTTCAGGGGAAACCACTAACTACTAACTCTAAACATAACTTATGAATCACACCGTGTGATCATCGATTGCGGAAAAAAGATTTTAAAGACATGAGATACCTCAACGTGAAATGAATCTTTCGTATGGAATGTATTACGTAAATCAATTCTGGAAAGGATTGCAGCATAGAACATAATAATTTTGAAAAACCTTTCTATTCTAATTCTATTTTAATTCTTTTTCTCATTTTCTCTTGCTTTTAAAAAATCAAACATCATTTTTATCGCAGGCACTGCAGTTTAAACAAATTAGATTCTATTTTAGTTCTGAAAAAACTGCGATAAATATTTATAAAAGAAAAAGAACCTGCCTCTTTCGTATCTGTGTCATCCAAGCACTTAATTTAAATTCTACAAAAAAGACCCAGCACAAAAAAAAGAGCGAGGAATAGAAACCGATTGAACGGTAAGTCATTGTGAAATCGTCGAAGATAATATAAACGTACAGGCAGATACTGCACCTGTGTTAAAGGCAAAAAATAAAGCCTGAGACGGGTCACCAGGACGCGAGGTTAGAGTTCACTTTGTGACCCACATTCGGCACAACCGTTAGGTATCCATCGAGTGGAAAAAAAAGCCGGAGAATCAGAAAACCGAAAATTACCATATTCAAGCAGCGCATCTTCACGAACAAGATTAAGTGTGCACACGATTGGATACACTGTGATGTGAATGTGATAGTATCGTGGCGGTTCGAGGGAACATGATTTCTTAATTCCAGTGTTAATTTTTTACACTCCTAACCAATCTAGCATATTAATTACTACCGTTATAAATAAATTAAAAATCACGGTGTAACCTAGAACTAGGAAATGCTAGCGTTTCCGTTCGAATCATCGTGGGCATCATAATTCAAGAGGTTAATTTAGTTACCCAGCAGGCAACGTTTTCTCTTTTTTTTTTTTTCATAAAAGCCAAACAAAATGAGAAGAGTAAACAAACGGGAGAAACAATAATACGTCGAACAAACACGCGTTGCTTGCTATCAATTCTAATCAGGCGAAACGCACAACATGCCCATATATGGTAATGAAAACACCGTGCGTTTGAATATCTTTGGTCTTTGTAATTTCTATTCATCATTTGGTCAAAATCTCTCAACCATTCGCGCGATGATTTCAAGCAACTGACGATAAGTACTCGCATGCACTACTAATAACATTGTAGCAATTCTGCGAGTCTTTACAGTCGTAAAGTATTTTAATGCGTTTCTCGACGACACGTTGTTGGATGTTGTGAGGAGTTTTCTGGGCAGCAAAATGGACGCTTAGAATTACTTCTGCGGGTCAGTAGTCACAGCAACATAAAACTATAATCTCACGCCTTGCAGACATGTCATCGCAGGCAATAACTGACTCGTGCGAATTTATGATGATTAGTTACTGTCCGCTAATTGTCGCTGCTTAAGTTTAGTTTCCTCGGGCGTAATTAATTTTTTCAGCGGACAGTAACCTTTGTCGACAGCTTTACGAGACCATTGTATTTCTGGAAAAAGTATACAATTTTGAATCAAAGAGAATAATAAAAGAAATCATTTTCAAGCAAAAAAGTAATACATTTTTGTATTGAATCGGTCATCAGGCATCATAGACTAAAATATTTTATTCTGCGAACAATACCTACACTCAAAACGATTTGAATTGCAGAAAACTAAGCCGAAGCAGAAATACAATAGATTACATCATCGCAAGATAAAAGTGACTTACATACGTACAACAAAGTATGTAATTACTACTTGAACTTGAAGAAAGAATTCGACTGCTTTGATTACTCCGAGTTAGTAGTTTTGTTTAAATTAATTTAGCTTGTGGGAACCTCGAAGTATATGTGAATTTTTTTTCAACATTTTGTATACAATCCGTCGATTAAAAAGATGACTTGTCTTGATTATAAAGTATTACACACACATGTCACACATTCACAGCAAACCACGTTAACATCAATCTTTTTTCAACTGCATAACTCTACAAGTTTGAACTTGTCCCGTCTCGAAAACGTTTTCCTACAATTTTTTTTTTTGATGGCACACCCACACCACCACACATGCAGTGCAGGCAGTTTTTTAAATTCTTTTTCGACGTTTATTATACGATAGAATATTCGTACGTCTACATAAATTCGGATTAATTTTTCACTCGGCGCAGATAAATCTAACTTACCAAAAGTTAAATATTACAAAGTGCTACTTTGTGAGAGCGTCATTATTAACATGTTCGTGGTAAATGTGTGCGCGATAAAAACCCGATATATAAATAATAAAATTAAGCATTTGTAATAAATTTCGATGGGTCGTATAAAAGCGGTTGTTATATGATATATTATTTATCACGCCTCTCTACTACTGATTATTTTATATGAATGGGAACGGCGGGAATCAGAATCTGTATGCTGCATCCGTCTACTCTAGCGTTAGTGGTCATTTAAATTTTTTAATAGCGAAAGCTTTTATTGGTTCTTTTTTATTTCTGAATGAATGTGTGCTGATGATTGTCATTCACACACACACACAGATGGCTTTTTTTCTCTCTGTTGTAACTCGCCCGACTTTAATCGTTAATCCGAGACTAAAATGAAATTAACATACGCCGTTAATTGAGTCTTAATTCGGTCCGCCTACGCGGTGCATAATTAAAAAAAATTAACGGCCTTACGTCGCGAGACTGAGCGTCGCTCGTTAATTCGGATAGAAAATGTTTCAGTACGGGATGTGTGTGAAGCGAACATCTGCCACTTTGGTCAACAGGTCAATATTATGGGGCATGTTGGGGTCAGCCTGAAGTTATTGCTGGAACTTAATTGCATTTTTGCGTTTTGTGAACTCAGTTACGCTGGTGAATGGATTATACTACAGTATAGTAACAACCACGGTCAACGTAACCACAATCATCCAATTCGAATGACTAAACATAATAATTCAATAAAAACAGAAGCAACTTGAGATTTTGGAAACTAGAAGTTTCCGAGTTCGAAGCTGCTATATAAATAAAACGACCTTGAGCTGACAGATTTCAATGTACGAGTATGCATCTAACGAGGAGATTGTTATGTGGCCTTGTCTATGCTAGTACTATCCCCAATAAAAAAAAATGTTCTCTTTATGGTGGTAATCAATGATTCTCGACAAACCTAGTTTACGATAACCCGACAACCAACTCGAAAACGAAGTATACGTCGACGCATTCTTTGAAAATTAAGCCATGACATAAATGGGGGAATATCTGACATTATTTCTTGCAACCTGGCGTAATTGGGATAAAACTGACATTGTTTCTTGCATCCTTACATCATTTGGATACATTTGATGCCACTTATTGTACCCTGAGATCATTTTGGGGTGCATCTGACACCGTTTCTTGCATCCTGCCATCATTTGCTGTACATCTGACACTGTTTCTTGGATCCTGGGTATATCTGACTCTATTTCTTGCATTTTGACATCATTTGGATACATTTGATGACACTTATTGTACCCTGAGTTTATTTTGGGGTGCATCTGAAACCATTTCTTGCATCGTGCCATCATTTGCGGTACATCTGACACTGTATCGTGGATCCTCACATCATTTAGGGTATGTCTGACTGTATTTCTTGCATTTTGACATCATTTGGATACATTTTATACCACTTATTGTACCCTGAGATCTTTTTGGCGTACAACTGACACTGTTTCTTGCATCCTGGCATTATTTGGAGTACATTTGACACTGTTTCTTACATCTTGACATCATTTGGATACATTTTACACCACTTCTTGTAACCTGAGATCATTTTGGGGTACAACTGACACTGTTTCTTGCATCCTGGCATTATTTGGAGTACATTTGACACTGTTTCTTGCATCCTGACATCATTTGAGGTTATTTAACACTGTTTGTTGCATCCTGACATTATTAAAATACGTCTATATCCTGGGGTAGAATTCTGTAACTAATATCAATTGCTATTTGCTATAAACCCCATTCTCGAGAAGAGAGTCAGCGGCTAATAAAGATTGAGATTAGTTACAGGATTCCAACTCAGGTTACAATTTCTTCTGTTCTTCTAGTTCTCATTTGTTAAGCTTATGTTTTCCGTAGCTTGAACAAGCTCACCTTGCTAAGATTCAAGACACGTTTTATGATCTTTTTCACATGTCGTATTTTCATTTTTCTTTCAATCCTTCAATTTTCCATTATTAAACCTCTCTTTTCCATTACTTCATTGATCATACATTTCCAAGATCTTCTGGGTCTTTTTGCTTGATTTCTGTTTCCCAGTTTTATCCTTTCAGTCCTCATCTGTCAACCTTCAATTTTCCACGGCTTGTTATGGCTCACTTCGCCAGGATCTTCTTGTTTCTCCATTTTTCGTTTGTGTTATAATATTCAATCTCATGATCCTTTTTGGTTTTCTGTTGTGCATCGTAAAGGTCAATTCAGACGAAGCCTTTTGGGTAATTCACTTTCGAGGTCAATGTTTCCGGTCTATTCGTATTATTTATTTTCCATATCTCAATCATATTCTCAATTATATTGCATTTGTATGCTTTGTATTTTAGTCGCTTTTAACATCATTCTTCTTCCTCTTAGACGTAGGCCATCTTTTATGGTGAAGTAATTATGACTTACGTAAAAATTGAAAATTGGAAGAGGTTCGATAAATGGAGAATGCAAGTTTTAAAGAAGCAACCAAAAAGAAAGACGGCAGGAAGAAGACCGCGAGATTTTTAGGTAATGATGCAATGGTGCAATGACGTATTCCATCCTGTTGATGAAAGGAGCGACGATTAACCAATGCAATGCGAACTAGAATCCGACCATTAACTTAATTAATAATAATAATAATAATAATAAAGCGTCTTTATTATCTGTTATAAGAGACATACATAAATACAGATCTAGTACATACATCTTTGAAGACAACAAAATCTACATTTCCATTTAGGTTTACGACAGTTTTTTAATAACAGACCTGCAGGAAAATATAGTTTTCAATCAAAATTCAAACAGATAATTCACAGGTGTCATCAGGAATGCTTTACACAAACATGCAGTAACAAAATCCTACTCTCATGGATTTCCAGCTGTGATTTGGAATAACAAAAAACTCGAACTAAAGGACTGCCAGTTTTTGTTAAAGTCAAGAGACTCTTCGCTGACAACTAGGCATAGTTTGGACAAGTTTTATGCAGACCTTCAAAAAATAACCAGTGAGATCCTTACCACAAGTATTACAAAGGTTAGATCCATAAATACTGTATGGATTGGGTTGAGTTGCATGTCGAAGCTTGGTCTTCTATTTTATTGCATGTGAATCGTGAATTTCACTTTAGATATTATTGAGATAGGCCTGACAGTCTTTTCCTGTGATAGAATGACAACTTTTCTTCTTTAGGAAACTAACTGAAAACATGCGCGAGTTCAAACAGTATATGTACCGTGCCGTGTTTAATCAATTCGATAGGAGTTTCCATATAACTGAATGCTTCATTTCTTCTACCAACTTTCTCTACTAATTCTTCCTCTTCCCCTTCTAAAAGCGAGTATCACCTTTGGCTGTATTTTCTACTATTGTATTGTCTTTTATTCCTCGAAAAGCTCATTACGGAGCTTGGCTTTTTTTGAATTGTAATTACCTTAAAGGTTGATAGCAATTTTTTTTAGAAAATACTCTTGCGTGAATTGCTACCAGTTTTACTTCCTACTTCAAACTTTCTTACTCATAGTCTAAAAGTCGTTAATACTTTTAACAAAAACTGCTATAAGGCAGGCTTGATTTCCTCAAAGATTTTCTGTTACAGGATTCTTCCTTGAAACAGAATTTTTTAAACTTTTAAAACGCAAATGATTTCTATTCCTTCATGTTCGGAAGATAAGAGAAAATTTTTAGTACAAAAAAGACTAATTTCTTCATTTTGGTGAAGCAAAAGAAAATTTCTTACTTAATTTGCAAAAAAGCAACACTTTGGCAGTAATTGATAAATATGATAGGGCATCAACCAATAGCTTTTCATGAGGAAGTCAAGAATTGAATTGGAAAATATTTTTGGGCAAATAAAGGTTCAATGAAAACATTTCTATTTTTGTTCCCCGATATATCCGACTACATTGATGCATGTTTCTTTACCTAGTAAAAGAAACAAACGTTTGGTTCGGGAAGTTGTTAAACAAAACCCTTTTTATAAAGCAAAACAAACCGCTCCTGAGAGTTTACGTTAACTGTAAATTCGCGAAACTTTAAATTGAGTTAATAATATTTAATCGAATTGAAATTAAGCAACTGAATAATTTTGAATTCTTGCCAATTTCTTATAATAATAAAATACGTTAATAATATACGTAGTTTAGTTGATGCGTAAGATTTTAGAAGTAGTTTTGTGTATACGCACTTGTCAATGTAAATAGCGATTGACAGGTAAGTGCATTAACTTTTTCGTTCTAAAATATTTACGACCTAATACATATTCAAATGATGCAGCATAAAAGCACCGAGTTAAGCACGCTGGTGGCTTCCAGAGAGTAGTACTTTAGTAAGTAAGGAGAAAACAATTCACTTGATGAGTCATTAATTTTCCATTCTGTTAATTATTATTAAAACCTGTTTCAACCTGTTAACAATAATAGCTAACAGTTTCTTCGTTTTTACGTACGCGTCGGTAATGAATACTAACATTTAATGGCTTAAGTTAGAAGGGGTCACAGGCTTCACATACGAGCGCTTGTCACCGTTCGTTATAATAGTGATATAGTGCGCGCTGCAGCAGGCGTATTAAATTTCTATTTTATTAATATTGTATGAACACAACTTTGTGCACGTGTATTCGATTTCTTGCTTACGCCATGTCCTCCTTCCCGCCCATTAAAATTTAAGAACACCAAAAAATAGAACCAAAAAAGAACTTCCATCAGTAAACTGAAGCAGAACTTCCCAAAAACCAACCAAATGGATCAGAAATGTTGATTGCCTAACAAATTATTCTAATACATTCATTTTTATTACCTTCATTAATATGCACTTACTTATTTATTAATTACATTCATTTGAAATTACCTGAAAAATGACTATAATCATTGTCATAACATAAAAACTTGATCTGCTTTTATTTATTCAAATGAACCTGCTCTTAGTCAACATTACCAATCCTAATTGGCTTGTTATTTTCTGCTTAGGAAGCTCTCACATTTAATTCCCACCGTGATCTATCGCGCAGCGTTATTAAATTAATAACAAACATCAAAAGGCAAACGATCTCCGCGTAAAACGTCAAGCTCTCCCCCCAAAGTAGATTGCGTTAAAAATAGGACGACAACTTTTATGTGCAGAAACGAATTAGAAGTTGCAATGCATGTTACTTCAAGTGGTCTCATTATAGAATGCTGCGTCCGTATGTAACTCCAGTGGGTACTAGGAAGGGTCGACTTGCACCGTGCATATAAATAAACTCAATAAATGCACATCACGAAACTGCCGTGCTCGTATGAGTCTGTACATAATCGCAGAGTGAGCTAATTCCGTTATATACTTTCAGTGCGTTGGCTTTATTTAAGTTTTACAACCGTGTCGTTAACGTCGTCGTGCCCCAAAAACTTTATGTTCACCGAAAAAGATCTAATATCGTATTTAAAAGATAATGAAGGAGATATATTGTACTCATAAAAGGGTAGTTTCAATATTGTAGGTTTAAATTATAAACAACAACATGCACGTACAAGTTTATATACGTCACTATTAACATCCACTCTATTGCACCTCATCATTGCGCTTTACTTATGAAATGACCCGCGTATCAAAAATATAGAATCCGCATCATTTCATTAAAATATTCTTACTGAATTTTTACATTTTAATTAAGTTCATAAATTTTATGAACCCATCTCCTCCATTTGCTACTTATAATAATAGTTAATAACTTCATTGCCTAATTTGATTATGATGTATTTTCGTACCTGCGTTGACTCAAAAATTATTCAAAATTACTGTAGTGTTGCTTTAATAGACCCTTCTGTATACATGACGTGTATCGACCATTTAAAAAAATTACCATAATTAATTTCCGCGTGCATTTATAAAGTACATAAGTCGGACTTCAAAGCTCTTCGGAAATTGCAGGCAATGATTTACACATGAGCCCGACAGTTTATTTTTGAAATGCTTCGTAGTATTTCGGCTTATTTTAAAATTTGTAAAGTAAATCAAAGTCAACGTTTTTCATCGGCGAGATTAAATAAATTTCTGTTTGTAAAAATAAAACCCTCGTGTAACGGACAAAATTGTTATTTTCTTTTCGGCTAAAACCGATCTTTCTTTTCAACAAAATCAGTTAAAATACACTTAAGTAAAATTATGTATAATCAAACTAGTTTCTCAAAAGGTTCACGCCGAGTAATTCGTATACAAGGGCCGTTTCATAAGTAAGTCATAATGAGGTGAGTTGAGTGAAATAAAGAATACTATACCGACTATAATAATGGTTGACACATTTCCAGTTCTGAGTAACTCTTGCAAATAGAATCCATTTCCATAATAACTTTTTATAATGTTGGCTATTTATATTCTTAATGTGTTAAGGCCCAGTTTTACAATCGTGGAATAAGGACGGTTCGGTGAATATCCTTTAATTTTCGTCCATATCTACGTCACAATTACGTCACGTTTTTGTAGGGATAATGCTTATCCGACGATTGTAAAATCGGGTCTAAGTCACTTTAAAGCCTGTTAATGTTTTAGTTTCTACACTTAAATACCTGCTAATACGTATGACCATTTTCTAAGTTGGTTGCCAGTATAAATTTCATCCTTGTTAATAAAAAGAATGCATTCGTTGATATTTGCAGATAAAACACGCCATAAATACTTGTAACCGTTCAAGTCACAACTAATACATACGATAACCTTTAAACGGTTACCGTTGAGAACGAAGAAAAGTTCATCATCATCCATCGGTTTTCCACTTGATATTTAAAGCCCATTTAAGGCAACTTATGAGCCGCGCCGTTAACGTGCACCGAAGCGGACTGATTTATTAATAATTGTTTTGAATTATTTCACAATGTTCGTTGTTTTCTAAGCTCTAATTAGGCTTAATTAATGGTTTCGCTGGCCGTACGGTGTAGTTAAGCTGCTGAGTTTATGTTGTTAAACCGGGTCGTAGTGCAAGTTAATTAAATGCCACGGAACATTTCAAACGATCTGTCGAATTGAATTGATTATTATTGGCAGGTAGGACTCTCCCACCCCCCCTCGTGTTTACTTTTAATTATGTAATTAGAGTCCGACAATTGTATTATTTGGATAAATTATTCCACAGTGTAATTACTTCGCGGTAATTATAACTGTAACGCTAATCTCTTTATAATTGTACGCTCGAGTGGTTATTGTTCTGTAAACAGCAACATTCTTAGGCTTAAAATTTTTACCGTCAAGCTTTCACGTAACATTAATTCGTCATTGTTGGGTTGAAACATTTCCCCTTGGTTGCTATTGTTAAGCAAATTCTTCCAATTTATTTCGTAAACTACTAATTCTCTATGTCTTCCTGAAGCTGAAGATCACGACAGATTATTGCAAAGCACACCTAATTCATAAAACGATTTTTTTTTACAAAAATAATTTAACGTTATAATGTGATTATAGTTTCACGTTTGCCCTGATTTTTTTATTATTTTTAAAAGAGAAGTTTCTATATTTCACTCAACTACACCTCATCGTAATGATTTACACTTGTATAAAAAAATTTCACTCAACTTCACCTCATCATTGTGATTCACTTATGAAACGACCCTTGTATAAAAGTGTGTCCAAATTATTCGACGTGAACCTCGCGAGAAAATTGTTTGATTATAAATAAAATATATAAAGAAAGATAAGTAACATCTAGGACTTATCTTTCTTAATTAATTTGGGCGAATAAATTGTTCTAATTGCATCAAGTGAAGAATATTAACTTTCTGCATGATATTTATGTTTTGTGTCTTCGATAAGTGTAAACAAATGACGGCAAACAAATCAGGTCTCAAGGAAGAAGCTTGAGGAATACCTTGCGCGAGAGTTTTAGACAAATTGCAGTTTTTTTTTTAATTCAAAATTAAAATAGTTATCTCTATTAGACTGGACCTTAGACTTTGATGTTTTAAAATCTCAATCGGAATGAACTTTCAGACCCTTTTTTAGCTGATAAAAATCCTGCGTAAAAAAAGCCTCCAATTTGAACACTCGTTTGCGGCAAACAAAAGAGGTTCCAAGGAAGAAACATGGAGAACCTTTTTCTTGGGAGATTTAGCAGAAAGCCGGTTTTCTTTTATTCAAAGTCCAAAAGAATTAGCTATACGGGGCTATTTACTTCTTTTCTTTAATTTCATAATTATTACCGCTCTACGATTTTAGATTAAACCATCACTTCATTTAATTAAACTAAAATTAACGACGTCATTAATCAAACCCTGGATTTCTTGATTAATCGACTAACAATACCCAGGGCCAACTGATAATAATCAGTAGCACCCATAGCTTAAAAATTAATTAATAGAATTAAAGTTGATATCAATACAAATCCTTTCAAATCAAATTCATTGGCGCTTATAAATAGAAAGGAAAAAGAAGCGTAACATTGAACACAGTTGTTTGAATGGCTTCGCAAAGTCCATCTCATTAGATTTACCTTGTATTACATCCATAAGCAGAGATAAAAAGAGACATGCCCCGGTAATTGGTTCGATGGAGAGATCGTTGTGAAGCTCGTAGACTTGTTCGAACTTGAGATACGCCGCAGTATTTCAAACAAATAAGTTTACGAATAAATAAAGTCATTACTAAATAAAATTGAGTTGGCACCATAATTGCCGGGGCATTATCCATGACGAAATGCCTTATGAGTAAGTTTCATAAAATTCGAGATATTCACGCATAGGCTTGCGGCCCCTCGTTTTTTCCGCTCGTTTCATCCGCCGGCCCCTTCTTCATTGTGCGGTATCTTTCTTCGATAATGATGATTGATCGTCCATCAAAGTCGAGTGCCTTTTATTCACCGTTGATAAGGAAAAAAATCCGGGGAATAACGTATGCGGTTAGCGTTGTGTGAACATTCTCAATTAAGGAGGACGTCGGACGCATGTCGTCGCCGGAGCGGAACCAACAATGCGCTAATTAATTATATTCATTGACTTCGCTCATCCTTTCGGCCCCCCTACTGAATTTAAACACTTAACGGTTCGCAGACTGCTTACGTAACTGGTTCCCTTATTCACAAAAAGAAATAAAACTAAAAAATTCGATCCGTTTCAGTTACACTTGTTCGAGGACATGTTTGATTAAACGATTAAGTGACTTCGCCGAAGTCTCTTGCTTGCGTGCTGGCAATTTCTTAAAATAATCTTACCACACCTCACCGTTCTATTATTGCGCCGCAATAATAGAATGAGTTCTATATGTGCGTGACAAATTCAGTATAATCGCTTATTGAAAGACGTAAATAGCCGGTTGTTAATTATCAGGTTCGTAGTTAAATAACACCTAATAATAAGTCCCAGTAATGGGAATTCGACGTGTCAGTGAAGGTATCTTTGCCCTAAAACTAAGAAAAAGTGTGCACGCAATGTGCTGTTGTAGTACTTAAAGAGCCACTTGCATTTAACACCACCTAATTTGTAGAAACCAAGAAAAAAGGAAGGGTAAAATGAGAAGAAGTAGAACTCATTCTCTTCCAGATTCAATTTATAAACAGTTTCGCTTCTTGTTCAGGTTTCCACTCTTTTCCATACTTTCCGTGCCGTACCGACGATGGCATCTCTGCGTTTTACTTTGTGATTATCTACGTTTCGTCTTCCCATTTTGGGTCTTCAATCTAAGGCTCTTCTTCTCTTTGGTCAACCACGTAATCATTCCAGTTCCATTTTAATTATACAACACCTGCCATATTGGTTTCTTTTCCTTCTGTTATAGCCTGTTCTTCCAGGTTGCTCAAAATTTCATTTCATACCCTGATCCTGAATGAAATGATGGATGTATAGAAGATCCAAAAATGTGCAGCCCATTACTTCTTCATTACCCACACACAAACTGTTGGGGTTTTCGTTGTGTTCATCAAATTTTGGGGGTGTCCCTTAACTACTGCACGCCCCCTTAAGATGCTGTTGATGATTTTGATTTGTTTCCTACTTAAAAGAATTAATGTCATACATCTATTATGAGAAGATCATGTTTCTATCCCAATATTCTTTGTCCCAATGGTCGCAGTATGTTCTGCCTTAATCCTCGTTCACCATGACTCCTTGCCTTTTCCAAAATTAACCTCTTAATTGCGGAATCATGTTGCTAGGAACTGATTCAATCACTTTGCTCCAATTTTAACTTTGCGTACGTGAAAGAAATCCGTAGTATAATAATAAAGCTTATTAATAAAGGTATAATTAAAACGATCTCATAAGAATTCACGTCTGGTATAAAAGTGTTGTAAAATCACAAACATAATATTACATTGCAGAACGTGTCAACGTACCGAGAAAAGCTGAATTAATATGTGGATAACGTAGCCTATGTAAACAGTTCCGTGAAATTATAACAATAAACGAACTTGAACAGCATATTTCGGTTCGTGTGGATGGCGGCGGCAACATAACTAACTCGTCCGGTCCCTCCGTCGAAATTACATAACGTGTGTGTTCGGATCCTCGCGGAAAGATGCTTTCCATTTTCCGTAAAAGGAAACTGGTCTAATGAAAAGGGAGCGTTTTATAAGATTTAATCCGATCTAATTTATTCCGAAACCGGATTGACTTCCGACTCAGATTCCCGTACGATATAAACCCTAACGATGCTCTTAAATCGATCTAAATAGACTACTACACGCACTTAGACTACACAGGTCGGTACTTAGAATCTATTTATTGGAGCTATTTCTTTGTCTTCCTAGTTAACTGAAATGTTAGTTGCTCACCGATTAATAGACGTAGATAATGGTCTCTAGCTTCCAATTACAAAAATCGAAAATTCTCGAAGAATTTGAACCCGACTGGCTCCGGGCTCGTTTGTCTCTGCTAATTATCCCTGGATCTTTACGTTAAATCGATTCAGTTTATTGGATGCAGGAGCAAAAGGAGTTAAAGCAAATCATTACTAATGGCTTCAAATTACAGTAAGGTTCTTGGGGAATAAGAAAAGAAAGAACGAATCCAAGCACATTTGCATTTACCTGACAGATAATATCTTGCTGGTACGTTTAAAATATTACGCATTTATATTTGCCACATACTGACATATTAATTAATATAAAGATTCTTCCTTTTACTACCATAAAGTTCTGTGTATGCGGCATACGTAAAACCGTTGAGAAAATCATTTTAAAAATACAAACGTATGATTTATAGACGAAGCTTTTATCGAGGAATAACTAAAGGGTTAACTAGGGTCACGTTAATAAAGTTTCCAATTTATCCAATTGCACAGAAAGGCAACATTTTTAGTGGTTTACACCTCGTAAGGTGTAAACTGTTAAGTTCAAGTGATTAGCATTCAGTTAAGAATTTAAATGTATTGAACGATTTTGAATTTTTCAATTCGAAGTTTAGGCAGAAAAGACTGAAAATTTTTAAATATACCGCGTAAAAATTCAGTTCGGAAGAAATATCATAGATGACGCCATTGAAATTTCATTTTCGTTACGATTGCAAAGATGAAATAACCGAAATTCGACTAGGAATTCGAATTCATATATCAAATAGATTTTTTTCTCTTCAAAATTAAGTATTCTAAAATTAAAGTGCAAGGTTAATCTCGGGAAAATCTCATAGATGGCATCACTAAAATTTTTTTGACGGCCGGCGCAATTATCGGAAATTAAATTCAAATATTTTTCATTCTTTCTTAGTATGAAAGAAATCATGGTACAGTCGGGGACAATTATTTATTATTATTTTCCGGCCAAAGTTCAAGTAATCTAAGTTCAGTTCAGATTAACATATTTTAAAAACACGCTTCCTTTTCAGGTTTAAAATTGAAATAAGAAAACTTAAATTCGTCCCAAAAAAAAAATTAGTTCGGGAAGAGTCTCAGAGATGGAGCCGTGAAAAGTAGTTCGAAAAGAATCTGATAGATGGAGCTGCTGAATTTACTTTTTCGTTATGATTATAAAGTTGAAGTAACTGGTGTTCAATTAGTACCTAACTTTGGCTCGCCCGTTTTCCTGCAAAATTCGCACTGAAAAGATGCTGGAGATTTTTAAAAAGCATAGAAATTCAGTTCGGGACGTATCTCACAGATGGCGTTACTAAATTACCCTTCTCTTGAGCGATTGCAAAGCTCAAATTTCTAAGTAAATAAATACGAAAGGGATAGTTCATGTCCAGTTTTCAATTCTGGCGCGCAAAAAATCAATCGAGAAAAAACTCCTAGGTGGCGCAACTGAAATGATATTTTCATCGTTACAAACTGAAGTAACAGTATTCGGCTAGAAATTAAAATCGACTCTATTCTCTCCGCTTCAAAGGTGACGTAGAAAAAACGCTGAAGATTCGATGCCAACAAGTGACTCTAAGAAAAATCCCATAGATGGCGCCACTAAAAATACATTTTCGTTATGATGGTACAGCCTAAGTTAAGAATTTGTCTGAAATATTTTACCCAATTTCCTACGTTTCAAAAAGATCATAATAATATATGATATAATGAATAATAATAATAACAAATGAGTTTTTACTTTTTAGTGGTAACCTCAAAATTCAAATAAACCTGGTCCGTTAAAAATTCAGAATCACAAATCAACTTTTCACTATAGCAGCAGATATTTAAACTCAGCGTTTAAAAATTCAGGTCGCAAGAAATCTTACAGATGGCGCTAGTAAAAGTAAATATTTGCCACGGTTGCAAAGCTGACGTATCTGAGATTCGCCCTGGTGTTTGATTAGACTCAACAAGCAGACTCAGCACCTTCGGCTTGAAAATTAAAATTCAAAACCAAAATAAAAAAGGAAAGACGTTGAAGAATCATCCATAAATATTGAGTTCGCGGAAAACCTTATAGATGGCGCCACCAGAATTAAACTTTTATGACGATGGGCTTGACTATACATGGTACGGTAGCGGATAATAAAATCCGGGCGCGTCATTTGTGCAATGTAAACCTCACTTTAGTATTTTTGTTGTTTAATACATGTACAAAGTATCACTAGAAATTCTGACGTTTAATACAAGTTTTATTTATTTATTTTGACAGAAATGTGTATATCCTCAATAAAAGCCTAATTTACCAAATTTGTCTGAATATGCACGGATTTTATTGTCCACCACTGTACATTAAATAAGTTTACCATTGCGCATTTGTATTTCGATTTTTTTGATGATTTTCTAAACAAATATGAAATATGAATAAATAAAATTCTTTAATGCCACTTTTATCTAGGCTTATAGTAAGCCAATTAAAAAAAATTAAAAAGTTTTCAATTACTTTTGATTTTTCCTAATTTTTTAGTTAACTATGAGATAGGAATCATGATATTTAAGTAAATTTCCAATTCTTTTTCATTGCACCTATTCATTGTAAACTACTTTACAGGCAGTGTTGCCAACCTCGCCCGCTACACCTCCGTTCGACTGAAATTGGAATAGCGGCAACTGACGGTCTTCGCAACGCGGCAGCGTCAACGCAGTTTAGATTGGAATTTTTACAACCCGATTGACAACACTGTTTACAGGACAAAATAACGACTGTCTTTTTTTTAATTTGGCGTCGAAGTTGGCCGTAACAAGGTGCTTATTGTGAACGCACCACAATTTTTATTATGTGTTGTAAATCTTACTTTATTATTACCTGTTTTCATTGTTACAACAGATCTCATTCTTATTGTCGTTTTTTGTTTATTACTTGTGTTGTCCTATCGTACTGTTGAGTTCGAAACCTCAAAAGCAAGGTTAGGAAATGCAAGTTCAAACGTCAAATTAACAACTGTCATGATGATGATGTTTCACAACGAAATTTTCATAGTCAACTTCGACGCTAAATTTAAAAAAAGAAAAGACTCTTTACGTAATACATACATACGGAGCCTCCAAAGAAAACTAGAAGTAGAAATCGGCATATATGTGTGATACCACCAGGACTACAATAATTGTTGGACGCATGATACGTCGATACAGTTCTTGTAAACTTCCAGCCTATTTTCGTCATTCACATTTATGACGTAATGCTATAACAATGTTGCCAAGTATTGAAGTGTTTACATATGATCGGTGGTTGATGGTGTATAGGTTATGTACGTGTTGTATATTCAAAGTAAACACATCTGACGTTAGTGATAATTGAAGTGATGGCAACATTGTCATTTTCAAAAACTTGTAGTAACAAAATGTTACTAAATTTCAACGAATACATCGTACGTTACATCTTCAGTTCAGTTGGTACTGGTTTAACGTCATTAATGACGAAAGTTGGCTGGAAGTTTACAAGACCTATACAAAATGTTTTCAATTCAAATCAAGCTCAACTGTATGTAGTACAAAGTGAACAGGAATGAGTGTGGTAAATAAAAGATGCGTTTTGCATTTTTATATATTTTTATTTATCGCCAATTAACTGAAGTTTTAATTCAATATAAAGGGTGTTTATTTACTTTTGTTTACAATTTGTAAATTTATTGCATTCTGTCTTGGTTCTAAAATAAAACACGAGGGAATTCTTCGTCTGCCAGTGATGATAAATTATCCACGTTCATTAAGGGTATTCAAGAGAGTTAATGAGGCGATGTCACTAAACCCGGATTTCTGCATCGTCCTTAGAAAGGCTTAGCCACAATTTACCACGAAAATACTGCGCCTGGTTACGTTATAAGCATGCCGGCGAGCATGTACAAATTAAAAAGACAGACACAGAGTTCGCTTACAAAACAGTCTTTAAAAATGATTTCCCATACAAATACCTGCACGTAAGTCGTACCTGATAATGCGACACGTCCTTTCAGAGGTCTGCTGTCTCGCTTTGATTGACTCATACGAGCCGAGAAGCAAATAGGCGATTGATTTTCAATCGAAAGCGGAGATGTAGATGTGTGTGTGTGAGTCGTAAATTTGCTCGCAGGGATTTAGACAAACGGTTGACAAATTCACACTCTCACGACGTTATAAAACTCTTTCTCACATTTGATCGTCGAATCAAAAATTAATTAAGTAATTGCAAACCAATTATCTCCGGTATCATGAACTGACGAGGCCTAATAAAGTAGACCAGCGATTCAAAGTCTCGTTGCCTTGTTTGTCCTTCGGTCAGTTGACAAGCGACAGTTCCCTGACAACTGAAGAGATGCGAGAGGATAACTGAGAGACAAATTACCCTAAGCAGCTTATTTCTGACCTGTTCTGTAAGCCCAAGCGAGAAAGAAAACCGAAGCGAACTTGGGTGGTAAACTCATGTGATGTGGATAAATCCGGACACTCACTAAATCATACTTTCGCACTTGGACTTCGAAAGATCGACCTGCTTAATTAGAGATAATTGCGATAACACAGTTTGGAATTAGAAAGGCGTTCTCGGAATGCCGAAAATAATTGCCCTGCCGACGAAAACATTTTCGATAAGCAACCGCGTACCACATACTCTGCCATAATTACAATCGGATCTTTTATGGTTATTAGAGTAAAACTATGTAGACCTTGAAAAAGAACATTAATTACGGGCAGCATTACGGTAAAGCTATGAACTTGTTAATTACTCAGGCATTTAAGTTGTCTGTGCCGGGAGAAAAAACCCCTGACATTTAGATCGCGCATGTATGTACGCTCTTGATATGCGACTTAAATACAGTGATTTACCAAAGGAGTAACTCATTTTGTCGGCATTTCAAAATGCGCTTTCAATTAAATTTTATTGATTTATTATTGCTGTAATTATTCTTTCAGGCTTTATGTTATGATTAAAAGGAAAAGAATCACATTGGAATGAAAATTATAGGAAAAAGTTGTGTTTATCAGGTTTTTGTGGAGAAGAAAAATTATTAAAATGATGTAGTAACAAAATACAATAACTGAAGGTATCCAAAGTCTCCAAAACTCTTTGAGACTTCATCTAGTTTCTGACTTGATGCAACTTAAGGTCCTCAGAGTCAACTTTTTTTTGGAGTACTATTAAACTGAAGACAGCAGGGTGTAATCAATTTTTTACAATCAAAGTAAGCTGATTTCGTTAAATTAAAAACGCATAAAATAGGTTGTTTCTGAAATCTAAAATATAATTTGAAGCAGTCTTTCATACTTCAAAACAGGCCACGTGATGAACGTGAAAGAGGATAGACTAGTTAAAACAGCAAATGAATTAGAAAATTGGAAGAGGAAAAATGGATAAAATAAAGTAGAGGCGGTACATAAAAGGAAGTCCCAATACATATAGAAAGGTATAAAAGTACACAATCCATAGTCCAATCAAAATCTGAAGCTTCCAAAAGGCATAAACGAAAGAAGAATTATTTGATAACTAACATAATAAAGGAAGCAAAGAAGGAAAAGAAAAAGATGTCCAAAGAGGGAAAGACATGGAAGAAGTTAGTTCAAATAGAGGACATGCAACTCATCAAAATTTGCAACTTCCACGCAGAGGATCCTCTGCCTGTTTTCATTACAAGTGACTGTAGGTCTCGGAAGCAGAAAAAACGTAATATAAGCGAAAGAAAAGAGGTATGTTATAAATGTAATGGGTTATCCATGGTGTTAGTGACTATCAAAATAAGAAAAATTTGGAAAAGTATTTGCCTAACGCAATAAAGGAAGCAAAGGAGGTACAGAAAAAGACGTCCAAAGATAAATAAGAAATAGGTCAAATTAGGGAACGCATAATAGGTACTACCAGAGAGAAAGAAGAAGAACAAGAATTTTATACTAACATCCTCTGTTGTGCCAAGATTTGTTTCCCCAGTTTCGATAATTGGCAAGTGAAGATTGAGGACGAAAAAAAATGGGAAAAAAAACTAAATTCCAAGAAGGTATAGGTACATAATAGAACTATTCGATTCGAATTCGTATGAATCATTTTGAGTTCCCAGTTCCTAGCAATCGCTGTAACTGTTCCAGAACGATTCTGAAATGGTTCCAGAAATTAAGCAAAACAGGAAATTGCTAGCCCTGAATGAACGAAAACACTAAAAGCATAGTAGACAAACACGAACAATTCCAAGTTAGAACCAAATTAGTTGGACGACGTGCGAAATAAATTTGGTCAATTGGTCAAGTTCCCAAAAGAAAAACTGTTATGCAAATATTGTACAGCATGTAATTTCCTTCTTAGCAATTGATTTATGTTTGGTCTTGAACATTTATTAGTGATGTCTGGGATCCCCTCGTATAGCCAGACGGACAAATTGAATTTATCCTGCGCCGCCGCCCGCCGTAATCCAGTCCCTAGTCCAGGACACAATGCATTAGTTAAGCCACCCACGACAATTTATTAATAACGTAAGGTAAGACGTTGCGAAATTCGCCGAGTACGAAACGCAGCTGTGAGTACACAGAGTGGTGAATAAACAAGTGGCGATTTAGAATAAGAGAGAGGCACTGCAGGCAGGAGACTGAATGGATGACATCATGAGTGAATCGGTCACCGTGGGAAAACGGTGCAGCGGCCGCTCATTTCGTATGCCGTGGCCGCGCACTCCATGAATAGTTGTAACTCACCAGCGCCTTACATCAGGGACTGTTACATAGATTGACAGCCCACTACATAACTAACTAATTTATGTGTAAATAATTTCATTTTAGACTACATCACGTTCTTAAGAATTTGCAGAATATTCATCGGCCCTTCTTTCATCCACATTTTACGATTTATTAAACTGATGATGATAAACGAAATTTTTCAGAATCTCTACCCGAAGATCTTCAAGAAGTCAAAGACCAAAACAGAAGTACACATCAAATCAAGCTTCCACTTTTGGAATTGGATGAGAATTCCAGGACATTTGGAAGACTTTAGTGAGTTTACCATAAAACACCAAAGATAATTTATGGTAGAAACCAAAGGTAGGGGCAGAAGAAGAAAATAATGATGATAAGGAGCAAGATGCAGAGCCTTAAGAACAATTCAATCTGCAAATCTTGATTATATAACGCTGAGAGCTATGAGAGATATGTATCTGCTCTAAAAGAAGCGAAAGCGAAAGGAAGAAGATACTGATGATAATCAATACCCCAATAATATCCACTTTTGTCGCAGGGTAAACTAAGAAAACATGAGAAGTAAAGGAAGGATATAAAAAGAAGATCATAATAATAGGACGTGCAAGATCACCAAATCACTTTTGCCTTACCAACATTACGGCTTGAAAGGTAGAAAGCGTACGATTCGTGGAATCTTAAGCTCTACGAATAGCTACTTCAAGAATAAAAAAGGCCTGATACTTACACCAACTTACAAAGAACTAAAACAAAATTCATCCCTGTATATCTCATTTTTACAACACGTCATCTTAACTTTGGAATCTCGTATTTACCATATTGCTACGTTTTTGGAAGGCAGCGTCAACAGATTTTAGACAGATTCATACTAAGCGGTACTAGGTACAGTCGTGGCCATTAAAATCGTTACTCCTGCACGCTAACCTGGCCCTTGTTGCCCTCCAATGCAAACGACGGTTTTGGTCTCCCCACTCATATTGCGCTAGGGGTTACGTGTCCTTCAAATCATAACGAATAACTTGGCCACAAGTGTATGCACATAAGTTTGTTCTTGAAAATGAATTTCTTCTTCTAATTAAAAAAGCGAACAACTTGGCATAAATAAGAAGAAGACAGTGTAAAAGATTTGTAATAGAATAAAAGAGAAACACAATTTTGAAGAAGAAGGAGAAGAAAAAGACAACTTCAGGTATTGGTCACAGTAATAAGCTGTTTTTACAAAAAGCAGCAGAAGTAAACGAATTATATTAAAGCACACCAAAGTACAAAAGTAATATCGTGAGATTGAACTGAATTGAAGAGTGTTTGAAAGTCGAGCAAAGATGAAAATAAAAAGTCTGCAAGTGCCTAACCAATAGGAATGAAGAAAAACTAAGAAACTTCGAACAACGACTAACAACAACAGTACACGGCCCAAAGTTGAAGGAAGAAAGATATCGGAGAGTGACTACGAAGATGATAAATAAAGCAAAGACATACTTTAGTTCAAATGACATTCAGAAAGAAATATCATTTGGAAATTAAGTAAACTTGGAGCAAATATTAAACAAGACGAGAACACACAACAAATTGTAGAAGAAGCAAAAGGAATATGGATTTGGCAACTTTCAAAAGAAGAAGAAGAAGAAGTCATGAGGTGTACATGAACATATCGAATCAGATGTTGCATGTACATACACCGGAAGATTCAAAACCAATAGGAAACTAACGAAACTTAGAAGGAAGGGCCTAGAACTAGATGTTTGAATGAAATGCAAGAATAAGAAATAGTAAGAACTAGTGACAAACAGTAAACAAGCGAGAACGCATAACCAATTCTTAAAAGCAACAAGAAACAGGAGTGATTCAGTACATACAAAAGAGTTAAGTAAAGTGTTTGAGGCTTGAGGTTTTATGAACAATCAATAGAAAATGGTACCTACAATAATTTTTAAATTTTTAGATCAATTTTCATCTGTGACCAAAAATCAGTTTTCCAATTTGCTCAAACTTAGAACAAGAGGAAAGAATTTGGATTCATTTTCATTGTTGGATCGACTTGTACTTACTCACATGGAACTTGGTAATCCCAGAATGCTCTTAATTTGAGAACCAATTTCACCATTAAAAAACAAATAACGTCAATTTTTTTGCTACAGCAAAGAAACAAAGAAATTTTATTGTTTTACAAACGTTTTGGATTAATTTAAGGTTAGCATAGAAAAGGCGAATAGTTGGTACTACATTGTCTGCTTCAATTATGAGTGAACACGTTAGAAGTAAACAAAATTAATTAGTAAATTAGTTAGTTAATGATTACAACAGACGAACTTTTTTTTTACACCAAGTTTTTGATGCGTCGAGTTGTTCGGTCGTCTATTTAATTAATATTAATTAGGCGAAACGTCGACTAACATTCAAATTACCTCACCTCGCCTAAACGAGACGCAATAACTCCTAAATTATAGAATCGTTAGTCCATGCAAGTACACTTCTAATATATTATCCTGCTTGCATCAGTTGACACAAACAGCGATAAGCTTTTAGGTTTAATTAGCGTTCAATTTCGCTAATATACTGTTTGTTATTTTGCGTTTTATGAGCACGATCCATTAGCATCTTGTAACCTGGTCGCACCTGTCATTGTTTTGATGAATCTTATCTGTACTTCTAAAATGATTCGTTTCTTTAAAACTGAGAAGGCAGACGCACCGAAACATTCCTTCAAATTATCATCTCCACATAATAAAACACCCTTAAAGCACTCCAACGAAAAAAGAATCCAAGCTATCACACGAATATGCTAATAAGCAGAGACAACTATGCGAACCACTAAGTTGAGTTCCGCCCGTCAAACAAGTGAAACATTATTTATACTACCTGGCCTCTCTCCTGTCTCGTTCCGGGCAGCGGACGTCTCTCTCGAACGTATAAAATAAATATAAAAACACAATAAAAGATAAAGTAAAGAGACTTCTCACATCATTAGGAGGACCGCCTAGCATTTTACTCGCCGAGTGAAAAAAATGTTTTCATTTGGTTAAGCAAGGCGCGTCAGAGAAGGACACACACACAACAAGCCCCAAAACACTCTCCAAACACCGCATTTTGTTTTACGGTTAAATCAGAGGGGCCCGTTTAGAAAAAAACGCAGTCTCGAGAACAGGCCGACCATTAAAACAAGTTAGAAGACATAAAAACACGACCTTCCTCAGATTTTAACATCTCTAACTATACCTAATGTTTGAGATCTGATTGTATAACAACCGAGATTTATACGTTAAGGATTTTATAGTTTCAAGTCCCCCCATACAAGTGTCCGAGATTAATTAACATAAACGTATGCATGACTCACCTCTGCTATAATGTACTAATGACACAAATTGATTTAGAACGAGCTCATGAATTATAGATCACGATAGTTTCCAACTGCATTCTACAGTTACCAGTTTAACAAGTTTCTGTATGAGTTAATGAAGTGGAAGTGATTATTAATATTAACAAAGAACGCGCTGAGAAATTCAGAAAAGTTTGTGCAGACTTACCGTCCATCGAAAGGTGAAAGGCAAGACGAGCTTCCCGCGCTCTGGGTCGGCTAAGGTGAAGGAGTCGCGCCCCAAAACGGGGCTGGAGGTGTTGCCGAAGGAACATGTTCCCGTACTAGTCACATTACTCTGGTATTCTTTAAGGCATAGTCTAAAGAACGTGTTGCACGATGAAGTACATCTAGGAGACAGGGGCGGCTTCGGCGTACCACCACAACAGTTTCCATTTGTCAGTTCTCCACGTGGATTTGACATTTCCAGCACTTGCAGTTCGAAAAAACCGGAGCCATGCGCGCACTGAAACAAAAAAAAAACTTAGCTTTACATACATCTTTTACTAATCGCAAAAGTTTAGACTTGTTCAAAGATGATCTGAGAGTAATAGGGAAAGATGAACGACTAATCTTAAAATAAAGTTATGCTTTACGTAAATTAGAAAGTACGGATCTGTTTGATGCAATCGGTCAACATTTAGTTAAAGAATGGCTAGGAATGTGGGAAACGTATGTAAACCTCGTCACAAATATACTTTTCCATGCGTATCCGCCATGATTTTCAACACAGAATACTAACGACACTTTATGACAGACGCGACTAACGAACAGAATGAGGAAGAACGTTTCTTATCAGCATGTCCGATCTGCTAATACAACTATTGTTTTCGTTCTTCCAGATTAACACGAACGTTCATGTCACGTCAGTAGAGGCTCTTCGACTACAAGTTTTGGAATCATCATCGTATCTCCGCTTATCACCATCAATTTCCGTAATTGGCACATAACTCGTCGATTTCAAAAATAATAAAATACATCCTCCATCCTGCTCTGTCGATTAAATCTGCTGCAGTGATCTACCTCTTCAAATGTGTAGTTCTTGCAAGAAGACCAGCCAGTTTACAAGTAGGTATCTCGCATTGTATCTGAAGAATGCTACAGCATTGTAGTTCCCATTATATTAATAGTTGCTGGAGAGACGCCGTTCGATACACATTGATTATACTTACAATCTCGACCGGGATCTGGGGCTGACTCGATGCATTATTTATACGATGATGTAAAGAAAAAATCGCGCAGACATATTCCGGCATTATACGCTGCAGATGAAACGTAAAATAATTTCTTGGGCGGCGCAATTACCGCGGTTGAAATGAGTTTGCTTCCTTAATTACCCAAAAAAAAAAGGACGTTAATTTTTATTTTAGGAACACGCTGTTAATTTCTACGTGAAAATGTTAATTAATTACTTAGAACGTGCGTGCCTTGCACTTAGCAGCTGCTTCTTGTGCGTGTGTGAAATTACATGAAAGGGTAATTATAAATAAGGTCGTGTGAGATATCACCGGGGTTACGTAACACAAGTACGAAGGTTGCACGAAAAATAATGGCCATTTGTTAATCGCGCATGTCCAAATCGACCAATTGGACGTCTAGTATCGAAAAGCTAGAAAGGTTGACCATGATCAAAAACCAGAATCTTCATTGATATACAGAAGTTCTAGAAGTAATTGGTCATAATTGAAATCAAACAAGTCAATGTCTAGCTTATGTTAATGACGCAGCCCTGATAGAAATTTAAAAAAATTAAGAAAAAGGATACTACAATAAGAAAATAGAACCCATAAGAGAGATGGATGAACAAATACCTTTGAAGGGGTGGAGAAATTCTGTTATCCAGAAGTCACAGCAACTGGTACCAAATGAAAATTATAGGCAATGAAAGAAAGAATATCAAAAAGTCAAAAACATTTGGGAACTTTGTCTACAATCAAAAAATATTCAAAGAAGGCAAAGGAAAAAGACACACAACAACAGCTGTATAAGGTTAGTCGTAACTTACAATGGAGAGTTTTAGAAAATGTACCAGAAGGAAATTGTGATTGTGATAAACAAATCGACAACTGACTTTAGTAAAACAATGACTGAGTTGGCTAGGTCTAGGAAAAAGAAACAGGCATTGACTGGAGGAATAATTGGAATAAACGGAAGAGGAAGACCATGTTTGACATGGAGACAAGCAACCACAAGGGAATTAGGAATTTAAATTATTGACAAGAGACGACAAAAAAAGAAAGATCTGCATCCAAACCATGGTCCTTCGTGGCCTGCAGTTCTGTTCTGATAATAAAAATAATTTGAGTCAAAAACGAGGAGGCAAGACCAAGGGGAGTTAGGAAATGTAAAGTATTGACGAGAGACTAGAAAATACAGGACGATTTGTAACCAAGTCTAAAATCATGACGTGGAAGCAAACGATTTAGACAACAAGGGATTAAGGAATTGTAAAGTATTTACGAGAGACAGAAATGGAGGAAGATTTGTAACAAATCATAGACTTTCTTGGCCCGAAATTTTGCTTTTACAATGAAATAAATTTCAGTCAAAAACTATGACATGAAGACAAACAAGTTAGGAATAGAAATTATTTACGAGGAATGAAATAATGGATCAACCAAATCATGAACTTTCGTAGTCTGTATTTCTGCGTCGATATTAAAATAAATTTGAGCCAGAAACAATGACATGGAGGCAGGCAATAATAAAAGATCACAGGGGAGCTAGGAATTGAAAAGTATTGACTAGAGACAAGAAAATGAAAGGAGATTTGTAACTCAATCATGGACCTTCGTGGCCTGCAGTTTTGTTTCGATAATGATGACTTTTTGAATCAATTTGTGCACACAACTACATACAAACAAACTTACAGAAGTCAACTAGATATAGGGGATTAAAAAAACCAAGAACCAAACCAGATAAAAGAAGAACTAAGAAAGAATTTGATAAAGAATGTTAACTCGAATAAGCAAAGCCAATAAGTTGACTAAAGTGGGACACCAAATCGGCCCGTTAACTACGTTTTGCACTGTACCATTTCTTCTTTCGGTTTATAATTTTTATGTTGCTGAGACACCCAAAATCGTCTTATTCGTGCATGTTCATTTCGTTTTTTTTGCTGCTTTCTTTTTTTTGCTTAGTTTGGGAAAAGGTCGCTAGCTATTCAGCTCTATTAGAACCTCCCTTTCGTTTCAAGTAGTGCCAATTTCATCCTTTTCTGTTTCCTATACTTACTTCAGTTATCTCTGATTTCTATCTTTGCATCTCTCTCTTTGGAAACAACCCGCTGGTTATTCATCCCATCCACTTCTTCCGTTTATTCTAACTGGTCAACAAAATTGTTCTTTTGATTCCTACCCTAACACATTAAATAAGATTTTTAAATCTGTGTTCGTGGGGTTGCTTCCTTATTTATTTTTTTCGTCACGTCTCTTTTTGATTTGTTTCTTTGAGGACAGCTGTTTCTTTTATTTAAGATTTCGACTTTCTTTTTGTTTCCTTCATGTTGCAAATGTTTCTCTTATTTCTGCATGTTAATCCATTTCCTGCCGTCTTTATTCTCTATCTCTTCATGCCTATTATCTACTTAATCTCTTTTCTACCTTGGGCTCTCCCTTCTTGCGAATAGTGTTAATTCCATTTAGGATTTTGCCTTTTGCTACCAATATCGTCGTTGTTTTGGTTTCTACTATTGGACTTGAATCGATTTTTTAGCTCTACGCACTTGGGGGCTGCTTCTGCTGCTATTTTTTTTATTCAATTAGTTTGGGGATGGCTCGCTAACTATCTCATTCAGGATTTCGTCTTCCTTTTCGTTTATTTACGCTTACTTCAGATTTTCTGTTGTTCGTATGTTGTTTTCTCTTGCTTTATCTTTATCTGCTTGACCTGAAGAGAACTCAAGCATTCTTTAAACACTTGGACTTAGATAACTATTATCAGTTCGACTAAAATGTTTAGAGGAAGAATTATCTGTGTAAATCGAACCAAGAAATACAGTCTCTTAATATGTACAGCAAGTTACTCGTGGGACATCCTGTACATCAATATTTAATTTACAAAGTTACGTCTGATTGAAAACAACAAAAACGACGATGCGCTTTAGTTTGAAGAATTTGAATTTCAAAAACAAGAAAGTGAAATTATCATAATTAAATCAAACTATAGTATAATCTGATTATACCGACAAATGACAAAATCTTACGAAAACTGTTGTACTGATTTTTAAATCTGTATGTTTATTTAGAGAAAAGAAAATGTAACTTAATTGTAAGTAAGTTCTGTTTAATTTTTTACGTTATGATAAACACAAAATAAAAATAACTTTTATCATGTGTTTATGATAACATAAAAAATTAAACCTAAACATTGTATTGTAACATGTGCACAAGAAGTTTTCCGTGTTACTCTCATTTTTTCGCATGTTAACTTACAATATGTTCCTTATTGGGATGCGTTCATAAAATATACCTTCGAGTGCACCTTGAGCGTGTAATCGTATCTCTTTTAATCATGATTATTTGCTAATTTTGCGTCTCGCTTATCTGTTTCAAGAAGTCTTGTGTTTATATTATTACCATGACAACGGGCGCACTTTTTACGCCACACTTTTAAGTAGGGTGTACAAAATGTATAAAGTGAAAAGAGTAACTCATAAGAGTGTCTTTTACGAACACAGCCTTGATCAGTAAATGCCAAATTGACATTTAACCTTTACATAACGTAACAGAAACTCATACGATTTATTACGTATTTGAAACCAAACAAAATAAAACATTGAAAATAACGTTGAACGTGAATTCACAACAGATGTTGAAAATGGTCTCCGTCTTCCAATGCGAAAATTTCTATACTATTGTATTTTGCAATCTCATTTTCCTGATTGATGAATTTTTTATGAAAAGATTTGAACTTAATGAATTCTCATTAAGCAAAAGAAGTCTATTATACGGCCAGCCATCCGAAAATAATAACATAATCATAGTAAGCAAGACGATTTCGAAAACAAAACAATTTGAAAATTTCTTTCCCCGAAATAATGAGCTATCAATTTAACAATGGATAACCAGCACTTAGCTTTTTGAACGAGACGAGAGTTTTTTCTCCGCCGTACTCTTGTCTCGGTTGACGGAACCAGCGCTGATTTTACCGACGCGCTCGGTGGCTCACGCACGCTATCTTTCAGCTGAGGAGCGTTCCCATGCCCGAGGAACAGGATTTTAGATAAATATGTATAGGTATATAAACATTGGAAAATCGACTGCATTCTGAACGTCGTCGCCCCGCACGATTACGTTATGTAACGCAGGTACGCGTAGATTCAGATTTATCTACTCCCAATAGAATGCATTCTAAAATCTAAACTCAACAAATCAACAGGAAGTATGTATTCTTTACTTGCGACATCAAATAAAATATTTGCTATTTTACTCGTTTATAACATTATTCAAATCATATCACACCTAGACTACAATTATTTGTTTTTTTTTTTTACATGTGCAAGATTTATTATTTAAATATTTTAAAGCTTGTAGATTGGTTGCAGTTGTAAGCAATTAACGTTTTGTTGATCTATTCAATAGTGTATCTAGGAATCTCTGAATGCATACAACAAAGTCATCAAAGTTTATTTTCTGTGATTTGCAGAATTATAAATTGTCGTAATAAGAGAAGTCCCACGCACTTAATGACGAATTGTTTCTTAAACTGGAAAAAAGAACAACTTATGGGATTTATGGGCCTGCGAAAACACCGTCGGGAAAAAATACTCGTGCGACATTCAATTTCCTTGCGAGGTAATTACAAGCTGTCATTAACGACACGGCCGGAGCAACAAATACATATTTAATGTGCGATCGGGAATGCACGGAACAACCGTTAATATTTTACTCGCCTGGTATACGCCGGCGTTGAAACACGAACTAAGCTCGTGGTGATTTTTTTAATTAAAGTAAATAAATTTATTGTAATGAGTCAGTTTAATGAAACGCGCCAACATTACGTTAATTATAACGGTAGAGGTTTTGCCAGAGCTTTTTTCTTGTGGAATGAAACGCAAAAGTGGCTTCTTGTTTGCTTCTCGAAGTAAAGGATTTTATATAGAATCGAATTATAATTAGTTTTGGTCTGTGCTGGCTTGAGTTGTTTGTTATTAATTTTTTTATGCCCCTGAAATAAAACGCACAAGAAACTGAACTTCCATTCTTTTGGGGCTGATAAACAAACCCGAGCTTGAACTTGATTTTCGTTCTATTACGGTTCTATTTTGTTGCATTTATTTTTATTTTGATGCGTTTCGTTACATTTCATTCATCTCTTGACACATATTTAAATAAAAGGCGTGAAATTGGAGAAACCGTAAAGCATTTAAAGGATCGTGGAATTTCATAGCGATTTCGTGGCTTTTAGGTCCACGCCTGCAATTTCCCACGATGTCCTCCGCGCTTGACACTTGAAGCAACGCCAGGATAACTTCTCCTGCAGCGCCATTATTTTTTATTGTCACGTACGCCCGTAATTATTAGTAATTTTGCTCCCATTTTATTATCAAGACCGTTAAATTATCGTACGGAGAAATCAGGTTTTCGACGAGCCGGTGGGTAAAAAGACAACGTCGGTGATAAACTAGTTCTCACAACTATCAGCGACCGGGTACATATTGTAAAGGTGCTGGTTATTAATATCGCGTCGATGTAATTGGTAAAATAAAACTCATGTTGAATAACATGTTGCGCTATAAAATAAACGAGGCCTGGACGTTTCCTTTATGGTAGCGTTTCTGGGTAAGCTGCCAGCTTCGATCTATTTAAACCAATATTTTATGGTTTTTGCGGAGCTGAAAGCACTCAAGAAATCCATACTCATTCTTCAAGATTATACTTGGAATTTTATTGTTTTATTTAATTAAAAGCGAGGTGTTTTATTTACTTTAATTTATTGTTATTATTACCAAGAAAATGAGAAATTCATTCCACAGTTCAACAAGAAAGTGTTACACTTTGAATTTTATTAAAGAATTCCTTTCTTCTTGACGCTAATCACTCCAATGAGAAAAATTAAACAAAAACGATCCTTATTTTGATTGCACATTTCATGGTAGAGCAAAATCATTTAGACGATTTAATTTGGCATCGTTCCAATAAGTTAACAGATGTCACGCCAAAATCGATTTAGTTAATAACTTTCCATGAGCCCAGAGAAAGCTAGAACAAAACCCTTACCCCCTTTCAATATTTAAATGGTCGAAGAACTTCCGTCCCAAGATTTTTGAATTAGTTATTAATAATAACATTTCCACTTGAAGGCTGGCGACTCCCTGTGGGCAACGTAGTCTTTTGCCCAATTTCAATGCAGTTCGTTGAAACTTTGCCCTTTCTTTCGATGTTAAAATATTATCTGCATTCCCATGCTAACAGAAGACTCTTGACCAACCAATAAGCCACTGTTGGTTTTTGGCAAGTCATCTGCGAATACGTAGAAAATTTAACTCGTTGTTTCTACTCCATCCCGAATACTCTTTTGCTTGCTCACGTTTACATTTTACACCCTTTGGTACACACTTCTCTTTGTTTTCTTCAACTTAACTGGTCACCTTTAATTTCTCACATTTTGCTCTACATTTCAATGCACTCATTATTTTTAAATAATAAACTTGTTCAACTTTTTGAGGACCTTCTACAGTTCCTTTCCTAAATCTGGTGCAATCTGCTTTACAGCGTCTAATGTATCATATAAATTTATTTCTTCACTGTGTGTCATACACAAAAACCTTGCCATTGCTTTAAGCCTTTCTTCCTCCTCAAAATTTCTCAGAAGCTTTCCTCTTTTGCTACTGTGTTTTGGTTTTCTGTAAGTGTCAATCTCATCAACATAATTAATTTACAATTCGACAAAATTCCTTGAAGAATGAATAAACATAAAATAAATACAGCTAGCTACAATAAGTGAAGAAATTACTTTAAAAATGTGATGGGGGGAAAAAAAGATAGGGTCGATGTTAATATTAAAAGATATCCGACATTACACCGCAGCTTTTAATATCTGCTTCATGTATTTCTTCAAACTGTTACAATAAGATAAAATTTTATGATTTCTTTTGGTTAAAAAGAATCTTTGCGGTTACGCCACTGATCGGCGCCACGTTATTACCATTCTCAATTGCAATTTATCTTTCCTGCCTGTGCATTGCAATATTTTTCCCACGCCAAGAGATGTTATCTACCTACATATTTATTTATACTTAAACCAACGCGATAAATTGGTTAAACCAATAAATACCTACTGACTGCAATTTATAATTAATTTGTTATGACTAATGTGAACTATTTAGAATCTTTAAGGGGCTATTTTTACTTAAGAGAAAAAGAGCTTTGTTGTATTGCATCTACATACATATACATACAAAGGATGGTCGCACAAAACCGCCCGGAGTTTGGCATCGGCAAATATTTACGTGTTACGTGAAAAAATGGAAATCTTGTTTATGTGTTATTCGTTCTCACGGCATTCTTGACATTGCATACTTCATGTGTAATAACACTTATTGAAATAATAACGCAATCATTTATTATTATTCAAGACCACTTTGCATTTTCTATTAACTGTATCACTTTTTTGCCCAGCATTTTTCTTTTACACTCGTCGACTTTATTATGTGACCTGTTTGTGCAACATTTTTATAAATGTCTCAATTATAATTAATAAAACATTTCCGTGCACGCACCAAAGTCCCCCCCCTCAAAAAGAAACAAAAAACAAGCATCTCCACTAAGAAGATAATCTAGCTGGGATGAACAAGGAAGTCTGATTAAGTAATGTTAATTAATTAATGCGGTTTTGTAATTGTGATTCAGTTAGGATTAACATATTAAACGTGCATTTGCATACAATTAACATCACGCGGAAAAAAGGCCGGATTCCTTCGGTCTAAATTGACTATTGTCTGCGCAGAAGTGTGTCTTAATAAATGCTGCTTACGCTTTTCATAATATGGGAAGTTCCTCGTTGTGATGTGAATCGACGAGTTGCCTTGCTACTGTATTTAAATGCTCCTTGTTCACAATTAAGAATAATAACTGAGGATTTAAATGCGCCGTTAAGCTTTCTTCTCCGCAGTCGCAACGATTCGAAATACTGTTACGATTGCGGAAACACAATAAAAAAATTCTGCTTTCGATGTATTTGATAAACTGTTTCAATTTCGCATTCATCGTTACTTTTATAATCGAATCCATTCGTCTAGAACGACCTAGAAAGTTCGCAAAAGTTTTGGAAAGAAGTAGACATTTCTAGACAGGTGTAATGTGGGTGGCTTATAAGTACTTCAGGAAGTAACGATTGTGAACGTCCTTATAAATTGCAAGTTTGTTTTAAACTGTATATACGACCTCGATTACAGGAAGTATCTTCAGATATTGCAGAAAATACTCCACGTATTTGCAGTTCTACGAAGTTTCAGGCGACTTAAAAACATGCGACTAATTTAGTTTTCCTTTGGTCATCGATTTGGCGACAACTGTTGAATGAATTTCTGCTCTAGTTCAAGCTTACCTGATTTTCTATTCTTCATTTGAAAATACATTCGACAACATTCGATCCTATCAAGGAAAGGTTTTTAGTATTTCAATGGTATTACATAATCCAAGGATCGAAGCTTAGGTAAAGGAATAAAGAAGAAAGATTCGGCTTATAAAGCGAGTCCAATGCGTCCTTGTGGTTTGCAAATGTTTTAATGACAGAGAAATTGGGATGATAACGAAGTTTCGGTAACGTATTTGTATTCCAATGCCAATTAGCTCTCTTTCCTCGTCTAGAATCGAAGATTGATTGAAAAAGAAGGAAATTAAAGATCGTAATGAAGGTAGCTACAAAGCTTTCGAAGAAAAAACAAACAAAGTTCAAAGACAAGAATTCAAATAGAATGAGGACGAAGAGAGAGAATGTGAAAGGTCTTTAGTAACAAAACAAAACAAGGTTGGAAGGTAACGAACCAAACAAAGTTGGAAAATAAGGTACGAGGAAAAGAGATATGCAAACCAAAATGACAAAGACATCAAATACTGCGGAAGATAGAAAAAACGTCTGCAAAGGACCGAAACCAAATGAGAAAGAAGAGAGAAAGTGGAAGGCATTTAGTAAATTCTTCAGTGAAGTAGACAACAAAGCAAAATTGGAAGATATGGTGGGAAAAAGATTTCCGAAGCAAAATGAAAAGTAAATCAAAGACAAAAATGTAGGAGTGAACATAAGGGATAAAAGAAGTGGGAATTTTTTTTTGCATATTTGCATCAAAATGACAACTGACTCTCTGTTGTTGTCTAGAATCAAAAATTGATTCGTAAAGAAGAAAATTAAAGATCGAAATGAAGGTAAATATTTACGTCAACATGGAAGATAGTTGTAAAACTTGCGAAGAAAGGCAAATAGAGAGGTCGAAAACAAAGATCGAAATCGAAAGAGAAGGAAGAGAGGAAATATGGAAGAGGTGCAGTGAAGTACACAACAAAGCAAGGTTGGGACATAAAGCACCGGAGAAAGAGATTTCCGAAGCAAAATGAAATGGAGATCAAAGAATAAAAAGGATAAAAGAAAAAGTTGAGAGTAGAGAAGAAGGAAATATCCGGAATGTACTTTGGTGCTACAGCAGAAGTAGAAGAACCCTCAGCCTGGAAGATATCCCATGCTATTGAAGACAAGACACTGACAACCAATGCTCCTAGAAAAGGTTCAACCATAACCACTTTATAATCCCATCAATAGGTTGTGCTATTTTCTTCAATTTCATTTTTTTGCTTTTTATTTAAATTCAGTGCTTTTTTTCGTTAATGTACTTATTGAGGCTACCCCTATCTGGAGATGATTTTGGGATTTCTTGTTAAAATGCAAACAAAAAAAAGGAATTCAATCGATAATTGAACACCGTGCAAATAAATCGTCCAAGTGCAACATAAACCGACGCTATCAATGTCTGAATTACATACAACTAACTGTAAGGTATCACGTCTCTCTATCGTAGTGCAATAATGTACGAGAAGTGACAGATATCGTATTACACATGCACCATTGAGACAAGCAGTGCCGATAACCAGGCTGCAAATTATATTGTAATTCCGGTCAGGTGTTTCAGATGCTCAGTTGCAGAAGGAAACGCGGTTTTCCGGCGACCGAAAGCTCGCTCCGCGTAGATTCGCCTAATTAGTCCCCTTTTTTTATTGAAGAGCGCACCGCGCCGGGTAATAATTTTTAATGAATTTGCGTCATTTTTTCAAATTAATGACATCCTCTGACAACATGGGAAAATTGGAAGAGCACGACGCTAAATAAGCAGTTTTCACAAGGTCATCAAAATTACGTTTTAACTGTAAATTAACATCACCACATAAATCAGAACTATAAAATAATGTGTTCTTTCTATGCTTACAAGTTTTCTCTTTCCTTATAACTTTATGCTCTGTTCTTTAGCTTTCACATCCACATCTTGCCCTTGCAACTGCGGACGCAATAAACTATAAAAACGGAACAATGAGACAAACATTACGCAATTCCAAAAATAGCAAATAAAATACGAGCGATGCCATTACTTTTTTTTTTCTCTCGTCTAACAATGGGCTAATTTGTACCGGCGTTGTTTCGGTTAACGAGTCTTGCGGTATTTGGCGTGGTCTTTATCTATGTGAACCATCGCCGGGTTATAAAAAAAAATTAAATAGAAGAATTGCGTTTTATCATCCGCGGGTATCGCCTGATCTTTGACATCACGGCCATTTCGAATGCGTAATGCCGCATTAAAATTCGACAAGTTATGAAACGAAAGGAAAATGTGCGCCGCAACTAAAAAAATGGAATTGCATTATTCATTGTGACGCCCCGTATAGAAGAATCAGGACGATTTTACGTAACTGTAATTAATCACACGCAGAGAGGTCTTGTTATGTATATTATATACATCGAAAGCGTCGTCATTCAAAGTTTAAAATTGGTAACGGAATCATATACAGGATGTCCGCTGGATAGAGAACCCAAAAATTCATCTGGAAACGAGTGTACATGAAGATCAAAGAAAATTCCTTTTGGATATTAGTGTTCGCTGAGCTCGAGCACATTTGAAAGTTATGGTTATAGGTGATATCGATATTAAACGAGAGATTTCCCACACTATTAATTACGGTATGTTAATTAAAAGCATGCATTAGAAAGCACAATTAAACGTTATGCCCGATTACTATTAGCAATATCCTTGAAATTAGTGTTTCTTGCCTCGCTTCGAAATCAATCAAATCGTGACCAAAGAAGCAGCGCAAGAGATTTCCACGATCCGCGTGGAAACGCAAAACGCAAAAAAAGGAACAAAATGTAACCCCCCATAAATTTCGCGCCCACTCGTTAAGGCAATTATTCCATCAAAAGCTGCGATAAGGTCACTCATGCAGACGTCCAGACAGGCGAGGGGGATTAAAATGCAGCGCTAAAACTATATTAATAATTTCACGGATCATTAATAATGACGATAATTACAGGCTATTTGTATCACCGAGGAATTTTATGTAGTGAGTCGTAACTTGAGGCTCACCGACGACGACTAATTTATTATTCCGGTCAGCAGAAGAGGCGCTGCGGTAATGTATTTGTCTTGATTTTGTTTTTTCTAAGCCGGTGCGATCTGAGCAAATAAGGGGGGTTATGTTTGACGAGCGTGTTTATCGAACGGGCTATCTTCTAAAAGAGACGTGTGCTTTAAATCTGTTTGTTACTGAACGACTTCATACCTTCATACACACACCAGGGACGGATTCACTTTTTTTTATTATCATCAAATCATGGTGGAATAGTCGAAATCTTAAGCGGCACATGTCAATTCCACCGACAAAATAAGACGAATATATGGAAAACGTGTGAAACCCAACAACGAAGAATGGAAAGCAGCAAGCACGTCAAGTCAGGTTCTCTTTTTGAAATTATTTTCGTTATTACATGGAAAGTGTGGTGGAATCTTATTCAACCATCGAACTAAAATACAAGCGAGAATATGTGAGAAGTTGAAGACATTCAAAGGGCATTCGAGAAATCGAACAAAAAAAGAGACGAGGAGGTTATTGAGGGTGGGGTTTAAAAAACTGAAGAGTTACAAAATCTCCAAGTTCGAAGCGACTTTGTTCCTTGTTAATAAGAGTGGGTTCTCAGCACAGTATTACGGTCCTGATCGTTTCGCTCGTTTCAAATATGTATATGCATAATTAAGTGTTGCTTGGAGCGTAAAACTATTGCACTTTTTTCCTTCAATACTTCATTGATTGTTTTTTTACATCTATGCAATGCTGTTTGTTTTGGTTTCGCGTTACAACATGTAATCTAAAGTACTTTCCAATTGGTAGGGAAACTTTCATTGCTGACCTAATAGGAATCTCTGGATCTCGATCACCTCAAAATTCCAGCCCAAGAATTTTAAATTATTATAAATTATTTACTGAATAACGCACGGGTACGTAACCACGCATATCGGTGACATATAAAATAAGCTACATACCAGGTCGTTTTAATCCCGATAAAGTCGGCGCGATTAATTAACACAATGTTGTTAAGAATGTAGTCGGATACACCTTATTTCGTTCGAGAACACGTGCGTATTGATTTCCAATGGTGTTGTGTGCACAGAATGGTCAAGAAATCATCATACTCCCAAACTGAATGTTTGTTGGTTATCATAACCAGAGGGAGAGAAACTTTTTGGATTTTATAAATAAGTTAATTTCCAGCTGCCAGGGTTAGTAGAAAGTCACACAGAACAAGGTATAGTTGTTCCTTCCCGATTCCAAAAGGAGATTAACCAAAGAATAAGAGCAATTGAAGCAGCAGGTACACGTTAAAACACAAAGACAAATACGTCTTCTTTATAATTTTGGCAGGTTTTACAGTAGTTGCCCCTTATCTGCACTTCAGATCGCCCCTCCAAATTGTAGGTTACGGTGATATATCACTCGAGCGTGTTCCGGCTGCGAACCGAACGTAATCCACGAGGTTACGTTTCGTTGGTAATTACGCTTTTCACGTTTCGAATTTTCTGCTGGTTCATGAGCTTTGGAAATCCTCCTCGCGCGAGTTAATTGCTTCTCTTATAAATACGAAATAAATATTCATGGCCGATGAATAAGAATTTTTTAATTGTTACCTTCTTCATTATTATAATCCGAGCGACGTAGAATAATAAAGCAAGTCCGGGGCCCGGTTGGATTCAAATTAATAAGAAACTAATTTGTGTATGTAAATTTGGCAGAAGCCTGCACTAATTGGTTGTCTTAGATCGTTTGCTAGCTTTTTATTATGCTGCGTAACCGTCCAGGTATGGAGTGAATATGTTTTTTTATTTTGATTCAGAACACCGAGAAACTAAAAAAAATTGACGAAGATTGATCACATGGGAAAAAATTGTGTTGATTCAGAACACCAAAAAATTCATACAAAACCAAACTTGTTTTTACTTATTGAGAATGTCTGTTTTTAAACTCCACTTAAATCGTGTAAATACTAAAGTGATAAGGAGGAAGGAATCCTCTCGTCTGCTCTACCGTAAACATGTGTGTGTGTGTGTGTGTGTGTGTGTGTACACTCGGGCGTAAGCGCGTGTTAATAAACACATTATGCATTTTTATGTTAGAATTTTATTACAACTGAAAGCAGGAAGCTTCATGGTATGATTCTATATGTATATGGAAGTGCTGTCATTATACACAGTTTAATAAAAAAAAGGGGGATTCGGAGTACCAGTGGGAGAGTTTTACGATTTGAGCAAAGGTGTTTACAGGATTTTTAGTGGGTCATTAAGATTCATATTAAAAAAATGAAATGGGTCGGTGACTTAATCCAAATTACTTTTGGGAAATCGGTGGATGCCAAAGTGACGACAATTTTTATCATATACTTATATTCTAAACCGCATTTTAGTGGATAAAAGGAGAAAAACAAAACGGATACTGTTAAAAAAGGTATTGCTTGGAGCAATCAGAGTATTTATTGCTTCCTTCTCTCTGCCACGAAAAAAAGTTGGTAGGTTTGCTTCACACCGATCTTCATAAAACGAGCATGAAGCTGGTTCCTGATAATATGTATGCAGAAATATGTATTCGAACGCATAAACATGCAAATGCAAACAATTAGGCGAATTTTCTGCAACAATGTAGTCGACAGTTGCTCGAGGGGAATGAAATGTAACGACTTGCAGTTTAACAAGTGAAGGTGAAATTTTACAAGTCGACACCCGATCTTAATAGGGAGAAAACGAATCGACATGTAACGAAAAAAAATTTAAAAGAATTCCTCATTATTTATTTACCAGCGCATAGAAACCGTGGGTAAGCGAACCTTACATTTTTTTTTTCTGGTAAAGATGATTTAACAACTCAATTCATAAGCTGCATTTTATAAATAAAGGCATTAAAATATTACCTACAATGTTTGGTCTTAATACCAATAATAAAAGAAATAAAATAAGAATGAAACTCAAATGATATAAAGAACCAAAACCAGGCAAATGTAAATAAGTTTTTAAAACGTCCTCAAAATAAGAAATTTCTTAGAGTTTACATGAAAGTAGGTATTTTGTGAATGCCCGCCAGTCATGGAAGCTTACTGCAAACGATTACCGCAATGGTTTTAAAGTTTAGGTGAATGCTTTCTAGCAGGAACGGAATTTACACTCGCTTCACACGAAAGTGTAACACATTTCAAACGCCCCATGTAATGTGTGCTGTGCAAATGAGCGCACTATTCGGATGGTTCTAAATTGTAAAAAATTATTAAAAAACGAAACAACAAACTTCAACAATGTAGTAAAAATTTAATAAATTTAAAAATTCCATATTAGATCCTCCTTCAACAATTTCGCATATATTTTTGACTTCCTCTGTATACCTTTTTTTAAAAATTCGTTACATTTTACATTTAAATGATACGTAATTGGAAACCAGGTATTCAGTTTCCCGAATTACCGACAATCTTAAAGGAAGTGCAACGTAGAATGTGTTACGTAAAAACAATTATTACATGAAATTATCAAAATAATTTATTGTTGGTTTCACTTTCCACATTAATAATCAAATTTATTAAGTATTACATAAGAATAATAGAATTTCGCTTTAAAAATATTGACAAATTAAACGAAATGTTAAAACCCTTCTGTTTTTTGCATTTTGTTAATGGTATTAAACTCAGAAGCGATAAGTTGGGGCTTGCCACGGTTATTTCAACACAAATGTATAAAAAAGCTGGGTAATACCAACATCACTAAGTCAAGTGTGCAAAATAGTTGATCGCCGATGGTATAAAAAGTGGTAATGAGTTTTATTATTTTGGGAAGTTTTGGGAAACTGTCCACTGAGAATGAAACATTGAATTCGTCACGTGGATATTAAAATATGACAATTAAATATAAGCTGAAAAAAAAACATTATCATTTACTTTTAGTAAAGCGAACAATCCAGTTCGCGAATCGTCAGTAAATGCTTTAATATACCGTGTGTCCCGGCTCTTCTGAGCTATAGGAAATTATCATAGGATTTCAAATATTGTTGATTTTTATATTCCCACGTCAAAATACGATAAAAATTTGCTTAAAATTATGAAGAATTATGCAACAGTTATTTAATAATTAAAGAAAACGACGAGGAAACTGACGAAGCTGTGAAACAATAGCGAAACGTGCTAGTGCGCATTTTCAGTGTCTGTTTAAAGAATTTGTTGTTATTACAAATACTATGAACAACGTAAAGATGTAAATGGTAAAAATTATAATAATAATGTAAAAACAAAAAAAGCTTTACGAGGTTTTGAACCCCAGGCACCTGAGGGGAGGGAGTCCTAAAGTGAAACTTACCTTTAGAAAATGTCTTTCTTTAATTATTTAAATAAATAACTGTAGCATAATTCTTCATAATTGCAAGCATTAAGTTACATTCGATCGAGGACTAACAGACGCAATGTGAATTTTTGTCGTATTTTATCTTGGGAACAAAAAAATCAATGACATTTGAAATCCCATGTTAATTTCCTATAGCTCACATGAGCCGCGACACTCGGTATATGCACCTATATTTAAAGTTGTTTTCTTTTCCATATTATAACATTATTAAAATAGTATAAAAGTAACTCAGCTAGTTTCGACTAACATCAAGGAGCATAAAAATCTTAGAATATTATACGTGGACGAAGACATAAAACATTTTAAAAATTTACATTAAACCGTCATGTAACAATCATTATTTTAATGTAAATTTTTAAAACGTCTTATGTATTCGCCCTCATTTAATTTTCCTAGATTTTCGAAGACTTTTATGCTCCTGATGATGGCATTATGTTAGCCAAAACTGGTTGAGTTTTGTTTTAAAATTATAGGCAGAATAAAAAGACTCCACAATTCTTCAAAGTTTTACTTTTATAGGTTCTACACTAAGAAATGGATTCTCGTCTAAAAGTTTTTAAAATAATTTAAAAAAAAACTAAATTTTATCAGATTTCTTCAATTTTTAAGGTCTTTAAATATAGAGTGTTCTTAATCGAAAGTTATTCATTTTTAGTTTCATTCGATTTTTTCTTTTTCATTAATTTAACTGTCATATGTATTTTTTCTTAAGTAAAAAGTAATTTGTTTCTTATTTTTTTTATTTCATTATTTAATTCAATAATTTTTTTTTATTTATACATATTTGCTTTCACGTCAGTTTTTGTACACGTAATAAAAAATTGATTACCTATTTTTTGAGGGGACGACTCCGTTACTAATTAATTTTATTAATGTTAATTTTCCATGCTTTCTTGATTCAATGCAATAAGTTTCTCTTTTTTTATAATTACTTATAAATAACTTAATTAAATAGGAGATTGTTAGCGAATAATATATAATTAAATAGAAATAAGCACTAACACAAATTTTTCCGCCGCAATCGAGAATCGAACTCGAGCTTCTGCTTACGCGGCAGATGCTCTGACCATTGAGCTAAGGCGACACCGAGTTCAGTTATCGTCTAATTAGATGATAACTGAACTCGGTGTCGCATTAGCCAATGGTCAGAGCATCTGCCGCGTAAGCAGAAGACTCGAGTTCGATTCTCGATTGCGGCGGAAAATTTTCCCGGCGAAAAATTTGTGTTAGTGCTTATTTCTATTTAATTATATATTACTATGTACTATCGATATCATAAAAAACTAAGACAACTTTTCAATCCAGCAGCCATGCATTGCCATTATTTTATTATATTGAATCTTACTTTGCTGTCAAGTCAGTAACAGTGTTTTTGTAAACGGTGAAATTCTGAGCAATTTGTCTAACTGCGACACCCTTTTCTATCCTAGCTTTTAGAGCAATATTTACTGTAGAAATGATTGACAATTTCAAATAATTTTAAATTTGTGGTCGGTAGCAGTTTTACACAGCTTAAAAAATCTTGTCCTAGTTTTTTATGATAGCAATAGTACTTCATTGATAATTTCCTTAGAAAACGATTGTTTTTGAGGGGGGCGGTATTTAATCGATTCATGAATGTAATTAATGGATGAATATGGTAATTGTTCTATTTTTTCTCATATTGTTCCAATTATTATTTTTCTTCTTCTGTCTTAACAATTTAGTGTAATTTTTTAACTACTTACGTAGGTACATAATTTTTGTTAATTTCTTCCTTATATGTATGTGCAGCTGCGGAATTAAAAAGCGGGACAGTAGAATGTCGTTAGTTTAATTGTTACTTATTAATTCGGGTAACTATATAGTAACTTAGCAAACTTCGTAGTTCATGATATACAATCATTCTGTTTGTATTTAAAATTCATATCGTATAAATAAAAAAAAAATTAAACAGTGAAACAATATTACTTGATTGCCATAAGACTTGTCCCGCTTTATGATTCCGCAGCTGTACATACTTGTATTTTACTTTCACCTTTCGTAGTTTAATTCTAACAGGGAAAATCTCGGGGAAAACTGAGAAAAAAAATTGCTTCCGCTTCCAAATCAAATTTTTTTACTTAAATCAAAATTTAGACGTTTTTAACTACACATCAGAATTCAGAAGATTTTGAATTACTTCACAACCCCCTAAAGTTTTCTTCTTTCTCATTAATGTACCTAATATTTTCTGTACCAAAATTATGGTGCTTCTTTCCAGGAAGTTCCCGTTCTTTTTCGTTTCTATTTTTCATTCATTTTTTTTTTGTTTTTGTATTTCGTTTTTTCTTCTATTTTTTAAGTTTTCAAGATTGTGTTAAAAAACATTCTATATAGTAAGATATTTGATATTCCATTTTTATATTTTTTCCTTTTTTACTCAACTCAGGTTAAGGAAATCAGGATGCATGATGTTTTTTGTGCACATCTGCCCTTCAATTAATTAATTAATTAATTACATATTTCCGGAATACAATCGAAATAACATTGGTTTGGAATTATTATTTTCTGTGTCTGTTTTAATTTTAGATAGTGGGAGAATTTATACTTTAGATACTGAACGTATAAATTGAATTGCTACTGTAAATAATTAGTGTAGGGGCAAAGTAAACACAGCACTAGTAAACTGGTCCAAGAGTGAAGTTATGAACCTATGTAGACCAATAAAATGTACTAATGTAATGTACTAAAGTAATGCAATGTAATAAATTATTATTATTATTATTAAAAATATAGGACATGCTATGTTTCGTTTTTTTTTAACATAATGTTACGTCTGTTGTTGGCATAATGGTGGTGAGCCATACAGAACGTTCTTTCCAGACCCTTCATTATTTTATGTTTTTATTTTCCAGTCCTTATTTTTGCCTGTTTCTTCTTCGTTTTTATGTCTTTCTTATTTTCACGGAAATGACATCATTCGAAATCCTCACGCAGATACTTTTTTATTCTTTTCTTGTTCTATTCATGTTCTATTTTTTTGTGTTTCTTCTTTTTCGCCTCTATTTCTTTTTTGTGCTCCAATTACGATGCTTTTTTCTGCAAGTTTTCGTTCTTATTCGTTTCTGTTTGTTTTTCATTTGTTTTTTTTTGTTTTTCTATTTCGTCCTCGCCTCTGTTTTTTTATGTTTTCAAAAAGACGATTCTGTTAAAAAAAAAAGGTAATTTACAAGACCAATTATGGCACCATTTTTTTAAATTCATCCTTAAATTAATTACAAATCAAATTGCTATTGAATTTGGCTTTATGTCTCCCTCTTCCCACGACCCCCTAAAATTTTCTGTAAAACAGATATGTTTTAGTTACATCAAAAGTTAGAAGATTTTTTTAATCAAACCAAAATTTAAAAAATTTACATGAAAAACGATCGACTTGTGTCAAACAAAGACAATTTACGAAAGATGGTCCCATTTTTTTAATTCTTCTGTAAATTAATTACAAATCAAATTGCAATTAAATTTACCATTATGGTCTCCCTCTTCCCTAGGAATAAGAAAATAAAATTACCACTTCACGACCCCCTAAAATTTTCTGTAAATATTATTGGGTGTTATTCTCAAAAAATGTTTGCATTTTTGTATTTTGCGACCCCCTACAAGAAAAGTTGGTTAAAGAAATATCTTAAAAATTTCATTATCACCCTTCGATTTACAGAAATATGTATAATCAACGCAATGAATGAACATTAATTAATTAAATTTAAAAAAAAAACAAGGTTTCAATGATAATAATAATTGTAAATAAATGTTGAGTCTAGCAATTGCACATTTCTAGGGAAAGCACACAGAGCTAAATACTCAAGATATAGAATAAATATTAAAAAAAACAATAACAGTAAAAAATCAATTATTCCATAAAAAAATAGAACAAGAGATCTTTCGTAGCCCAATGTCTTTTTTGTTTCGTTTCTAATGTGCAGCTTTATCAACTAATTTTTATTTGCAATAAATTTCTGATAACATCAATCCTAAGCCAGAAAATGAATTCACTAGCAATTTTTTAATTTTATCCAAGTTTTTGAGGAACTTCTCTTATAAAAAAGAAATTAAAAAAAGTCCTCTTGAAAGCTCATGTGAAAGCTTCTAAATAAGGACCCAAAAACATCTAGATGAGTACGGTCCTGGCTATGTATATTATGACTTTAATAAATAAATTACTGAATAATATTGCAGCTTACCCAAAACACTCGACATTTTTTATTTATTGTATCTTAAGAGTTACGAACTTACGAACCATCCATCCTAAGCCGGCCCTGCACCGCTCCTTATCTAATCTAAGGGCTTTAATGCAGTCAATCAAATATAATTGAACCAGAAAATGATTCTTGTCTTTTGCAGATCGTCTTTATTAAAAAAGTAATAATAATAGAAATCAAATACATATAATTCCGGTCGCCTCTAAAAAAAAATTCAAGTTTGCCGGCAGCATCAATTTTTTTACAAAAGTGCAACAATAGTTTCAATTTATAAAAAAAAGAACACAAGTAGGTACTTGGACATGATTTGCTAGAAAGAATGTATTTCATTAAAAAGAAATTAAAAAAAAATACCTCCCTCGTTGATGCAGTAGTACGTGAATGTTCTTTAAACTCGTGAGAAGCGACTACGGCGCAAACGCGATTTTCTGCTTTTGTTGGATTCAAATTGGTGGTGAGTTTTTTTCTAATAAGACGAAAATAAGAAACGCAACAGGTTCGCTTTGTGCGTCGTTACCATCCGAAGGAGGCACTTAGTTTAATTGAACGAAAACAAGTGGACTTAGCGTGCGTCTTCGGCGAGGCCGAAGAAGAAGAAGCGCCGTCGGGCATGCGGTTGCTCGCGTACCGAGGGGGCAATTTATAAGTTGATGAATTTTACCTGTAGCAAGATGAGGAGTAGAAGGAAGAACTGTAATAAATATCCATGGGTCATGCTCCTACACAACAAACGCCACACGACACTGCACATCATCACAAGTGGAAATCGCCCGCATTGAGCTTAACAGAGATACGCGAGTAAGATACCACACATGCAGACACACACCTTAAGACGGCCGGCTGACTACTGGAGAGAAGCGCAGCCGCGGGGTTTCCCGCCCTGCGCCCCGCAGGCTACGGTAGTGGGATTCTCACAGCATCCGACATGGACCAATAGCATGTCGAACCTCTCAGGCTATGCTGTAACAAAGCTCGCGAGCTTTTTGTCCCACAGACTCCGGTGGTCACCTTTGTTTTTGATACTGATACGGATTACTTCCTACAACTCCTCATTCGCATGCGCGTAACGAATTACAGTTTTCAATTTAATATCATAAATACCGTGCGATCAAAAAAATATCAACTGTCAACCTTCAGTAACAAAAATTTTATTTCAAAAATTTTAATTGTACAATCACGTCCAAGTTAATCGATAGCACCCAAAAATTTTGCCTGGGATTGATTTAGTTGGACACTTGAGCTACCACTCGGACATGCGTAATACAGTGTGATCGGTGATCAGGAATGATTGAAGGTTTGCGTCTGAAATGTTTCCTTTCATTCCGCAACAGCTATTTACCATGCTTTCAAATGAATTCCTGATTGTAGTAAGCTGTGATTATTTTTTAAAGTTGGCGGCACGTAATACAAGAGTGAGAAGGCAGGTTGTCAATAACTGTCGGTGTGATTAATCTGATCCTAACATCACGTAAAAAATGTTCAAGATAAACGCAAAACACATAATTGATTCATTTCAAAACAACGACAAAGCTTAAAACAGATGCTGAAATTACTGTCCTTCAGCCCCTTCACGTTTTCAAAATTCAAATGCGTTTGTCAAGGGTTGTGGGGTTATGTTAGCGCGAAAAAATAATTTGACAACTGTCAGTGCTACAAACCTTTAGGAAAAGCAAACATTGAAATCAGAACTTACTTTAATTTGGAATTTAATTGTATGCACGGTATAATTTTTCCACAACGCCACGCAGAGAATACAATCATTGTTGATCACAGTGTAGTGTATTATCAGAGGTTAGCAAATAGAAATAAAAATTGTCACTGCCAGTTCGTAACACACACTTACTATAAACCTCAAGAAGTCGTAGGGAATTTAAGAATAACATCAGGGAAATCGTAAAGTTGTTGACACCCCTTTAAATAAATTGTAAGTGATTGTTATTGGATGGTGTTGGACAGAGAACAATGTTATTCTTTCTAAAAGAAGAATATAACATAACTGAGGAAAACTTTCTTAAACTGTAGCCGCTTTTCTGTTATCTGTTGCGCACGCAAACCAGACCAAAAGCCCAAAAAATCATTCCAGTTACCACAAATTTGTACGCTAAGGTCATGTGCCTAAAACCCAAATGTGCTTGAAACGCAAAAATCAGAAAAACGCTTAAGATGTAATAACAAAATCGTTTTGGTTTAGACTTTGCCAAATAATTTCTAAACGGGGTTGCTTATGTTTTTCTCATCCCTTTAGAAATCTCATTCAAATTGCAGATATTAAGAAATAGTATATCATACACCAAGGAAGATTTAGATCAGGGGTTGGTGTAACAACTGTAATTTTATGCTGTTACAGATCTCTTTTAGGAGACTTGAATATTTTTCTTAATCTTATGTATACCTAGTATATTAATTAACTTATTTAAACCATATATTAATATAATAACATGTAGAGATTTCAAAGTAGACTGTTATAATGTTTCAAAGGATTTAAATAAATTAAACGAACTGTTAAGTATTTCTAACTTGATTTCTAATTTACAGTGGCCAACAGGAGTACAAGTAGAAACCCTTATATACAAATCCAAAGATTCAAAAAAAGTCGAAAACTATAGACCTATCACAGTAACTTCTTTAAAGGAAAATCAACTTCAACAGCAATTACTTACAAATTTACTTACAAATTTTAGAAAACATTGAGGAGGGGGAGTGCCCTGTGGGAATCTTTTATGATTTAAGCAGAGCATTTGACTGTGTCAATCATGATTCACTATTGAACAAACTCAACAAATATGGTATTCGGTATACATATATACATATATGTTTTAACATTGCTTATATAAGTACATTCGTAATTTCTTCAAAACATATTTGAGAAAACGTAAGGATTCTAAAATCATTCTATTTTAAGTGCTGAGCTGTCTTCTGGATTTGAGAAAACGTATAATTAAAGATTCTAAAATCATTCTATTTGAAGTGTAGAGCTGCCTTCTGGATTTTACTTTGTATACAGACCTAGACGGTTTTGCAACATATTGTTCTCAATATTGCCAAATTTTCTGCCAGTTTACTCATCTCTAACTATTAACAATCACGTTAAAAAGTAATTAAAAGAACTTTCAAATACATAAAAGTCAAGAAGACTATACATAATATAAGTATGTTTAGATCTTGGGTGCTTAAAATTTGTTATTAAATCTGCTATGGATATCTCTGTATTTGATCTGTTCGTTGAAAGTACAGGATGGATATAAGAGCTAATAACGCCGCCAACAAATAAAAAATGTCGTATGGCAGGCAACGCCAAAGATAGAACGATATTTGATCTATGTGTATCTAGTAATAAAATTACTCTAAAAAGTATGTACTTTTATAGACCTGCTCGCAGCCAAATACAGCAGACGCGACCGGTAATTCTTTTTGAGAAATTAATTGCTTACATATTTGACATTTTGCTACGAAGTTGGTTAATTCTTAATTACATTTCGAACGTGCTTACCTTTCATATAGCCACGCGGCTTATACAGAATATTTATTTCGCATTATTCGATAAGAATGGACAGCAAAATTTTCAATCTCAGAAAAATTATTCCGTAAACGCCCTTTGATGTTCTCATAATAAATTTATAAAATAAAATTACTTCTGCAAAATTTACGCACGCTTTCATTGCCATCAAATTGTGAACCTATAACAATGGAAGATATTTTGTTTCAAGAATCGTAATAACTATAACGTGATCAAATAAATTTCAAATTAGAGGCCTGTCCTTTTTTCTTTCTCTTTTCTTTTTCATACCTCAAGTTACTTTGATACTTACAAGTTGGAAGCAAAAGCACAGATTTGGGAAAAACTATCTCACTCATTGTGAGTTGGAGTCTTTACTACAACACCTCCTCTAAGTCCCCAAGGACTTCACGAATCTATGGAAGTCGTCATTCCTAATAAGCTATTCCTAATAGAGAGAAAAAAAAATTGAGTGATGGAGATAAGATATCTAACAAAGACAGAAGGAAGGGTAACAAGAAGTACAGGGGGGAAGTAGAGTGGGCAGCAAGAACCCTGTGAAAAGAATGGAAAGAAGCATTGACGGATGAGAGGAAGGGATTTTGGAAGAAGTACATAACCGCAGACTAGACCCCTCCAGCCTCACATCCACAAGAGAAGAGGCAAAGAGGGTTAAGAAAGTAAGTACTTTCAAGGAATACCAAAAGTGAAACCAAGTCAGTTACACCAACATATTTATTACACTTCCGCAACTTGATTAAAACATGACTGTGCATTCCGAAGAAGAAGAAAAAAAAGGACGAAACGAAATTCAATTCGACGAGGGAAATATTTGTGGCGACTCGTTTACACGTGGAAACGACGAGGCCTTGTATGCAGATAACAATTAAACTTAATAATGTAGAATTTTACGTCGACAATGGCTATTTTGACAGGGCCGGGAATGGTTGAGAACTGCAGTGTCAGGGCGTACCTTCAAATTGCCCAAAGAGCGTGGCGCATCTCGGCGTTGTCTATGAGGCACTCCTGACAGATGTTTTGTTGGCGAGACACGCAAAGGAAAGTCAACAATAGTGTTCCAAGTTAAACGTATTCACCGTGCCGAATTGTACACTAGAATACTTTCTACATGTGTGTGTGTGTGTGTTTTTTTTTGTTAATAACAAATACCTGTGCTGGTCGATTGAGGGGAGAGTAACTTCATTAACGTCGTAACTAATCGTTGGTCTTAGTTTAAATATCAGAATATAATTAGATTTGGACGGAAGTGTATTGACCAACGTTCTTTTTCTACAAATATTTTCGAAGAGTTATGGTTGGAATTCTAGTGAATTACGTCTGTAATTTAATTAATTTTTATGAGGAAGAAGAAGCTATATCTTGTATATAAGTATAATTATTTTTTTTTTAACGTGAGATTTTCTTGATTAACAAAAACGAAAACTTTACCATAAATCGGCACATCATTAAAAATAACAAATTACTATATAGTTATGGGGCAGAGCACCAAACGAGAACTATGGTAGCGTGGCCGGGACTCGTTTGTCAGCACAGGTATTGATGTTAGTAGGACCCCCTGCGATCACGAAGTGCCTCATATTGGAACCCATTTAAATATTAATGAACCCCCTGAAATATGCAGCGCGGCGCTGTACTTTCCGAATGCAAATCTTTATGGCACGCTATAAAATATTTTGACCCGTTTTCGGTTTACCGGATGAATTTTATGGGCGAATCAAATTTATAGATGTGCTTTCGATCCCTGTTGAACTTCTTTTTCGGGCGAAGATTGAGGATCCGATTTATCTCAGGTGTCGGGGAAAAATTAGTACGGATTAATTCCAATCAAAAATGATTTAAGCTCTCGGTAAAACGAACGAGTGGAATTTCGTGTTAATATTGGCGCCAGTTGAAATAAAATGCAGCATCCTTTCAGATGTTAATATATTACCATGATCACCAAAACTCCCCACAACTTCATAACCTTAAAATCCTCATATTCATGAAGATTATGACATATTAAAAAAAAATGATGATCAACAAACAAAGACAGATACAGAAAAGTTGAAAAGTTATAAAAATAAACAAAAAGTGAAAAATGAAAGTGAAAGACATTGAATTCCTGCACTGCATCAATAATTTAATAACCTGTAACGATACGTCAAAGTCCAAATTAGAAGTAAGTTAATGAAGCAAAAGTAAACGAAAGGAATCGACGAGGCAGTAAATTCCTCCCTTTATTCGATATCAGCGGTAGTCTATTAACTACAACTCATTAGGCGATGCTAATGACATTCTTCTGTAGCTGAGTTTATTGACGTAAACGCAAGAGGAGAAACAAAAGTAGAAACTGTTTCGTTTCACACCGGGGGCATTTGTTCAGACAATTTCGACGGTTCTGAAAAGAAAGTAGGCATATTTATTTTAGAACTCTAATAGAATTCGAGGTTAATTATTGCATATAGTTTACGCACTTCAAAATTGGATTGTCAGGGAGCCTTCCGGTTTCCGTTGATTGAACTACAATTTACGACGTTTATTAATTGAATTTTAAACCGACGACGACTCCTGCTTCAATTTCGCCGTCAGTGAGAGAAAAGAATTCAATTACGAGAGTCGTTAAATTCTGGTTTCATTATGCCATTACCCATCTCGAATCAATTAAGCTGACGCCTCCCATTGGACAAACTTCCTATCGATTACGGTGTTCATTACAACTTGTACGTAGTACATACGTGCAACAAATTTATATAACTAATCGCGACGATATCTTCTCAAGTAAAACAGAAAATATTATTGAGAGAATGCGCTCGTTTCCTGATGCTAATTAGCGATAAAAGTCTGCGCTTTCTTATATGTGGTTGAAGTTTTTTGTTGTTGAATGCGGTTAATGCATCGGAATCGTTCATTAAAGAGACCGGTAACGTATGCAATGAAGAGGAAAAGTTAACGTCGACGTATTCCGATGATGTTTCATTTGCAGGGCGAATTTCGAAGACGAGCGTACCTAATTAAAAGTAAAATTTTATAGGGAACGTGTTCGTTGTGAACTTCTTCTTATAGTAATACCGGTGGCGCAAAGACGAAAGTAGTCTTCGCCTAATACAGAGCTCAACGTTGCTGCTGCTTAGACACACCGTTTAATTAAGCATAATTTAATAACGGGGAAGGACGGAACGTTTAAATACCTTCGGTACTATTTTCGTTTAATGCCTTATCGTTACTGGGTAATTACGCGTTAAACTAGAGTGAAGTGAAAACGAATGTTAAGTTATTTGTTACTTCATTACCACATTATTAATTATATGTATATAAGGTATTATCCTTCTCACATTTACACACGGAGAATTCTGCATTCTATCATTACAGATTGATTAAAAAATCAAGTTTCACAAGGGGATTGTTGGGGAGAAGTTATTTTGATTCAAGTGACTTTGAGCCCAATCATATTTTCACACGTGTATAATAAAATTGATTATTAAATGAACTATAATTTATTTGGGATTGCATTCGTAAAAGAACGTGTACATAATCTTCTTCTTCTCCGGCAATTTTGCGCCTTATTATAAGCGGAAAATCTGGCACGTAAAAAGCGTATCATACACTCCGAGCATGTCAAATGTAATCATCATGTAATAAAAATTATTAACCGAAATATACCGCGGCCGTTAATGAAAAAGCAACGCGTTACGATAAGGGTCCGAAGAAGAAGAAAAAAAAAAGATATACGATATATATTTTCGACTTTCAGTTGAGTACAAAAAGTAGAAAAGGCGCTTTAAATTAATACCTCGATACAAACGAACCCTTTTAACAAGTTTCTGAACTGGATCTGCACGCAGTGAAGCACAACACAGACATGTTCAAGAATTAACAGCCGAGATTGTATTTTGGAATGTGGATGAGCTCGCCGCATCCTCCTCGATCGGACTCTCAAATGTCTTCGCTACCGGCGTTGTACCCAACATACATACATACGGACTGTTTGTTTTTAATATTCTCATGCATTTAGCTCGTCTCTGGCGCACAACGGCTCTAGAATTATTACCCTTACTTACAATTTCAAATAAAATTACTTGCTCGACAATACGTGGATCGTACATTACGAGCCTGAGAATTTCAAGCCGTGATATTAAATTCTTGGCATTGTTTCATTCTTCGGATGCCGACGCCGCTGCCACGAATTTAAAGAATAATTTAAATTTATTTTTTTTATTTTTTGGCAACCAACGAATAATGAAAATGCATTTCGCTGAGTAACCGTACATTTTTTTAATATTAAATGCGTTACAAATTTAATCCAAATTTAATAAAATATGCAGGTGTCGCACTGAAAAAGGCTGAATCACCGACTGCAGGAATATTAAAATTTTGTTAATCAATTCCTCTTTTTTTGCGTTTTTTATTTTTAAGCACACAAGCATTTTAAACTCTTCGGTTAATTAAAGGCAAAATCTCTTGCAATAAACGTCGCTTCTTAAAACGCTTGAGTCTCTTAACTAAATCCAATTAAACTAAACGACTTCAACCTGTCCCCACAATATTATTATTGTTATTATTTACGGACGTACCCGTTCCCAATTCGCACATGTAGCATCAGATTTATCTACATATACATATAAGATGCAGTGAAAGTATAGAACGAAAAAAGAATATAATCAGTTTCGATCAGCCTTACAGAGGACTGTGCAGGACGCAGGAGTTAGAGTTTGATGTAAGTTAATTGGCTACGAATTTCTAAGTGAAACCGAGATAGTATCAGAAAATATTTTGCGCTACCTTTATTTAAGACTGTCTGGATCTTGTTAAGTTGCAGATGACTATTAACAGTGGACTAAATCATGTTTAGCTTCAGCTTCATTCAGGCAATAGAACGTTAATTGGAAAACGATTTTTTACATAGTTTTTCATTGCGGTTTCTTTCGCTTTTAATATTGAAGCCGATTTTAATTCATATAAAAAAATGTAGCCTTTTTAGATTAATAAACCTAACATAATAGATAATTTTGAATAATGAACCGTGTCTAAAGCTTTTGTGGTTGTGGTTCTTAGTAATATTTATTAACAAAAAAAATCAAATTAAAAAAGCATTTCATGAGATGAAACTGTCAACAGCACTTTAAAAAATTGACCAAAAACAAAAAAGAAAAAAAAAACGAGTGTACCGATTGAGTTGTTATAATAAATATTTCTCTCCGCGTGCCTTTAAAGCGAACAAGAAAAATATTTCAGGCATTGTCGATAACAAGAAGGCGAGTTATTTAAATGAGTTGATTTAAAGGCACATAAGAAATAGCGGTAATTAGTAATAAACCAAACGAAGAATCTTTATCTCCACTTAAATTTTAATTTAAAATTAATCAACGTAATTGAATTAGGATGACTTTTTCAATTTGAGAAACCGGTCCCGCTTTAAATACGTTATTTCCTATGCATTAAATCAACAGCGAAGGGCCCGGGAGTATAAAAACGATCCGGCCGGAGAGACAGGAATGCGTTTGCATCAATCACAGTGCCGAATTTATTCACGTAAATTACTAAAACACACAGAGGAACAAATGAATTAAGTGTGTCTGTACCTCTGGAGGTACGATTTCTACCTGCGGAACCGGGTCCGTACGAAGTTGAAGTCAACAGGCGTATTATCGTGACCCCATCATTAGGGACCTTCAAGGTAATAGCCGCTTTATTTGGATTCACTTTTTTAATTCCAGGTGTCTCCGGGCTACATTCACACGCCTCCTTAATTCATATTGTCTCTGACAACACCCTCTAATAATAACCGAACACAATTATTTACAATTATACCAATTTGCCCTAATTAACTCAAGAAACAAGTGACTTCAACGAGGGGGAAGCACACGAACCTCTTTGAAATTAATAAACATGGCTTGGAAGACAATACTGTTTGATATGCACTGGAATAACTAGTTAGTTGGTCAGGTGTAAAAGAGCCTAGGCATAGGTGTAGTACTTGGCTAAGGGCAAGGTCTAGGTGCATGCATAGCGTGTTCGCAAACGCAGACGTCTATCCTCGCACGACTATGCAACTATGCAACCACAGGATCTCAACCAGTTACCGACAACGGTTCAACAACATACAATGCAAGGTTGATGAGCTTTTGTGGGCAGACCCAGATTGGCCATAAAAATTCGTCAAGTTATGATTGCTTTTCAACAGTTCAGATTAAAAACATTCACAAAGTTATGATGTGCGACCGTATAAAGCACTAATTTTAAAGCCCACACCGCGTCGATAACACGGCTTATAGCTTCGTGGATGCGTGAGTCTAATTGACTTTATTAATGTGACAAGTGTATTTACATATTTTACCGTAACACGTTATTAAGAGGACCGGAGAAAAATTGTGTCCCTGTGATTATTACACGTGCAGAGGTGGAAGGCCGGTAATTATTTCAGTAATAAATTCTGAGCAACGTTTCGAAAAGTCATTTTCATACTAAGAGGTCATCATTAACTTTTAACTGAAAACCGTTTAGTTCATACGCCTTTATTTTAATTTACTTCTGGTGATTTAAAGATTTCATTACGAATAAATTATATTCAGCATACGAAAACAAGAGTAAGAAAAGAATTCTAATAGAGAAAAATTTGATACTTTCTAAACTTGATTCATGTTAGTATAGAGATACAAGATCAGTTGTATATAGAGAAAAACGGGAATAAATCAGATCATTCTGGTATGAAATGGACTGCAAGAGGTTTATAAAGATGACCCATTTTAAGTATAGATGATCAATTATGTGGAGTTAAACAAATGAAAACCTTTCCAAAGATTATTTATATAGACCATCAAACTAGGTAGAGAGAAAAGTTTAAGTAATTTATTAAAACATTCTAATGTGGGAAGGACAAATTTGTAAAAAAGCTTTGAGAAGAGAGAATAATAGAGACGTCAACAATGAAAAAACATCATAAAAAGAAAAGGTGAGAACAATGGTAATGAAGAAGACTAATTCTTTGAAGGAAAGGCAACACAAAAAATAATGCAAGAAGACTTTAACAATACTTCTCCTCAAAGATACTATAATAAAAAAAAAACAAAAAGGCCACGCTTGGATCCTCGAAGTTTGAACATTGAGGAACTCAACTATAATTCGAACATCAAGGTCCAAAGGACAGAAAACGAGATATTAGATTGAAATCCTCAGAAACAAGTCCCTTTTCACCAAGCACAAGGTCGAAGTATCATTGTCATCTTCTTCAAAAAGATTGTTCGATAACAAACCATCAATTTTTTTTAATAACTTAACTATGTCAAAATTAAGACTCTACATTCCATGCCCTGAAACTAAAGCCGTAAGGGCTCCTTCCCAATGAGACTCAACATAGCAATATCTAACAAGATTCCAATATCGTCCTTGGATTCTTAATAATAAGAGGCGAACGAATCCTTGAAAAAGAACCATATGATGAGTATCTTCCTACTAAGAACTAGTTCTAGATAATAGATAACACTGTTATCTTCTTCAAGAGAGTTGCTCCACGACAATCTAACAAAAATTATCTGCACTTTCCAGATTTTTACTAAAACTTAAGACCTTGGAGCTTGAACTGTTTCACAACTAGGGTTAACAGTTGGAATGGGTGAAAAATGAGGACGGAATTTTTGAGAATTGGGTTCCTTTCTACCAAGAACGAATCCGAGCAACCACTGGTTTCTTTTCCAATAATTAGAAGCTAATTTAATCAAATTTTGATAAAAATTGCTGCAGTTGGAGGCCCTGAAGCTTGAGCTATGAGGACCCATTCACAATCAATGATGACAGAGCAACATCCAATAATACTCGAAGGACTTTAATACCTCCGCGAGGACCTCGTAATCCAAACGACCGAAAGGTAATGGCATAGAATTTTTAAAAATAGAACCAAGCACAGGGTTTCTTTCTACCAAGAAGAAGTCTAGACAACCACTGATTTCTTCTTCAATGAGGTTTCCGCAGAGGAATCTCCAACAATCAAAAACCAATTGGGTCACAATCACAATCACAATTCACAATCAATGATGACAGAGCAATATCCAACGATACTCGAAGGACTTTGAAGTCTCTGCGAGGACTTCGTAATTCAAAGGACCGAAAGCGAGGTAATGGCATAGAATTCTTAAAAATAGAGCCAAGTACAGGGCGATCCAAAGATCAAAAACGAATTGAGTCCTCTCAAATTTCGATTAAAATTGCTGCATTTAAAGGCCCTGAAGGGGATCCATTTATAATCAATGATGACAGAGCAACATCCTACGGTACTCGAAAGACTTTGATGCCTCTGCAAGGACCTCGTAATACAAAAGACCGAAAGCGAGATAATGGCATAGAATCCTTAAAAACTGAGTCAAGTACTGGGCCCCTATCCACCAAAAACGAGATCTGAGTAACCACCAGAAATGTTGATACATAAATCTATTCCTCTCACATTTAGATTAAAATTAGAATATGAAGAAGGAATCATGAAGGAGCCTTGAAACTTAAACTACGTTTGTTTCATAGTCTCTGTAACGCAGAAGGATGTAGTAGAGAGAGTAATGCACGAAAGACTTTTAGAAGACTTCGACCCAAAAAGGACTGAAGAAAGAACGATACAGACGATGAGGCAAGAGCGTCTCACTCGATTTGGATTTGAGGGTAAGAAAGGGAATGATATGGAAGAGATTGTTCTCGATAAAGAATCTTCATTATGGTTATGTTCCCTTCATAAAGGAGGAAATTACGAAATTCTTGAAGTACATTCCTGAACTGTTAACAATTTTTTGTAACAACGTAATTTCTCAAATCTGTGTAATTAAATTTACACGGCACTTTTGACATTTTATGGTAATTAATTACGACGACAAGCAAACGTTAAGTGGCTCATAAATAACAGAGCGTCCAGGTTGGATTTTTAAAGCGCACTCTCTAACATCTTGTTTAGTTTTTTCTGTTTCTGGCGATTAGTCATTTTATTGCCGACATAACGAACTTTTGCATTAGCATACGTGTACGCACAATTAACGGCTCTGAGGTGAGCGCAAGCTCTTGACAAATGGTTGAATATATCATCCCCATGTTTGTTTACTTGTTTACACGGAATTTGCATAAAATCCATTTATATGTGCGTTGTGAATTCATGACGGGCGATCGCAATGCAAGGCACACGCTGATCCAGATCTAGATCGTTCGGAGGAGGGTCACGTGACTCTTGGTGGATGTCTGCGGAATACCAACCGGTGGTGGTTCGTGATCCGGCTCTCAAATCACCCATTGCACCGAGATCTGGTTCTATTTAAGACCCGTTTTCCGCTATTAAATATTATAATTCGGCCCTGCTATGTACGCTATTGTTTACTGAAACAATAAAAAGTTACGATACACTGAATTGTATCGCATATGCCCCTGGAATTATCCATCCTTTTTTCGCATACAATCCGAGATTGATCAACAAATTGTATGAGAACCGCTGGGTAGTTTTTAGGCGAGCGGATTGTTATTGCATTTTTATTTAATTCTCACTAATGCACTGCTTTAACAACTACTTCTCATAACGAAACGTTCCCATAGCGTTTGTATAATATACAAATAAAAATTAATTTCTGTCTTTTAATATTTTTAATTGCGAGCTCGATTTGGTACTGTATAAACTTAACGGTAGTAAAGCAACGAGAGGAATTCATATTTAGAACACTCACAACGGCACTGTCCTCGTATTTTATGAGGAACGATTTTGTTAATGACTGTATGAAATGTTGAAAGAATTTTTCAACCTATACCCTAATTACTGTTATGAAAAATTACATGACATACATAATCTAAAATACATACAGTATATGCGTAAGATAAGTTTATTTTGATTATTTATTCAAAAAAATGTGTTAACTTATACTGGGGCTATCATCATCATTTTTGGGATAATGTCAATTGGACGTTTTGACAACGAATTTTTTAAATTTCAATTAATATTATACAATGTAACTATTAAAAATAATGAAAGGAAACACTAGTCAGTATTTACATAAAAGGTTCTTCATGTAAGCACAGTAGAGAGAGATTATATTTACTTGTGCTCAGCGATATTAAATCACGAGATTTTATCAGCTCGTGAGCAGCAGACTTGACAAATTCTTATTGCTAAAAATGGCATTAAAATTTGTCGTTCGCCTCGGCGGGGTGCCGAAATTAATTTCCATCGCCGCGAATATTTCTCTCGAAAAACACGCCACCCCTTGTAGCCCCCCCGAACTTACTCAATGCATTTGGGGCTATCAAGATTGCGGAATATTTTCGTCAAGGTGACGGTCACGGACAAGAAACAGCGCCTGCTATGACGAGTTTGCAAATTCGGGCTTTTGTCTGTCCATCACGGATCCGTCTTGCAGTTATCAATCATGTTGAAATGTCAAGCGATTTTTTGTCCGCGCAATGTTTATCGTCCATTCATAAGCCAAGAAAATAATAACAATTCCAGCGGAGTGGTCTCTCGCGCAATTACTTACATACAGGTAGAAATTTGCAAGTGTACGTTTAGTGAATACCAGCACGTTTGTATTTAAAATCTTACAATTTAAAAAGCTCGTGCTTGAATACAAATTTTCTAGTTACACGCAATTCACGAGACGTCGGACATTTATACACTTCACTTCGAGCACTATTTATAATCCCGCCGGACGAAAATACGACCTCAAGTTATATAACATCAAATAGGTACAAGAATTTAAATCTTTGGATTAGAATTATACAGCGCAAGTTAACAACGAAATTTTAAGGCCTTGTACGCACCAAGTGCATCGATTATTTCAGGCAACACACTTTAAGACGGGAGTGAACGCTTTACGGTAAGTAAGAGTAATTTCTTGGTGGTCAGGACGAGGAGCAGCAGCAGCGAAACCAGAAAACGCAAAGGCCGACGGGCGGTAATGGGTCCGATGAGAAAGAGTCGGTTGGTCACGCGAGGGCCGGCGGCGGGGGCGACTTAGCCCCGAGGCCGTTCTTACGGCTGCGTTCACACCGTGCACTACATCTTATTTATCGCCGGCATTATTCATTTGCATGTATGTGTTCCACACAAATTGGATTTAATTCTCTTTATCCGACAAGCGACACCGTGTACATGAAAACAAACACGACTCAGAAGTGTTTATTTTATTGCTTGAGATGTCATCATTTCTGATGATAATCATTAGATTTAGTCCTCGATCAATTACATGGCCCATTTTGTTTTAAGCAGACAAGAACCTTCTCGCCCTCAAGACCTCTTCTTAATTAACCGAAGAAAATTGTCCAACATTGGAAGATTTTTTATTACAAGGTGTAATCGAGCTCAAAAATTAAAAACTGACCTACTATGTACAAGAGCACACGTCTTTTGTTCGCCCGCTCGTGAAATATACGTCATTATGCGTCTGCATTTGCATCTTCTATTCTGTTCTGTGAGTAAAACTTATTCGATTACACACTGTATGTTTCAAGTAAATTAATTTCGTAAATGTTTGTATTTAAAAGAGAAAAAGTTGTTATTACATTGTGTTGGCATTGAAATAAGTCTTATGTGTTGTACATATTTATAATAATACATCAATGTCAAAACATAATTTACTTTACCCAATTTCTTTTTCTTTTTTGTATTTTAAATGCACGTTCTAAGAATTTTAATTTATTTTTTTAAGGTGTTTACATTAAATTAGGTAGCGGATAGGCAATTACGGGCACGCATGTGTGTGGAAGTTCTGTAAACGACACGTTTAACGGGGCCCTAATCGGTCGCCTTGTTTCCCGATTATGTTTATTCATTGTCATAATTAAAATGGTAGTGATTCCGAAAGTGTTCCAAACCGGGCGACCCGGCTTAATGGCCAGGATGACTGAAAGTTTATTTCTTAATTAGACCCCTGTCGGTCGGGGTATTGCCTCCAAAACCCACGTAGCCCAAGCACACTTATCATTTACTCGTCCGCGCTATAAATTAACCCAGATAGATTTATTCACCGAATAATTAATTAAAATGAGATGGGCAAGGACGAAGCGGGACTGGGAACACGTCAGCGCATATCTAAAAAGTGTTATTAAAAGCGGAATGATATTTATGGAACACGATTTTAATAAAAATAATAATTATGGTGATCGCTGATTTATTTATTTAGTGTTATAAGGATAATTCATTAAGTAAAAAATACTGCTATAAAATTTTGTCTTGTGATCAATAATATCACATGGCAAATTTATGTGGCCATAGAAAGCTCTGTAGGGATCACGTAAGCTTTAAAGGGATTACAATGTGGGTCTAACGAAGCGTATTTATCGCATCTGTTACAGTTTTCAATATCGGCTTATATGGGTCACTAGGGGAATCTTGCACATGCAAAACTTAAGAGATAATCAATTTGCTTTGATCAGCGCTATTTTCTCTTTGCAAAGCTTTCTGCACTTATAGTTCGCTGTAAATTGCTTGCAAAGCAAAATTATTGTGGTGATTTGCATTAATGAAATATCTTAATAAACTATAAACTGAAATTTATGAAAAACTCTAACGTAAAACTAACAGTCATTTAGCAACAATTTCAATGCTGTTCCGATAATTTGCACTTTAATAATTACTAGTTAATTGGCTGGCGTGTATGGTGAGCGGAATAAATTGAATGTACGACATCGTTTAGAATAGTAACACGTCCTGCTAGCGACGCTCGCTTCAGTATTAAAACGGCAAATATTTTTACGATCAAACTATAAGTTCCCATTTGATATTTTATTGAGAGAGCGCCGGAGCAAAAGCGGCTCTTAAAGGTATAATTGTATTAGGATACCAGGAATCGCGCGTTGCTCCGATCTATGCGACATTGTGTAGAGATTTGCAAATATCACCGGCGAGATTGTATCAAAATCTCGCGGAAATTGCACTTAATAACATAATAAACTCGCGGTAATTACGACGCTATTTGCTTGTAAATGTTTTCATTTGTACGAACTAATTTCATTTAATCGATGGGAGAAACATTACAGCGCTTTCATCTTCAACAAAAAGCCTTCGAATTTTTTTCCAATACACTGTGAAAGTGTAACATCTACTTCCAACAAGAACACGAGAGACATAAGCTCAAAACTTTTAGGATTCGATCTGAAAGACGAATTCAAAATGGTTTTCTAAAATGATTCTTTTTTTTGTTCGAAATTCAAATAACGTCGGACGCAACGCGTTTAATTCAATTGAGGCGGAGAGACTGCGAACCCATTTTTATTCAGTTCGTTTTCCTGACCTACCGAAGTCACGAACGCCATAAACACGGCACATTCAAATGAATTCATATTAAGGCAAATGCCCGCCGAGATCTCCGTTTGAATCCGAGTGTGTAAGCGTTCCCCGACCACTCCGGTACAAGGCTTTTCGTTCGGAACTAGTTTTCTCACACGTCGCCTGGGCTTTGTTAATTTGATGTATGCATTCGAATTACTCGCATTTACATTTTGTTCACCGGCTTGTTAGGCGGTGTTATTAATTGTTTTTTCATCGATCGCTCATAATTTTTGGATTGCTGTGGGTAAGGCCGAATTTTTTGGAGCAATTCCACGACCACACACAAATACGTATCATTTATAGACACTCAAAACTTTGAGTATACTTACAGGCATCATACAATAAATAACTATTATTGAAAACATCATCAGACTTCTCCTCAAAAAATCTATATTACATTAAAATAAAAAACAAAAAGCTCACGCTTGGATCCTTGAAGTTTGAACAATGAGGAACCCAACTATAATCCAATAAAGTTCGAACATCAAGGTTCAAACGGCAGAAAACGAGTTGGCATATTGGAATCCTTAGAAACAAACCCCTTTTACCAAGTACAAGGTCGAAGTACCATTATCATCTTTTTCAAAAAGTTGTTCGATAACAAACCATAATTTTTTTTAAATAACTTAGCCATTTCAAAGTTAAAGCTATATATTCGAGACTTCTTCCCAATTAGACTCATTACACCAATATCTAACAAGATTCCAATATCGCAATAGGATTCTTGACAATAAAAATGCGAAAGAATCCTTGAAAAAGGAACCATATAATGAATATCTTTCTACTAAGAATTAGCTGTAGATAACACTGTTATCTTCTTCAAGAGAGTTGTTCCACGATAATCCAACAAAAATTATCTGCACTTTCCAAATTTTTATTAAAACTTGGTACCTTGGAGCTTGAATTTTAAGGACCCTTTCACAACTAGGGTTAACAGTTCGAAAGGGCAAAAAATGAGAACGGAATTTTTGAGAAATGGGCCCCTTTCTATCAAGAACGAGTCCGAGCAACCACTGGTTTCTTCTCCAACAATCAAAAGCTAATTGAGTCCTCTCAAATTTTGATTAAAATTGCTGAAGTTGGGCCCCTGAAGCTTAAGCTATAAGGACCCATTCACAATCAATGATGACAGAGCAACATCCAGAAGGACTCTAATACCTCTGTGAGAACTTGGAAGTCCAGACGACCAAAAGCGAAGTAATGGCACAGAATTCTTAAAAATAGAGCCAAGTGCTGGGTTCCTTTCTCCCAGAAGTCTGGTTTCTTCTTCAGTGAGGTTTCCGTAGAGGAACCTCCAACAACGAATTGAGTTCTCTCAAATATTGTTTAAAATTGTTTCAGTTGGCGCCCTGAAGCTTGAGCTACGGAGATCCAATCACAATCGATGATGACAGAGCAACGTCCAACGGTACTCGACGGACTTTGATACCTCCGCGAGGACCTCGTAATCCAAAGGACCGAAAGCGTTAAGGTAATGCCATAGAATTCTTAAAAATAAAGCCACGTACTGGGCTCGAGGAGCTCGAAATCCAAAAGACCGAAGGCATGGAATTCTTCTGGGTCCCTTTCCACCGCGAACGAGGTCTGTCATCTTACTTCAAAGAGATTGTTTTAATAAACGTAGTCCTCTTACATATTGAGTAAAACTGTTAGAATGGATTATATGAAAACTGGTATATGAAGATGGAAAGATAGGAGCTAGGAAGGAGGCTTGAAACTTAAACTATGTTTGTTTGCTTCAAAACATGTGCTCAATCCAGGAACTTCACTATTAAACTCAAAAGTTAATAAAATTTAAATATTGAGCATTTGCAGGCTCTTCCTGACTGAGTTTGACTTTAAACGGATCGAAGGGTTTCTTATCTTCGATATCTCAGAATCTACTGAGTCGATTTTAGTCAAATTTTCCATCATTTTCCATTCTTTAAGCCGCGCCCACAATGTTTTGAAATAAATAATGTGAAAAATAGCAAATAGATGTCACTTTGAATTTTTAAATCTAAGCTTCAAGTCAATTTTTAACAATTTCGTCTGTATACATAAAAAAAGAAGTAACGTGATCACTTCAGAGATTTTAGAAATATGTGCTTTTAGAGACAGTGCTTTTATGTTCAGTACAAACCGTCCTATGCTTTCTGTAGCCAATGGAACCGAACAGTGACATATAGAACGCTTCAAATCATTTGAAACTCATAATACCGATTGTAAAGTTATTAAGCGTTACGGATCACAATCTCTTTATGACCATTGTAGCAAGTGTCAAAAGATTTGAAATGTTCCATACCTAAAGTAAATCTAGGGCAGGTCGGTTTGGTTTGCAGTGGAATTCTCGACCTACGCTTCTGCTGACGAGACCCCAAATAGGGCCTCGTACAGATGCTCGAGGAATCAAAACCGACTTGCAACAAAATTTCTAAAGTAAACAGTTCAAAGTTTAACCTTAAATTGTAGGGTTTGACTGCCCCACATAATAAGTAATAAAAAATAAGAGTCGATTAAAAACGAAGAAACAAATTTTCATACTTCGGGTTCCCCTTAAATTATTCTTAATATTATTATTTTCTTCTGCTTTTTTGTATCAAGCACATACACACTTTCAGGTATGCATAAATATGAATGGAACTTTACGTCACGCCATCTTTTGGGAAATCGAAGAGTTTTTTGTTTCAACTGTTGCAAAGGCAAACGTTAACTTCCGTCATCTTTTATGACTTCCGGTTTTACATAGTTTGTTTCTTCCGACGATTCGCCTTTGTTTTACATAAGAACGACTCAGGACTACTCCTGCTGCTCCGTGTAAGAAAGGACGAAACGTCGCAAGAAAGAGGAATTGTGTCGTAGTACAATCGAGAACCATAATAGTAAGACAAATAAAAGTATTGCCTTTCTTCGTTTCTGCTCAAATAAAATAATTATTAATACTAAGTCTTAGCCAATACTTTTTTTTTCAGTCTAGTCTGTTAAAAGCTGCTAAAGTAAAACAATCTATTCTGTCACAGCGTGAAACCTAATTTATTATAACGAACGGATACAAAGAAATAATTGAAAAAAAAAGTAAGTTTCTTTTAAAACTGAGCAATGTTTGTATTCAACGTTTTGGGCCTTCACGAAGCAAATGTTTTTGTTTATATAGTCGTCGTGTATGGTGATGCGTTACGTTCCATTCCAATGACCTGGTCGTTGTTCCGTTGACAAACATCATCCACGCCTATTTGTATATAAATAGCAACAATAACATTATCGCTGGCTGTACATCGAACACAAACCTGTTGAACACATCGATTGGGAAAGCCCAAATTTTTAACGTATAAATAATATTCCTAATTCGATTGTACTGATAATTTAGTTTGATTTGGTAAAGAATTGCAAAAAATACACCTATTTAATTTCGGGTTCGTTTTTTAACTTCTAGTTGAAGTCTCTAACAGGAAATAAAAGGAGTAAATTATTTACAACTGCTGTATTAATTTCTAGTCCAGACAATTAAAGTCAAGACTTAAGCTCTGTTTTTTTTTAACCAAGAACTGCGTAATTTTTTTGTTCATTTTGAAGCATTTCAGTTTAACACGCGTGTCCATCTATTTGTTTCTAGCGCGAGTGAAAACAATTCGAAGCATTTTAGAGAAGTGCCTTGAGCTTATGTGTTAGCGCCTTAAATTTAATTTTAGTGCGTCGGAAAGCTTGAAATTACCGTAAATACCATAACGTTGAGCAATGCTGACATAAAATATTTACGAGCACTTAAAATTTCGAAAAACCTGGAAACAAATAAGCCGTCTTCTATTAACAAAAAAAAGTAACAATTATTTAGCTTGCATTGTGTGTACGAGGCGACTTAGAAATTTTTATTGCGTGAAATTGCTGGGCTCTCATGGCTTGAGAACTCGGTTTCTATTAATATAATAATTTCCGATTATTAATTCGTAATTACGGCCGCGCAGGAAATATTTGAGATAGTAAACGAAATCTTGACAAGCAGATAATTCAGTTTCAATCATGCATCCAATTAGTTTTATAATAAAACGTAAAATTTTCGTTCATGCCCTGAAACAAGCGTATTAGTTCCGCTTCAGCGAGTAAACGGTAATAAAGCGCACCTATTACAAACATGGCACGATTTTTTTTTCCTTCCTTTCTTTCAGCAAGTGAACGCGTATACCTATCAGATGCTTGTAAACACGATTTTTAATACAGCGTACGCGTTTAGAACATTCATTAGCAGTCGTAACAAACCGGGCAAGGTGTAATTATCACGTAGTTGATTAAGAGCTTCGAGTCATATTAAATATGCATATTAGAGATATGACACCTCGTAATACAATACGTAGCTTTGAAACAATATCTGCTTTAATTATACTAATTATGGGGCTCATAATTATAGGTTTATCGACGTTTTTTTTAATTACGTTGGTGAATGTGTTTTCAGACCTAAGAAACCCCGGGCATGTCGGTTGGAAGTTCCGGATTAAACCGAAAGCTGCTTTATTAGGAAAGACAACCAGTTAATTTTAACCACTTCGTTGGATCTTGGATCTGTTTAATTGTTGGGTGTTTCTGATGGGAGATGATGGTGTGGCCATGGGCGACGTATGTAAATTAAAAAGAAAAAACACGGTTGCAGCTTCTGGTGGTAGTAAACACCTCTTTTTATTTACAAGAAAAATTACAGTACAATTTCGACATCAACGTAAGTCTAAATAACACTCGAGCACGTTCAATTTATTTTCAATACAGCTCCGCTATGAAGATTATATTATTCAGCCTGAAATAATAACTTTGTTAATTAAATTCTCCGAGTGCAAGTACGAAACGCGCAAGCTCTAACGTGTAATTATCGTTCATATCCAATAATGAATATAATTAAGCTGAAATTTATTATTGGCCAATAATATCGTTTGGGTTGTATGTAGCTGAGCACAAAAATATTCCAAGGGGGAAGCGATTTCAATCACAGATTAAAATAGGCGAGAGCAAAAGGTCACGGGCTTGATGGTATGCGTTTGGTCCTTTTGTTCGGCGTTCTTCGAAATCAATTAAATATATTATCCCTAGTTAAGATGTTGGGCTTAATTTCGTCGAGTGATTACGTCTAATTTATTTCAGTGCGTTCCCTTTTGTTCGCGGTGGATACGTTCGAGTGTTTTTCGGCCTTAAAATAAAACTATTCCCATTCCGTGTTTCACTTGAGCGGGATTCTTTTCTTCCCAGAGACGCATCCTAATTGTCCGCGATGATGCAGCGCTTTCTTTATACGCTGCGCTCGTATCACATAAACGCCACCTCGACATCGTTGCAAAAAAAAATACCGGAGCTCCCTCTGGACGGATTCGCAATGCATACAGAGTGAGCTATGCTTTAAAAGAATCTTTGGCTCTTTTTATACGTAAAAGAACTGAGAGTTGCAAAGCTTTAACTTAAATGCTTACCTAGACAGTCCTTTCAGAAAACTTGGTTCACATAAAGACAAAAGCCAAATAACTTAAAGACCTTTCATAAATTTAACACATCAAATTTCTTTTTGATTAATTTCGATAAAAGTACTCTTGACTTAAAACACAACGATTCACGGTGGAAAGCTCTCGAAAACTTAAAGTTTAAAACCCGATCTGTGAGTCTCAAGATTCACAACAGCTGGTGGCAAGAGCTTTTAAATTCTTGAAGTTGTTTTACGTGTTTCCTATTAATTTCATACGAAAGCTCAAAGCTTCTTAATCCAATTTTTAAAATACTTTGAAGAATTCGAAATTTTAACCAATATTTAGACTATAAGTGAATAACCTAAGCCGAGTGCATCGATCTATGGTCAAAAATTTTCGAAAATTTAAAATCCGTTCTGTGGTCTCATGATTCACAACAGAAAAAGCTCACCACTGGAACATAAGTTTCCTATTAATTTCATATAAAAGCTTTTTCATATAAAAGGTTGTTAATCAATTTTTGAAACATTTTAAGTAACTCGAAATTTTAACTGATATTGAATCTCTCATTAAGCTAAGCCAAGTGCATCGATTCATAGTTAAAAGCTTTCGAAAATTTAAAACTTAAACCCCGATCTGTGGTCTCAAGATTCACAACAGAAAAAAAATCACCAGCTGATGGCAAGAGCTTTTAAATTCTTAAAGTTGTTTTCTGCTGGAAATTATGTGTTTCCTATTAATTTGATACAAAAGCTCAAAGTTTCTTGATCCAATTCTTACAATACTTTGAGTAACTTGAAATTTTAACCGAAACTTAAATTGTCTTGTTAAGTGAATGAAGCTAAACCAAGTGCATCGATCCACGGTCGAAAGCTTTCGAAAATTTAAAACCCAATGTGTGTCTCAAAATTCACAGCAGAAAAAATCACCAACTGATAGCAAGTTTAAATTCTTGAAGTTGTTTTCCACTGCAAATTATGTGTTTCCTATTAATTTCATACAAAAGCCAGAAGCTGCTTAATCCAATTTTTAAAATACTTTGAGTAACTCGAAATTTTAACCGAAATTTAGATTGTCATGTTAGGAGAATTAAGCTAAGCCAAGTGCATAGATCCACGGTCGAAAGCTTTCGAAAATTTAAAGTTTAAAACCCGATCTGTGGTATCAAGCTGGTGGCAAGAGCTTTTAAATTCTTCCATTGGGAGTTATGTGTTTCCTGTTCATTTCAAACAAGTGTTCAAAGCTTTTAATTTTTAAAATTCTTTAAGTAACTCGAAATTTTAACCGGTATTTAGACTGTATGTGAATTAAGCTGAGCCAAGTGCATCGATCCACGGTAGAAAGCTTTCGAAAATTTGAAATCTAAAACCGGATCTGTGGTCTCAAGAAAGAGTTCACCAGCTGGTGACAAGAGCTTTCAATTTCTTGAAGTTGTTTTCCGGAGATTAACCACCAATTAATTACCAAATTAATTACCAAAGCTCAAAGCTTCCGAATCCAATTTTTTTTTAAATACTTTGAGCAACTCGAAAGTTCACAATTTCTATTGCTTTCAACTAAGAATTTGATTTATGAAAGCTTAAAAATACCTAGGTCTATCTTTTTAAGAAAATATTTTGATTTGTTCGATAACTTTCGCGATGAGCTGAGAAGATTACACATTAATTACAAAAGCTTTTAAATCCTGAAAACGTTACACCTGAAATACCATCTTGCCAATAGTTTGACAAAAGCTCAAAGCTTCTTAAGTGCCCTCATTTACATGTCATTTTTTAATTATATGTCGATGGATCGATGGATAACTTTTGTATAGCTATTTATTTCCTTTTAGCTTTTCATGAAACAGCTTCATATCCCGCAGTCGCTTAATTCGGATTGATCAGATCGGTATATAATAAAAAAAATGACGTTTAGATGATCACGTGGAACTGGAGAATAATAAAATTGAAAGTATTGTATTTATTAGTCCATGTGTATACACGATTCCAGAATACCTTCTTTTATTTTAAAATGTGTTTCCTTTGAATAAGAAGCAGGAAATTATCACAAAGTTCGCTGATTTTGTAGCAAATAAACTTAATAGTGATTGAGCTTTGAAGACACCAGCAGATTTTACTTCAGCTTTTGAGAAAGTTACAGACAACATCTAGACGCAAGACGTTGCTGGTTTATTCGGGTAAAAGTGGAATACTAATCGGAAGAAGAGTGGTGGAAGCAATGGCGAAAGAGAAGAAGTAAAACAAAATTTAAATAAAACACGCATATAAGAAATTATACAAGGAAACAAGCCAAGAAGAAAGATAAAAATGTCTGCCTTTACTAACGTCAAATAAAAGTTATTTCCTGTTCTTGGAGGAACTACGTATTTAAAAACAGAAAAGCAAACTAACAATGAACAGTTGGACTTTGTTCAATACGTAGAAGCTGAAAGCATTAGTATTTTTCAGAAAAGAAGATTCAGTTGAGCTATTATCAATCATGTTGCCTTTTCTCCTATTGAAAATGAAAATCTAAATAACGATAATAATTTTCGTCCTTAATGATTGAATTTACACAAGAACAAATTGCTTCAAATTTAAAAAATAATCGCGAGTCAGATTTCCTTCAATCTTTTTAACTTAACACACACCTCAAGCTAGAACTAAAAGCCCGTACGGCTTCATATTCTATTTTTGCTACGAAAACGTAAGGTAATAGAAATACATAAACTGTGACCACTAGCAAAGCAGATAACTGGAAGATTGCAGACTGGGTTCGTTACGTCTGCATTTTGAGTGAGTGGAACAAATTTCCATTACAGCCAAAGAAGTTGGCCCATCGGACAGTCTTTGGGGTCTGGAAAGAAAAGTGCCATCGCCCATTGATTCGAGAAAGAATGAAGAACTTTATCAAGGTCATGGACACGAAAATCTTCAATACCTCCTTGAAGATTATTCAAGATGAGATGAAGTCAAGGTAAAGCAAGGCGTCCTTGTTTCATTAAAGTTACAATCCTTGTACGTTCTTAAAGAATGAAGAGTATTTTTGACTTTCATTCAGTTCTTCTTCCTCCTACATGTCTGGTCGGATTTGGACAGATTGTAACTGAAAAAAATTCTATGGGCACAACCAGATCCTGCAAGTTTCATCTTTGGGAATTTTATTAGAAATTATATGATAACAGAAAACCTAAAGCAATTTCGTTTATGCTATTTTTTTCCCACGTAAAGTTGAAAACGCGAAAGAAGACCTGTTGATCACAGACGCATTTATAATTCGCTGTGTAAATGTAAACAAATGGCCGTAAATAAACAACGCAAGCGCTACCGTAAGCAGCGCAGCTCCAAGAACCATTCAGCATTCAATTTCCTCATTTTTCCGCCTTACTTCGAGTCATTAAGAAACAATTATCGTCGTCGAGTGCGTTGTTTACGTATTCACCGCACATAATGGAGGCGCCACTGTCTGTGCGCTCAGCTCACAATAGCTGAGTTATTGCACACCGCGTCTTCGATCTTGTAATAGAGACAATAACACTTTAAATCAGTTGGCGTTTCAACGTGTTCTTACTAATTACAATACGTCATTTTTGACTGGTTATGATCTTTTATTCCGACGTGATTTGCCTACGTAAATCTTTATTTTTTTATTCTATTTTTGTATTTCTATGGGAAACACACCGTCTTAGAGACGTAAATGGGAAACGACGGTATAAAATATGTTTCTATAAGACAGTCGGTATGTCAGAGTATTCCGATCTAGGATTAGAGAAAAACAGCATCAATAAAACCTACACAAAAATCTCGCCCGTGTGAGAGTCGGTTAAGGAAAGATTTACAAATAAAATAACTTTGATAATGTGTTCTAATTGCGACCGGATTGATCAAGTAATTACGGTGCAATTAACAAGTTTGCAGCTCCGATCGGTATTCCCTAATCTTTGTTAGAACGATCCATATTCCATATGGAGTTAATTATATATTTAATTGGCCGCGTGCTTCCGATAACTCTGTATGAAACAGATCAAATCCCGGTGGTCTGCGAGTGAATATGATCAATATACTGGCATTATTTCCCAGAAGATTTTCTTCGCTCAAAGAACGAGCCACACACGCTATATGAATTCAATCACGGAACTACTAACGTATAAATCTAGCAGTTCATGATGATGCCGAATGATCATTGCCATTGATCAGCCTTTGTCAATTGCTTTAACAGAATATATCGCTTAGTCCAGCCGGCGCTAACTCGGTTCGATTCTATCAACGACGTCTTTTACCTGCTTCTTGTAAGCCTTCTGATTTAAACGCGAGTGAGATGGAAATAAAGAGACCGAGGCTTTTTCGGACTATGCGACGCCCATCAAGTAGAAGAGTTGCTAGTTTTTGCGACAAGCTTGCAACATTACGAAACATGACTAACATACTGATTTTCTTATTGTTAATTCCTACTTGTTTTCGTTGTTAATACTATGTGCACTTAATTTTTATGTATTTTATTAAGCCACATGCTTCAGATTACTTTCGTTGTATAGTCAATGCCATATTAAATTTATAGTCAAAACGAATTCTAAATTAATTCGATTTTTTATTGTGCTACTTTAATAAGTGAAAGCATTCAACTTTTTGAAAGTAGGTAGAATTGACAATCGTATAAATCACTTAAACTCGGTAATTTTGGCAATCATTTGTGAAATTTGATTTTCTTAAATTCCCTGAATAACATCAATTCAATTGCCGCAACTTCCACGGTTTAATCCAATCTTCGAGCAGAAGAAATCGGAACCTGTTTCCACTAATAATCGGCGGACTGTTCGATTTGCAGTCATCACATGTTGTTTAGAAATTCCTTTACGGTAGCCAATTGTTTTCATGATCAATCGAATCGAGATCACTGATCTCTGAATTAATGTTATTAACACGCCCCGGCTTTGATGTGCAGATTCATATTGAATCATTTTCGAAAACCGCAAAGCTATGCAGGCGCAGCAACCTCCGAAGATTCAAGCCAGAAACATTGCTGCAAGTATTCCAACTCTAGTATATTTTCAATACACCAGCGCTCTTCGTTTAATAAATATAATTGTACACAGACATAAAAGCCACCGTCACACCTAAGAATTTCTCTGTTTTATGCGAAAATTGTGTATAAATAGCGCTTCTAAATCGCGCGGCGATTATTAGAACCAGTTTTTCTGCGAGCGGAAAGGAGCGCGCCGCTTTATTTCAGAAGTTATTCAGGAAATTTCAACGATCGATGAGAAAAGAAACCGCAGGTTTTAATGATGTGTGACGACGAGCTTTAATATATGTTGTCGGTGAGTTCACAAACGCAAACACATCTCCTGATGAGGACGATAATGATAATGAGCCAGTATTGTCGATGAGCCAGGCCGAGTGAATAATCGGCGGTCGCTAAATCGTTAATTACGTGGCCGTTAAAATTATTTTTTATTTCCCGCGAATTCATTAATTTTTTCTTAATTAGACGAATCTGTACAAATTGACGCGTAATATTTATTGATTTGTAATCAATTTGAAGAACTTAATTTTAACACTTATGCAATCATTAATTACAATTTCTTTCTCTTTATATAAAAGTCTTAATCTTTTACTTTTTCCAAAGCTCGAAGTTCTTTACGATCTGAACAATTCTCGTCTTTTTAAGTTAGATTTAGTTGGTGCAATTAAACGTAGAGATTCAACACGGGCATGAAACGATGGCGTCGAAAAACTCCCATAAACCATTAACGGCTCAAACCTGAGTTTAGGCCCTTAATATTCAGCACACATCTTCAGCGCGTTCGCTAAAAAAGAGGCCGATCATTCATGCGTGAACCAAACTGCGGGATCTGCAACCCGTTTGAACGATTTACGATTTTCGTACACGATATCTTGATACTCTTCAAGTTTCGCATCGATTTTCGTATTACACGGCGAGCACATCCTCTCGCTCGCTCCCGAGCAAGGATTACTTGAAGGTGAGGCTCGCGCGGACGAAACGGATCCGAGCACAGTCTCTCACGATGCATTTCTACGTGAAAATATTTTATGCGTTGTTTATTCTATTTGTTGAAGGTAAATTAATTTTTGACATCTTTATGCTGTTATTCGTCAGTATTTTATTATTATTAGTAGAATATGATAAAATAAAGCGGCGATCACCAATTAAAAATAACTTAGCCCCTTGGATAAATCTAGCTTTGTTCACTGGCACTTCAAAGTCGCGTCCTGATGAGCTTTATTTAGGGACTCCGACTACCAGTAGACGATGAAGAGCTAATCCCGTCGTTAGGGACGGTGAGTTGCGATTTCCGACCAGCTCGAGCCATCTATAATTTCCAATCCCCGCTTCTCCTACTTATCCACTTATGTAATTAAAACAGTCTCCCCGATTTTTGACGCTTTATTATTTATTTATTCGTATGAAATTCTTTCTGCTTGACCTTCTTCTTTTCGAACATTTCTCGTTAGGGATCCGACTGGATTTACTACGAGCCATTACTCCTCTAAGGATTTCGTAAACGCCTAATTATCACGTATTCATTCTTTCGCCGAATTTGACTTACCCGAACAATGGCTTTATTTACGTAATCTTGTGATTCACCTTAAGATCTTAATCACGATGACATTGAAGCCGCTTAATAAAAAAAAATACTCAACCAATTATATGAAGGATAGACATTGTACCGATATAAAATGGGAATTTGATTTCAGTTTAGAGAATTCATAGAAGACGAAAATCACATCTTAAGCATGTTATGTGCACGTATGTAATTTATGGCAATAAATAACATGGCTCGTCAATATTTATACAATGATCTCCGTCGGCTTGCGGATAAAGCAAACCTCGATAATCTCACCATAATTATAAATTACATTAAGATGGTATAGCAAAAGTAAAAGACCAGAGCGAGTAAAACGAGGCCTTCGATAAATATAATTGAAATGCATCGATACAGGAGAGTAGGTACGCCGAGCATAATTAAATGTGATTTCTTCGTACTAATAAATAAACTAGTCTGGGGTAGTCAGGAATGCAGAAGTTTACATTCCACTAACAATAACTTCAATTGCACATACGTAATGCTAATAATAATCCTAAATTTAAATTATTTGATAACTTGAGAGGTACAATCCTTTTCCTATAAATTCCTCAAGTCTTGAAACTTACGAGTCCGGTTAGAAGCCGATCTGTTTCACTCTTACTTTCCTGGTTACTTCGGAACGCTGAATCACTGTCGATGATCTCCAAAGATAAATAAATTATCTAGCTTCAGCTCTATAAATCTTGCAATTCCTACCATTAATTTACGGCATTATAATAAATTAGAACACATACCATCTTGTTTGGTATATACGTTGTATTAAGTATGGGATTATATTAGAGTTCTGTAATTAAAGCGGTTTTAGAGTGGTTTCCAAGAAAGCACATGGCTCACATTCTGAAATTTTATTGTCGCAGATAAGTCCCCCGGCCATTAAGATAATAAACAGCTAATTTGCATTACGTTTAATTAAGCTGCTAAAATTCGAGGCTGATAGCAGAGGTGAATATTGGCATTCCTCTCCATATTATCTCGACGCTCTTTTTTTTTTTGTTGTGGAACGTTTTAATTAGAACTGCAGTAGGACGGTGCTTAAAACTTTATTGTTTTATGGCGTAGTAACTTGAGACGGATATGGATTTGGAGGTGTAGTAAAATGATGTTGTTAATGCTTTATTTTCGTGGGAAAATTAAATACGCAGTGAACAGATGGGGTGGCTCCCGAACGTTGTATAACAATAGTTATTATTCCTCGAAAGTGAATAGCAACAATAGTTTGTAAATACGAAAATCGACTTGAATATTAAACGGTGCTTTTGTTTACCGTTGTACCCATGAAGAGGTAACGAATGCGACGACGATAATTATAAAACGTGCATTGTCCGATCCAAACTCATCATTTAATTACGGGCAACAATAAAATCACGGCGTCTTTTGAAACAAAGAGCTAATTACATGTTGGGTTTTAATTTAATAAGTATAACGGCGATGGGCTACTTAGCGACAATTAGCCGGCGTAAAAATGGCGAGCACACAAAGGAGCTGTAATTTATTACAACAAATAATTGACAAATTATATCGAGAATAACCAGTCACGGCCGGCAATTTATGGACGGCATTATCTACGAAGTTAATAACTGATATAACCGATAGATTAAAGCGAGCAAACGGATTACTTCCAATTAGCTCCGTATTAATTAGGTACCGAAGTAATGAGCCGACGTTAAGGTGTTGCATTTTTGTGAGGGGACATCTTATTAGTCTATGGGCTCCGGATTTTTTTTTTAATTGGGCCTGGCCACCTGTCACTTTTAATTTTCGAAATCTATGTTTCATTTTTGATAATTATTATGATATTAATTTTTTTTCTGTCTTGCAAAGAGCGACATGAAGTCAAATAAGTCGCCTAATATCCCAACGAACTTGTACAGGCTCTTAATGCCTACAAAAAAAAAGTCTGCCTATAACAATTTAATAATTTTTATGAAATGAAATCGAACTTCTAAGAAAATGTCAATAAATCTTCCTTTGCCTTTAATTAATCAATTTGGTTAAAATCGTTGCAGCTTCTTCGTTGACGTGCGTGATTATTTCATTCTCGACTAAACCAATCAATACATTCCGATACAAATTGGTATTAAAAGAAATATTCGCGCAGGACTGAACCCGTTCCGTCAAAATTTCGAGATTTCCTTCAATTTTAATTAGTCATTACGGAAATTGCGATCCGTTTATCGTGACTTAATTGGAAAAAATTCTTGAGTTTTTGAGAGCGCAGCAGAAATAAAAGAATTGTCCTGCTGAAAAAGCATATCTCATTAGCGCACTGTTGTAAAGATGGAAAGTTCCTCCATCGAGATACGAAAAATCATAGACGGACGGACGGACACGCTTTCCTGCCAACAAATTGCTTCTGCACTAAATTTTTTAAATCTAATTGCAAAAGTAAAAATTTTAATTGTTTGTTATTTGTGAGCAAGTGAATTTTGCAACGAGGTTTAATAAACATTGATTTCTACACCGCGTTTCTTAACAGTCTACAGTCGAAGATGTGATCTCTTTAGGCCTTGGATTGTCAAACCCTTGATGAACGCACTCGTCCTGGATTCCGGGGATTCTTCAGCTGCGCTCCCGCGGAGAGATTTTTTATCGGGTTTCAGGCGGTTATAAATTTCTTAGTCCTAATTAGCTAATTTTATAATCCAATTAAATCCCGAAACGAACTTATTCAAAATGGGCCGGCCACAAAGAAGGTCGCAGCGCACCTGACGGTGCTCATAGTTTTCAATTATGGCCGTCCGCATGTTGTAAGACATAATGTTAAAGATAATTCTGTGCAGAGCAGTTGTCTGACCACTCCCACATAGTTGGCAGTTCAGAGGTGGTTCTCTTATGTAACCTGCGCTCCGTGTAGACATGTGTTTTAAGAGCCCATGTGCAATATCTCACTCTGAGACATTGTGTTTCTTACGGGAACGACCAATCACTTAAACCAGTTTTGTTCTTGATCACTTCTGCTTTTGCCTTAAATCGTTTATCAAACGATGGATTTCTTAGCAAATGTATTATGGCTACTCTTTTTTTTTAATGTACGAATCCCAAAAAAAAAAACCTTTTTATTCGTCCGCCATTAAAGCAGCGGAGTATATACAGGGTGCAATCGATTAAGTTCCACTGTGAGGACATCACATAATATTTATTTCATTAATGAGAAGATTTCTAAAGTTTTTAACTTAATTGACTGTATAAACTCTTTTATTATGGTGTTAGGGGGAAGCTTCACATCCATAATGAACAACAAGGATAAGAGTGGCAATTCAAATCTGCTTGAAGTACATAGGGGAGTCCCTCAGGGATCAATCTTATGTCCTTGATTTTCGTAAACGGTCTCCTTTGCACATCTTAATTTGTAGGCTGATGGTATGTACCAGTGTGTATGAGTACGAGTATATGGAGAGGATCAAATTGAAAAATTAAATAATTCCGCTGCACTTTTTTTTGACGTTCCGGACGTCCCTTTCCCAAATTGTTGAGCTTTGTCTGAAACTACATGAGCCATTGAAAAGAAAGAAAAGCTAACGCGATTGAATGAAGTGTAATTCGAAACGCTAATATTAATATTACAACTTCACGGTGAAATCGTTAAAGGCGAAACGCCGGCCGGTGAAAAGAAGAGCAATGAAGCGGGAAATAGCCAAGTAGTTGGTGGTCTCTCAAACGGAAGACGCTGCATTCAGGAATGATTTAAGCGATTGCCTCAACGGCTACGGCGAATCCTGCATATGGAGTCGGTATTAGATTTATACAGCTGTCAGCAGATGCATTGTAATAATGAGCGGTCCGCACGATCGGGACGCTTGTGGAGACGCCAGCGATTGTTCACAACACACCGGCAATTGTTTAGGTGTCAAAATGATTATCATGGCTAACTATGTGGTTAACGTGTTATGGCCATAGCCGGTACACATCGACACAAATACTACGGCGGACAAGCAGAGGCGTCGACTTATTACGTTACGTAAACGGTCCATTATTGTTATGTAAGGAACGGTACTCCGATTATTATCTCGTTATCTCGATTATTCTCAACCTTTAGTTTAACGGCTATTGAATTACCCTACCATTTAAATGATATGTCAACGTTAAATACTCAATGTAACACTGGACGATGCACAATGGATAAGCTTCATTTCAACTAAGGGACGAATTTGGAGGTAATTAAAAGATAACTATCAGAAAATCCGCAAGTGCATAATAAGCTGGTAAGTAACGAATAAAATTTACTGTTGATGATTTTATAACGGTTTACCAGCTCGTCCTTTTATGACTGCAAATTCGTGATAAACCCACTTGTACCGTACTAAAAAAACTCCGAAACGTTAATTAATTTGTAAAACTTTAGCAGAGTTAATTGATGATCTGCATGAAGTACATACTTTGAATGCGGAAAATTATCATTTTCGTCCATTACAGAAACCGAAAAGAGTTCGAGAAGAATTCGAAAAATGAACACAATTTTTATAATCGCCGGTATATTTCAGCTGATGGACGAGATAAACTGATTTTATTTTTATACGTCTGGCAAAGAATTCCGAATCATTAATTACCTGTGCTGTTAAAATCCCGGCGATTATGCTTAATACACGGATTTATCATGCGATTAAAAAAAAAGAAAAGAGCGAGGCGCTCACTATTAAGAAGAAAAAACGAGTGATAAATCTAAGTTCGGTTACTTTAATTAATCGAGTGACAAGAACGTTTCGGTAATCGTTCCGAGATTTATCCCACCGATTTAATTGCCTCCTCTCAATTTGCTTGCGCCGGCGGGTAACACCCGGGGCCAAGGAGTTCAAAGGTCATTGGGCCACGGGTTTCAACGTGACCGTTGCACGGACGTGAAACATCCAAGATTATTTTGCTTGACATCCATCCACACATTCGATCTCCAATTCCTCTTGGAACGCTCGTCATTAAACGAACGCCTCATGCAATCGTGATTATACAGTGCAAATTTATTTACTTGAAAACTACAAACGCATTCTCACAGTGGTGAACGTTCCATGCTTTATCTGACCGAGGTCGGACACGTTTAGGCACAACATACACACAATTGATTCTAAGGGAAAATTTATTGTGTGCGCTCGATTAAAATGAGGCGTAGAAAGTTATGTAAGTAACGGCATTTCACACTCGGTAAAATACACATAGAACAGTTAATTTTTATTACGGTCATTACAACACTTTCTGATCAGTGATCAGAAAATACGACTGCCTACATGCCTTGCGCATGGGGGTGTTTGATTCTGCTGTAAATATTCATGGATTTTTTAGTGAAACGGATTTGTTGTGACCATCCAAAACGAAAGGCACCAATAAATTTGAAACTAACGAAGTGTGCAAGAACATCGTCTTTAACACTGATGCACACTCATGAAGTGTTTGAAATCCAACTAGATAATTCATTAAGGCGTGCAATTGCACGGCAGAAATGAAATTAAACCGTGAAGTAATGGCCGGGATGTACGCAGTCCGTGGACATGCATCGGGGCAAAAACATTAAAACCGCAACATTTCAACCTTTGCAGAAAAGCCTCAGCGGTCGCATAAATCAAATGAGCATAGATTGAGTGGAGCTTGCAAGTAGTGCATTACATATCGGTCGTGACGCTTAAAAACTACCAGGAAACCCTATAAACAGTCGGAGAACACGCTCTGTTCTTCCATTCTCCACTTCTGTACGTACTTAATCTTGCGAACTTTGAATTCAACGTTTTTATTCTTTTTGCCTATTCTTATACCTACCATCAGTTCCGACGATTAATTGAAAGTTCTCGTGCGCTGTTTATTTCGATATCCTTATACCACCCGTTAAGTATTAACGAAACTCGAAAAAAGATTTTCAATTTAAACAATGGTCCTAAATAGGAATTGTATGCCCTATTTCCAATTAGACGATTTCCTGTAGACTATAATTTAACAAACCGTGTAAATTGTGTGTGTACAAAAAACTCTGCACTATAGTATAATGAATACGTTGTTTTGCTAACGGCTCTCGCTGTACTTTCATAAATTTCTTCTCGAACAGGAAGAAGATCCGAGCAAGAGCTTGTGGTTGTGTTCTGCTTTTTTACGCACACATGACTCCGTTTTCTAGCAAAAGCAAATGTGCGGAGAAACTGCCGATAAAATTTTAATTGCGCATTCCCACCGAGAGAAGCTTTTTTAACGGTTTCCAATTATGCGATCGATCACCATAAATTTCAGCGGAATAAAAACCGAGCGGATTTACCGCTACACGCCTCCGCTAATTAATGGCCTCAGCGACAATTGCGCTCAAATTTATTCTTCTAATTAGAGATTTCACAACCGAGAAAAAAAACTTTGTATATTTCATTTTAATTAGCGCCGTGTAACGCCGAGCGCGGTCATTTATATTTGTTTGTCGGATAATTTCACTTTATGTTGTTCTTAACAGGATCAATTGCGTTAATTCTCTGCTTACACACGACTTATCCACCATTATCCTACATTATGTGCTCACGTAAACCTGTTATAAATTATGAAAAATTATCGTTAAATAAACCGCAGTATATCATCGAATTAAACGAGATTTGATACACAACAAATTTCTAATAGAATGTTTTTAGAATCCATCGGAGAAGAATTTAATGATAAAACCGCGTAGGTTTTGCTTTAACCATTGAAAAACTATAATTGTATGAATAAAATTAGATCTGTCTTCCATACATACAGTTACAGTAGTAGGTTACATTTTAATTATTGTGTAACTGTTACATTTAAATACGCGTTAACGGTGTTTTTGTTTTGTTCTTCGTGCTTAATATAATAAGTGGTAAGACATTTTTGCATAAATTTACCTCGTACTTTCTAATTTATTCCTGTTTTTAACACAGGATGGGAGACGTAATTAAGTGCATCACGTTATTAAGAGGAAAATTTCCTAAACTTGATGCAATTTATGAACGGTTTAATTTTTTTATACTTGCGTCTCATATAAAACGTACACACAGGCACGTTCGAAATCGTTCATCGAGCTAACCTCAGCGATTCAGTTCGTCAAAGGTACCGAATCATGGTCATTTATGGTAATTGAGCCTGTAGTGTAGGTACTACATCTGAAAAAAAGAGGAGTTAGCGGAATCCGGCCTGAAACACCTGTAATAAGCCGAAAAAGAAGAACAGCAAGCAAGTAAGTACATGTGCGTCTGGCAGTGAAAAAGATTCATCGAGCCCGGACGTCGATGGACCGTGTAATAATGTAATAAATTAACACCAGTTGCTGAAGAGAGCCGAAGATTTTGATATCGCACAAAAATTGTGTGAGTTACGAGCGCAGACTGTTGGAGTAACGAACTGGATTTACTTACTTTATGCGGACGATGACTGTCCATTTTGAAGTAATAATTGTTTTTCATAAGAAGCGAACTGAAAAAGTAAATTACCAAGTCTTAGTTTTGCCTCCTAATGCAGATCCTAAAATGAAGTGAAAGCAAGTGAAGATTAAATCAATAAATTTATTATTTACTACTACACAAACTAGTTAACCAGCGGTAATACTCAGATTTAAGTAGATATGCAGAGAGATTACACAAAACACACTCCAAGGACGATCCATATAATTATGTAATCTTAAGACTCGTTTTATTTTGGATAATTGATCTCATTATTAATTCTGAAATATCTTGCTGAATCGCCACGAGTAATGATTAGATTAGACGATCTAATCTAATAAGGCAATCATTATGCAATGTACACCATGTTTACAGAATCATTAAAGCTGAAATTTGTTTTTTTTTAAGAGCGAGGAAGATAGTGAGAGCCCTTTCACGAGCCACTCATGTCTTGATTAAAGCCCCCAGTTCACGAATGCAACTCGAGATTGCAGTAGGCAAGCCTCTTTAGCTCAGTGGCAGAGCACTGGTCTTGTAAACCAGGGGTCGTGAGTTCAATCCTCACAGGAGGCATGTGTGTCACTTTTTTTATATAAATAACATGTAAGTAAACTAATGAATTTTCAACCGACAGTTTCACACTTGATTTTATTAACTTGCAGAATTTTTGGTCCAATCAAAATACTCGTGCGATTCGTTTAAGATCTCGCTTTTTTTAATGCAAGTGAGGTAGAGGACCCTTTCACGAGTCACTAATGTATCGATTTTATTTTTAAATAATTCTCACAGCCCGAGTTCACGTTTGCAACTTGTGATTGCCAGCAGGCGAGCCTCTTTAGCTCAGTGGCAGAGCACTGGTCTTGTAAACCAGGGGTCGTGAGTTCAATCCTCACAGGAGGCACGTATGTAACTTTTCTGTAAGTGAAGTAACTAACAACCGATAGTTCAACACTTGATTTTTATTAACATGAAGAATTTTTGACCCAATCAAAACACTCGTGCGATTCGTTTAAGATCTCGCTTTTTTTAATGCAAGGGAGGTAAAGAACCCTTTCACGAGCCACTCATGTGTCGATTTTATTAAATAGCTCTCGCAGCCTGAGTTCACGTTTGCATCTCGTGATTGCAGGAGGCAAGCCTCAGTGGCAGAGCACTGGTCTTGTAAACCAGGGGTCGTGAGTTCAATCCTCACAGGAGGCATGTGCGTCCTTTTTTTTGTTAACGACGTGCAAGTGGGAAGATGGATTATTTATCAAAGCTCTACCGCGCAGTTCTCGAAATTTCAAGCCCGAAACGTTAACATCCTGAGTTTCATTTCAATTAAAATTATTTTTTACGTATAAAGCAAACAATAATATGATTTTATTTGCTAAAGTATATTTATTTTAAAAATAATTTAACAGATGCAAAAGAACGAGGAATAAATTTGACATGCTTTCCTTTTGTTTATTTGTTTTGTTATTTTTTAAGTGCATTTTTTCTATATAGAAATCAGTTTGTTTTTCTGATTTACAACATTTTTTTGTTCGATAAAATAACACCTGTTACATAAGTTTTAGGAAAAATATAGAAGGGTATTATTTAAATTTAAGAGAACTTTGTTGTTAAACATAACATAAAAATCATCAATTAATCTTTTGCTGGTTGCTATATTGCTGCTAGGGGGCCTCTATCTTCAATAAGACGTAATTTTTGTCTTACATGTCGCATCAGGGTTTGGACGCTTTCTAAGTCTACTTCTCTAATTTTTTGAAGAATTCTTTGCCGCAATTGTTGTTCATTTTGGGCTTCCCAACCATTATCATACACCTTTCTTGCCAATAGGGCCCAAAAATTTTCAATTGGCCTTGCCTGAGGGACATTTGGAGAGTTATCATTTCTGGAGACATATGGCACATGGTAGGCTTCTAACCAATTTAGCGTATCTCTGGCATAATGCGATGTTGCAAGGTCAGGCCAAAACATGTAATCATCATTAGCATGATGCTGATAAAAATAATCAATTTTGATAGGCAATTTCGGATGTATACTTCAGCATTCACCATCTGGCCTACATAGGGCCTAATATACCCGCCTCAGAAATGGCGCACCACACCAAAATTTTGTCAGAAAATTTTGCATTCTTCTTGTATCTTACGTTAATAGGAGTGTCTTCAATATTATCCGTATAGAAGCCTGCATTTCCATCAAGTTCTGCATGGTCAAAGGTAAAATATTTCTCGTCGTTCATGATTATGATCCGGTTGTCGGCGAAATGACGACGTCTCAAAGCTCGGCCATCAACTAGCGATTCTGGCCAATTGTGCAGGAGTATACTTGGGGCATTTCTTGCGTTTTCTGTATTTTAGGCCTGTTCTTGCAATGTAACGAGAAATTGTAACATTTGAAACACAGAAACGACGGGAAAGCTTGCGGGTAGACACTCCAATGTAGTTTCTGGAACGGTTGACTAGTCTGTTGACTTGAACTTCAGTTAACGCATGTGGACGGCCTATTTTCGATAGGTTTATACATAGAATTCCCTCTTCGCATTCCCGAATTGTCCGATATATGGTACTTTTTGAAATATTTTGTCCGCGAAACAAGTTTCCTATATCTTATCTAGGCAGCTGTCCAACCAAGTTGTAGATGGACTTTCGCAAATCTAGCTTATACGCCATTTCGAAAATGACAAACGAGAGTGTGAAATGTTAAACAAATTGACAGAACCCCTAGCAACATGTTTCGCCATAGTTGACCTATGTCACAAAGAGCATTTAAAATTTTTCCCAAAACTTATGTAAGAGGTGTTAGTTTACTCTCTGTATTTTAGTTCAACAAGAAGAGAACGAGAACGAAACTTTCGTTGTTATTTATTTGTTCTGGCGAGCATAGCTTTAGGCTCTCGTCCTGACCGATTTCGGCTTTCGCCATCTTCAGGAGATTGTCTCCGAAAGATGGCAAAAGCCGAAACCATTCTAAATCTGTCTCCGCCAGGACATTAAATATATAACAAACGAAAGTGAATTAACTAAATAACTCGACGAAATAAGGCATCAAAATCATCCAGGAAAAAAATTATGATCGAATTTTAGAATTTGTAAGATTTTAATTGGTCTTTTATATTTTTATTAAGGTTAAGATTAAGTATACAAAAGTATAAAGTTTTATTTGAAAAAAAAAAGTCACAATCGACAAAGAAAACGAAAAGCAATAAAACTGTGCTAAATTGTACCTTATCTCTATTAAGGCCGTTTTAAACTACTCTATTTCTTATACAAGATTTGGTTCAATTTCGTTTGGAGTTTGGAGATAGAACACGTTCTGTTTTCCAGATAGTGATTGATTCGATTTAATTTTTGTTACAATTACTATACAATTTAAATTGTTTAAGAAATTGAACCAAATCTTGTGCAAGAAATAGGATAGTGCAAAACGGCCTCTACATTAGTTGAACAAGAAGTAACGCCGTTACTACGTTATAATTCAGACTGTAGAAATTTTGAAATAGGGATCAACGGCTTAGGCCCGATTTTTTCACCTCCATTTAACTTTATCTAGCGAATAATTCCCATAGTAACGATTGTGATCACAATTGTTACTATGAGAATAAACCGTCAGATAAAGTTAACTTTAGGTGAAAAAACCGGGCCTTAGAAACGGGCAGGTGTTACTTACTAAGACTTCTTGTGCATTGATCAATATTTCGTAATTAATTTATTACTTCATCAGGACCGGCTGTAAAGTACAATGAAACAAGAAAACGTGGTTACAATATTTTATAAAAAGTTAACTTACTGCGAGAGTATAGTAGAAAGCTAAGAACATTAATTATCAAAGCAATATAATGTCAGATTGAAGAATTACAAATTAAAGTCGAATTAAAAGCTTGCTTAAGAGGACATAACATAATTTTTTAAAACAAAAACCGTTAAGCAGAGGCAGACCGCCATTATTACTTAGACGTGACTAGTTACCAACCTATTGTGGGTTTCGCAGGAAATCCACAATATTAAAGTAAGCATTATTTAGGTCATTTACAGTACTATTTTTATGTACTTACATAAAAGTAAGTAAGTAAGTAAGTAAGTAAGTAAGTAAGTAAGTAAGTAAGTAAGTAAGTAAGTAAGTAAGTAAGTAAGTAAGTAAGTCATTTCTAAAAAAGTTCTGGTTCTATAGTTAGGTTCTATGTCAAGGATTTTTGCGTTATTGAAATCAAATTGGTGATTGTTGTTGAGAGCATGATGAGCTCTTTGAAGGTTCTGCAATCACTTTTATGTTTAGCGATTCTACTCTCTAACCATTGACCGGTTTGACCCATGTAACATTGGTTGTAATCAATGCAATCAATTTTGTATACCGTATTAGAGTTGAAAAAAAAATGGGGTCTTTGAGCTTGGTCTTGTAGTTTTTGAAGAGACAATATTGAAATTATCATTGCGTAAGAATGGAATAATCTTGGGGGTGATTTGTTCTATCACAGAAAGTTTTTTGTAAAAGTGAATAGCGTTTGTGTTGGGGTTCACTTGACCAATAGTGGCATCCGGTTTAGGGGGATGTTGACTAAAGTTCTGGGATAACCATTATTAGTAAAAATCGTAACCAGTTTTTTGAAATTTGCCAGTTTAAATGAAGGATGACAGATTCTGTCGATGCGGTTTCTCATTCCACGAATAGTGTTGATTTTTTGTTTAAGACAATGTTCAAAATGGAAATTGATGAATCGTCCAGAAAAGGTGGGTTTATGGTACCAGTCTACAATTACAGAGTTGTTATTAGTTCTGATTACTTTAATATCAAGGAAAGGGACACTGTTGTCAGTTTCGGTTTCAATGGTAAACTGAATATTGGTGTTAAAGTTGTTGAAAATTGTAAATTTTCATTGATTTTAATTTCAGACGGAACAGAACAAATTAGGTCATCCACACATTTAAAAATGTAGGGTGGTTAGAAAGATAAACTGGAAATACAGTTCTCTAATACAATGCGATCGAAAATGATTGAGCGTCCTTGAGAAAATGAATACCCAAAGGTGATCAAAACTACCTTCGGCCTAGAGAATTTTAGCGTTTTTGAATACTCATGGTTAGGTGACAATCAATAGCGTCCCATGTTGTGCATGGTTTGTTTATTAATTGAGTTTTCTACGAGTTTTTCTTATCGAAATTATTACATATTTTTGAAGGACGCTCAATCATTTTCGATCGCATTGTACATAATCCATAACAATTTGAGCTATGATAGGGCTTAAAGGGGACCCCATTGGTGTGCCTTATATTTAAATTTTTTATTGTAGGTACGTGAAATAACAATTAATTGTTATAAATAAATTCTTAACGCCATCTTGGGAATGTTACATTTCTTCTTAATATCATCCCAGTTGTTAGAAATGATTTCCAGAGATAGTTCGAGGGGAATGTTTGTGATATCAAGTGATATCAATTGTTGATTGTCTGGAAGATTAAAATTCTGAATGATTTCACCTCAGGAAAAATGACGCATTTCTCTCCTTCGATGTACTTCGATATACTTACCGAGTGATTTTTTAAATTTTTTATCAATTCTTGCCATAAAATCTGGAAGGCATGTCTTACCTGAAATGAATAGTACGTCATTGCACTCCTTGTTGCTATTTTACTAGCTAAGACATGACGTCCAAATTGCATGGCAAGAGTTGATAAAAAAATTTAAAAAATCGCCTGGTACTATTTTATTCAAGGTCGGAAATAGAAGAATTACAAGAATTCAAACTTTTATTAATAGAAATAAAAATTGTAATGAATCCGAGTATCACTTTTGACAATTCAATTAATTTCGGAAATTAACGTTCATTATTTGATAACCTAAATTTACAATTAAAACAAATTTACTTTTATTATTTGAAAGAAATGAAAAAGAAGTGACAAGTACTGCACAAAAATGACGCATCCCTTTACTCCCTAGAGAGTAAATATATTATTTCTGTTACGATTTGAATGTCATTGAAACAGCTGTCTGCCTGTCTGCTCCCGGTCGTGAATAAAATCTATTTTAAGGTTGCCCCAAATAAAGGACAAACCCAACTAAAGAAAAAACTAAAAGCAATAAGTGCGTAAGTATTTCGACTCAAAAATTATTGCTATGCAATTCAAAATCGTTATATTCTGAAAACATAAAAATAATAAAAAAGTACATAACATAGATATGTTACAAAAATTTAATTTGTAGAAAAGATTTCGTGAAATAATAATAATAATAATAATAATAATTTTATTCAGTCCCAGTGCATATAATAAAATATGAATGGACGAGTCGATGGGTACGAGCTTAAAACTAACTAACTAAAACTAACTAAACTTAAAACAAGAAAAGAAAAAGGTACAAATATCGTTAATTCTCCTGGCTATTACATCTAGACAAAAATTCCTCTATTGTATATAAAGTTTTGCTTAAAAGAAAAACTCGTAATTTATTTTTGTCCGTGTATAAATTTCTTTGAAGCTCAAAGCAAGTAAAAAAGATGAAAAATAGTTTCTTCTGACTTCTAAAATGTATGGACAATTATTTAACAAATTCGTAACATAACTATTCGGTCACGATTTTGAAATAAATCTTTCGTTGTATCGACGTTGACGATTTTCTCGATTTTTTTTAATCTTGAGGAACGTCGGTTACAGGTGGACTTAAAAAGTGTTCATAGAATTATAGTCGTCCCAGTTTGGTAGCGGTTTTATGGCCTTGTCAAAAAAAAGCGACAGAAAGGCGACCGCAGGCAGGTCTCTTTGAAGCTGTTTTTTATAGCAAGATCATAAAACCGATACAAAACTTGGACGACTATATCACAAATTTGCTATGCCCATTTTCAACAGGTAAGAAACTACTTATTTATGAACAATTAAGGGAACAACTAATTCATTAAATTCGTAGGCATAACTAATAATGATTTTCTACGGGAACTCAAAACTAAATGCAGTATCTTAAAAAATTGTAATACTCTTACGTGCAAAGAACTTGAACTTGCCATGATTGTTTTTCTTTTATACCCGCTTTAGAAGACGAGAGATATCTTAATAAATTTGGCTTCATGTTAATGGTTATTAAATGATCTTTCAAACAACATCTAATGTTAATCTAATATTTAGCTTTAATAAAAAAAAAGAAAACAATCAAAGGCAAAAATGTGAAGTAGGTCGATTTCTTTGCACGTTAGTGTATTTTAGGATACTTATAAATTAAAAAAATTTAAAAAAACTTAATGGTAAACAACGAGACATTCAATTTATGTATTTTTATTTATTTTGTTGTTCCTTTCGTCTTCCTTGTTCTGGAGAACATTCATCTCGACCGATTCCGACTTTCGCCATTTTCAAAAGACTCGGAAAGTGTTAGAATTAAGAAAACGAAGGAAATACAGTATACAAATGTACAGTGACGATCACACAAATGTCAAAGGACATGTAGCCCTCTCAGAAGTGCTAACACGAACTTAAAGTTGCCAATAACTTCATAATTTTTTTCTATGCAAACCCTCCAATATTTCTTTTCGTTTGCCCATTTATTTTTAGCATTAAACAATACGTTTTCAGCTGATAAACGCCTCAACGTCGCAGCTTAAGAAATTATTAAGAAGTAAAGAAGTTTCTATTTTCCTTATCATTTTTTACTTTTATATTTATATTACTTATGTTTTATATTATTTAATATTTCTACCCAGCTTACCATCCATGAACAGTATGTTTCTGTCAGACCTTATTCTTCGTCCTCTTATTTTTTTAGTGGCAAGTTTAAAAATTTTAGGAATTTATAAAAATAATCAATGAATAGTAGTGACGATGCTTGCATGTTTTGTAAAAGAGAATTCATAAATGGTAGTCTAGATCATTTCCTGGAAAACCAGTACTGAAGCAATAAGTAAAAGTACAAAAAGACGACGTGCATTAGAAACACCACGAAATAAGATTAAAGAAATATTAAACGCTGCAAAACCTTTATAAATGTCAAACGCAACATTGCTTGCGGTCTTGCGTTCGCGAACCGTTTAAGATTTTATTGTTTTATTGAACAACACCTCACCGCAAAGTTTTTGCCGGGAATCTGCTACGCCCCGGACTAAAACAAACACCCGAGTGCGCAAGAAGTAATGAACGAGTAACGGGGCAAAAATTCAATTTGTGGTGAATTAATAAAAAGAAATTAAGAAATAAATAACGTCTTATTAAAAGGCAATATTGTTGTATCGCATGCAAAGTAAAGATGCTTCGGTCTTGCTCGAAGGATAACCTCGAATTACGGTAATGACGGCTCTGAATTTATCGGTTATGCAATGAGCTGGTAATGCTTAATTAAAAACGGCTCCGCAATTCCAAAAACAGTATCAGGAGGAAACTAATTCCCTGTAATTACAGGGGGTATTGCAATCGTACTGTCGGACCAACTGCACGACAATCGTGATTCCGTTAATAATTAAAACAAACGCGATTGCTGTCCCGGACTGATCCTATCTATACATTCTTCAATTGCACTGTCAGTTTGTGTGAAAACAGTTATTTGTTCTGGAGGTAGATTACTAAAACGCAAACAATGTAATAAACAGAAACGAAGAAAACAAAGCATCAACGTAAATTCATAGTTTTCAACAAGGTTTTGGTTCTTCGTTACGAAATTACTTCTCTACTGTGATTGAAACTGAATCAATTTATTCAATGTACCTCTATTTATAGAGGATGAGGATGGGGGAGTATGTCAGAACGAACGTAATTGGCCCGGAGAGGCGTGACGTGTGACCAATGACCTGTATCGCTCGCAATTAATTTGAGAATCCCGGTTTCTAATTTATTTTACACGAACCGAAAACTAAATTCTGTTTATTGAATTAAACATTTCCATTTTCGCATTACCAGGAAACATCTTATTGGCCACTCGACATGCTTCACTGGTCCAATCATCACTCTTAGCGACACCCCAACCTCACTTACGTATAAATAGAATTACACTAAACTCATTATGTTCAGTTCTGACGAAGCTTTGGAAGATTTTAACGAATAGATTAGACAAAACTCTAGCCGTAACAAATTCTTCTGAAAGTTTTATTTGTCATCAGCTCAAACTAGTCTCTGTACATCTAGGCCAAGATTCAATAGAAGTTTCGTTACTGTTGTGTCGTGTGAAAGAAAAATTAGGCTCCTAGGACATTAATGTATTTAGCATCAGCGTAGCAAATGCGTACCTAATGTGAGGATGTGGAAGAACGGTCGTTGTTTGCTCGTAAAATTCCAAAAAAGAAACACCGTCGTAAATTCATTTCGCCGTTCAAGAACCTCGCTCTGGTTTAACTTTTGGTCCCAAATTTGTGCGAAACTAACTGTGATCTCCACTTTGAGTTTGTAGAGCATTAAATTTTCTTCGCCATTAACGCACTTAATGTAAGCATGTGTATAAGAAGTTATTACTCGCTGGTAAGTTCCAGAAAGAAATCCGCCGTCGTAAATTAATTTCGCCATTCTTATTAGACGTCACATTAGAACGTTCCGCTGTGCAAGAATTAATATTAATCACATTTTGATATACATCGTGCACATGCAGCGTATTTGCTCATAATTAGCACCATGGTGCGATGGGATGCGTGTTCGCGGATGAGCAGGTCTTCGAGCAAGCTGCAGCATGGAGGCCAGCACGCAAGAGGGTCATAGGTCCTTTGGAACCGCTCCGCCGCGGTCACTTCCGCGTCTCCTAATGATCCCGGGTACTTCGCACTTCGTTTCGCCTTATTTTTCTCTTATTACCCGAAGCATTAATAATAATGGATGGCTAGAGAAGTGGCCCGCTCCGCTTACGAATGTCCATTAATCAAGCGCGATTTCAATTTTTGCTCGCGCGTTGTTTATGTGTGTGTGTGTTTAATTACCCATATAAAAAAAAGAACACAATGCGTCGAGCACAAAAGAGAAACTTAAATATCACACGCCTTAATTAATTTTTGTTAATTGCCTACCTTTCTTTGTGCCAACCTAATAGGTACATACAAATTCGTTTTATTTAATTAGGAAACGCTAATGAATAAATGCATACAACTTTGGTGATGGTAATGATCGTGCTCTTCAGTAACATGTAATTAAAAGTTTCAGCTTTAAAATTAATTAATTCAACTTAACCAGAACGTCCTTAACAGTCGTCATCAAATTATTATTGGTGTGCGACAAAAAAAAGGTGCAAGGGAAGAAGAAATACCAATCACCAAATTGATTGCCAAGGCAACAAGTGGGGAAAGCGTAGTTGAATCAAGTTGGAATAATCTGTGGAAACGAATGGAGAGATAAAGAAGACGAACAGAAAGAGATGGTAGAGACACTAAGGTGTCGAAAAAGGAAGAAGAGGGAGAAAGAAGAGAAGTCATTGGAAATGTGAAGATTTCGTTTAGAAAGAAAGGTTTGTCCATTCAAAAGGCTTCGAATTTTGAAACTGCTTTCTTTCATGCTGACTTGCATGCAGATGATGACATTCAAAGAGGGTTTCACATAGAATTTTCCCGGTTCTCTTAACACTTACAAAAATTTCATTCATCTTTTGCAATCCTCCCAAAATTTTTGTAGTTAATAAACTTTCTTTTTATTTCTTGCTAAGAGACGCATTCATGGACAAGTGACTCGATTGTTGAGTGTCCGTTCGAGATGCCAACAAATTTAAATTCAGAAAATAATTAACCCCTAATACCCCTAGTTAAAGAAATCAAAAACCCTTGCCATCCGTTCCTTCTTTTTCTTCTCCTTGTATACATCAACTGGGGGAGTAGGCAGAAGCAGCAACAGCAGATCTAGAAAAACGTGTTTGGATCGAATGAAAAGGGACGAGAGAAAGATTTAGAAGGACATGAGGGATTGAATTGGGGAGAAGAAATAATGAACCATAAAGCAAGAAGCAGGAAGCACTCAAAAGAAAAAGAACAAGAAACAACGATGGCATACGAATGAGTAATATTGTCATGAAGGGCCAATCGAAATGCCCAGAGAAAATGGAAAGAGATATGTATAAGAATGCAAATCATGATTAATATGATAAGAACCAATAGAAATGAAGATGGCACGAGACAGCAACAGACAGACAGATCCTAAATCGACTTTAAATTTAACTTAACTAAGAGCTGCAATTATAAAAAAAATTCTGTAACCTTTTGCAACACTGTGAGAAACAGAAACGTCTGTCCAATGCAGAAGTCAAATTAATAAAATTAATTACATAATTCGTTCTTAATGGCCATCAACAATAGAGTGTGACCAAAAAAAATTGCAAGGGAAGAAGGAGTGTAGCTTCTGGGATACCGAATTATGTATCTTCTGGCCTTAAAATGTGCACATCGTTGATGAACTTAATGGTAACTTTGGAAGCCTTGTTTAAGGTTGACAGGGCTTGAAAGGAGGAAGGTTTTTCAAAGTCTGGACCAGTGCTGGAATGTTGACTGTCAATGATGTAATGGCGCTGGTCTAATGATCGTTGGAAGTCTCGATGAGAATCATCAGGGTTTGGAAGAAGCTAATTGTGAGATGTGCAACGGGGTTGGAAGGTGGTGGCGAGGACCAAGCTTACATTTCCTATGATGTGTGATTTTGTGAGTGATTTTCCTAGGGCTGAGTTATGTTCTTAATGGTCTTTTTTGGCTTTGCCGTTTTTTTCATGAATACAGCGACAATCGAATCTGCCATATTTACCTCAAACCAAAAAAGGAAGTAGTCAGCGCCTGCTTCCTTCAATTTTTGATCGACATTTCGCTTATGTAGACTTATTGTAAATTGCCCCAGACGTCTACTTCCTTAACAGTGTCTTGTGAACAAGCTCTATTGATGACATTTGAGCTAAGACATGTAAACCTTGATTTTTCTTTCTTTCTTTTTCTTTTGCTTGAAACCAGCCTTAGAGAATTTGAAATAGAATCAAGAAAGAATGGTTAGGTTCTTACAGAGTTCTAGCAAGAAATCTTACTGATGACATGCAAACGAAACCGTGATTTTAAAAAGGAAATTAACCCATTAATGGGTTACGAAACAAGCAATGATTTTGTGTCTATCGATTTAACGTTAATTACATTCAAGTTAATGTAATAAGTGCGCTGTTACTGGGAAAATCGCATCTATAATTAATACCCAGCGGCTCTCTTTAGTTTTATTAATAAACGTAAGGATGCGATAATATCTAATTAAGTTGTTCCTTGTTTTTACACTTTATCTTCTTCAGTTCTTGGGAAGGCTGAAGGATTTAAGAAGACTATAGGAGGTCAGGCTCTTATGGACTGACAACGAACGGAAATTCTTCTGCATTTATCTCGATCTCAGCGTTAAAAAGAAGATTAATAATTTCTATTTAATTAGCTGAAAAATATTAATCATAATTTAATGTTAATACGTCTCACGTCAGCGCTTCGAGTGTGTTGGGGGGCTATCAAAGAAAAAAAAAGACGAAAGAGTTAACCTCGTCGTGTCGAAGGCACGGATTTCGGGAAATCCAATTAAAATAATAGTTTCTCGGTTTACGTTTCGTAACGAATTATGCAGTTGATTAATAGCCGACACGTATGGGCAGTTCCGAACGATCGCTAATTACTGCTAGATTAAGGATTACGGACACGTAAGAATGGCCCCATTCCCGTCCTGCCCACTAAATCGGAACACCTGCCCATACTACCGCCGGAGAATTATATGCATATTAATCTCGAGATCTTGTATTTTCGTTAGACAATGGCGGATGTATTCGTCTTGCCGTTCGGTTAAAGTAGTGAAGATTTCGAAGATTACGGGCGTCTTGTGGCGCCAACACAGCTCATAACGACGCACCTTTCTGTCTCGTAATTTATAATGGTATATTACGTCAATGTTCTCATTGTTATTAATTCAATTTAAATGTGCTCGGTGTCGGGTGTCAAATTTACGGACGTCAGTACCAATTGTGGTAGTACATTTATTATGTAGGCAATGCGTCTTCAGGACGAATAGGCAACGAAACGTCCGGAACATTTAAGGACTACTGCGGTGATATGTTACAACGCCTCTTTTCTTTCGCTCAGTTTTAAATGAAGTGTGATCCCTTTCAGTTTCCTTAATATGGTGTACCTCTAGTTCCTCTTTACGAAGCTTTTACATCTCATTTTTGCTAGTGTTAGCGATGTACCCAAACAGATTAGGCAATCGTTCCTTTTCTAATTTAAAGAACCTGAGTCGAGTTAACATTTTGATTTGATTAAAAGCTTGAGCTTGAAATAAATAAAATGTAAGGCAACCGTTCTTTTCATTTGACACATAAAAATAATAGTTACAAGATGCATGTTACATGAAATAAATTAGGCACCGGACTTATTACGTTCGAAATAAATTCATAATCGTAAAAAGTCGCCTTATCTCCACGGAAAACAAACGACAATCACGTATTCGAATGAGTTCCAAAACTTCTGTCGACATTTGTTCCAGTCGCATTCCCGCAGTTCCGCGCTAGATTCTTACATTTATTTATATCGCTACCATATTCGTGGTCGCCTTGAACTCCGAAAAATTTGTCGCCCGTCCACGTTTTACGTAAGAAATCATTTTTGCTCTGCTCGGCCATGTTATGATTCAGTGGAATATGACGGTACCTACCGTTATGGAGCGAGTTCGAGGAGTGGAACAGATCGATGTTTTATTAGCGAGTTAGGCGGCGAATTAGAGTTCTTCTGTGAGGAGTTACGAGGTGAATTCTGTGCTTGCAAATGAAAGAACATTGCGATTTAGACCTGTTTCATGCTGGATAATTACTACAAGCGTGGCCCTTGCAGTAAACTAAAGTGTACATGAAAAGTAACGCAATTAACGTTAACGCAGAATCCAAGAAACTTAAAGGAGAAAATAAAAAAAAATTATGTTTCTGTATGCCAATTTAAGTCACAGACGAACAATTATTTAAAGAGCTCATTGATACTTTCCCAGAACAGTTTGGAACTTGCGACTTGACCTGTGCCTCACGTATTTTTATTTAAAACACTCTTCTCTTCTAACGTGTTTGCTGTGAAATAAACTCGGCTACTTTTCCGACTTAATTATTTTAATCTAGATTTAAAGCTGCTGTCTAGACCAGTTTAAGTAAAGGAAAAGTGTAGTTTAACGTTCTGTATACAGAGGCAGAGATGGATGGAGGGTCCCAGGTGGTAACTTGCGCACCGTAGAACTTGTTCATCTCTGACAGTCGCACTATTTTGTCACAGCCTTCGATGAAGACGTAACTACTTTGGTTTTCTCACGAGGAAAACGCAGCGCAACGTTCAAGGATAGCTAAAATTTGGTCCAAATAAGGAGAGGTTTGTAATTAATCTGAACAAAGCGCACCGAGCTGAACAATTAACCTTGTTTTGGACGGCCGAAAAAATATGGAACTAATTTCGGACACGCATTGCATCCTGCTTGGCAAATAATATCGGCCGTTTGGTTCTCAGATGGTGAGCAAGTAATTGTAATATCGGTGGGCGTGATGTTTGATGAATTATGATTGGGAGCGTTCACTACTTTCTAATTGGACCATGTTGTTACACAACAGTAGTTATCCAGGTATTTGTTTGTTACTGAAAATCCAGCGAATATAATGGCCTTCGTTGTTAAACGTTGCACGAAAGGATCTAATCCTTGTAATAAATAAACGAGAAAAAAATAATCCTCATTCAAATATTTTGGACATTTCTGGAAATTTTACATATTTTTCAATAATTGAATAGCATTACGAATTAGATTTGTATTCAAAGAAGATGAAAACATAATGGCGCTATTTAATAAAAAAATCCTAAACGTAGATCCCGTTAGAAAAGGTGACATTTAAGGAGGCAATTAACTTCTTAATAAATCGTCGACGTGCTTCTTAAATGTACCAATTTTTTTTTTTTAATATGTTTTAAACTAAAATAATTATTTACGCCTATTTATTTTCGATTACCGAAGCAAACTGCCACTATAATAAATTAATACACTCATTATAAACTTTTATAATTGGCTTTCCACATGTACACATTTTATTTAACGCGCATTTAATAAATTATAATTAGCTTCACCGCGTAATAAGGATTAATATCCAGTTAGCGTCTCCTTTTTCTCAACATGAAGATCCTTCTAACCGCTTTAATTCCGGAAACGAGATGTTCAATTCGTAAACAAGCCGGGCACTAAATCATCATTAAATAATTTATTCCAAACACGCATCAATTCGTTCGAAATTAAATTTAGAAATTATCTAATTCCGGGCGGTGGAAACTAATAGGATTTGTGCTCTGCCCATGAATTATGGGCCCAGGCTACTCCGCCATAGAAATGATTTGTCTTTTCACAAATTTGTTTAAATAGCTTCGCGTGTGTATCGCACGAAGCGTTGCGCATGTTTTATGGCAGTCGACGAAATTAATTTTTCCTGTTTCCCGTTTAATTAAAACCAATGTTTATCGTGGAGGAAATTAAGTCACATTAAAAACGGCGGGGACTCTCCCCAGAACTTATTTATTAATTTCAGAAAACGTCCTTGTAAACTGATTTTAAAAAAACGTAGATGCGGACCAAAACGAGTTCTAAAAGAATTCTATTTTTTATAGTACAATTTGATTCGCGAAAAAATCCATTTTAGTAAACTTCTATACATACATTCTTGATAGTGCAACTAAATAAACTGCGAAACATTTCGCTCGCTTTCAGAATTAAAGTAAATTAATCAAAATTATTATAAAAACTGTATCTGCGGTATTTTCTCACAGAAGATGAACTGCAATAGCAATTTCAAGCTCGGGTAACACGCCTTGGCACGACTTAAATGTGAAAGGAGTCGGCAACACATCCAGGAGCATAGAGCCCGACCTGAAACAACAATGGGTGGCGCTTACCAGGGCCGACGCTCTCGAAGCTTTCACTCCCTCGGAATCGAAACGTCGAAATTAAATCCCTCATGACCACACCGCAAATAATTGCGGCCGTTATTTACGCAAGAGGTAACCGATCGGAAAGAACAGAGGCCGATTTCGTTTGCAACAATCCACTCCATTGTGCCACACTCCGCGATTGGCCGGTGCTTTTTACGTTCTTCGATTCCAATCACGATGAATCTTAGAAAATATTACGCAAGAGCAAACCTAGGATGGCATGGTGCACGGCGTTAACAAATTATGTTCAAGAAGTTCTATTTTGGCAATGAATTTAAACCTAATCCGGTTAATAATTTATTGAGGTTTTTTGTGTAAATTTATACGTATGCGTGATAGGTCGAAATATTAAGCTGGTTTATTTATAGTCACCGGGCGAAATAGTTTTGAATACAGAAGGTGAAAATAATCATCGTGAATGATTTATTATCGCACTCATAAGCTAAAAAACTATAAACTATAATAACATAGCAATAAATATGTTAATTAATTTGCAAACAATTTCTTGATAATTCGTTTATACTGATCATATTACAGTTTTTTCCTTTTGTTTATGCGTGTCTTTTGAATGTCGTTACTAACAAGGAAAGGCTGATACATTTTTTATCTTAAAGACTTGTAGCACTGACAGCTGTCCAATTATTTATTTGTGTAAAAGAACCCTCTAACACTACATCACTTCTTAAGTTTTTTTTTTTTTTTTTCAAATCATTAGGAATATATGTTTTTAAAACTTATTTATTTCGTTATTGTGACATTCAACAACGCCATCTGTTGAAACTTGCCGATAGTCTTATTTTCATTTGTTTCTACGAGGGTGATTCACTAATTATTGTCGGGTTATATTGAAAAACCACCATCCATTGAGCAAAGTTTCAACGGACAGTCATTTTTGAACAGTAACAAAAAATTACTTGCATTGTTGTAAGACGTTCACCTGCACCTTCTGTTTAAAAAGTTTTTTTCTTCGTTTACTTTTACCGGGGTGGTTCACAGGAGCTGTTCCCCGCGATGCGGAAGATCAATAAGAAAAAGTCACTTGTCAGTAAAGGAAGAAATGAATTGTATTTGCAGTTTTCTTTAAAATCTGTTGATCATGTGGAAGGCAAATAATTCTTTGTTTACAATTATTTCTTTTTTTAATTTATGTGTCCGAGTCTGAATTATGCTCTAAAATCGATTGTCTTTTATTTTTATATTTTTTAATGTTATTATGTATACATATACACATATTGGAAAAGTCTAGAGATATTTTTGAAAAACCATAAAAATAAATTGTGTATGGTTTACACTGAACATTTAACGCATTTATACGAGGAGCGTTCAAATATGAGTGAGAATTTAGTTGCCTTGAGCATAGAAAACAATGTATGGACACAAGCGCTCTGGGTCATGTTTTGGCATATTCCAACTTATCATTAGCAATAATCAAATTCTTCTCATTTACGCCTGCCAATAATAAATTAGCATCTCAGAGAAAAAGTACCGTGTTGCACAACACATAATCTTTAAATTTTTAGTGAATGTTTTATCATCTGAAATCTTTACAAGACTTCAAGACCAGTTAGAGGATGAATGTATGCCCAAAGAATGGGTGTTTGATTGCGGGAAAAAAATTCGAGAAGATCGAGAACCGCGTAGGAAACATATCCCCTGTGAGACGACCGAAAACGTCCTTAACTCCTGACAATGTTGAGGCGATTGATCAATTTATTCGAGTTGATCATTGGATAACTGTGAGAGAATTGTCAGAAGAGGTTGTTATAGCTGTGGGAAGTCATTTGCTTTCACCGTTGAAACAGTTTTTAAGTGGCCATAAATTTAGGGATAACAGAGAACTCATTACAACTGTGCAAATCTGGATACGCACGCAAACAAAAACCTTCTTCGAAAATAGTATATGTAAGCTTCCAGAACGTTGTCGCAAGTGTATTGCAGTCGAGGGGGACTACGTTGAAAAATAGTATGTAACACGTTTTTGTTTCATTGATAATAAAGACGTTTTAAACTCATTCTCACTCATATTTGAACGCTCCTCGTATATTAAAATGTTCAAAGTCCAACATTTTTTTTTGAAAGCACGTATAAGAAATAACAGCACTATTGGTAAACACGATACTTAACAAAAATGAATTCTTGTGCTCCCTTAAATTGTTCGATTTCTACCAGGTGTTACTTAGTAACCATTGTTCTTTTTTAATAATATCGTGTTTGACAATGGAACGACAGCATTTATCATCAGCTGATATGAATAGAGCGGTAGGTCTTCTCCAAGCTGGCCTGAGACAAATCGAAGTCGTTGGGCAAATAGGTATTTCCCAAAGTGTCATCAGTCAATTATGGAGTCGTTTTAGGGAAACTGGCACTCCAGCCGAACAACATCCAGGACGTGGACGGTCTACGACAACAGATTTTTGGTTCTAACTGCTAGGATAACTGCGCATAATTAACCTTTAGCCGTGATACAGTAAGAAATCGTCTTGATGAAGCCAATCTTCATTCTCGGCGACCACTCACATGTCATCTTTGTCTAGAGGCAATCGCGGAGCAAGATTAAATTGACGTCAAAATTTTCAAAACTGGGATCAAAATGATTGGGCTACAGTCTTGTTCCACTGATATGCCCAGATTTGGATTTCATCCAGACTGTCGTCGGATAAGGATGTGGAGACGATCCGGAAATGTGGAACGTTTGAGGCACGCTCAGGAAGTACGCACTTATAGAGGTGGTACTGTAATGTTGTTGGCCGGAATAATTATTGGCGGTAGAACGGAGCTCGTTTTCCCGAATGGTTTCCTGAGAGTTCAGCAATATTTGGATAACATTCTTCAACGCATTGTGCGTCCATTTACTGGTACTATTGGTGAAAATTTCCGTTTTATGCATAGGACAATGCTCGTCTACATGTCGCACGATTGTAAAGAATTGGTTAAACAATGAGGGAATTCAAGCATTGCAATGGCCAACACAACCCCCGGACCTAAATCCAATAGAGCATGTGTGGGACATGCTTCAAAGAAGGATTGCTCCGCGTATGGGTGATATCCATAATGGATTTAGATTCCGGAAGCTTTTGACAGAAGAATGGGCAAGTTTACCTCGTTTAAGACGATATTGACAATGTATTTCTTTCCATGAACAACAGATGTCGAGCAGGCAGACCTATGGTTTAAACTATTCTTATTTTTTGCAATGTAAATCATTTCAAGAATATTTCTTTTTAATTGACCTTTTCTTTGTGGAATATTGTAACATTTTGAAGATCTGGGGAGTGGTTGCTTGTTAAAACATGATTCGATAAGGCTGTGTTGTCAACATTTTATTTTCTGATGTTATATTGATGACTGCTACATAAGCGATTCTTCAAATAATTTTTACTTTGACCCATACAAGGTTTGTCACAGTCTCTATAATTTATCTTGTAAATTAAATTTGAATTTAATTTTTTTTTTTTTGAACAATGTCTTTGGTACTTTTATGAAAATTACATTTAAAGTTTGTTGTTAAAGTTTTATCTTATGTGGTTTCAATATGTATGGTTTCAATACTCTATGAATTTCTTCTGAGAAATTTGGGATGTAAATGAATTTGAAATATTTGTTATTATTTGTCGTACCTTGATCAGAGTGCGTATTTTCGTATGCGTATGCGAGTTTTTAATTTTTTTATACCGGTTTTTAACAACATTCTCGATTAAACCTTTTGGATAATCATTAGCTATTAAAATCGATTTTACTATACTAATGTTAGTCTGATCCATTTTGGATTCGAGGCCGCAGCCTTATACTGACATTTTGTTAATGTCGTCTGATTATTCTTATATATTTCAATCTGATGATGTATTTCGTCAGTAAGTAATATTTCTCTGTCAATCAAGTTATTGATCACACTATTTTTTTGATTTTTTGGATGATTAGAGTTATAGTTCAAATAACGTCCTGACCAAGTATTTTTTTTCTGAATTAATGAATTAATTAATTAATTGTTAATTTTCCAATGTTATTTTTAGAGATCATGACATCCAAAAAGTTTAACGATATCATCTTAATCATTTAAAAAAATTATAATCTATTAAATTGTGTTGTAAAATCAATTGTCTTTTTTTATTATCTTTAAAATTTAATAATGTTGTTTTCCTTGATTTCTTAACGTTCTTTTCACTTTAAAAAAATGATCCAAATTAAATTAAATTGTGTTGTTAAATCAACTGCTTTTAGTTCTTATTAGTTTTTAAATTTTATTTCGTACTGCTACTCGTCCCAGAAGGGTTCGCGCAACAACCACTTGTGCGTGGCGGGTAATATCCTAATGTCCGATTTCTTCATCGCCTTATCTTAAGGTTAAATTTATCTGTCAGTTAGAATGTGACACACAGTATGCGTGCGGCCAACTGCACATTCCAACTGTTAGATAAATTAACCTTAGGTTAAACGCGATGAAGAAATCGGCCATAAGGGGAATTCGGTCGAGCCGGTCGGACCTACCTGTGTGGCTCTCTTTTGGAGGGATTCGCTGCCGTCCCAATAGCTCAGCGAAGACGGCCGTGCAGTGCGATAATTAAGACGCGCAAGTGTCAGCCCGTACAAGGGGGGAACGATCCCGAAATTACAATTTATTAGGGCGCCACCTAGCCGAAATGCAGCGATCCCCAAGGTCATGAACCGACACTAGGAGAGGGTCCAAAATATAACACTGGGTATAGCTCCAACGCCAAATGGCTCGCCAGAAGGGCAAAGCAGAACGAAAACAACCCCAAACCCCACCAAGGTGAAAGAAAACCCCAGCGTAAAAAGTTAACAATCAGTATATTAACAAAAAAGAACGAGGGAACACGCAATATGTGAGCAGCGCTCAAGATTCAGTGTGTCAAACGCAACGAAAATCTTAAATTAAATTATATAAAAGAGCAAAACGTTTAAAGAGCGTAACATAAAAAAACTAGAAAGCCTTTAATGCACAGGCAAATTATGTACAAAACAATTATGTAAACAAGCAATGAATAAACCGCACGCGTCCGGGCCCATTCGTGGCGTTCACAAAATTACCCAAACGGGTGTTAACTACGAATAAAAATTAAATTTCAAAAATTAGCAACAAAACCAAGTAAAAGTAAATATGACAGAATGACATAAGATAAAAGAGGTCACGCCTCTTACGAATTAATTAATTAAACTTTTAAATTGAGTAAATACAAAACAAAGGTGATACCAATCGCGAACAGAAAAAGAAAACTAGAGCGACCGCTAGCGAAGCACACAAGCACTGCAGAACGCCAGGTCGAAGTTTCGTCGCCCCCAAGTCGCAGACGGCGAAGTGACAAAGACCAAGAGAAAAAATAATAATAATTGAGTTTACGATACCTCTTCTCCCTTCGGTCAGGCAGTCGGCAGATCGGGTAGGGCGTCAACGGGGGGTGGTCGAGTGTGGCTATCCAACCCCAAAAGTCGGTCCGATTCTAGCGGTAGGACACGTACAAAAGGGGGGTCAGAAGCTCCCAGCCGTTCAGGGGCCCAAAGAGGTCCGCGTGGTGATTTAAAAATCTGTAGTCAATCACGTGTTTGGTGAAATGGCGGCCTCGTACCACTTGCTGTTAAAAGGAAATAAAAAAAAACATCGCAATAGAAACGCTAACACAAAATACCGAGCTACGAATTCCACAAACGAAAATAGACAACAGCAACTTACCTCGCATGAAAATACGAGCCGAGAAAATAACGATGGAGAAGCCTGTTTACGGAGTGCCGAAAAATTCGGTGTTCGATGAAATCAAATCCGCATAAGGGAGGGGCTTCAAATCTATCGACAGCCCATTAACATCCGTGGACAAAATCCTCTAACGAGACTCCAAACGGAAAACGAAATTCACAATTCACCTAAGGAGACATCCCTGCGGAGTTGAATACACGCGGCACAAATGAAATCATGGCCAACGACCAAATATGGCTCCCCACAAGCTGCCGGAAATGTGACGTCAGAACGAAAATTTCTAGAAGGAATCAGGTAACCAACCGAAAATCATACAACATAACTAAACTCTCTACAAGAAAATCGACAGAAAATCCGTTCCTAGGTGAGAAAGGGGAATGCAACAAAATAAATTTTTAACGAGGAAACTCCGTACTTCGTGCGAGAGAAAGAATACGACCGACACGTCTAATAAGCACGTCGGTAATTCGACGGTTGGCAACCCTGCCTAGTCTTGCGTTGTCAAAACCAAATGTAAACAAACGCTCGCCGAAAACAACTGGGCCCCAAATACCGTAAGGAAACGGACACGAGGTCCGCACAGCGATGTATCCAGCGTACATCAGAAGGCAAACCAAGGTAGGTGGACAGAAAGCCGAAATACGTGCTTCGCGAAATAACAAACGGAGATAAATAATAAAAAAAAATAACCGTAACAGTACTTTTATTCTTTCGTTTCCTATTTTCTCATCGTTCTTTTCACTTAAAAAAATATTCATCTATTAAATTGTGTTGTAAAATCAACTTTCTTAAATTTTTTCCCGAATCTAGTAATAAATTGGAGGATTTTCTATGTTGGATTCTATGTTCTATGTTGAGATTTTTCTGCTTTTTACGCGTTGGCAACACTACTTGCACTACTTAGCAAAAGTGTTTGAAAACATGAAGCGCAGAGTACGTTTGTGCATTCAAGCTGAAGGACAGTATTTTCAGCATCTGCTTTAAACCTTAGTGTTTTTTTTTATTTACATAATCATTTGAATTGTACTATAGAATTGGCCGTCTTTTGTTTGTTTTCTTTAACCTTATGTATTTTTAATGAACTTTTACGTTTTCTTTTTAAATTTATTCCTGAATCTAATAAGAAATTATATGTTGAAAAGGGTACTTTTAACAACTCTTGAAAGATGTCTGCTTTTTACGCGTTGGCAATACTACTTAGCAAAAGTGTTTGAAAATCTGAAGCGCAGGGTACGTTTGTGCAGTCAAGCTCAAGCACAGCATTTTCAGCATCTACTTTAAGCTTTAATGCTGTTACTTTGCACACTTTTTTCACAATATCATGGTGAGATAAATATGACAACTGTCCTCTCACTCTTGTATCATGTGTCGACAACTTTATAAAAAAATCACAGCTTACTTTAATCGGGAATTCATTTAAAGGCAAGGTAACATATAACTCGTGTCTAAATAAAAACCTGGTCAAGTAGGCTACTTTTAGTAATTCTGCTATGTAAATTCAATGGATAAATTCTCGATCACAACCCACTTGACCAGGTTTTATTTAGACACTTGTTATTATGTCCAAATAAATTTCTGATAAAGGTAGGCCATGGAAGATAAATTATTACATTATTTACATTAAAATATTGTCCAGTTCTTGAGTAGTTAAGTAAAATTGAAGTTTAATTGGCCACATCTTACAGCTTGATATGTTACTAACTTCAAAAACTGCTTGGTGTTGTAGATTTTTACACTCCATGACCTACACCTTTATCAAAAATTTATTTGAACATATGAAAATAAGAACAAGAGTTAGACCAGATGTGGACCAGGGAAGAAGTGACACTAATCTTGAAGAAGAAAGAAATAAGTTAGATTGAAGCGAAACAGACACATTTTGTTAACCTTCTACCCAAGGGTATAAAAGTTTGAAAGTGACTTCACTTTTCTTAATTAAATAATACTTCATTGTACTGTTTTTTTTTGTGTTGTTGTAGAATTTAATTATTTGCATTCCTCTCCCCCGTCCTTTACAAAATCCGCGCGCGCTTTTAATTAATGAACCAAATCAGATAGCCAGCACTCGAAGAAATTATTAATTCTCGCCGCAACAAATTCCGGATTTTAATTACGATAAAGCCTCTCGCCTTTATACTTATTAATTTCGCTCATTGCACAACGCCGTTTTCGTCGTTCTTTACGTAACGGCGGGCCTAATCAAAATCGAATAAATGAGAGAAGGCCCAAAGTCGCCGGCGTCTATCCCCGGATCACGAGCGTCTTTGTCTGCGGATGAAAAGTTTAATTTGAAGAAAAACACGTAAATAGCTGCGCTCTATGATAAATAGCTTCGTAAACGAGTTGAATAAGACGTATTATTTTGTGCTCCTTGCATTTAGAATCGACGCTGAAAACGATGTTTAATAACAACAAAAAATGTCGGAGCTTACAACTTACAATTTATTAAAGTAATGCATAAATGAAATTCAATTAATTTCTTACAAATTGCTCGGTATATATACGATATAAGCGATCGAGAAATTTCATAATATTGTAAAACAAGAAATCAAGATGAAACACGACAACTTTCATTGTGATTAAGTTCAGTAATTTACTTTCAATATTTATTTGCATATAAATTCAACACGTAGTGTTTAATTGGTGCGATTTTTTTTCCGGATCGTTAAACGTAAGCTCCGCAGATGATTCATGAAAATATGCACATTTTAATTCACCTATGTGCCTAATAAACCGGAGAGAACCTTGATGAGTTACTTACTTCATGCAGTTCTTCGCGCTGGTCATTTTTCGCATTCCCGATCATCGGATGCTGCCATGCACGTGTTCTATAACAGATTCTGGTTCAGCCAGCGTGAGAACCGGCCAACATTCGCAAAAATTCCGTATTGATACGTGCTCTGTATCTTGAATATATTAAGAACTGCTTCCTTGTTCGCGAACAAAATGATAGACATGATTGTGGCAGCTTGATGTATGGAAAATTGTATTAAGATATAAGGCAAGCCGCCATCTATAAAGCAAGCTCACGTTTACGTCTCTGGAGTGTTTCTTTAACACTACTGTTATATTGAATGTTAAAAAAAAACAATTCTCCGAAATTTTTTTCTAAAGTAGCCCAAAGCAGTAAAGAAGTCATGTATACACATTAACAAAAATTAGCGTTTGGAATCGATTAGTAATTGCCTGAATTTGATTCCTTTACATTGTTTCAGAAGAAGCTTATGAACTTGTTTACCACTAACCAGATTTTAAAATACTTGGTCAAGCCAGGTCCTTGATGAAAAAATGTAGATACTAAAGACGGTTGTATAGTTTAGGTGCATTGTCCACCTGTAAACCAATCAGGAAGAAAACTTATTCCTCCGCAGCAATAAATTGCTAAGCGTGGACGTTTAATAAAATTTATATCGCAGAGAAAAAGCATCCGCAAGTCTATTTGCACTCGTAGCATAAATAACCCAGAAAGCAATAGAGAAATCAGTTGCAACTTTAATTGCAATTCACAATTAACGGAGGCGATAATAAATTTATCCGACTGTCTATCTAATAACCATTGTACCTAATCGGCAAGAGCAAAATAATCTCACGCTCGCATATCACAATCGCCCAGAGGACTTGCTTTTTGCTTTTAATTACAGTGAGCTTTAAGCAAAAGGTTTTACTTATGTGAATTCAGAATAATATTCGTTCTCCTCGAGTCAGTGATTCCCAAATAAATAAAGACGAAGAGTGAGACGAGACGCTTTATACAGAGTGTAATCGAATAAGTTTCACTACATATAATTGGCTCTCCACATGTACATAGTTTACTTAACGCGCATTTCATAAATTATGATTAACTTCACCGGGTAATAAGGATTAATATCCAGTTAGCATCGTTTTTCTCAAAGTAAAGATCGTTCTGGCTGCTTTAATTCCGGAAACGAGATATTCAATTCATAAACAAGCCGGGCACTAAATCATCATTAAATCATTTTTTCCAAACACGCATCGATTCGTTCGAAATTAAATTTAGAAAATATCTAATTCGGGACGGTGGAAACTAATAGGATTTGTGCTCTGGTGATGAGTTTTGGGCCCAAGCTACTTCGCGATAGAAATGATTTGTCTTTTCACAAATTTGTTTAAAAGCGTTGCGCATGTATTATGGGAGTTGACGAAATTAATTTTACGTGTTTCTCGTTTAACCAATGATTATCGTGGAGGAAATTAAGTCACATTAAAAACGGCGGGGACTCTCCCCAGAACTTATTTATTAACTTCAGAAAGCGCCCTTGTAAACTGATTTAAAAAGAAGTAGATGCAGATCAGAACGAGTTCTAAAATAATTCTATTTTTTTATAGAACGATTTGATTGTCGAAAAAATTTAATATCTTAGCAAACTTCTAACATAGAAGTGTAGGAAATGATTATTTCTTTGACTCAGAGTTAATTTTGATAATGCAATAGTTTAACTACAACACCCGGGCACCCAACACAGGAATTGTTTAAAAAAACGCGATTTAAATTAAGCGGAGTTGTAAGCGATCGCGCAAAGAAGCTTTTATGGATTTTCACAAAGTCACAAACGTAAAATACATAATTTTATGATTTCTCTATTAAAAGTTACTCTTCTTCATCTATGTTTTATGATCCTTGGTCGTTAGTGTTAACTATAGTTAGTACAACCGATATACTCAGCGCAAATATCAAATTACCTACAAACATTTTCAAATGAAAAAGAAGAAGCATAAGTCGTATATGATTTAGTATTAGAAAGCGATATAAATTTAAATAATATTTATGTACGAGCACTATCAGATTCGGTGTACCTCACAATAAAACCTCTAAAAAAGGATAACGAGCCATTAAAAATAGTCGGAGCAAGCACCACAATGATTCAAGAAATTAAGATCATACGCAGAGGTCAACAGGTCGGGAAAGCGATCAACTCTTGTCAAGTAGCGAAAGTTCGGAACACAGGGGGTCCATTATTCAAGCTTTTTTTCAAACGTACCCTTTCCATTCCGGCCTTCTCTCTCGGACGCATGCGGCGATCAATCACGGCCGGATTCGAACGAGAGAAACAAAATTCGAAACATCATTATAATTACATCACTTTCAATTACGTACGTGAAGGTGAAAAATACGTCCTGTTTTGCATAATTATTTGTCGGGCCTAATAATGGTGTAATTCATCAAGTTCCAATCAAGTATCTATCATGTGTCGGAGGAAAACGCTGGGTAACGACGACAAAGATGATTCTTTTTTTTTTCTGTGTTGCAAATTATGGGCCCGTTGTTTGAACTCTGGCCTATCCTTAATATTAATCATTGTTTCACTCGGACTTTTCTTGTAAATTCAATCAAGAACGAACAGGAAGTAATTTGCTTTTAGAAAAATATTTTCATCCAAAGATTTATTTTCCCAATTTTTCTAGCCACTTAAAATAACGCCAAAGCATTTCTTTATTTAACAATTATTTTGAGTCTTCCAATTTCTTTGTATTAAAAAAAATTGGTGGGTTACAAATACACAATGGTTTGAGTCAGCTAATTCATTGCAAGAACAACTTTTATACTTTATGCTTTCTATACTTCGCTGTAATGTTTGTAACATACACACGTCGTAGATAAGAGAAACCAGCTGAATACAAGGGCGAATTCTATTTGAGTATAAATATTTATTTAGTAAATCTGTGCGTTTTGCAAACTAGAACGTAAAGTGTGATAAGACTGATAAGTGATTGTGATGATTTCTTGATAGGTAAGTGAAACGAAATAGGTGCTCCGGCGAAGGATATCGACGCAAGCAGGAGTCAAATTAAAACATTGTACTGACATTGTACAGTAGTGACACCTCTGATTCAGATGAAACTCCGATGGGGAGTTTCATTGAAAGATAACTGCAGCACAATTTAAATGAAATTCCTGAATCATCGTTTTGTTTTTCCTTTTTTAAATTTCACTTTTTTGCATTTCAGAATCTCAATGAATCACTAAATAATAAAGCTATTAAAGGATAGTTTCTAATTTAAAAATTAATGAAATACAAGGATGGATTCATAAGTAACGACCCTAGATTTGCATTAAACATAATATTTCCTTTCAATAGTTTGAATACAAGTTGAAAACGTCCTTCGTGAGCCTCTTCTTAGAATTTTCGTGAATTTGAATTGTTATCTACCATCATTTCGTATATATATTATTCTTTTCGAATTTCACTGTCCCAAAAAAAGTTACTTCTAAATTTTAGAAAGTTTCTCGTCAGTTTCTCGACAAGTATATAAAACAAATTTTGCTCCTGATTTTACCCCATTTATTCGTCGGTCATTTAAATAAATTTGAACAGTGTTAAGGAACGTCATCATAAATAATTTCTTGTATGCATACTTTATGCATAACTGAAGAAGTATTTACCGCAGCAAAAGGAATGCGAGTCCCTGCATGTAGTACTTAAATCTTGGAAGTAATATGTCGGATGAGTTGAGTGTACTGTATGGGAGCGGATCATGGATACAATCCACGGAGGATAGATAGGCGCACATACGTGCAGTGTAATCCATATTTCGGGACGTGACTCCCCGGTGACATGTGACCCCGGCCTCTTTATTCAGTCTCTTTGCCTTCTTCCACCGGCCACGATCTCAAATAATTTCCCGCTGTTATCGACGAGAAATAGTTTTATATACTTTATTTATTACTCTATTACATGATGTCAATTTGTCGATCGGCTCTACATGGGTTCCACGCCACATGATTACTTACTTCTTTACCTCTTAAAAAAACAGTAAGGGAAATTTATTTACCAATATACAATATAATCAATCCACGTGTATTCTAGGTATTTTTGTTATTCAGTAAGATAACAGTCAACCACAATCCGGAAAACCAACGAAACAAATACAAATCCCTGAATTTATAAACGCGCTGCTTGCTAGTAAACAGAATCAGTTATTTATTATTTTTTTTTAGTGAAGTATACGAAATTGTAAGTACATTTTTTTGAGTGAACTTAATTTAAATTAAACTATTTATTTATTCTCCTTATTTTTATATCAACGTTGTAAAACAAAATGAACGATTCAGGAGTGCATTAAAATTTTAAATTAAGAAATTCTTTCGCTGCTTTTATTTACTAAACGAAGTAATTCAGTAAATTGGTTTGCTTGCTGCTTGTTTAACAAAAACCGTTCACTTGTCGGCAATATGCGAGTTAATTACTTCGCAAGCTCGCCGAGGGAAGGCGTGAAAAGGTTTTGCATTGGTTTTTTAATACTTAGTATAAACAAAACACTCTTTTGCTCTTTTTATAACATGAAAAGTGCATAATTAAATAACTTATTATGAAGATACTACTTTGCGCAAGTTTATGTTTCGCGAATTGAGAAATGTTTTCTAGAAAAGCTTCTAGAACTGATAGGATTTGAATATACGAGAATCTGAAACAGGAAATCATCCAGAAATGACTCAAGTGATCATGGTAGCTAGGATATTGGCAAAGGTCAGAAGGTGAGAAGAAAAGTGGGAAGAAGGAAAAGCCAAACAAAAAACATAAGATAGAAGCAATTAAAAAAATAGCCACAAGAGATGAAAATAAAAGGAAACAAAGATAAGCAGTTGAGACTTGACTTTCGAGCTTGTAGAATATTATTAATTTGTTTTTACCTGCCTAGGCATACTTTGGATCTGTATATCCGAAGTTTGTTAGCTATTTTTGATTTTTTTAACTTCAGCCTTTTTAATGTCTTTATCTTCTTCCTTTTTATTTCCCAATTTCACCTACTTTGTTTTCTTTTCCTCTCCCAATGCAATTCCAGCCCCAAAGTCAAGAGGTATTGATGATCAACGGTCGCGGAGGCCTTCAAATAAAATCAAAGTACATTCTTCATCTTTTTCTATGTTACATTCTTATCATCCTTCCTTTTCTCCTGTTTTCATTTTTCTTTCTTCTGCCTACCCAAATTCTAGCCTCGAAATCGAGAGCAGCTGCGTTAGCCTCAAATAAAATCAGAGTACGTTCTTCATCTTTTTTTTACAGATTTCTCCAGAAGCTTAAGTTGATGTTAAGCTTAAGTTAAGTTTGCTATTTCTTTCTTCTTCTTACTTCTTCCTAGGCCTTGAAGCGTTCAAGTAAAATCAAAGCATGTTCTTCGTCTACTTCTTATTTCCAGACCCGTCCAGATTCACAAGGATTAGTAGCGCACAAAGACTTAACGTTTCGCCGTTTCATCGGACAAGAACCAACTTTAAATACACAAGGATTAGGTTTACATGTCTTCTGTTTCTTTCTTCGTTTTAATTTTTACCTAGGTGGTTCCAGACTTGAAGCCAAGAGGCTCAAGCAGCAGTGGTCAAGCAAAATCAAAGTCGTTCTTCTTTTCTATAGAATTGTGCAGAGTCACGACGCACAAGTTGATGATGAATTGCCTCTTTCTTTCTTTCTTTCTTTCCCTTTCTGCTTCTGCCTAGACAGAAGTTGAAGCCAAGAGGTACAACGCGACAAAGTCCCCGAAATTCTTCAAGTAAAATCAAAATACATTCTTCATTTGCTTCTTTTTTTTGCAGAATCGTCCAGATTCACGAGACTTAGGCTGATATTTGTCCCTTTCTTTCTTCTTCTTACTTCTGTCTAAGCCTTGAAGCAACAGCCTCGGAAGCCTTCAAGTAAAATCAATCTACTTCTTGTTTGCAGAATTTTCCAGATTCACAAGGCCTAGGTTGGTATGTCTCCCCTTTCTTTCTTCTTTTTGCTTCTACCTAGGTGGTTCCAGGCTTGAAGTGAAGAACGTTAACGCAACAACGGCTAAGCAAAATCAAAATACGCTCTTCTTTTCCCATGCAACTCTTTTTTCTTATTCTTCTTACTTCTTCCTAGGCGGTTCCGACCTTCTTTTTTGCAAAATCGTGGCTTAAGTTGATATGTTTCTTCTTTCTTTCTATTTTTTGCTTCTGCCTAGGTGGTTTGAAGCCAAGATGGTCAACGGGCGCGGAAGCCTTCGAGGAAAATCAAAGTGCGAGCTTCGTTTACTTATTTTTTCTGTAGGGTCGTCCAGAGTCTCAGGTTGATTATGACTCTTTCTTTCTTCTTTTTACTTTTGTCTAGCAGGAATTGAAGCAGACAAGAGGAATAAAGAGGCAACGACCGCGCAAATGCTCGAGCAAAATTAAAGTACGTACTTCATCTACATTTTTTATAAAATCGTCAAGACTTACGAGGCTTAGGCTTTGCCCTTATCTTTCTTCTTTTTATTTCTGCATAGACCATTGAAGCCAAGAGGTACACATGAGCAATGGATATTATTCCAGTTCCAACAGTTTCAGTTTTGTAGACTTATTCAGATTGCTCCCTTTTTATAATATCGAATGCCTTTCGTTTTCATATCTATGAAGCTTGAATTAATATTTTGAGCATTTTCGGTCACACTTGGCGAGTGCTCTTATGCTCTTTCCTGAACTCATTTAGTATAAATTTTGACAATTCTAGAGCCACCTCTACGCATGTAAAAATGAGCTTTAAACAGATCTATATCTTCAAATTGGTTTCGTCAAGCTTTCCTTAGTGATGTTTAACGATGGGGGAATAAAATCGCTAACAATTATAGTTAATAATAACGTAAGTCTGCCGGAAGAGCATAATTGATGGCATCTCGCAATTTCGAAATTGCCTCATCTCGTTTACCCACCAACAGAAAGGACGAGGAACAAAGAGAACGTGAAAACAGTTAGAATAAGAGGTGAGAATCAGGTGTAATATCGCACCCGCTCGTGGAATACTCGGGCAGGTGTTGTTTCTGTCAGATCCAGCGATAATTTGAGTTACAGACTCGGAAATGTGCAGTCTCCGCCGTTTTCTGAATTAATTTCCCATTCGCGACTACACGACTCTGATGCAATGCCATTCGCGCTGAAATTTATTTCGTTTGTACCGTTACGGGACGATTTGTTCGCGGCTTCTTTTTCTCTCCCACTGCACCCTTTTTTTTCCGCCACGGAAGTGTTCATTGACTATTTATAAACGTAACTGTAACGAGAAACTTTTTGATGACAATGGTGACATAAATCTTACAAAATCCGCGCGTTCTTATAGAATTATATTTCGTCATTAGATTTTGACGGCTTTATCTAAAATTGTTTTGATTGGTGAACCCACGGTGAGGCACCGATGTATTTAAATTAAAAAACAGACAACCAAATTACTGCAATTTGCTTAATTTATTATAAGTGGAACGAATTCATAGCGGTTTCACGTAAACGTTTATTCTAAAAATGCCCGAATGGCAATAGTAAAAGCCATAATTTAGTATCATTCTTTTGATTTATGGGGAGATCGAAGATAAAGAAATTATTACAGCACCGAAGAGTTATTGGTCGGAAGTTAAAAAGTTAATAATTTATTGCACTTTTACGTTGAGGCCGGTTAACCGTTTTGTGTTTACTTTCAATAACTTCGTTTCATTGTTCATGCATTTGCATGAGAAATTCTAATTTTTTTATAAATAAAATACAAGTATCGATCGAGCAACTACCGGTGATTGTTTCATGATTTATGATTAGTATTATTTTTGGAAAAACTGCCCTACGTATGAAGTAGATACATACAACAAAAATGGAACGCTGAAAGCAAAAAAATAATGAGCGAACAAAAACCTCATTGTCCGAGTACCGAGTGAGCTGGTTCTATCGGATTTCGATGATTGATCAATGGCGATAGCATCGCCGGAGTGACTGATGAAGGTTGAAATTCTTTGGGATTCTGCGTCCTAATCAATTGCCCGGCCGCTTTTCAATCTGTCGGCTTCCAAACAAGAAATCACGTTAATGGATTAGACTGCCATGTTACGTCTTGCTCCGCGTTCGGAACATGTGAAATGAAAAAAAATTCACAAACGAAAAAAAAAAAGAACGACCGGTTGTAAATACGCTCACTTATAGAGCAACCTAATAAATTTATTCCGAGAGTGAGATATTAATTTTAAATATGTGTTACTGTCATGTAAAATAAGATATGTGTAATAAACATTCTTAATCAAACTAATTAGCAGAGCAAACGAGGAACACATTTCTTCGATTGGCTTTAATGAAGTTTCACAACCTCACTTGATCAATCAATAATAATAAAATTTACAATTTACAAATCTCTTAAAAACTTATGTAAAGTTTGGGGCCTCTTGATATTAACAGAATTAATCAGTTCCCAAAACGTAAGAATTATCCCATCTGGTATCCTTGCTTACTTACTTCTTGAGCCATTCTATTTTGGTATAGGGCTATTGAAGAGTTAAGAGTTCTGCTATTGCCTCTTTTTAGCATAGCATGGAACTAATCAAGATTGCAAAACCTAGAACTTACTCAATCAATCGACCATTTACTTAATCCTCGAACCTTTCCATACCATTTGGTGTAAGGCCATTGGGGAGTTCAGTCTTCCTGATTTTTCTCTGGATGCACACGTCTTTATTCCACAGAGCCTGTGTGTTCTTTTTTCCTTCAAAAACCAAGAAAATGATACAACTATTCTTGATGGTACATTGCTACCTTTCAGCAGAGTTTAGAGTTTTGGGGTCGTCTTTCTAAATTTTCTTTAATATTTTCTATCCTTGGATACTTTATCACCTCTAACTATTTAACGTCTCTACTTCGGGTGTCTTTTTAAAGAGTTCCTTAAATTGAAGATATATCAAGTCAATCGAACATTAATTCGTTCGGTGCAAGGTTATTGGGGAATTGAAAGTCTGAGATTAAGTCGTCCTTGTTCTTTGTTCTACTACTACTCTTGTATATTATTTCTCTTACATGATCTTGGAACTAAACCCATCCACTGATATTCTTACTTACCCCACCTTTTCTCTTTTGTGCTCTTTGCCTCAACCAGTCCTTCGTCACTCTACTTAAACGTCTACCCCAGCTTTATTTACTCCTATTTGTCTTAAAAATGGAAATAATCGTGTGGTCACCATTGAATGAATTAAGCCAAATTATTACCTACTCGTTGATTCTCATTGCCCTAAAGAACCGCCGTGCCTTGTGTTTTATGGAGACTTCTTAATCCTCTTTAACGCTTCCTCTGTTTTGCAGTGCAACTTCTCTTCTTGAATCCTGAATAACCTCTGATCAATTCCTTTTATTTTATGCGTGCACCCATTGAACGATTACATTCTTTAATTTTTTTTACCACAAGCTCAACATACAAGCTTTTACATACAAGCTCAATTCGCAGCCAAGTTATTTAGATGGACGACTAGTTTCAAGTTCGAGTTTTCCTCCACCTTACACATAGGCAAGCTCTACAAACGTCGTTCCCACGCCTTCCACGTAGGAAGTTCTACACACGTCGTTCCCATCCATCAATGTAAATTCTCCATTTAAAAGTGAACTCGAACGCCCATAACTACTCTACTTTCTTCCTCTAGTTACTTAATCCGAATGTCCTCTATACCGACAATCAAGAAGCTGCAAATGAGATTGTTTTAGGTGAGTCCTAATCAATCCTTGTCAATTCTGTAATCTGTTTCTTGGTTCTTCTTGTGGTTTCTTCCTTCATCATGCTTTGGAGATCGGTGATACTTTGTCTCTGCAACTCTTTTTCACATCTTGAACAATCCCAATCCATTCGTAGGTCTTCTTCTACACAATCAGTTCGCCTAGCTCGCATTTTTCTTTAGTCTTCTACCCCTTCATGATTAGTTCAGCAACTTTTGGTGCTTTCCTCCCCCATTTGTTGTCGCGGATCTTCCTTATCCCTCCTACTTCTTAGTTTTCTGGCATTCGTTTCCAAATTCTTCACTTGTTTTATTATTATACCCGTATTTCTTAAGCACTTAGTCCGTTCCTATTCTCCGTCATTTACTCTCGTGTTTTAATTATTTTTTTTACTCTACAATTAATTCACATTTTGAAGGTTTCGTTCCTGCTTGTTATCAACTGCCTCATTAATATTCATACCAAAATGCTTCACAGTTTCTTGAATCTAATAAAATGACTTATATAACAATTGCTTGGTAACGTTATTTATTTTCCTAATTAACACGTTGTAATTACGATGATACACTGACCGCCACTGAGCATGCATCATTCTGTTGCAAAATCAAAATGCCTTATTTATACAATGTTTTAAAAGTAGTGTTGTTTTACAGAATTAATTTGATCTCGTCTACTGTTTGTCGTCTTACCTTAACATTTAATACTTTTTCTTTTCATTATCATTGCTTCACAGTGTATTGTGATCGTTTTCTGAGACTTTACTCTGCACTGTCGGAATATAATTTTCTTAGTACTATTTTGTGTTAATAACTAACAGAGTTATTTGTCTAGAAAATGAGATGCTCGACGATATTTATTTTACGCTGTGTTTTGCAATGTTTAATATTCAGCACGAGAGTGAAGTAGTTTTGGAAAAATACCGTCATTTCAAGTGCTAAGGTGAGTTTATTTTGACATTCATATTTACATAAAATCAAAAAATTAACTGAAGTTAACAGCAGCAGATAATTTTTTGGCGAAGCTAATAAAAGCAAAGAAATATTTTATAAATTAGAAAATAGATATAAAATAGAGACCATGTAGAAATAACGGCCATCGCTGTTTTCCTATAGAACTATTTAATTGATTAATAAATCCTTGATGTGTAGAAAAAAGATCGATGATAAGCGTTATCGATTTTTTTTTTTTTTGAAGTATAGAATCAAATTCTATCCACCATCTGAAAAGTGCGCAAGAATAGAACGGCACAATCGAAAGAACATGTCATTAAATCATTTCAAATATATGATCATGCACATAAAGACCATTACTGTATTATGATCGCTTGACCTCTCCTGATCTCTCGGAATGTCTCGTTGCGATTTATTATCGACGCTGCTCAAATATGAACGATAAGACGTGTTTACGCCGAAGAATCGCATTATCGTCCTTATAATTCATTCAATTATAACTACCGCTTGGTATTATGCTGTTTCTTACATAATAATAACGCCCCTACATGAAATACGCTTTCTAACGACTTTTACAAGCACGTCGTATACGGGATGAGACAGTAAAACATGTACGGATAATGCAGTTTAATTATATTAATCCTTTATCTCTTGTACACGTAATCTGGAATAAATCCCCTGAAAATTCGACTTAATGCACTTTACGAAGTTACAGTGTGCAATTACAGCTTAAAAATAGACTGGGGGGGAAGTGAAATAGCTTATCGCCTCCTGATTTACACTTTGCGGTGATAATCCGATCTTTGCATAACTTTAGATAACATTTTGTAGTAGGATAAATTGAACTTGTGAATAGCTCGGCTCGACGTAATTAATCTGTTGAAATTAATGCGTTAATCTCGCCTAAGAGGGAATTAATTGTTTGCATTATGTGGGGTCTTTGCCACAAATTCTTGGCTTATTAATTGTTTCATTTTTATCACGTTTGTATTTTTTTATTTATCGTAATAAAAAAAATCCACGGTGCTACCTTTAAGTACCTAATTTATTAGTAATTTATTACCTCTTGAGTCATTTTTCTTGCCCGGCGTTATGTAAGGGGCTCGTAAACCCCAAATAATCGGGGCCATAATTTTCGTTAATCCGTCGGCTTAGGCAAAGCAAGGGACAAGCGGTATTAACTCCGAAGACCGACCACAAACTTTTATTTACTGTTATTAACAGATAAGATGTTCAAAGATAACGAAGGTAATTAAACATCAGTGCGCACCAATAAAATGTAAAAATAAACCGCCATAAATTTCGTCGAGGAATTTCGCCATTCAATAATCGAAAGCAAGTATTTCTTATCGGCGAAAAAATTTCAAAGATATGCTAGTTTGAAAATGCACAAAACTATTTTGGAAAACTACTAAACGCACTCTCACTTTTAGGTTCCACGCCAAACCATCGCATTATGAAAATCGCAATAATCGGGGCGGGCTGCGCCGGTTTGGTTTCGTCCAAATTCTGCATCCAATCCGGACACCAATGTGACGTCTTTGAACAAACCGGTTTGCTAGGGGGTGTTTGGAATTACACGGAAAAAACCGACTTCGACGAAAGCGGCTTGCCAATCCACTCGGCCATGTACAAAGACTTAAGGTTCCACCTTCAGCATCACTTAAAATTAATTACTTTAAACTTTTGCTTCTCCAGGACCAACCTTCCCAAGGAATTAATGACATTAACTGGATTCTCCTACCCGCCCCAACGGACCTCTTTCATTACTCAACCGGAAGTGCTGGATTACCTGCGGAAATACGCAGATGAATTTGGTTTGCACCCCCTCATACAGGTTAATATTTAAATAAACCCTCACCCCCCAAATCATACCAAAAACATTTGGCGTCTAGTATTACAGACTCGTTAAAGAAGTCAAACCCATAGAAAATGGGCGATGGAAGCTAAAAATCCAAGACGTTAAAACCAAGGAAGAAACGACTGTAGAATATGATGCTGTGATGGTATGCAACGGACACTACTCAAAGGTATCCATGCCCGAAATCGCCGGAATGGAGGTCTTTAAGGGTAAACAGCTGCACAGCAAATTGTACAGGACGCCTGATCCCTTCAAAGGAATGAGGGTGCTTTTGATAGGCGCAGGTCCTTCCGGGCAGGATATTGCGATGAAAATCGCAGACGTCGCTCAAGAGGTACCACACACCTATAAACAAAGCTTCATCCAAATTAACCCCGTGCTTGCAGGTCATAATAAGCCATAGATTTAGATTCCCGGTGGAACTTCCCCCCAAAATCATGCAGAAGCCAGTCGTCAAAGAAATCAGGGATTACGAAGTGGTTTTCGATGATGACACAAAGAAAACTGTGGATGCCATCGTTTATTGCACTGGTAAGTATTGGGGGGAGACGAAAAGGGGGATGCAAGTATGAGATTGATGCAGGTTACAAGTACTCGTTTCCTTTCCTGAGCGAAGGGTGCGACATCTCCGTCGATAATAACTGGGTTAAGTACTTGTACAAGCACGTCATCAACGTGGATCATCCGAGTATGGGTTTCATCGGAATCTGCTTCACCATCTGCCCATTTCCGCTCTGCGATTTACAAGTAAGTAAAAAATTCGGGCGAGTTCAAAGGTTCGGCACAGTTTCCGTTTTACAAACGGTTTACTGACCGAGTACATCGCGTAAGCAGCTGATTACTGGCGACCGGATAAAACCGGTATTTATTAGTGACCCGTGCACAATAAAATAATTCTATAATCTTTTTAAGCGTGCAGTAAATTTTACTTGAGCTCGCGGATTTTTCCAGAATTCGGTTCGGGTTATTGCGCAAAATTTATATATATTTTTTTTGCCAAAAAAAGAACCGAGTTTATCTTTGTGTTGTAACGGAGTAAATCTGGTTTATTGGTGTAAACATGGTGGAGAAAAAAACGCAGATTTTTGGGTAATCATTGAACACAGTTTATCTAAGTTTGGAACAAATATTTTTGTGGAAAGTAACATACAAAGTTCTTATTTTAATCGTCTTTAAAACTTCGTTTTTTTTGGGTTGTAGACCAAACAAACAAAAACTGTTTTTTATCCTTTCAGGCAAGATTTTTTCTGTCAAATCTAAACAAAGGATTCACTTTGCCTTCAAGGGCAGAAATGATAAAAGAAATAGAGGATGACTTGGCGGCCAAAGACTGGAAGAAACAATACGCCCACATGATTGGTGAGGAGCAAAGGACATATTCGGAGGACGTAGCCAAAACTGGTAACATCACCCCCCTGCCTGACGTCATCCACAAAATGTTCTTCCGCGTCAGGGAAAACCGAAACCCCGAGGACTGCTTCAGGATCCTAGATGATGAAACTTTTGAACAAATTTAGATCAGCGCGGTTGGCAGTTCGAGTGTGTGCGATTTTTCTTAGTACAATGATGCAATAAACGAAGTTGTTATTTTAATCGCGCGATTAGCATTGAATTGAGCAAAGGTTTCAAAATTTCATGCCATTGACGATATACCTAAGTACATACACCGTAACTGCAACTAACATTACATCATGCACTTAGAACTGACGCAATACGCATTGGAAAAGAATATCACAAAATTTGTATAAATAAATTAATCGGGGGGGGGGGGGGGGGGGAGAAAGTTTTCCAATAAAAAAAATGCATTGTTTACTCCATTCACATATATTATCATTTCGCCTTGGATCTTCACAATAACTGATTTATTTATACATGCATGTGTTTATAATTATTATTGAGAGACGGTTTGCGTCAACGCTCGTATAGATATAATGCCCTTTGCAATCGAAAACATCCACTTTCGAATTTTTAATTTCGCTCTTGCAACAATGAGGAACTGTTTATATTAACAATTTATCTCCATACCGACTGCGACAACCGAATAAAACCGGTTCGTTATATCACTTGGTAAACAGTTCCCCTTTCTTTCACCTAAATCCTTATCTCGAGCGCAAGACCATGTGGTGGTTTGGTTTAATTGAGGAAAAAATTAGAGTGAATGGGTTAATAAACATTTCCGGAAACAATTTTTTTAATTAATCGTTGATAACGCTATCGCACTAAAGACAGACTACACAAATGGGAATTGGAAACCTAACCGTTCTAATCGTCAAAAGAACCGGTCCAAGGAACCGAAATCACGTTACTTTTCCATCCTTGGTCACAGGGTGTTGCAGAAAACGTATAATCACAAAAGAAACTGTCTCTCTATTAACAGCAACGTCCAAATATGTAGTTATGTATTTATATCATTGGGGGTCACCTAAGTTGTTGTCTCAGACAAGCCTATTTGTTGATTTGATTTAATTGAGAAAAAAAAATTATAAGAAACTAATTAATCAACAATTTTTAATCGTTTAGTAACAACGGTATTTGGGGGTTGTTAAAAACTTACCTTGCAAGTGAGTTTTTTTTTCTGATTCTGAAAAGAAACAATATTTTGATTAACTAACTTGATTAAATTCAATACCGGTAATTGACTGAAACTGAGATCATAGTTCAATAGCGTCCAAAATTGAAGATTGAAATTTATGAAGTGCGAACGGGACAGCATTAGCTTTTAAGTAATGGGCTAGAAGCTTCAAGGGTCTCCCCCATTTCTTACTTGCCTACACCGCTTTTTGTCTGTTACATTGCCTATGTTCTCACTTTCAATCAGTTTCCTGTATACTCTTTGTTGCGCGCTGTATTGATACAATTTTTTTGTTTACATTTCATCTAATCATTCTCCGTCTTTTCAATAAGTGTAGCTTCTTCCGAAGAAGCTGTCAAACGATAGCGAAACGTAAAGTGTTTGTGCGCCATTTAATGTCTGTTTAAAATAGTTTGTGATACAATTTTCATCGGACAAGAACCAGCTTTAATTAATAGTAATAGTGGTAATTGAGTAACAAACCTGAAAGAATCAAAAAAATGATGAGAAGGATGAATTTATAAACAAAACAAATATGTGAATTGAATAAATAGTAAATAATAAATATACATAAATAACCATAATGAAATTAGTTACAATAATTAAATGAAAAGAAATGCCACTTGTTCATGTTCATATTAAATTTCTTTTCAATGTTAACAATTTAAATATTGGTGACCCGATGTTTACAATTTTGAATTTAATTTAAAACCTTTGAGTTTCTAAAAAAAATCTGCGTCATATCATATGATACAGTGACATCAAATAAAATACTATGACTCAAAATGGGTACAGCTTTATTATAATTACTAATATTGACAAAAGAATTCCCCACTGTAGTAGCGAATGAAACACATATGACTCAGAATAATCCGCTACTAAGTTGGCAACATTGAATTTCTTGTCATTAGGTTATGTTAGAATGCAGTTTAACTTTACAGCTGATTTAAGCACTGATGGTAGAATTCGTGAAACACCCTCCGTTTCCAGAAAATCGCTCTAACTATACCAAAATGTAGCAAGGTCGCGAGTCTCGAGATCCACTGACGCGTCCCCCCCCTCCCGCTCCTGCTTGCCCGCGTCACCCTTCTGCTGCTGCTTGCGCGCGACCCCCCTTCCTCCCTTCAGCCCTCACCACCCCTCACCCACATCGGCGCAAACATTGCAAAGTTTCGAAGCCCATGTTAAAGCTTATGGAGAATTGGCCCATGAAAAGACGTTTTGATAAAACCGAAAAAAAACTAGCGATCGCTAACTTGAGTGAAACTACACTGTGACGTCTGTAACATAACCTATTCCTGTACTAATGTACTTAATGTCATTTTAATGTCAGTGCTACCAACTTTGACGCTGTGCCTATATACTATTTTTTATTCAATCATACGCAAGCTCTTTTAAACCTATTTTAATTTTTTATGTTTGATGATAATTTAGTAAATTTATCAACAAAAAATAGGTTATATTGAAGCGCAATTCACCAATGGTAAGCAGTCAGATTCGACTCATTTTTCAACAAACAACAAAGAGGCTCTTTTGTTTTGAAGTAACTTGACAGTGGCAGACGATTTAAAGACCAGCGATTAAAATTAAAATTTGAATTGTGATCGTTTGCGTAGATGTAACAATTAATGTCACTATTAAACTGTACCATAACATAACCTATCTTTATTATGTCAGTAATTGACATTCCGCTATCAATGCTACCAACTCTAAAACTATGATATTTTTTTATTGGATCACGCAATAGTTTCTTTTATAATTGTGACTATTGCACATACTTGATTTTGAATAAATTTTCCTCTTAGAAAATTGCAACAATCAAAGGAACAAAAACAACAATAATCATTGGGTATTTACATCGGCACATCTTGTTTGCCTCCAATGTTTGGCAAGTAATTAAACAAACCAATTAAATCTGCAATAAAACTTTCTTGGCCGTCGCCAATCTCGGTCATTTCAAGGAATTTTTATTTGCAAACAATGCACGCCGAGAATCTCATCCGCGAATCGCCTTGAGCTGTCTCAATTATCGAACGTTTAATTAATCGAGATTTACGCCGACGTCTTCTTATGGTGTTGAGGCACCATACGCGTAAACACAGAGTGCATTCAACTAGACGATGATAATCACTCCCTCGACGTGACCATAGTTTCTGAAATTAGTCCGAGAGCGATAAATCAACCGAAAGAAACGTGTTGACGAGAAATCCGTTTTATTTTATTATCAGTTTCGTCTTAAGCGCCAGATTATCTACGTCCCCCACCTTCCTGTGCAACGAAAAGTTCAGTTTCTCATAGGCAAACAGAGACGGAGAATTTATGGCAATCATTAATGAAGCGTATTGTAATTATTTATCCATTTTCACGTTTATATAAACGCCAGGCGCGCGACTTGTTCCCTTATTACTTAAACACTGTCATTAAAGTGCAAACCGATCGCTATACCTACTTACTTAAACCCAACTTTACTTTTACGATTTGAGTATTTTAATTAATTTAATTTAATTTAAAAAAAAAAGAAAATGCGCGTCGTAATTATTGGTGCTGGTGCTGCTGGTTTGACTTCTGCAAGACACGTTTTGGCAAGCGGTTTTCAATGTGAAGTCTTAGAGATGGCCCCCCAATTGGGGGGGACGTGGGTTTACACCGACGATGTTGACTGCGATGAATTTGGGTACCCCGTCTATTCCGCCATGTATAAAGGTTTAAGGTAGGTTTAAATTTTGTTGCATTTTCGACTAATCTAGAAGGTCTATTTATTTATAAAAAAAAAAGTTACTCAACTCGCCCTTGTAGGTATTATGGCGAAGCTCCAACGTTATTATTACCACTGTACCGTACAACTAAAAAAATACTTTCACTTATTTATAAATCAAATCAATGCCTTTTTGTAAATTGAACGTGTGTATACAATATCTACGAATTTCGTAACACCTGAAATCTTGTTAATCCGGACGTTTGGCACTGATTATATTTATAATGGAATGAACTTAAAATCTGCACGATTTGGGCTAAAGCCCTTAATCTTTCCTGTACTACATCTAATTCTGGGGCCAAGGTCAGATAATGACGCATTTTTCGTCTACGTTCAAAAAAATGTTGTACTTTGAGTCCCAAATAAATATTTTGGAATTTTGTAGTAATCGAAGTTACTACGATGCTGTTTTGTCAATAAAATTCTTAATCGATGATCAAGTCGATTAAAAAAAAGTAGAATAACGAAAGGCAGCTGTTTTTGTAACAAGTACTTTTTTGGACGAGTACGATTAAAAGCTATGCAAATAAAAAATATTTAATTAAAGTATATTCTATTGTTTACTATTAATTACCAATTCTGCAAAAAAAATGTATTTGGTCACAGAGTTTCGTTGCTGTATAATATTTAACACTGGCAGTTTTCTTACATTACCAGTAACATAATGAAGCAACTCGGACGTTAAACGACTCATTAAGGCAAGCAGTTTAAGACGAAAGTAAAAAATAAAAGTGATTAGAGTCCTAAAATGTGAAAACAAACTTTTCAGTTGCATAAATGAATTGCGTCACTTTTTCGAACTTGAACAACAACTTCCACGTTCGATAGTTACTGTGGACAAACTGATGTGCAAGTTCCATGTGTTTCCCCAATCCCCGCAGCAACTATTTGTGATAATTAACTTGACAATGATAACAGGAATGAACTAGGAAATTAAATAACGCGTCTTCTGTTACATAATTTGTTTATAACGTAACTGTGGCAGTAGTTAGGAGTTTAAAAAATGGATAAATAAAAATAGATAAACAAAAGCAACCTGTTGTCGAACACTGCGAGAGATCCTTCATTTTTATTTGTTGATGTGCGAAAGAGGAATGCAATTTTTATGATACGTTCTTGTTGAGTTCATCGCTTGACCCAATAGTAACAGATATCAATGAATAAATAGGCATAAAAAACAAACATAGCGAACGTAAAAGAGTTTTCGCCGTGATAAACCAAGGCAACGAAATCAAAACAAGCAACTGAACTCAACCTCATCAGCTCAAGAAAAGAAAGAAATTCAATTCTGACACTAGTTAAAAGGAAAATAAGTGACATTCAGAATCGCCTATCGTTGACCTAATATCAAGGTTTATTCGATTACAGACTTGTTCTTTACTATTCTATTTCTCGAGTTGCAGTAATAACACAACATAACAGTTACGTTAATCATTGAAAAAGTACGGGCCCATCAATCTTGACCCGATCGAACCTTATAAAAGCAAATCTGTAATTAATATAGAAATCCGGCAAGAAAAATTACTCGGTGGGCTTTAAGATCAATCACGTTGCATCGCAATTAATCACCGCCCGAGTTGCTCCCGATATAAATCATTATTTAAGAAAAAATGTAGGTCAGTTCTCGAATCGAAGCATCGTTAATTATTACGAATTACCTTCGTTGGTTGTAACGGCTTCTTATTTTGAACTTGCAGCACAAATCTTCCCAAAGAAATCATGGGCTTCCCCGATTTCCCAATACCGGAGCAACCGAGGTCGTACCTCAAGCAAAGCGAGATCCTGGACTTCTTAAATTTATACGCGGACGAATTTAACCTGAAACCATTCATAAAGGTACCCCCCTCATTTTAATCCTGATTTTCTTTTTAATGCCTGCGCTTTGACAGTTCAACAGAATGGTGACCGACGTTCGGCCTTTGGATAATGGGGGATGGCAAGTGACATCGCAGGACAAACCAACCAAAACTGAGATTATCGACATCTTCGATGTCGTGATGATTTGCAATGGTCACTACAACGAACCCAGAATGCCCGAGTATCCTGGGCAAGAGCTATTCAAGGGCAAGCAGTATCACAGCAGGTCGTACAGATCACCCGAGCATTACAAGAACCAAAGGATTTTGGTCGTTGGGGCTGGTCCTTCTGGAATTGATTTGGCCCTTCAACTCGCTAGCGTAGCCACTAAGGTAAAAACTTACTGATTCAATTGGTTTCAAACTCATTAGGAAAATCTTTGCAGGTCGTCTTTAGCCACCATTGTGAGGATTTAGTATCTCGGTACCCCTCCAATGTAGAAATGAAAGGAGACATCCGCCTCATCAAGGAGGGAGAGGTTGAATTCGATGACGGCACTTGTTGTGGCTTCGACACGATATTTTATTGTACAGGTGATTACCCCAAATCGCAATTGCTGGAAAACAAACAAAATAAAACGAATTGTTTTCAGGCTACGTATACAAGTTCCCATTCCTTCATGAATCATGTGGCATAACAGTGGACGACAACCACATCCAACCCCTTTACAAGCACATCATACACATCGAGAAACCCTCGATGTGTTTCATAGGAATACCGTTCAACGTGTGCGCCTTCCAAATGTTCGACTTGCAGGCTCGTTTCTACGTGAACAGCCTGAACGGGAAAATGCGGCTTCCCTCCGCTGAAGGGATGCGGAAAGACACTGAAAAGGACATGCAGCTGCGATGGTCCAAGGGCTACACGAAACGGCAGGCCCACAAAATGGGCTCGTTCCAGCGGTCTTACTACACGGACCTGGCCAGGCTCGCGAACACGGAGAACATCCCCGATGTGATAGTCAAGATAAGGGATTCGAGCGATGAGAGGTTCGTCGAGGATATCATGAACTTCAGGAAAGACACGTACAAAATTCTCGACGACGAGAACTTCATCCACATACATTGAGAGGGGTCTTGTACTCGATGCCATGTGCGTTTGTTCTTTCGAAGAAAAGGGGCAGAGAATTTCTGTGCGAAAACTACTGCGGTGTATTATTGTTTAATATTAATTATTATAACAGTTATTTATTGTTTCAAGAGCTGGTTAAATCGTGCCTTCAATATGCTAAATAAATCATAAATCATGTTATACAATTGTTTCATTGTTACTTGAAAAAAGGAGGAGATAGGAAAGAGATGGTTGTATTATAAAATAAAGGATATAAGGCGTGAGCATTCGTTTGCGCACATACACATGGAGAAACCCCCGATGTGCTTCGCTTGATCATCATTCAGCTCGTCTTTACATGAAGTATTTGGAGGGTAGCATGAAGCTCCCTATATTGGAACGGATGAGGAAAATAATGCGGAAAGAAATGGAAATCCGCAGATCGAATGGGTACAGCAAGAAGGAAGCCCATAAATAGCTGGGATAACAGGCTATAGCACCTGTGATAATTAAGATCAAGGGTAGAGGGATGAAGATTTGACTGGCTCAGGGGGACTGTACAAAATTTTGGCCCACGAAAATTTCATACATTATCCACAAAGATTCTTCTAAAAATAAACCCACTTGTTATTAATCCTAAATAAACATTCACGTATGTTACATGATAAATTATCATATTGCGTAATTTAGATACGTTCGCTGAACGCATAATTTTGTATTACGTTTTTGCTTTTGTTGTTCTTCACGCGTGAACGTCGTCTTTTTTGGAGCGTGCAAGAAAGATGCAAAATCACTCGTGTAGAGGAGGTCGAAATATTTGGGTTTGGCCTTCAATCTACCAACAGACTTGTTTGGTGTATTAATGACTGCATTTAAATATCTATTAAATGTTAACATCAATTCGCGAATAAAGTATTTCGTTTAACGACTTTGGACCCACTAGGACCAGCGTAAGTTCTTTTCGTTTAATTTTAATTAAATTGAATTATAGAAATTCGACGTCCTTAGAAAATGAAAATCGTAATTGTTGGTGCTGGGGCCTCCGGATTGGCAACGGCGAAACACGCGGTTGCAAACGGCCATGATTGCCAAGTGTTAGAAATGAGACCCCAACTAGGAGGTACCTGGTTGTACACTGAAGATGTCAGAAGAGACTGGCTCGGATATCCAGTCCATTCAGCTACATACAAAACATTAAAGTAAGAGAGCACTTTTACCCCCGCCCTCCCCCCCAAACATAAAAGAAAAGATTTCTTTTCCTAGGGCCAATCTACCCAAGGACCTCATGTGCTTCCAAGACTTACCAACACCACCCCACTTCAAAGAATATGGCACACACGTCGACGTGCTTAAGTACTTGGAGCTATACGCCGAGCACTTCAATTTGAAGCCCTTAATTAAGGTAGCACCTATATAACTAATTGTAAATTCACAATTTAAGTATTTTTTAGTTCAGCCAATTCGTAACTAACATACAACCAGACGAGGGCACCAAGTGGAAAGTAACTTACGAAAATAAGGTCGACAAGAAGAAAACCGTTGGGGTTTATGATGTGGTAATCATTTGCGTGGGCAATTGCAATGAACCCTACATCCCTGATTTGCCAGGAAAAGAGTGCTTTCAGGGGGGGATTTATCACAGTCGCGAGTATAGAACCCCCGAACCTTACAAAGGTCAAAACGTGTTGGTTATCGGAGGAGGCCCATCTGGATTGGATTTGACTTTAGAAATATCATCTACCGCCGCTAAGGTAATCCTAATCATATAAAACGTTTATGGAAAACGAAAGGGCAAATCATCACCTTGTATTTTACGGTTTTTAATTTTGGATGGTGGATAGTTCGCAATCTGCTTCGACTTTGCAACAAAAATATAATGAAATAACCACTCGTAGGTAATACACAGCCATCACAGTTCACTTATCTCCACAACATACCCAGAAAACGTAGAGGTTAAACCCAACGTGCGTCGCATCCGAGAAAAAGAAGTGGAATTCGAGGACGGCACAACGTCCCCAATCGACACAATCTACTTCTGCACAGGTACACACCTGAAAGTTTTCGAATTTGAAGAGCCAAGTCCGATTGATTCAATTTTCAGGGTATGTATACAGCTTTCCTTTCCTGGACGAATCCTGCGGTTTAACCTTAAACCAGAACTACCTGGAACCGCTCTACAAACACATGATCCACGCAGAGAAACCCACGATGTGCTTCATAGGAGTCCCCATCATCGTCTGTGCGTTTCCAATGTTCGACCTGCAGGCCCGTTTTTACATGAAGTACCTGGAGGGGGCCTTCGAGATTCCGCCCCTTGAGGAAATCAAACGAGAATCCGAGAAGACGAGGAAGGTACGCGATGAGATAGGGTTTAAGAAGACGGAAGGGCATAAAATGGAAAGCCTTCAAGGCTCGTATTATGACAATTTGGCGGCCATTGCAAATATAGACTCGTTGCCTCCGGTTGTGGTTCAGATTATGGTGAGGAGCTTTGGACGATATTATGAAGACGTGGCGAACTTTAGGAATGACGTTTATAAAATTTTGGACGACGAAAATTACACGCATGTTGCAGCTAATGCTTAAATAACTGAATTGATTAATGAAAATAAAAGAGCTGCAGGAAACTTTCACTTTCAGAAGTAAGTGCGTTAGGTGAAAGCTTCGTTTAGGCCCAATTTTCTAATCGTGGAATAAGAACGGAATAACTGTGCGCCAAATATCCTTTAATGTTCCTCCATATCTACGTCACACCTTCGTCACGTTATACCACAGGTTATACCAATAATAGTGCTTATGTGACGATTGTAAAATCGGGCCTAAGTCTTTTTAAGTTACTTGAGTGTTGTAGCAGTTCTTTCCTTAATTTAGCGTAAAATAAGAGGACATTGTAGGTTTCTTCTTTAAAAAAAAAACTAACACTATTACTAATTTAGTTAATAACAAAAATTGACTGGTATTTATGTAATTTATTTAGGTATAGTTTCGTTTAAATAAAATGTAAATATCAAGCTTTTTTTGTACTGTATTAAAATTAAAGTAGTTGCAAATCACTATAAAATAATTAGGTTTTTGTTTTGTTTTTATTGCGTAAGCAGGTTTGTTACCGACGTTATATTTTAATTATTTAACAAGAGGTTATTTTTATGAGAAAACTTGAATTTAATTTTAATTTTTTTTTCTTCGATCGACGTAGACCGAAGTTGCTAAAATAATTAATTGTAAATATTTTAAATAGTTACATTTTTCCTTATCCTCTTTTCCTCAGGAAGCCTCCATATCCTATCCTTTCAGTCTTCAGATCAATGATCCTTTTCCCATGAGAAAATAAAGTTCTTTGATTACGTTCAACTTTTTTTATGAAAGAAAGCATCTCTGACATCATTTATAATCGAAATCTACTACCTCTTCGTTTATCTTCGCTTGCGTCCTTTTGGGCTTTGAAGAGTATCATAATTCTGCATGCTTGAAAAAATAAAATTCTTGGGATTACTTTCAGAATTACTATGAACATTGATCATCATTTCAAATCATCTTCAGTTATTTCTCTTCTTCTTTTTTAAACAAATGGAAGAGGTAAATTAAAAGAGGAGAGAAGAAAAAAACTTTTTTCCCCTTCTTTCTTCCTCTCTTATGACCCTCCTTCTCTCCTAAATAAATGAAGGAGGGATCGAAAGGGGACAGAAGAAAGAGAATTTGTCACTTGTGACAATGACAAGAAAGAGACAATGAAAGAGGAATCGGAAGAGGCTAGAACAGAGTATTGATACTCTTGGCCACCCTCAAAATTTAAGACCTCTGAATCACTTCCTCCTCTCTTAAATAAATGAAGAAGGAATCGGAAAGGAGAGTAGGTGACAGTTTTGACTAGGTACCTTATAATTATCCTGGGAAAAGATTTCATCATCATTCAAATCAATCAAAACGAAATACCAACTGCAGAAAAGAAACGGAAATCATAAATTGTCTTTCTCCAAATAATTTTCAAGAGTCTGCTGAGATTTTATGTAAAAATAGTTGCCTCTCAGGATTCAGAAAAGAAAGAACCATTTTCTTTCCAGAATCGTCAAAATTCGAAAGACTAAATTTGTGTGCCTTTGTCTATTCGTACATCTTTGATTTTCTCTTGATGCATCTATTCTCTTACTTCCGCTGTTACTAGACCTCATTCTATCATTTGCCATCAAGGAGTTCGGTCTTTCCTGTCTCAATTTCACTAGGACCAAGAATTTGCTTTGTTGGTTTTACTTACGTATAAAAGACGTGATGGATATTGGATTCTTGTAAATCTGTTTTGCCTTTCTGTTAGTGCCTCAAATCCTCTTTTTTCCTCATACGTTCTTCTTCATATCTTCCTCTCACATGCTTCTATACTCGATAAGTAAGCTTTGTCTATTTCTTCCTGTTCCTCATTTATTTTCCCTTCGTTCCACCGCAGGTTTATTTTCCTCGTTTAGTTTATTGATTACTAATCCAAGTCCCCCTTATTCTTCCTCTGTTTCTCACTCATCCTTACTGATTGTTGATTGTGCTCAATCCTTCATTTCTTGATTTATTCATCTTCGTAATTGCCAAAACTACTCTTGTGATAAAGGTGGCCTATTCTGCCGTTGATTTATTCCAATCTCTTCATACTTTTAACCCTAAACAACTATTCTATAGTTTCTCCTTTCTTTTTCCAGCCATAATTTTTGTTTTGCCCAAAAGTCGTCAAGGAACCGCGTTCCGATTAGTTTCATATTTCATTTATATTGAAGGGAATCAACCTCAGCACTTCTCCTTGCCTTAAACACTCTCTATCTAGATTTTATAACTGTGCTATGCATTTTCCCTTTCGTTCTTTTTTCCTCGATATTTTTAGCTTGGAGTCCTGTGGTCATTGTTGCCAAATATTTTTATCTTTCCACTGTTCTGTCTCTATTTCGATTTTCTCGTTTCTACTACATGCGATAGTATCAAATAATTGTTTGTTTTTTTTTGCAATCATTACCACATCACTTACAGGCACCATGATCAATTCACTTCTTCCTTTCCTGACTATGAATAAGACGTGTATTAAAAGTTTAAAAATATTAATGGGTTTCGTTTACGTAGATTTATCTAACATGTTTCCATCTGATGGGGCCAGGCATGGTACACATTTTACAAGAATATTTTTTTTTAATATCAACGGAAAAATAAAATAAATACTGCCTCATTTGAAAAAAAAATTAATCTCTTCTTTGACACAATTAGTTCTTTTGAAGTCTTCCGATGGATCAAGCTGTTGACATTCAGGGTCATGCATCGCGATACTTTAATCTTAAGACATTTTATGTCCTACACGAAATTAACGATAAAAAAGTAATAGTTCATCGAGAAAGTTAAGACAGTATTTAGTGACAGTGAAATGCAAGCCAAACTCTCAGACAATGCTTCCCAAATACTTATAAACAGAAACAACTCCAGCGGACAGATTAAAGAGCTCTAAAAGGACTGGCCTAAAAACTGCCCAAACCATTAATTACGCACTGCGTAAGTTGTTTACGTTTAAAACTGGTTTTTACACAAATGGGTTCACGTATAATTTAAATAGCACTCAAGAAATTTGTTATTTTCTTCAATTCACTTATTGCCCACAGGTTGTTTCACTAGTACCTTGCAGTAATTTTTGGAAACCATGAAAATTGTGATCGTTGGAGCTGGAGCTGCAGGGTTGGTAACCGCGAGGCACGCCGTGGAAAGGGGCCACGACTGCGAAATATTGGAAATGCGACCCCAACTAGGGGGGACCTGGTTATACACCGATGATGTAGGAAGAGACGAATTTGGTTACCCCGTTTATTCCGCAACCTACAAGACTTTAAAGTAAGTAATTAATTAATTCCACACACCTCAAAAAAACAGCTCCACTTTTTAAGGGTGAATTTGCCCAAAGTCCTCATGCGTTTCCAAGATCTCCCAGCTCTGGATCTCTCTAGAGAATACGGCACGCACAGCGACACGTTGGGCTATTTAAGAAAATACGCCGAGCACTTCAACTTAAACCCTTTAATCAAAGTAAGTTTACTTCAGCTTAAACAAATTACCCCTAACGTTTTGGTTTTTCAGTTTAATCGATTTGTAAAGAACGTACAACCCCTAAATGAGGATAGCAGTAAATGGAGAGTGACGTCAGAGGATAAGGTTGAGAGGAAGGAAATCGTTGGGATATATGACGTGGTAATACTGTGCGTGGGGAACTGTAATGAGCCGTTCATCCCTGATTTACCTGGAATAGAGAATTTTGGGGGACTGCAGTATCACAGTCGAGAGTATAGGTCAGCCGGAGCTTTCGCAGGCAAAAACGTTTTGGTGATTGGAGCTGGTGCGTCTGGTTTAGATCTTGCTTTCGAAATATCTTCTACTGCAGCGAAGGTGATTTTTTAACTGACCAATCTTTTTCTACTTTTCGGGGGAATCATAATTTCATCCATTTGGGCAAGAAAAAGAAACTTATGCGGTTGCAACACAGGAACCAAAATACATAACGGTCTCAAATTAAGTTCTATTAAAAACTTCTTGTTTCTTGTTCACTTTCTCTTCTTAGATTGTACATAGTCACCATAACCCACTTATCACAACAAAATATCCAGAAAATGTAGAAGTCAAACCCGACATCCGTTTCGTCCGAGAGAAAGAAGTCGAATTTGAAGATGGGACGACGTTCCCTACTGACGTAATATATTATGGCACAGGTACTCTTCTTCTCCTTAAAGTTAGTACCACTTACTACTAAACAAATGATTTCAGGTTATAAATATAGCTATCCCTTCCTCGACGAGTCCTGTGGAATCACCATCAAAGAAAACTACATCGAGCCACTCTACAAACACATGATCCACATGGAACGTCCCACGTTGTGCTTCGTAGGAGTCCCCATCATCGTCTGCGCCTTTCGCATGTTCGACCTTCAGGCTCGGTTTTACTTGAAGTACTTGGAAGGGGCGTTCGAGCTTCCGTCCCTTGAAGAAATGAAGGGGGAGTTGGAAAAGGAGAAGAAGATACGCGAGGAAATCGGGTTCAAGAAGACGGAAGGACACAAAATGTTTAGCCTTCAGGAATCGTACTACAACGAGCTGGCTAGGATTGCAAATACCGAGTCTTTAGCACCGGTTTTGACTAAGATATTTATGGTGAATATGGAACGTATCTATGGGGACGTGGCGAACTTCAGGAATGATACTTATGAAGTTTTGGACGACGAAAGTTTTACGCATGTTGTGGCCACGCCTAGATAACATTTTGCCAAAATATTTCTAACAGCACTGTCATTGGAATAAGTTGAAATAAAAATGTCTTTTTTATATGAACTTTGTATGATCACTTTCTGAACTAACATTGCTTATTAATTACTTATCAAAAAAGATGAATGAATGAGAAGTCGGAATAGGATAGAAGACAGTATGATACTCTTGGCCACTCTCAAAATTTAAGAGTTCTAAGTAATCTTTCTCCTCTTTTAAATAAACGAAGGAGGAATCGGAAGGGGAAGATGTGGCATTTTTGGTCACCTTAGGATTATCCTGGGGAAGGATATCATATTCATTCAAATCAAAACGAATGACTAAATGGAGAAAAGAAACAAAAGCTTGTGTTGTCTTTCTCCAAATAATTTTCAAGAGTCTACTGCGATTTTATGTAAAAACATTTGGCTCTCAGCGTTGGGGAAAATCAATCCTGTTTTCTGAAGCGTCGAAATTCAAGGGACTTGTATTTTAAATGGATGTGTGGTACGCACTTTCTAAATTTGTATGTCAAGTTGAAACCTTTATCTACTCGTATGAGTTTGCTTCTGTCTGAGTCCATCTCTGTTCGACTTTGCAATTATCACGTGTCAAGGCCGCATACTATTTAAATTTTACAACACGCTGTTAACCAGTTCAGTAGCGTAAGCGTTAGCGAACGAACCGCCGAATAATTTGTTTATTGCAAAGGAAACGAATGCAAGTAAGTTTTATCTAGCCCATGGCTCATTAGCTCATTACTGTTTGCAGTTGCGGTTCAAATGTGACCATTACGTAAGCAATCCTGGCCTAAGTAAATATTTCTTGCCAAATCCTTGAGGCAACGGCAAAACATGAAGATAGTCGTAATCGGAGCTGGTCCTTCCGGTTTGGTCTCTGCAAAACATTCCACGGCCAACAATCATGAGTGTGATATCCTGGAAATGCGTAACCACATAGGTGGTACTTGGCTTTACACAGGTGAAACGGACACCGACGAGCATGGGTTTCCTGTACACGTGGCAACGTACAAAAGTCTGAGGTAAAAAAAATTAAGTTTAAAAGCACCGCTATTTAAAACCATTTTTTACGTAAAGGGCAAACCTCCCCAAGGAAGTCATGGGCTTCCCCGACTTTCCGATCCCCGAAAATTTCGAAACCTACTCAAGGCACTTCGGTATACTACGCTTTTTGGAAATGTACGCAGAGCAATTTGGTTTAACGCCGCTCATAAAAGTAACTAAATTGTTTACTCTTAATTTTTACTACTGTGTCACTTTTAGTTTAATCGCATAGTAATCGACGTGAGGCCTTCGCGAAATGGTTCAAAATGGCGAGTCACTTCGCTAGATAAAATTAAAAAAGTAGAGTGCATTGACGAGTACGACGTGGTCATGAACTGCACGGGGCATTTCAACGAGCCTTCACTTCCGGACTTCCCCGGAAAGGAGAAGTTCCTGGGAAAACAGTTGCACAGCAGGCATTACAGAACGCCCGACCCATTTAGGGGAGTTCGAGTTTTGGTGGTCGGAGCTGGACCATCAGGTGCAGACATAGCGCTTGAAATCTCATCCGTCTCTTCAAAGCTTTTTCTGAGTAACCATTTCAAAATTTTGAAAACGGAGTATCCAGGTAATGTGGAAAGAAAACCGGATATTCACTGCATCAAAGAACGAGAGGTTGAGTTTACTGATGGCACAAGTTGTTACGTCGATGTTATTTTATACTGCACAGGTAAACAACCAATTAAATAATTCCAGATTCTTTAATTAATTAACAAAAAAACAGGTTTCAAATATAGCTATCCTTACCTTCATGAATCCTGCGGAATCACGATTAACGACAACCACGTGCAACCCTTATACAAACACCTAATTCACATGGAAAGGCCAACGATGTGCTTTATAGGGATACCACTCCAAGTTTGTGCTTTCCCTCTTTTTGATTTGCAAGCTCGTTTTTACATGAAATACTTGGATGGTAGCATGAAGCTTCCGCCGCTTGAAGAAATGAAGAATGATGCGAGGGGAGATTTGGAAAGGAGATTGGAGAAAGGCTTTCGCAAAAAGGAGGCGCATAAAATGGCGTCATTCCAATGTTCTTATTACAAAAATTTGGCCGAGTTGTCCGGGGTTGAACACCTACCTCCTGTTATGGTCAAGTTGAGGGATAAAAGCTTCGAACGCTTTTATCAAGACTTGAGTAATTTCCGAAATGATAGGTACAAAATTCTAGACGATGAAAATTTCCTACACATGCATTGAGGGAAAAAAGTAATAAAAAGAAATTCAGGAGAATATTATTTAAAAAAAGACAACCGTAAAAGATATATTTAATTAAATTATTTAAACACAATAACCCGTATTCTCATCTTGCGATTAATTTAATAACATGTTTATTTCCTATGGCAACATTCGTCCGTCACTCTCTTACACATTCCATTGACATAAAGCTACATCGTTTCTTGTTTACTTTAATCACGACCTTAATCATAAGATGAGAATACAGACCAATTAGTTTAAACTCTTTAAGTAATTTTTTATGGAAATGTTTAAATATTGTTGAAAGAAATAATAGTAAATAAAAGACGATAATTATTAATTAGTTTTGAACTAAATTACTAACAATATTCTATCAAAAAAAAAATAATAAATTGTAAGCTATGTTTAAATAGGATATGCAAGGAACTGTCAAATATTTTAATTCGAAGATTACATAGCTGGAAATTGTATGCGCTTTTTTTTAATAAAAAAAAGACGATTAATGTTACTTTCATAAAAAAAGTAACAACCAGAAATAATAGTTTCTATAATTTAATTTGATCCAAGTATAGAGTTCTATCAAAAGGTTTTAGTTTGAAACTGACTGTAAGCTTTAACAATTAAAAAATAAATAGAAACAGACGCATTAAATAAAATTAATGTTACTTTAATAAGAGAACAGTTTTTATAATTCAATTTGATCCAAGTACAGGGATTTATCGCAAAGTTCAGATAGAAACTAACAATAAACTTTATTTATATTCATTCTTTGAACGAAAGAGTCGCCGCGCAGCGGAATTATGTGGAACCTGAAAACTAGTGATGAAAATACGCGTGTGTTTGACAGTTGTTGGTGCTAGTTGCTAAGAAGGGAGTCAAATCAGTGGAAAAAAGTGTTTTATTTACGCTTATAACTTCGTATAAATTGTAAATGTGTTCCGTACGTAGTGTAAAAATCGCAAAAAACTATGTATTCCTACCTTTTTAACACAAAAATGCCGGAGAAGTGGTGATATGCAGCGGCATCTAGCGGAGATCAAAAACGCCAATACTATCAAATAATTGTCAAATTAGAGTAGGCGTTGCGTGATACAGAGGTCGGTAAAAGTTTTCATTCGTAAACAAACTTGTAACTAAATTGTATACGTAATTGTTGCAGTATAAAAAAAGAGATATATTGAGTGACTAAAGCCACTTCAATTAAAAAAAATAGTTATGAGTAATAGTTCTGTAATTTGACTGAATCTAAATACAGGATTCTTTCAAAAAGTTTGAGGTAGAATCTAAGTTCTATAGAGATCTGTGCCAAACGCTAATCTCATAACTCAAATCGGCTCTTCAGAAAATTTGAAATTATTAATAAAATGAGTTTGTGCTTCCAACCATAGCAGACGTTAAATGTCAATCAAATCTATCAAGAATATTGAATAAACTTGCTGAAATATCGGAATGTGTAAAATTTGGTCACAAACAAATTATGACGTGCGTTTCGAGAAAGCTCTAAACTTGCTTTTATTATATGACGGCGCGTCGTAGCTTAGTACGTATGTTGCAACCTACAACAATTCGAGCTGTCAACAACGTCAACTGTCAAAGATTTTGTTTACATCTTCGAGGTTCTTTCCATAATAAAATAAACGTTTTACTTCCTTAATTGCGATTTAATATATTTTGTAGAAAATTAAATGGATATAAAAAATTAGGTTATGTTTATAATAATTGTATAGTTACGACGTGACTTGCAAAATTTCCATTTGACATAAGCCTACTTGATAACGGCTTCTTTTGAATGCACTTTATAATAAATTTGATAGATCTGTTCTTGCAACGTTCTGGACTAGTTTGAAACTGTCAAATATCGCCCATTGAATTAATCACCGCTTTCAAGAACTGCCTTACATGTGAAACTTTGATCGGCGCATGCTTCTGACGGTTTCGAACCAGTTAGGGTCTGCTGCAGAAACAGACCTGATATCTAGTCGCCTGTGACTTTCTTAACAAAACGAATTCAAGTAAGACGTAGGGCTTAGCTTATTACAGATACATTTTTTGTTCAAATTCAAGGAAAGTAATTTTTTTTAGTATTGAAGAAGAATTTTTGATAGCATCTGAGGCGAAAGGAAGTTACCAAGTTATCAGGCGGCAAAGTTAAATTGGCATTCAATCTACGCCATACGTCCAATGTCGGAAAATATTTCACAGCATTCTAGATGTAAAATTTAAAAAATCACTCGGTAGGAATCATATTCTCATTCTCAGTTTTTAACTTTAAGAGTTTAATTGTTTCATATCAGAATATTGGTAATAACTGTATTATTCATTTATTTATTTATGATAAATTCATGCATACCAAACCATTAAAATGTTGCTGATCTGATCTTTTACAATCACGTGTTTTAACTGAAAAAAAGGGTCGTCGAGTGGCTCAGCGGTAGCCTAGCCGACTTTGTAAAGTCGTGTCGCTCGGCGGCGTAAGTTCGAATCCTACCATTAGCCCTGGATGTTTGTGCTGACTTTGACCCAGCTTTATAACAATCTTCGTGACTGTCTGAAATGGCTATGGCCGTAAGACAATAATTGCAGAATTGCTGCGCAAAGCAAAGAAAGAAAGAACTGTAAAAAAAGTAACTCAAAATAAAAACGACATTGAAATAAAATAAGCAAATAGTACTTGCAGTAACTTCAAAATTCATAATCCATATACCTAACGATGTTTTAAAATTGAGAGAAAAATTTATTTGTAGTAATTTTAATTAATTAATTAAATTTTAAATATCGCGCGCGCCATCTATGAATTGCATTTCTAACAGTTCTAACAGTTTAGCGTTTTGTACATTTGCCATTTCGTCGGCTAACCTTCTCTATGGGCTAACCTAAAACGGAATGAGTTTTATTTTCTGGAGAAGTAATTCTACACAGAATGACTATTATTTTAACTTGTCTGGACTTTAAAGTTGAAATAAATAAATAAGTTGACAGTTCCATTTCTAACAGTTGGTAGCATTTAGTTGTCGTCCTTTGTACGCTTGTCATTTCATCACCTAACCTAAAACGGAATGAGTTTTATTTTCTAAAAAAGTAATTCCACATCCACGCTGAATGACTAGTATTTTAATTCGGCTTTACTTTATCTAAATTCCACGCGTATAGTGAAATATTTGGAAGTGCAAAATGAGTGAAGTGGACAAAACTCACCACATCTTGCCGCTTGATCAGCCCGTAGTTTACCTGGACGCCGCCTCAGCCTTCGACGGGTTAAGCACGAAGGAAAAACTGTACGCATACTACTTAAGCAAGGCGTCTTGGACTGGGGGATTAATAACCCTATTACAAACAAGTCCGGAGTCTGGCCCCCTTTTCGTTCTACTTCACAAGCTGTATTCGTCTCAGAGTGTAGCTGAGCTAAAAGAAGCAGCTTTAAAGGCAGGTTTTACAGAGGAAGATGTTACAGCCCTGTTAGTGTATTCGGCAGGTGTTTTTAGCAACGCAGGAAATTACAAGGTGATATATATTAAGGCCCAGTTTACAGAAACTTTAATTGCAATCAAATTTTAATGACATTGTTAATTTGACATTTCGCAATGTAATTCTTATGGCAACTTAATCGTAATTAGTTTAATTCGCAATTAAATATTTGATTTGCTTTCGGTAAACCCACCCTTAATCTTTTAATGTATTTTGCATTAATATTAACTTATTAAAGGGATTCGGCGACTCAAAATTTATCCCAGGCATAGAAGCATCACGTTTAGAAGAGTTACTAAAAATCAGCGTGGCCTGGCCCCAAATTAAATCAATATGGGAAGCGTTCAGGGCACCTCTTTATGATCTCAGCAAGGGCAGAACCTGCTTGGGGTACCCCCCGCACGGCTGCACCACCTACTTTTCCAGCAATTTTACCGCCGAGGACAACGAGCGTGTCCAAAAGTGGATTAAGAAGCGGCAATTAGACTTGTACAACACGCGATGTTTCAAAACGGGGACCCCGAAGAAAGTGTGCTACGAAGTTAGACTCGCAAGTGAGAAATGCGGCGAGTTAGAAACCGACGAGTTCAACGGCTGCACGTTCAGCCTCACCTGCGGCGATTACTCCTCGTTAATGAAGTCCATCGCGAATTATTTAGAGCAAGCAGTTTCGCATGCGGCGAATGAAACGCAAGCCGATATGTTACGTGCTTACGTTAAGTCGTTTACGACCGGTTCTCTGCAGGAACACAAGCAGGGCTCGAGGTTTTGGATACAAGATAAATCGCCCACCATCGAAACTTACATCGGGTTCATCGAGACTTACAGAGATCCTGCAGGTGTTAGGGGAGAATTCGAGGGGTTCGTTGCTGCTGTTAACCGAGCGATGTCTGCGAAGTTTACGACACTAGTGAACAGCGCTGAAAAATTATTGCCGTTGCTGCCTTGGCCACGTGGCTTCGAAAAGGATAATTTCTTAAGGCCTGATTTTACTTCTTTGGACGTTTTAACATTCGCTGGGAGTGGCATTCCTGCCGGGATAAACATCCCAAATTGTAAGTATCAATCATTAGGGGAAGGAGGCCTGGGGAATAAAGCAAGATTATTTCAGATGATGAAATACGTCAGACGGAAGGTTTCAAAAACGTCTCACTGGGAAACGTCATCCCTGCAAGTTATCAACAATCAAATACTCCATTCCTCAGCGATTCCGATAAAGAATTACTGCAGAAATGGAGGGTGATGGCATTTGAAGTCCAAGTGGGTTTGCACGAGTTGCTGGGCCATGGCTCCGGTAAACTTTTGCAGAAGGAGGTCGATGGTACTTTAAATTATCCCCCAACTTTACTTGATCCATTAACCGGAAGACCCGCAGCATCATGCTATGAACCTGGTGATACTTACGACAGTCGTTTTGGTCCCTTAAGCTCCGCTTATGAAGAGTGCCGAGCAGAAGCTGTCGGATTATACTTGAGCCTGGAACCGAACATTTTAGAAATATTTGGTTACAAAAATTCTGATGCGGAGAATGTCACGTATGTCAACTGGTTATCACTAGCATGGGCTGGAGTTTGTTCCTTGGAAATGTGGGATCCTAACAGAGGGTGGTTGCAAGCTCACTCACGGGTAAACTCATTTACTCGTTTATTAATATGCATTAACTTTTTATATTTTAGGCACGTTTTGCTTTAACGCGAGTGCTAATTCAAGCAGGCGTTGTAACGGTGACTCAACCGAATCCTCAAGACCTTTTGCTTTCCTTGGATAGGACGAGCATACATGGTGCAGGAAGATGTGCAATCGGACAGTTTTTGCTGCAGCTTCAGATATTTAAGGCAACAGGAAATGTGGCAGCAGCCGAAGAGATGTTTAACCGCTATTCTGGTGTGATAGAGCCGTGGATAACTTGGCGAGAAATTATTTTGGCTAACAAACGACCTAGAAAAATGTTTACACAACCCAATTTGGTTCTAGATGGTGAGTCAGTGCAATTAAAATCGTATGATCCAACTCCGGAGGGGCTGATACAATCCTGGGTGGAAAGATTCGATGATCCAAGTTCATTATATGAAGCACTGTTGACACTGTCGAAAGCTGATGCTCATTATTTTTATTGATGATGATGGTGCTTTGGTGAATATTCAAAATTTTTTAAATAGTTTTGTGATTATATATTTTACATTTGAGCATTCTTTGCTCGTTTTAAATTTCACAATATTTTTAATAAACGATTTAAATCAACTTCTTAGATTTTCATAGCAACAACAAACAGGACATTATTGCGTGGACGTCGTGTTGAGTTACTGAGCACAATCTTTCCAACTTTAAATAAATTATTAAATGAAGGAAATTAAAAGTAGATACCTAGATAAAATAATTTTAAGTATATTTCTGCAGACCATAAAATGGTATTAATTTAATTTACCTATCTCTTATATTTTACATGCATATTATAAATAAAATATAAACTATAGTATAAAAAAGATCTAGCTTAAACCTAAACAAAAGTAATACTATACACTGATGGAATATTTTTAAGTCCATTTTGGAATTAGTTATGCCTGAAACTACGATTGAAGTTTTGATCCTTAACTATTCGATTAAAATAACTATTAAGTTGGTGGTCTCGCCCAGGTATACACGTACCCATCCTGGCAAGCAGTAATAAAACAATCAGTTCTAAAAATCAAAGCTGTTAGTCTCTCGTGCGCGATTTTCTTACAGACTAAAGGTTCTAATAAGGGGCATTCATCCAAACGAGGGCACGCAGGTGTGCCTACAAGATGCAACGGATCAGGCCTACGTTTCACTCTTGGTCTGGGCGGGGCCAGGGCATCCTCGGGTAACTCCCACAAACACAACTGAGTATCCTGCCCAACAGATCCTATCCGATAGTAAGACTCAGCTTCCAAGAACCAGTCAAAAGCGACAGCCGATACCCACGACTTATGCCCTTGAGCTCGTGCTATCACTCGCCTCTGATCAGTGGACCACACTGTCAATAAATCATCTTCACCACCAGCTGCTAATAATCGCCCATCACCCGACCAAGCCACGCATAATAAACCTCCGAAATACGAGCGGGCCGTTCCCAACAATTCCATACTGTCATACTGAAACACCCTTAACAAACCATCTTGGGAAACAGCTGCTAATTGAGCACCGTTAGGACTGAAGGCTATCTCGTTAATCGCAGCGCCCGACCCCAAAACCCATCTGAATAACGGATTTCGCGTCGACTTCGTCTTGCACGTACTAACACTAAAATCATCGCCGGCTTTAAACGGTTGATAATGAGGGGCAGTTGAGCCACACGGGAGTTCTTCATTGTAAACGTACAATTGACCCGAAGCGTGAGCGGCGAGGAATAAATTGCGACTGTGAGGCACCCAACGCAAACACGTCACCTTGGTTTTATCTATCAAGCGTTCTTCATTAAACAACTTGCTGAGTTCCTTCTTGATCGGATCAATCAGCTGAATCTGCCCTGTACTAAACCCTATTAATAAACTAACACTTTCTGCACTTGCAGAAAATGCGTTGAAATCATGGCAGGTGGGATTTGTGCCTTTGTAGACTTTCTTATCTAAGGGCTTACTTAAGTCGGCCGCTTTCTTTATGCCCTTGTACACGTACACGTACAGTTCTCTCCCGTGGTTGAAGCAAATGCGCTCGCCTTGATCTGAAAGGGTCACAAGTGATACGCGCACTTGAGGAGGTGTTTGTCCTTGAGGCTGGTAACCTACTCGGTTTGGCCTTGAATATTCACTCAGTGTCATTAAGCGGTAGGTCCCTTCTCGAGTGATGAACTGGGTTTTCACATCTCCTGGGTCCTCTAAGGCTCTTTCCAAGGGGCGCTCTCCTGCTTCGAGCAGGGACTGACTACATAATGCCTCTGCGCGGGCCATTTTTGGCCCGACTATGCGAGATGACATACTACAATTTCGTAATCAATATTTGATTTACATTTTTGAGTTTGGAGGACTTAAAAAAAAAGAGGTTAGGTTTCATGTCACTTTACAAACTGACATGGTGACTGATATATCTAGTGTACACTGTGACCAACATAACACAGAGGGAATCTCAAGTGTTAGGTTTTGGTTAAGTGTTACAAATGGATTATTTTTGGAGAGTATGCTCTATATTTATGTCTAACTTATAACTACTATGAAAAAATTTACCCAAACAAGCCATTTTTAATTAAAAAGAAAAGATTGTGGGGGTGTGACCTCGCGAATTTTCTGTCTTTCTCTAACCAACGGTTTTAGATTTCAGGAGTCTTCTGTTCTTCCCTAACCAATGGTTATGCGCCTTGTGAACAGACATCGCTGACCAGACGAGTGCTTTTTTAAATATTTTCTTTCTATGAACGCAACATATAAATTGCGCTCACGAAATTCCATATTTAATTAAATTATTTCTGATTAGATATAGGGTGCGTTTCGTTTGCGCGCTCACACGCTTTAAACGCTCACGCTTACAAGCGCTATTTTCTGTTGTTTCCTTTGGGGTTGAGTCGCTTAAGCCATTATACCCAAAGGTGTTTCTTTTGACTTTTGTTTGCACAACGAATTCATAACCTCAAAAATATAACTTCAATAGTGAAATTGATTCAATCATAGCTGCTGTAGCTAATTCTAAAGTGTAATGTTTGTTTATAACCTGATTATGATTAGTTGATCTCCTCATACGCATCTCACGTTCCATTTGGAACATAAGCGCTTACGCTTTTGCTGCTCTACCTCGATGGAATAAGCGTTTGTGAGCGAAGACTATGACGTCATAATGACGTTACTATTTCGTCAGCCGGCGCTTTGTGAGCGTTTGCAAAGCCAAAGGGAACGATTTAAGCAATGCTTATGAGCGCTCAAAGCATGTGAGCGCGCAAATGAAACGCACCCATAAAAAGAGAAGCCATGATTAACGTGTGGCAGCACTGGTTTTCAAACAAGCGCCATGCGATGTTGGCAAAGTTGACGTAGCAATAATTATTAATAAATACATTATTTTAAAAACTTTTATGGCTTTAACCTTTTAAATTTCGTTATTAAATTGTCTCTGACTATAATTATTTTGATTTAAAAGTAAAATTATCTATATATATTACAAAATGGAAACCGGTGATCTGACAACGCTGTACATTTCTGACAGTCTCTGACTTTGACGTTTAGAATGAAATTAACCTTGGTTTTTATAATGAATAGATTAATACTTGCAATTAAAGTAATTCCTAATTAATTTAAATTTTTAGTAGCAAGAAAATGTCTAATGTTGTAGATATTTACGACGACATGAGCCTGTAAGTATTTCCTTAAAATATCATGTTCCAAGTTAAACATGTATTTAATGCAGGTACATAACGCCAGAGAAGTTTTATATCCAGCCCAAAAGCGGACGGGATTTATTAGTCATAGACCGTCTGTCAGAAGCGGTAGAGTTGCAAAAAAATGATAACTCGAGGCCTCTACCGATTAAAACGGAAGAGTTCTGCGGCTTACTAGGTAGCATTAACTTAATTGCCGGCCGTTACTTAGTAATTGCCACTCAGAGAGAGCTAGTGGGGTTCATAGCTGGCCACTCTATATGGAGGTTAGCCGGCTCTAAGTTAGTGCCCTATTTTAAAAGTACAATTCATTTAAATCAATCCCAGCTAGCTGACAACGCGACTTACATCAGCATGATCGAACATGTACTAGCAACGCCTTTTTGTTACTTTAGTTATAGTTACGATTTAACACACACAATGCAACGACTACACATGGCAGGCCCAGGCTTCCAACACCAATCAATTTTAGCTCGCGCAGATCCCAGATTCGTGTGGAACATGCATTTGCTGAAAGGCTTCCAAAGTCCAGAGTTTCATAATTTTGCTCTCCCTATCATACAAGGTTTCGTGTCGATACACCAATGTATGATCAACGGTTACGGTTTTACGTGGGCAATAGTATCAAGGCGGGCTTCGCAGCGAGCTGGCACTCGTTTATTCCGAAGGGGCATCGATAGAGAAGGCAACGTCGCAAATTTTGTTGAAACCGAACAGATAATAGAATACCAAGGGGATAAAGCAAGTTTCGTGCAAATCCGAGGTTCCATTCCACTCTATTGGATACAACCCCCTGATTTACGGTATAAACCCCCACCGAGATTAATTGAAATCAGCCCGGAGGAACACCAGTCTGCTTGCGCGCGACATCTCGAGACTACCACGCAAATATACGGGAGGCAAGTGCTGGTAAACCTTGTCGATCAAAAAGGTACAGAATCAAAACTGGAACGGTCGTTTAACGACGTCGTTCATCACATATCGCTATCATCAATTCGCTACGAGGCTTTCGACTTTCACTCCGAATGTCGGCACATGCGGTGGGATCGCCTGTCGATTTTAATCGACCGGCTTTCGTTCGATCAAGATGAAATGGGATACTTTTTACTGTTGAGAGATGGATCCTTGATGTCGTTACAAGATGGAGTATTTCGAACGAACTGCGTCGACTGTCTAGATAGGACGAATGTGGTGCAGAGCATGCTTGCACGTCGCTCTTTGTCACACATGCTCAAGAAATTAATGATTTTAAAACCTAATGAATCCGTCGAAAATCAATTGATGTTCGAGAAGCTCTTCAAGTCAGTTTGGGCCGACAACGCTGACTTAATCAGCATACAGTACTCAGGCACGGGGGCTTTAAAAACTGATTACACAAGAACCGGCAAGCGAACGAAGTGGGGTTTGTTGAAAGACGGGCTGAATTCCATGACTCGCTATTACAAAAATAATTTCACTGATGGTTACAGACAGGATTCGCTGGATCTGTTTCATGGGTTAGCTGATTTGCGATCTCCGTTAAGCATTCAAAGAGGTTGGAAGTATATTACATTCCCAAGTGTGCTGTTGGTGGCACTTGCGATGTTTGTTACTTGCGCAGTTGTGCCTCCCGAGTACACGACTGAGTCCTTGTTGTTTTTACTCTTTTGGGGTTCCATGGTCGCTGCAACTTCCGCAACTATACTTAGGTACGGGCATGAATTCGTTGACACACCTCGTTTACTGTCATAGCATTAAGTAAATTAGTTATAAAAAGATTTTATTTGCTATGCCTGCAAGGTTTTATGTATATCTTTATAATATTATATTGTTATTTTCTTATTTATACATAAAAAAAAGTAAGTATATGGATGAAAGTTATTAATTTTATGTACGAGCGTAATGGCAGAAAGAGTATGGTTTGAAGCTTACACTGTACACCTAACATATTTAGGATAGATTATATTTATAGAAAGATATAAATAAATATATAAAATTTTTGAGTGTTTTTTTTTTTAATTATCTTTAGTTAGAAGTAGGGCTGGGTCGATGTATCGATACACCAGCTGTATCGATACACATTTTCAGCTGTATCGACGTATCGAATATCGATACGTATCGAAATATCGGATGTCAATACATATTGAATATCGATATACCGACACATATTGAAATATGGAATTACAGACTAACTAAACATTTTATTTATTTATTTGTATGTATATGGTCGCGTATTTGGCGTTATTGTTTAAATTTATTCCAGTTCTATTTTTCATCTCGTATTTTTTAAGCCTCTGTTCAATATTGCGATAAGTATCCATCTTATATTAAACGTATCGATACATATCGATCCGATATTTCAATACGTATTGGTAGTCGATACTCGATACGTATCAATACAGAAATCGTATCGAAATTCGATACACAATATCCCGTATCGCCCACCTCTAGTTAGAAACTCTTAAAATAAAAAAGAGAACCAAATTAGTGACAAATGCACATTTCTTTTTGACCTAAAGATATTAAGTATAGAAAACAATTGATTCTTTAAATAATTAAAGGAAAAACAAGCTCAAGTTAGAACAAAAAAAAGACTTGTTTTAAGCACATTTTAAGTAAGTGGTATTAAATAGCATTATTCATTTTCTTTCTCTGTTTGGTCTCTGTGATAAGATTAAAGAAAATACTTTTTTTTAAGTTGTTTCAAATTGAGTCTGCACTAAAGGGATCGTCTAGATTCGGTTAAATGGGAGAAAAGTTACATATCAATCAATCAACTCATATCCAACAACAGAATCGATTTTTTCTGGCTTGTCCTTGAGATGTAAGCAAAAATGTTAAATGTTTTTTCCCTTCATATCTCATTATAAATGATACTAAAATTCTAATTCAACATTCTACAGATACTTCTAGTTTCTGCATCTAATAGATACCTACAATTTACCGTTTCGTCTCTCATCTTCAACTTTAATTTTTGAAATACATAGATGAGGTTATTTACGAATTTTAAAATACTTAATGAGCAAGCCAAAATTTTTCGTATCTGAAACTTTATTTTCACAATAATCATAACTACATGGTATAAATCGTGACGCCTTGAAAATTGAAAATAGGCAACCCATTTTACTACCATGATTTTAGATCGGTAGGTTGCCTAATCAGCGTTGCCAATGAGGTAAAAATTCCGTTAAACGTTCGCTCGACTGAAATCAGAATAGCGGCAAATATAGAGAGATATCGGTAAAGCGTATAACGCTTACGTTCGTAAATTACGCAAAGCAGTATTGTGTAAACGTATTGCAGTACACTTATCGGAACATTGAATACTGCGATACACAAATATATCTTATAAGTTTTAACTTAACTTTTTATATGTGTGCAAAATAAAAATTTAATTTAATTCTCAAAAACACAAGCCTTTTGTCTAAAATTAAGTGGTAAACAAATGTAAACAAAAGCCCGCCGTCAAAAGTTACAACAGTGCGCATGCGGGACTGATACGTTATGCAAATAATGCACGGAATTATCTGCTCATAATAGGGAGATTTTGCAACACAATTACGATAAAAATATCGTTACGTTAAAGGTTATTTTGCTTAGCAACCCTATGGATCTAGCCAATCACAAATAGAGTTTTAAGGTTTAGCGTACGTAAATTTTAACGGAACCTATTGCCAAAAACTCCCTATTTACTCCGTGCGGTAACGGTATTAACGTTTTCGTCGTTAAGAATCGAAGCGCACATGTCTCAAATGTCAAATTAGCGCGGCGTAAATACTGCATAACGTAATTCGCGTTACCGATATATCTCTATTAACGTTTTCGTCGTTAAGAATCGAATCGCGCTTGTCTCAAATGTCAAATTAGCGCAGCGTAAATACTGCATAACGTTATTCGCTTTACCGATATCTCTCTTGACTGTCTATGAACGCGCCGGCGCGGCGCGGCGTCAAAGCAGCCTAGATTGGGAGGAGATCGATTGATTAATTATCTATTGAAAACGGGCGCTGCGTCAACTTTAAATACGCATAACTTTTTATGCAAATGTTGCATAACCGAATTTCTTGCAAAATATGAAAGAGAACATTCAAATCTATCGGTCTAAGGTACTCCCGAGTTTTGGCCGGCCGATTTTGATTGATTAAATAGGTATATTCGTTTTAGATGACTTGGACTGCCCCAAGTCACCTACGTCAACGAAATGTGCATTCGTTTTAGATTTTCGGCCTGCCGGATTTGACATTGACATATTCGTTTTAATTGCCACTACGGCAACGCTGGTGTTGACGTAATGCGCACCTACTTGAGAGTAGGGTCTAGTTGCGTTAGCCGTCAACCTTAATTTTTAGTTTTATTTCAGTTGTTTGTTGCTGCGGATAGTGCGAATTATGTATATGTTCGTTGCCAAAACATTCCCGCTGTATATGTTCACAAGTAAATACAAAATTGTATGCCCGAATTCATAATACTTTCTTGAGACTTCTTTAAATAAAACCGGCGTAAGCCATTATGCTCATAATAACAAATAATACAAAGTCGTGATGTAAAAATGAGTTTAATATGTTAAATTAGTGAGGTTACGTAGTTATTAATATCAAGTCAACACAAAATCTATTCGTTTTTGAAGACTCTTCAACTAAGCATGTTAGAAGCAATTTAATAAGGGCCTGCATTTAAGATGTTTCTTCGTTGATGGCATTTATCTCGGTAAATACTAGGTTTAGGTATAGAAATATGTTAATAAAATATTTTCCAAATTGATAGATCTATCAAAAAACGTAATAAAATATAGGGCATTCCATTTTAAATATTAAAGATACTTGCTCACAAATGAACATCCTGTGTAAGTGCAAATAAATTTAACGTAGAGAGTTTTTTTTATTAGAGGATGATAGCGTTTGAAATATTTTTCTATATTAAATGGTTTAAACGCCACAAAAGAAAACCACACTCGGTGGACACGTGGTATATGTGCACTAATTACTTGACGATGACGTTATTGTGGCAAACCCAGGATTTCTAAAACGAATATACCTAAAGCGTGTTCTTTTTTTCATCTGATTTATTTCATCGATTCAGCGGTGTGACGTCATTGATGAATGTCAAATCAATCACCGATTACTCTGATTACGCTGAATAAAAGAACAAATGAATCATAAATAGATGAGCAGTTTGACAAGTTGAAAGAGGTTATGTTCATGTATTTGTTAATTTTTTTATATATATTTCGTTTTTACTTGTGGTTTTTACTATTTAATGCTATGAAATATAAAAATTTTATGTAATAATTTAGTTTACCATTTGCTACTACTTGATAAGTAAGTGCATGACATCTTCGACACTTTCTTCAGTCATTTTTCAAACAGCAAACAATACGGAGCAAATATTTGTTGTTTACTACTATTTTATGGTCAACTGTTCACGTGTCTATTCAAAAATTCTAATCAAACTCTATAGCTGGATTTACATGGAGCGTTGAGCGCGTAAAAACGCCGGGCGTACTGTACTCTTATTAGCTATTGCTCTTTACGTATCGAGCACTAACCAATGGGAGTAAGGTACGATCGGCGTTTTGACGCGCTCAACGCTCCATGTAAATCCAGCTTATCCCCTCTTCCACTTCATCGGCTGTAAACCTCGATGACTTCGATGAGTTTTAGATTCAGTGTTGCCAATGTGTGAGGAATTCCTCAAAATATGAGGAATTCTGTAATGAATGAGGAATTTGTGAGTAATATGAAGTTATGAGGATTTTTGAGGATTTTAACATATTGATGTCAATAATATTAAAATTTCTAATGTACGTTTGCGGAATTTAATAAAGCACAAATTAATTTTCCTATTAGTCATAGAAATAAACTCTAGACTAACCCTTGTTTGAAATTATTTTTTATTTTAAACGACAAGCAATAGACATTTATGATAATTGGACCGGTAAAGGTTCATGTAGAAAAGAAAGAGAACGACTGCGTTTCGATGCACATAAGAGTGAGAAAATAGATTAACCGGTATATGCTGCTCCAATTATCATAAATTTCTAATATCAGTAGGGAGCTTTTGGAATACATCACAATAAAAATACCGTAACGTTAAAATTCGATTTCTGATTGGCTAAATCTATAGGGTTGCTGAGCAACAATGGCCTTTAACGTTACGGTATTTTTATCGTAATGTATTCCAAAAACTCCCTAGTATCACATGAACTGTCACGTCTGTCACAGTATAAACCGCGATGAACTGTGAGGAAAATTGAGGAATTTTGGGAACATGGTTGAGGAATACTATACTGGACGATTGGCAACGCTGTTTAGATTACCTCAGCGCAGAATATAAGAACACGACGCTTAAGCTTGTTGCAGACGATGCACAGTAACTGGCGCGAGTACTAATACTGTGCATCAAATTTGAGCGTGTGAACAGTTTTTACTTAGTGAATGTGCGAGTACAAGTTGCTTAGTTTTACTCGCTTTGGTCCTTGCGCCAGTTAGCCCCACTCCGCTGCTTTCATCCCATGCTAACCACATTTTTTCTTACTTCGCATCGTTCGAACACGACCAACATGACGTTGTCGTTACTGGCACAAGTTCCATGGCTGTCTGCTATGAACTAACACTGTGCAAGGCAAGGTGCAAGTGGGTACCAACGTATGAACGCTGGCGCAAGTACTAATCGTTAGTACTCGCGCCAGCTACTGTGCATCGTCTGCAACAGGCTTTACTTTAATCGGTACAATTATCCTGAATAAAAATACACTTTGATGATATTCCAATGAATGCGATTAGCTCTTCGGTGAATAAAAGAACACGCCTCTATTATCTTTCAAAAACGGACGCAGCGTCAACTAAAAATGCACATAACTTTTTGTGCAAATGTTGCACAATCGAATTTCTCGCAAAGTATGAAGGAGAACTTTCAAATCTATCGATCTAAGGTACTCCCGAGTTTTAGCCGGTGTGCTCTGTTATGTCCAGGGATCGGAAAAATTTAAGTCGGCGTCAGGGTTGCCAATCGTACGGAAATTTCCGGATATACCGGTATATGTACGGATTTCATGCAGACTGTATTGATACGGAGTCAAAGATCGATCCGTACGGATTTTTATTATATTTACATTTTAATGGAAAAAAGTCTTTATTTTTTTGTGTTTCTAATTAGTGTTGTAAATTGGATTATAAACCGGTTATTAACTGGTTAATTATCCGGTAAATTAAGTTATTTCTAAAAGGATAAGTCAAAAGCACTACAAGAAAACCAGTTTTATTTCATTTTGTTATTTACTTTATTTACCGTTTAATTAACAGGTTAAAAATCCGGTAAATTAAGTAAATTATATAATTTACCGGTCAATTTACAACACTAAAGGTGACAAAATAAAGAAAACGAAATACAAAATAAAAATTCAAATTTAAAAAAATAATAATAATAAAAACAAAAGACAATCGATTTTTCAACACAATTTCAAAGATCAATAACTGTTTTATTTTAAATAAAAGGAACGACGAAAATGTATATAATAGAATTAAAAAAAAATACAAAGTAATAAGATTTAAAAACAATAAAAACAAAAGTCAAACGATTTTACAACATAATTTAGTAAATAAAAAAAAACTCTTTGAAAGGAAGTTGGCAAAATAAATAAAACAAAAAAGAAATTAAAAACATATTAAATTTTTTTAAAAATACGAAATAAAATTAAAGAAAAAAAAAAGACGATCGAGTTTACAGCACACTTCGGTAGATTAATAATGAGGAAAAAAAAACTGTTTGGAAGGAAAAGTGACAAAATCAAAGACACCAAATTAAGAAAATTTGAAAAATATATAATAGTAACATTAAAAAAGAAACAAAAGACATAACTACGGATAGGTGTCATATATTTTGCGCGGTTCAAATTCTAAAGCAACGGCAAAGTTGTGATGCTGCAGCGGACAAGTCCCGCAGACACTCACAGCGTATTAATTGAGTATTGCCGCGAAAAAATAATGATGCGAACTAAGTCATAAATATGGCTCGTAAAGCATCATAAAACAATTACAGTCGCACAGTAAAATTTAGTTTTCACAAAGTGGAGTTATTCCGTAACTAACAGTGCTGATCAATTGTACCCTGACCTTTGGATTTGCCGTATAATTGCCTCAGAACCATATAGGCCACACTCTACTTCTACTCCTACCTTAAAAAGATTAATGGCGGATTTCACAAACGTTACTTAAATTTAATCAACCGTTAAAAGTAAACGTTGCCATGGTTACATATGTTGAAGGTATAGGAACTCACCTTTCCTTTCGAACAGTTTTTTTTATTAATGTTTTTATTGTTTTCAAATTTTATTATTTCGTATTTGTAAGAAAAATTCTATTATATGTTCAATTTTCATTGTTCCTTTTTAAAAAAAAGAACAATTATTATTATTTTTTTTTTATTTGATTAATTTTGAATTTTTATTGGGAAGAACAAACGAAAGAGTCGCCGCCTGGTAGTCAATGTTTGAACTCTCGTATGCGAGATAAACTGTCATTGGAACGTCAGTGGAATACATAATGAATGAAATAATTAGATCAAATAAATCAAATAAACTGATCAAAAACCGAAGGTGTACCGTATTGAAGATATGGTTATCTCACATATAACCGCGGAGGGAATACTCCATCCACGCATATAACGTAATAATAACGTCCATTTGCAGCGCCACCTACATTCCATTGTTCTTCCCAATATCACCTTTCCTTTCAAGCAGTTTCTTTAAAATTTATTGATTTACTGAATTGTATTGTAAAATCGATTGTCCTTTGTATTTATTGTTTTTTAAATTTTATTTCATATTTTTTACAAATTCTACGTGTAATGTACAGCTGAATTCAAAAAAAACGGGAAATGAAATTTTTCCAGTTGTAAATTTGGTTGCATTTCGCATTTGTCAATTAATTGTCTACTTGACAACAGGGACTTGACAATGCATACCTTTTAAAAAAATCTAACCTATTTATTTATAAACTGACGTAGCGTCAAATAATTGTAACCTATTTCTAATAAAGTCGTTTTCACACTATGAAAATATTGAAAAAATGTGCCTACTTTTTTTTGACATTTCCCGTTTTTATTGATTTTAGGTGTACTTACATATTTCCTTTTTTTTGCTTTCTAATCGTTCTTTTTATTTTCTTGTTATTTTATTATTTTACCTACATTTTTCAAATTGTCTTTTTTTAAAATTTATTATTAATCTACTGAATTGCGTTGTAAAATCGACCGACGGTTGTTTCTGTTTACTTTAACTTTATTTATTTTTAACGATTTTTTAAAAAAATATTCTAGGGATTTTCTATGTTGAAAAGTTACCATGAACACGAAATGAAATGGTAGCACGTTGGCAACACTGCTTATTGTCATTCGTGTTTTTTAATTTATGAATGCTGCATCTGCATTTATCATAAATGCTTAAACGCGTTTTTTATGCTATTTATAAGACACGTAAAAACTTGAACATTTTACTTTCTTCATTAATATTCACAGTAAAGTTATTTTTTTCTGTCTTATTAGAAGCGTTGGAGCCCGGAAGCCTTATATCTTGATATCTCAAAATAAACTGTGCAGAGAAACCAGGTACTTTAAAGTTTAAGTAGATAAAAAAATCTGTGAATTTTTTTTAATTAGTGACGTCATGAGGAAATATTATTAAATAATAATAGCCTGATATGAATAACCCGCTGCCTCAGGCAAATAAGTGTACACGGCGCACGTTCCCGACATTCCCGTTTCTTAAAAAATCGCAATGGCGGACGTGAAGGCAACGTCAGTTTTGATGTTGGTTTAAAGCGATTAAAATTAGAATATTATCGCAAGCGTTTGTATTTCACCACGGAATGACTCCGATTAAAATCACGCATTAGCGAGAAGTAAGTAGGACAGGAAATGAAGTTCCCCGGAATAACCTGCTATAACCTAAATATTTGACGTTTAAGTATTCACCGAAAATAAATCGCTGGCCATTTCTTCGCATCCCCGAAAAATACTAGAGGTAAACCCGGCGTGGAAACGCATTTCAATGTTTCATTTGTTATGGTGCACTCCTGCAGTTATGAATTTGAAATATTGATTTTTTATGAATGAATGAATGAAGTTGTGCTAGATTATTTATAGGCGGGCATAACTGTTGGAGAAAATGAATTACAACAATTGGAACGGCCGACGTAGCAGTCGGGGCAGAGGAAGAAACAGAAATAAATGGAATTGGAGAGGAAGAAGCTACAGCAGGATGCCTATGTATGTATAAATTTTATGAGATTACTAATTATAAGGTGTAATTAAATTAAAGACAGGGAAAATCATTCAATTTAGTCAAGTCTTCTATTAAACTTCAAAATTTTAGATCCAGTGTTTAATGTAACCTTTCAGCCCAGTTTTCTTTTTTTTTTGTTAATCCGATCATAATCGATTTTATTAGGTTAGACCCCTCGATGCACAATGCACATCCAGGGTACAATCCGGGCTACCAAATGCATCATGAAAACCGAGGTTTTTACAACTACAAATCTTTTCACTCACCCTCCCATCGCAAGATTAGTCCCCCACCGAAACCGCCGTCTCCTTTGCCCGGCACAGAAGAGTACACCCAACGCAACATTCAACATGCGAGCGACCTCATCAAAAGACAGTTGAATATAGACAGTGATACCTGTAGTGCTAGTGATGCGAACATAAACATAACCAATGAGCAATCCGGAGATAAAACTAAAGACGATAAGGCAGTGGAGAGTGACAAATCAAATAATGCGTGTCCTGCTACGGTGACTTCGACCGCAACGCGTAACACCCAAGAGCCCAAGAAGAGCACCAGCTCGCAACAGTCGAGCAAGCAGAAAGCAATGAGTAAACCATCTGAGTGTATAAACGTGCAGGAAATATACACCCAAATAGTCCAACACATTTCAAACTTGAGCCACTCGAAAAAAATCAACTTGGTAAATCAGAGCACCGACGGCTACGACATCGCAATACAACAAGTGCAGAAGCAGAAACGCCTCGAATTATCTAGGGCCCTGCGTGACATGAGCAAGCGTCAGACTCAAAACAGCAACGACGGAGAAGTAATAAACGCAATCATCCCCGACATCGGCATCAAAATCGAAGACCTACCCAAAGAAGTCATAGCTGATCTCTCGAGGACTCTTCACATTGAATTGGAAGATCGGGTCGAGCAAGCGAGCAACTTAGTGGACCCCGAGCTGTGTTTTAAACAGGCAGAAGCGATCTTGAGTGTCAATTTTGAAAACACCATGGACGATCAAGGCGATAACTTTGGTTTTCAAGGGATCGCGAACACGTTCAATTACGATTACTTAAATAAGCCGCTTTCTCCCCCGGAGTTCGCCTACAATCAACTCGAGGATGCCGACAAATTCGGAACACCATCGACATCATTTAATCCTTTGCCTACCGGACTGAATCCCGATGAGGTGAAAATGGAGGAATCGGAACCCGATGATTTCACCGCGGACATCGATTTTTGTATAAAAAATTTAGACGTGCACAAGTCTTATTTGACGTGCTTTTCGTCACCGAAGCAACTCGAAGCAAGAAACGCTTTATTCGAGTCTAGCGATGTTGGTTTTAAATTGCCGCAAATTAAAGTCCGTACTGACTTATTAACGCAATCGCTTGTTGAAGGGGAAGCCATTGTAGAGAATCAAAATTTGTTGACTGGCCCGTTACAGCCTCCTAATTCAAGTGATACACCTCAACTGCCAACATGTCCTATTCACCCTAGAGGGATAGACAGTGACCTTCAACTTGATTCGTCATCCAATGTTGCATTACCTCAACTGCCAACATGTCCTATTCACCCTAGAGGGATAGACAGTGACCTTCAACTTGATTCGTCATCCAATGTTGCATTACCGGATGGTTTAGAGCACAGCACTGCCAAAACTGAATCTACTTTGACCCTAGATTCACAATTAGAACAAAATTTGAAGTCTGATCCAGACCTTGAGAACCAGGACACCGTGGATAAGTCCGATTCAATTCGCCCTGAATTTTTAAGTATGATGGATGGAGATGATGGAAATAAAGACCCAAAACGAAATGCAAATGTTACGCAGTGCATACCCGAAAACAAAGAGGAAGAATTTGCAGAAATCGATAAAATAAGTGAAAACAACCTTCAGCCTTTTACTCTTGCTGATGAGAAAGTTCCATCGCCTTTACCTGACTTGTTTGTCGCATTCACAAATGCAAAAGCTGAAGGATTGGACGACGAAATGAAACGGGACAATTATCCTGAAACTGACGTTGAAAGTAGTACTCTGCCAAAAACTACACTGCCAGAAAGAAACCCTGAAATCGCTCCATCGGAGTTAGCTGTAGAAGAAACCGAGTTAGTTTTTGCTAGCCCTCAAATAAAAATGGACGATCCTTTATTGGAGATGCCGGCTTCAGATTGTAGCGACAATATTTTGGCTGAAGGCACTTCGAATAGTGAAGACAAGAAAACAGATACGAGCTTGTCTGCAATACCCGAATCAGTTCTGCACACGCACGCGGAGGGGACTCAGAAACGCTGGAAATCTCCAGGTGAGAAAAAAATGATCCCAAACGTTCCACAACCGGTCGTTCAAGATAACTCAAACGTTGCAGAGAAATCGATAGATGATATTCTGAACGAATCAGATGACATTACAAAAAGTATACTCGAGCAAATGGAAGAATTTAATAGAAGCTTGATGTGCATGAGCACAGAAAAAGAGAATGTCACTACAAATAAGCAAGACATAGACAAAGAATTGGACTTTGTTGTTGATAAAAGTATCTTGGCGACGGACACATCAGCACAAGTTAATGAAGAAGTAGAAGACACAACAAATCAAAGCGTCGCAGGAAATGAGCCACTTGAGAAATCGATTGAATCTGATGCAAGCCATGAGAAAAGGGCGAAGTCAGAACCGAGGGAAGACCAAGAAACGACTTGCGTTACAACTGAAGAACTTAAAGTTGAGGTAAAAGAAGAGATACCTAAAGGAGATGAAGTCGATGTGAAGAACATCGATGTTAAATTTCCAATTGAAAGTGTCGAATTGAAAAAAGAGGCCGCAGATCTCGAGAGCTCGAGCTCAAGTTCAAAAACTAAAGACATCAAGCCTGAAGCGGTTGAAAAGGAAGTAGACGTAGCTAAGTCTAAGCATAAAGAATCGAGCAAGGAAAGATCAAGATCGAACTCGAAGGAGAAACAGCACCATAGATCAGGATCAAAGTCGAAAGGACGTCATCAAGAATCTCATAAAAGCAGCAAGAAGCAAACTCAAGACGGTGGAAGTTCGTACAGGAAAATTAAAACGCCCGCTGAGAAAAAGGAGACGATGAATTTGAAAACTTTGAAAGTTATAGCTGCGGCAAGCACGCAAACTGATTTTACTGAGCAACCCAAGAAAGGGAAACGGGAAGTTTCGAAAAACTTAGCGGCTATAAGCACACAAACGGATGTGCTTCAACCTAAGAAAGCAAAAGTTATAAGCACGCAAACAGACTTTTCTGAGCCGAGTAAAAAGGCAAATATTATGAGTACGCAAACGGATTTTCCTGAACCTCCTCAAATTAAGAAAGTAAAGACTTATACGCTGAGCACCCAAACAGATCTCGTTGAACCTGCTCAGAGCAAAAAAGTCAAGAGTTACACGCTAAGTACTCAAACAGATTCCGTCGAACCGATTCACAGCAAGAAAGCAAAACCAAAAGAGACGAAATCTGTACAAACAACAGACTTTTGTGATCCGAAGAAAGGCAAACCCGAGAAAGTCAAAAGCAAGAACTCCGGCACTCAATCAGAAGCCACGAGAACTCATTCGAGAGAGATACAAGCCACATCAAGTTTTAAATCGATCGAAATTCAAACCGATCCGTTTAAAATGTCATTCAGTAATGAGACAGTGGATATAAATTTGAACACCGAGGGAATTACAGGGAAAATGATGCTGCGAAAGTACGCCGTGAGAAAGCTGAAAGACATCGGTGCACAAATTGAGCACCTAATGAAGCTGCAGCAGAGCTTTTACGAGCTCATGCTGGAATCCGATGACGAATCTGAAACTCTGAACGCCCCCCAAAGTACTGCGCCGCTTGATGGTCCTAAAGTTGAACCAGAGAAGAAAGATTTGGATATTAAATTGGAAGACGTGAAGCAAGTTAAGCCAGAGAGCGAAGGCAAAAGTGCTCCAAAATCAAGGAAGCGTAAAGCTGTTGTCAGTAACGAAGATAAAAGATCGAAGAGACTGAAGCATTCTGACGAGGCAGAAACTACTGCGGCGATTGAGCCCCCCATAGAAGAAGTAGACACAAATGCAAGCTTAGAAAATGCAAATGCAATCAATAAAAAAGACAGGAGGAAAAGAAGAATCGAGGACGAGAGAAACGCAGCCGAAACAAGGGGGCCTTTAAACATAAAAATTTCACTCAAGAATTTGAAGGCCTCGCCGTACAGAAACGAGGAAGAAATCGTTACCAAACAGAAACCACGAAGGGGCAGAGATTCTAAAGCGAGAGAGAAGAGCGTGAAAATAAAGGAAGAAAAAGAGGGAAGACGTGCCAGCAGCATCGATACTGTGATAAACGAAGTAATCTCTGAAGAAGTTCACGTAAAAGAAGAAATCCCAGAAGTTAACATCATACAGGAAACACCGCCGGATATTCACGTGGAAGATCCAGATGTTCACAGCGAACCCGAAGAACAAAAAACGATTTTAAAAATAAAACTGCCCCTCAAGAGGTTCCGTTCGAGGAAGGCGAACTCTGAAGCCAAGGAACTCGTTGATGACGTCAACTTAATGATGAGCAAGTACTCTAGGGAGATCGGAAAAATCCCTCGAGGTACCGATACAAGAAGCAAGCGTAAATCAGATCGACGAAGTAAACAGACGGCGAGCAATAATGTTCGAGGAGATTTGGATGAAGTGCAAAAGCACGGTTATGATAAGCGATTTTTCCTGTGCAATGTCTCTCTTCGTCGGTACAATCTTCAAGAGTTAAACCAGTTAAAGGGAACGATTCATTCAGATGTGGAACAAATTTTAAGTGATACGCCTAATGTAAATGTAGATGATTTAAGTGCACCCAAACTGGATGTTGCCAGTGAATCTCCTGTGAAAAGTGAAAGTGAACCTCCTCCAACGGCCCCTTCTGATAAAACTAGCTTCGATATGTCGCCCATATCGTTGCAAATGTTGGATGAATTAAAGCAAGTCGTCGAATCTGTACCGGAAACATCCGATTTCGCAGTTACTAGCGATACAGTCACAACCGACGACCAAGAAATTGAGTTCAACACGTTTAATTCTGCGCTTCTTATATTGAAGGTAAGAAATAATTTTACGTTTCGCTTTGAAATCACCCGAGTGTTTTCAGGTGATTAATTCCGTAATGCTAGCCGGCTCTGAGACTGGCAAATTATATTATTACAACATCGAAAATGGTGAGGTGTTACATGCGATGAATCTATCGAAGAAGCCGCTCACTTGCATCTGCGTTAACAAACACGAAGACAAATCGAACGTTTACGTGGGTTCGTTGAACGGGAAAATTTCAGTATTCGACTTTGAGACCAAGCACGTTGCAAATACTATTAAATTAGATGAGGGCGTCCAATGCATGGAACTGTCTTGGGATTATTTATTCGTTGGAACCCACAAAGGTCAGCTAGTCAGATACGATTTGAAGGTTGGTTTCAAACTATGTACTTTAACGAATTGGTCTTACTATGTCAATTTTTAGAAAGAGAAGGTTGATGACAGCATTAAGATTTACGACACCAGCGTTTTGGCTGTAAAAGCCACGCAAGAGGGTGCGAGACGGGTTCTCTTGTTGGCTACGAGAAACGAGTTAGTGTCAGTACGCGATGCAATGACCGGGCTTCTCATGAGGACCATGGAGAGCTCGTTTTATCCGACCGTATACACAATTCTACTCAATAATAATTTCGTTTACTGCGGGACTAGTCACCATGATATTTTAGTGTACACGTTCCAGGTTTGATCCATTTCATTTCTGTGAAGTTTTCGTTTTAAATAAATTTGTGATTTTCAGGATGGACAATTAGCGTGCACGCATGAAGCTTCGAACTCGAAAGGCGTTGCATGTTTGAAAATTGTTGGAAATTTGTTGTTTGCTGGTTGTTACAATGGTAATGTTTACGTGTACAATACCACTACGAATGATTATTTAGGGCAAATCGTTGGACCTGGCATGATCCTCTCATTGGAAGTGCTGGAAGATAAGGTTTGCACCTTCATACTTAAGTGAATTCTTTGTTAATCAATTATTTTTTTTTTTGTAGATATTTCTCGGGACGAAAAATAATAAGCTGAAGAGTTTGAGGATCCCAAAGAATTTCTTAGACCAATTGTAAATTAATTAATTTAGGGAACGAATTCATAAAACTTATATTTTTATAAAAATGTAACAAAATTTCAAAAAAAAAATTATTCTATGTTCGACTTAGTATTAAGTGTAAGTCCAGTATTAAGCTCAAAACTTAAAGTCTCGGCGGTTGATTTTATTTTTAATTCTAATTAAAACACGTGCCTTTTATCTTTTATATTACACTTTTTTTTTAATTGTGTGTATTTATGTCTTCTTAGTTTTTGTTAGTTTCTCCTATAGGTTATTTTTTTGTTTTGTACAGAGGAATTTGTAAATAATTTATGTATAGTGTTGAATAATGTATATTTGTATTATAGAGCGAAACTGTTATTAGAATATTTTGAATAAATTTTTTTGTATATGTACAACTGTACTTCAGTGTTAATTTAATAATCATCATTTCATCAAATCACTTATTTAAGCAAAAGAATAAATGAGAAATCATTTAAATACATATTTTGAAAGCAGTTATTTTCCATTTTTACTCAGATTTAAATATATTAATACTAGAGGCCAAATTTTAGATAAGATTCTTAAGGTTTTAAAGATGTCTCTTCGTTTCGACTCTTTCGAGTCACTTGACTATTTCTAATGAAACTAAGAGATATCTTTAAAAAATCTTAAGAACTAAACTAAGGCATTTTACCTAAAATCCGGCCTCTAATTATTACTTAAATATCATTTTTTCTGATAGAATTTTTTTAAATCCAAAACATTAAATTTTAAGTGCAATTTAATTACATATGAAATCTTTAGAAAAGAAATTAATCTCAAAAACAGTAATCTAATCATTTTAGAGATATACTCCCAGTGTTTAGTTCATGGGGAAGTTCAATAATTAACTCGCCGTGTTATACTCAAAACTAACGAGCGTCTAAATAAAAACCTGGTCCAAGTAGCTTGTGATTGAGAATTTATCCATTGCATTTACATTACAGAATTACTAAATGTAGCCTACTTGACCAGGTTTTTATTTAGACACGAGTTATTTTTAAACTACAGATAATTTAAAATTTACCGCCAAAAGTTCGCAAAGCTATTGGCTGTTCGAAAGCCAGCTTCACACAAGTCCTCGACTTACAAATTCAAGCTTCATGTCCGCCATATTTCATTGCGATATTTTCCAGAACTATTGGCGATTTCAGTAAACTGCTCTCCCTCTGGTGGTCATAACTTGAACTGCCACAGACAAGTAATGGTCAATGTATGTGTTACACTTTCTGTTAATTTTGTTTAAAAGTGCCCCCTAAAACAGTGCGTAACACAAACTGTTGTGTTTTTAATTGCCATTCTAGAAAAAATTCTTATTTATTGTTTTCGACGAAAAATGGAGGTTCTCGCACTAACCTACAAATTTGTTGTACTGTTGTACTTTGCTTAACTACCGAGTGACTTTTAATGATTGAAGCAAATTAGTATGTTGGGAACACTGAGGAATTGGCATTACTTGAAAGTTCGTTAATTTTGCGGGAATGCGTAGCTATAGGTTAGAGTTGATGTTTACATTGATGATGAAAACCGTTTAACAGATTATTATTATTATTCAAGACCTGGAAATGTTAGCCCCCTTTGCGTAAGCAGCACCGAATCCTTTGAGATAAGTTATTGAAGACATTATTAACGTTTTAGGTTGTCTGATATTTGCAATTGCCTCTTCAATTGCCAGCTGCACAATTCATCCAAATTGTTTAATACGTATTCTGAACATCACATTATTGAAATGAGGAAATAAGAAGTTCAAATTTAATTGAATATTAGAGCAAATCATCAAGCCCCATTTGCGTAAGCAGTACCGAATCCTTTGAGATATATTATTGAAGACATTATTAACGTTTTAGGTAGTCCGATATTTGCAGTTGCCTGCTGCAATTCTTCCAAATTGTTTAATACGTATTCTGAATACCAAATTATTGAAATAAGGAAGTAAGAAGTCCGGATTTAATTGAATATTAGAGCAATTAGGCCACCAACCAGCACTGATTAAACATCCTGGGAAAAACTCCTCTAAATAATTTATTGTGGTTCGTGCTGTGTGAGCAGTGGCAGAATCTTGTTGAAAGTAGCCATTTGCTAATTCAGTGTCGTCTAACTGGTGTATAAATGTATCCAATATAAGTCTCTGATATCTATAGGGGTTGTTTCCCGGAAGAATATTGGTCCAATAATTCTCCAAGACATTGCCACCCAAACACCAATTTTAAGTGGATGTAGTGCCTTTACATCAATCACATTAAAGGGTTATGTTCCGACCAAGTCCTGAAATTTTGTGAATTGATAAACCCAGAGAGATGAAACCAGGCTTTATCAGCAAAGAAAGTTGTATCTTGTTGGTCACTATTATTTAGCAGATTATTGTTATACCACTGAGAAAACTGAATTTATTGAAGAAAATCGACTGGGTGAAGTTGTCGAACCATTGAAAATTTGTATGATTGGAAATGAAGGTGTTTTTTCAAGATCTTCCGAGTGGATTCGTATAGGAAACATGAGGATTCTGTTATGCAGTATCATTAACATTTTGTACAATATCGAGTGTTATTATAGTGGGGCGATCAGTGAATTTTCCTTTTTTACATTACCGGTTTGCAAGAAACGTTCATTTATTAACCGATTTTGAACTGAACTGACTTTAAAGTGAATAGAGAGACTCATAAAAGGAATGATGTTTTGGAACTAAAATTAACATAACCTCAAAATACGTATGAAATCACATGAAACTGATAACTGATTTAGAAAACCAGCTTGATCAGTACGGTGTGCGGGAGGGGAAATTCAATCACTTCCTTATCACTGGTCGCCAACTGACTAACTAAATGGAATGCAATCAATGATTTTTAAGTGAATTTGAATCGATTCGTGTTTGTTGTAAATGGAGGACGGCTATTCTAAAACAGTGTTGTGAAAAAAGACTAAACTCAATTTGTTGTTCAGGGTATATTTCAATGAAATCGTCATAGGCATGCTGCTGTGAATAAATTCAATTACTATTTGGCTGATTCAGCAGAACATATCAGTAACAGTTCCTGATCCAACAGTTGAGACTGAACACTTATTTCTGCTGAATGAAGTTCACTCATCGTAACATGTTCCAGTCAGGTAGCGGAGAAGTTACGCTACAAAAAATGGCGAACCCTCCAACTCATCAACCTCATGAGGTCGCATTCAGCAGAAATTTGTTCAACAGTTACACAACTTTCGGGTCTGCTGAATGTGCCCATTTTCATTTTGTACTCCGCTTCGAAAATAAGCCATTACTAAAAATGTATTTTATTCTGTGCTCAAAACCATTTTGGTAATAAATTGTGATAATTAAATATCTTATTTATTTGGTTTTCTTGATTCGACAATAAACGAATTTATTTGAGTTTGACAATCTAGTGCACTAACCTAAATCTATATTTTGAATTTGAAAATCCAGCACACCAACATAAAAATTGAAAAGTGTTGCCAATCTAATAAAATAAGTCTCAATCATTAAAAGTCACTCGGTATATAGTGTAGAATATTACGGTTGGCATTTACCAAATGATAATTACTGCTTTTGGAAAATATAACTTTCCAAAAAGTTTAAATACGAAAAGCAGAACTCCTAAATCTGTTGATAATAAAGTATAGATGTTAAAGTCTGAAGCACCGTGGTCTGCAGAAACAATCAGTCCGAATATTACTTGCTAATGAACTCGCAATCATTTGCAAAACAATAACGATAATTTTCTTTACAAAAGTACACTTACAGTGGTTTACATTTGGTTACATTTGTCAATTAATTGTCTACTTGACAACAGGGACTTGACAATACATACCTTTTAAGAAACTCTAAGCTACAATATTTAGAAACTGACGTAGCGTCAGATAATTCTAACCTCTTTCTAATAAAGTCATTTTCACACTACGAAAATATTGAAAAAATGTGCCAATTTCTTTTTCGACATTTCCCGTTTTTATTGATTTCAGCTGTAAATGTTGTTTAACTAGACACTTTATCACAAATAAATCAAACGTAAACAAAACGCATTACTTGTCTACGGTGGCTCCCTCACACGTGTCGTGGTCAGTTTATATCCCAATAGGGACCGTGCACATGCGATGACAGCGCCACCAATGGCCATATTTTGCATAAGTGGTATGAAAACACGAGTGAAGTATGATGACAGTTCAAATGTACATCTGTCATTTCAAATGCCCAATGTGCATTTGAACTTGAATTTTGTAATTAATTTCATACCAGAAGATCAAATACTTATTATGTATTACAACTGTAAATTGTCATAAGAGTTATAGTAACAGGAAGAATGTTAAATTTTACAATTATCCAGACTGTAGCAAGAAAATATATATATGGATTGAAACATTTAAGTTTGTATGCTGTTTTGAAAGTGATTCATAGATTTCAATATCGATTAGTCATTACGTACAACGTATTCTATTCGAAAAATGTGCAGGAGACTCAGATGAAATGAAAGTTTGAAGAATTTCATGAGAAGTCGGAAAGCAAGTCAACAAATGTAGGCCAGTTTCAAATGCGGTTGATGATTAACGGATGGTTAGTCTTGGTATTGTGAATACATTTACGGTCAGGATACTGATGGTATGCGTTTCATGTGAAGAAGTCAATATAAACAATAGCCCCAACCGATCATCAGACCGACTTCATGTCAAATGCATGTGGAACATGTTTTATACTATTTAACTGGAATACTTTGTGTTAATTGTATTAAAAGACTGATTATATTAGTGATGTTTCTTAAATTGAGGTTTGTACTCAGATTTTTGTTTATTTTATAGCACTTTTACATTAATTCTATGAGTCACTCTCGTTACCCATTTTATTTATACAAATGGGAGTAAAAGAGCAAAAAAGAGTGAAGAATACGTTCCAGTTAGGCAATTTTCCATAAATTTGTGTACGGAGGTCATGCATTTAAAATCCATTGTGTTTGAAAGGAAAAATTTAGAAATAACGGAAAACGCCCATGTCCAACAATAATCAACTGCCGATCTTCTGATGTGTTTTCTGAAATACTGTGCTCATAAACAATAGAATTCAATTTGTAATATATTTTCACATCTATTTGTGACACCACGCAGGATTTGCATAAATTTTGCATATTTAGAAATTGTACTGATCATCAAACGATAAAACTTGTTGCAAGATTTGAGTAAAGCTGGTCGTTCACTTACATAAACAAGATTTTAAAATATATTTCAACATCCATTGTAATTGCAAAATTAAAAATTACAGAGTGACGTTAATAACGTCACTTCAACGTGTCACAGGTGTATTAACCTAAAAACAATGTTTTCCTACCACTAATGCATAAATCACCGCCAGGCGTCGCTGAACGCAGGCATGTGCACGGTCCCTATAGACTTTATGAGCAGGTTTCATTAATTTTTGATAAAGTTGCCCAGCATCAACCTGTCTACTAGGACAGGGCTGCAAAGTTATCATTCCCCCAACTTTAAAAACGTATTATAATTGTTAATATAATGAAATATCATTGCAACAGGATCGAAATTAATTACAACGTCCAGAAACATTTAAATAAATGAAAAATATTAAAAGAGTTGAAAAATTTTTATGACTGAGAAACATTTTCAGTTGGTAGTGCTGATTGATACAAACATGGCCGTCAAATAAAATTCAATTTCTGCTTATTTTTGAAATAATTACTTTCAATTTGCACTAATTTTGACTCTAATGCATTGATTTTGGATGGCAGGATCCTCAAAATATAGAAATTTTAAGGAAACCGTAAGTTGTTAAATAAAAATGAGGTTATGTTCATCTGAGGCAGCAACAAAAATCGCGCATATTTTGTTGTAAATTATTTACAAGAGACATGAAGACGTCATCCTCTTCAGGAAAGAGCACGTCAGCCACCTCGGTCAACTCAAAATCGAAGAAGAACTCGAAGGACCGTGAGAAACGAAAGTCAAGTGGCCCCGACAAAGTTGACCAGCTAAGCAACGACAAGGGCTCGCCAAATAAAGTAGGTGCGTTCACGAATAATCTAATCAAATAAACGATGTGGTTTTAGGATGGTAACCTAAGGAAATATGCGGGGGTCGGCCCTGATTCCATCTTAGTTTATTCCGAACAGTCAATGTTCGAGCATCTATCCGATGAAGTATGTTACGGCCTGGCAGAGGATTTAAGCTACAAACTACGTTACATCATTCACGTGCGTATTGGTCCATTACATCTGCAAGCTCTAAACGCAAGCGTTGGTTATAGGATGCGCTTATTAAAGCGAGACTCTCAGGAAGAAACCACATACTATCAAGTGACATAGACGCTACTTTCGAGGACCTTAGCATCGATAAGGTTTACGGCGCAACTTCCACACCAAATTGGGTATCATTTGGGGAACAAAATTTATTCTACTTAGAAGTAAGTTACTTTACTATGGCCCAGTTTTATAAACGTATACATTATTCCAAGAATACTATTACACTCAGTTTGGCGATTGTAAAATCGGGCCTAAGATGATCTAAAGTGATTCGAGTGTGTTTTTTTTGTGTGTGAGCAGGACCCGGTTGTAAATTTGGTTGAATTGGCAGAGCAAGAATGTTCATGCGTTCAACCAGGGGATGTTACAATGACCAGAAATTGGTTGTCCGATGGTAAGGAAATTGGTAAAACCTTGAAGAACTACTTTGAAACTATGTGTTTGGCCGTTGTTTCCGAGGACTCTGAAGTAAGGAAGTTCGCTTTGAGGGATATCAGTGAGAATAACTTAATCGGGCCGGTGGTTGAATGGTTTTACCATTTCGGATATTTTTTATTGAGCAAGGACATTACATATGATTCTCTTACATTAAGAGCTTTGAATTTAATAAATGCTTTGGAACAGAGCCACGTCGCCCCTTTGACCGTCTCAGAAAAGCAGGTAATTTTTTTGGATGCAACTCAAGCGTGTGTCATAAAGCACGGTTTGTTGTAGTTAAAACTGTTAGTCAGGCTCATTCTGCAAAGACTGTTGAGGTCGGTGACGACATTCGAGGTCTTAAAACCCATGTGCCATTTGTTGGCGATCTTATGTGAGCGAATACCCATTCGGGAGCTGGTTTTGATCAAACTTGGCCAGAAGATTTCTGGAATTGGAAGCTCTTTTGTTCTACCCATCATTTCAATAATCAATGCGCTTGGAATCGATGCTATCCACGAGGTCTTCATACCAAACATGGATTTTTTCTTGCGCTGCGCCGAAGAAAAATTCGACGTCGAGTTTTTATACTCAATTCTAGTAAGGATTAATAAAGTCATAACATGCGATATAGCTTTTTGTTTACAGCAAACGTACTCAATTGTGTGCAGACATACGTGCATCAACGCCGAGCAGATTCACCTAAATTTTAGCAAAGTCTTCGGGTCTGTGTTGTGTCCGATTTGGAGGCCACTTCCCATCACTATTGCCGGTAATAACTAACGAGTAAGTGTTTGAACTGTTACAAAGAGAAAAAATATTTTCAGAGGTTGATGAGTTGTCGTTGAAAACGCAGGTCGAAATCAACTGGTTCAATATAAAGTCTCAGCTGTTAAAGACTAGGCGAAAACTCGCTTGTTCGCGCAGCAATAATTTGAAGTGTACGATTCAAACAGTTTTCGAGGATTACTTTCAAGGAACTGGGTTTTCAGCAAACTCGTTTGAATGTGAGGCATCCGTCGAGGAGGATGAGCAATCGCAGAGTGGGGAAGAAAAGCCTCACTTTTGCATGAGGTTCAAGCGTTCGTTTGCCAAGTCTAAATTCGATGTTAAGTTGGAGACAAGTCGGCTGATATCGTTGCTGAAGAATGAGTTGGATATTTACAACCCTGATTCTTGTGCACCAGACATAAGTTTTATTTCGCAGTTGATGGATTCTAAGCCGAAGTTGGTTACAGTTGGGAAAACGAGTCTGTTGATACCTGTGCTTAGAGGTTCTAAGAATAGCAGTAATTTAAATAATAAGTGTTTTGACCATAGTTTAATGTGTTATAATTTGTAATATATAAATAAAGATCTCATTAGTTTTACCCAATACGTTTAGTTAAGCTTAATGAAATCTTACAGTCATGACCTCATGGTTTAATGACTCGTCTGATCTGAATCTAATTTTGGAAGTATAAGTGATTAAGAATAAACTGCATGGATACTACGTCAGCTTGTAGACCATAAGGCATTTTTCCTCACCTAGAGTGCTGAAGTGTTACATGATTGATGTGATAAAAAAGCACTTATCAACGTTTGCAGGTGTCACCTTGTACGTGTGTTTGTTTACGTCTGATTGTGCAGGTGTTCTGATGAATTGTGGAAATTTCGCAACAAACAATTTTATTTTGTTTAATTTATTTCGTCTATCAGAGTATTAAAACAAAAAATAAATAAATTTCAAATTTACTTTCGTTGAAACAAAACGAACAAATTTGCTTAACGTGAAATAAAATTAAAAGAAGCTTCAATTAAAAATTTGTTTGAAATTGCAGCTGATTCATCCTGTTGATTTTAACACCTGGTGAGACACGATTACATTATTTTTAACTCGAGAGTCTCAATTGCGCAGTTTCTTTTTTTTTTTATTGGACATCTGTATATCGGTGATCTGATACTTCATGAGTGTCACTACTAAGAAATAAAGGCCTATATAAATATTCCTAATTTTTCAATCCAACGACATTGTCTATTGTCTGATAGAACTCGAATTATCTGGAACACCTGTGCTGAATAGTCTTACTGGTCCTCTACTTATCAAATCTGCTGTTACTATTAAAATGTGGAGCCAATCAGAACGATTGCGGCACTATTTGTATCTTGGGTAATCATTTATTTTTCAATTGCTGATAATAACTGCACTTACACATCGCTACCAGTTTGCTTTAATTTTTAATTTCAATTCGGTGAGTGTGGTGGTGTCATGGTCTGCATTTTGAACGATGAATAGTGAGTATAAATTACAAGAATTTTTTTTTATAAATATTTAAAATATTCTGGACATTTTTCTTTTTTAAACAAAAGTGTGCAAGTTTATTTTATTCGAACAGTTCTTTTGCTGCTAAAGTTAGGAAAGAATTAAGACAAGGAAAGCAACTGAGTTGAGACGTAGATCAATAAGATTTATTTATCTGATGCATTTTCAGTGTAGAAAGTGACTCAAACGTCTCGACAATTCATTAGTAACGAATCTGATGAGGATCTGAAGTAAACAACCTGTTTTTAAAATAAATTATTTATCAATCGCTATAATTACACATTTTTCTCTTTAATATCATTGTTCTTAAAACAACAAATTTTGAAATGCTACAAAACAAACAAAAAAGGCCTAAATTACTAAACAAATATTTACCTAAGATATCAGTGCTTTCTAGTTAAGCCAGAGATTCATTTATCAAGAGAATATTGTAATTCGATTTGCCAATAAAGAAGTTTTTTTTACCTAATTTGTTGAATGTAGGTCGACTTCTGTGTTTAAAATAAAATAAAAATACAAGCAAATTTGAATCAACCTACCAATTACTCTTCTTCATGGTTTTCGGGGCAGCATGTGTTCTGCCGACGTTTCGTTTTTTGTTACTGAGGAACGTTCTTCTTGCTCTTCACCGTTGTTCTTGTAGAGACTGTCTCTATAAAGTACTAGGAGTCCTGATGAAGAATGAAACGTCTGAAAGAAAACAGAATTCCACTGGAAGCCATGGATGAGACAGACAACGATCGTGGAAGCCTTTAAGTCTATTTAAGAAGATGGAAGAAAAATTACAACCGCTTGAATTGCAAAATGCCATTTGCCTTCTCTGTTTACATCCAGAATTATTTTTGAAGAAGTTCGGACCTTGAGAAAAGGGTCTGGAAGTTTCCTCTTTTTAGACCAATTGCGGCTTCTGAGAGGATGGTACTCAGATGGGGTTTGAAAGGTCAAAGTTTGAAAATTTTGATGAAATATTTCACTTGCTCTTTTTTTTTTTCTTAAAAATTTGGGCGATCTATTGGCTTTGAACTAAATGTCCGGATCCTATTTTTTTGTTATTAGTTTTTTCTTTTCCCATTTTTTCTGGCCTATCCTCACCCAGTCCCATTTGTTTCAAATGAATCCCTATTTCGTCATTTCATTTACTCCTGAATCTGCATTTTGTTGTCTTTTTAATCATTCTTCGTATCTATTCTTTTCGTTGGTCTTGTTTTTCGCGTTCTCAGTCATTGAAACGTATTTTCCTTTATTTATTTCTTGCTCAATTGACTTCCCTTCTTTCTCATTTGCCCACCTTTTTATTAAAAGCTTGTTGGGCAATTCTAACTCTGTCATCTAATTCCATCTCTATTCTTCTGGCTTTTGTTATCCTATCCTTGTTATGTTGTTACAGTTTGACACGAATAGACTGTAGACTCTTTGATATTATCTTTGTTTCTGCTTCGATCTTACTTCGTTCTGGCAATACCTCTTCACTTTAAACCTTCTAAACTATAGTCTGCCAACATAACTAAACTTTCTAAACTATAGTTGTCGTGGTTTATTTAATAACAACCACTTTGTAATAATAAATATGTTTATTATGTTATATCAATACATGTTACACGATACAATACCAGCCTCGTCTCTTGACCACCATCTTCTATCTGTGTATATACCACACATGCGCACATCATATATGTTTACATATAGATGTCGCTACTACATCTTTCCTTTTTTTTTTTTTTTTAACAAATGAAGTGTTTACAAAGTGCTTAAACTAATGTATAATAAAACAGTATTAAATAATATGTACAATAACATGAACGCAAGTACTTATACAAAATCTTTCAGATAACTAGGTTTCTTTCTCGACCTTGAACTTCGCCTAACATTTACATCGGGACTTTCTAGCTCAGGTTTCACATTTTCAGGATTAGTTAGTTTTTCGGTATGTAAGTTTTCCTGATTACGAGTTTCATTATCGCTTTGATTTTCTAAATTACAATAATAATCTTGATTGAGGTTTATTTCTAGTGGTTCAGTTTTATTAACATCACGCATCAAGTGTTTTCTGTTACGATTCAGGATTCTTCCAGATTCTGTTAAGACATTGTAAGATCTAGGTTTGTTTGGTTTATTTATTATAATTCCAGGTTTATCAAATAGACGATTTTGATGATTCTGAATTGTTACTCTGTCTCCAATCTGTAAATCTGGAAGATTCCTCGCCTTCTTATCGTAATACAATTTTTGATCATGTTGACGATCGCATAATTTTTTTCTTACATTTTCGTAATCGACTTGGTTTTGTCGTTTAAAGCCCGTGTTAAAGGTAGGTACATATCCGTTTACATTTCTTCCAAACATTAATTGATTTGGTGATGGTATATCCGGTGCAATTGGAGTGTTCCTGTACTCAAGTAAAGCCAAATAGGGATCTTTTCGTTCATGTTCTGTCTTTTTTAACATGTTTTTGATTGTCTGAATGTGACGTTCAACCATGCCATTGCTTTGGGAATGTTTGGCGGAAGAAGTGACATGTTGAAAATCCCACTTTTGTGCAAAATTTTTAAAATAGTTACTCATAAATTGAGTACCAGGATCCGACTGCACTATTTTAGGAATACCGTGTCTAGCAAAGTTTGACTTTAGTACCGTAATTACAGCTTCTGTGGAAATGTTCGGTAAATATCCCAACTCTACATATTTTGAGAAGTAATCTATAATCAAAAGGTAATTTTTCCCTTTAAATTCAATTAAGTCTGTACCAACCTTTATCCAGGGTGCTTTTGGAACTTCATGTTGGATTAGCGGTTCTCTCTTATTACTATTTTTAAAACGCAAACATGTTTCACAGTTTTTTATTACATCTTCGATTTCTTTACTCATATTATGCCAAAAAAGTATTTCTCTAGCCTTATTTTTAGTTTTCTCGACTCCTAAGTGATTGTAGTGCAATTTACTTATAATTTCTCTCCTCAGAGCTTTTGGTACCACTACTCTATCATTTTTAAATAGTAGACCGTCATTTTCTGTTAAATCACAGTTATAAGAGAAGTACTTTTTTGCTAAATCTGGTACATAAGACTTTTCCGCAGGCCAACCTTCTCTAACAAGGCTTAGCACACATTGCAATTCCGCATCAGCATCGGTTTCCGCTCTAAATTCACATAATCTTTTATCGCTCATATAATCTTTATAGTCTACAAGTAGTATACAGGTGTTAAAGTCTTTATCATCTATAACATTAGAATCGTTCATTGGTATTCTAGAAAGCATATCAGCGAGATACATTTCTTTTCCAGGCTTATAAGTAACATTAATATCGTACGGTTGAAGTCTTAGCCTCATTTTCTGCAGTCGCACAGGAGAGTCGCACAGTGGTTTAAGCAAAATGGGGACGAGTGGCTTATGGTCACTCTCAATTTCCACGGTTTGTCCAAATATATAATGGTGAAAACGTTCACAACCAAACACAATCGCATATAACTCTTTTTCAATTTGAGCCCATGCTCTTTGTGTCTTTGTCAACGCTCTTGAAGCATATGCAACTGGAAGACTATTTTGTAATAACACCGCGCCTACCCCTGTACTACTGGCATCTACACTGAGTTTACATTTTATATTAGGATTATAATACTGTAAAGTAGGACTCGAAGTTAAAATCTGTTTGAGATCATTAAAGGCTTTGACTCTTAGATCAGTCCACTCAAACTGATTTCCCTTTTTTGTCATGTCACGCAGTGGAGCGGTAAAACTACTAGCCATTTTTATGAATTTTGAAACATAATTTACCATGCCAAGAAACCTCTCCATCTCCGAAACATTTCCCGGGAGTTTCATGTTTAAAATTGTCTTAATTTTATCATTGTCAACTTCAATCCCGTTATCTGTAAAAATATGACCCAAAAATTTTACTCGATTTGTGCCAAATATGCACTTTTTAAAGTTGAATTTAATATTGCGCATGCGAGCTCTCTCTAAAACTTGTCGTAAAATTTTGTCATGATCTACCTTATTTTCAGACCAAATAATGATATCATCAATATAAATTTGTACGTTGGGAATATCCGCAAATACTTCCGAAAATTTCTTTTGAAATATTTCCGGTGCTGTCTTAATACCATAAGGCATTCTGGTAAAACAATATCTACCAAATGGTGTTTGAAAAGTAGTGAGTTTTGCACTTTCTTTGTCTAATTTAATCTGATAGAATGCTTTATTAGCATCTAATACGCTAAATATTTTTGCGTTGGACATTTTTGCAGATATTTCCTCACAAGTTGGCAATTTAAAATGCTCCCTTTTTAAACAGTTGTTCAGATATTGTGGGTCTAAACAAATTCTTAGTGACTTATCGGGTTTTTTAACAATAACTATCGCGTTTTCAAAATCTGTTGGTTCGTCAATTTTACGAATTATGCCATTTTTTTCATTTTCTTCAAGCTCTTTTTTATATCGGTCTAAAATTTTGAAAGGTACTTTTCTACATGGTACAGTTTTGCCAGTACTATCAGGTTTCAGTTTAAATTTATATTCGAATTCTGTCAATTCACCGATACCGTTAAACACGTCATTAAATTCGTGTAAAATTTGCTTACAATTCGATTTTGAGTCCGTTCTGCTAATCTGATCAATTGTTTGGGAAGCAGATGATTTGGAAAGAAGTTTTAGTTCTTCTATTGTAGGTAAACCTAAAATCGGTATTGCTGTATCTTGACTAACAATATGGAATTTAATCATTTGTATAACGCCTTTGATTTCACAAAGTAATTTTACAATACCTTTAGTTTTTATTGTTGAGCCATTATAATTACATAACTTAGTGTTACTTGGATCAATTTGCACTTGGTTGTTTAAATTTTTTAAACATTTGTAATTTAATACGTTACAACCTGCGCCAGTATCTAATTTGAATTCAAGGCTTTTATTGACATCAACAAATTTGACATTAATAGTCCATGACTTATTTTGTACGTAATTTGTGTCGATATTTCCAAGAAAAATTGTTTCAGAATCATTTGAATCGTTTTCGCGGATCGTATTTACGCTTACTTTTTTAGATCGACATACCTGTGCAAAGTGATTCATCTTGTGACATTTGCTACATTTTTTCATATAGGCAGGACATTTTCCCCACGCGTGATTGTATCCGCATTTGCTACAGGGTCGTCCTTGCTGGTCCTTGTCACTAGATTTTCTTTCGTTGTCGCTTCTAGATTTCACGCTGTGCTGTTCCTTCTGCTTTTTGTCATCGAATTTCTTCTGCTGCTTTTTTTTCGCACCTGTCAAGTCGCTTTTCTTCTTACCCAGGTAGTCTACATTTTCGGTGATTTCAGTCTTCAGAGTTTGGAGTTGTTGTTCAGCCAGTTCCGCCGTTTTGCACAACTTAATGCACCGCTCAAATGTTAAGTCGTCTTCACGGAGTAAACGATCCTTCAGGCCAGTACTTCGTACACCAGCAATGATGAGATCTTTTAGTAAACTGTCTCGTACATTTCCTAATTCACAATCCAAGCTCAGTCGCTTCAACTCGGTTAAGAATTGATCAAAAGATTCACCTTCTTTTTGTCTTCTTTGAAACAAAAGATGTCGGTTGATACTCTCGTTCTTTTTTGGCACACAATAATCTTCGAACGCCTTCGTGACTGTTTCATAAACGACCTGCTGCTCAGCCGCCAGTCCGAACGTTTCATATTTTTCACAGGCTTCGTCACCAATTGTATGAAGAAGTATCGCAACTTTTACCTTGTCTGCTTTCTCGGAGCTTTCAATCGCATCAAGATAAACCTTAAATTTCTTTATCCACTTTTTCCAATTTTCCGAAATATTTCCTTCGAATGATAATGGTTCCGGGGGTCTCAAACTCGGATGACCGGACATGATTTATGTTTAATGTCTGTACACGATTTTTTTTTGCAACTGACGCCACGTGTTAATAATGCGTATTGTTTTACTTTTTAACAGTCTTCGTTATTTCACTTCGCGGCACTGTAAGCCACTGACTGCGCCATGTCGTGGTTTATTTAATAACAACCACTTTGTAATAATAAATATGTTTATTATGTTATATCAATACATGTTACACGATACAATACCAGCCTCGTCTCTTGACCACCATCTTCTATCTGTGTATATACCACACATGCGCACATCATATATGTTTACATATAGATGTCGCTACTACAATAGTCTGCCAACATAACTAAACTTTCTAAACTATAGTCTGCCAACATAACTAAACTTTCTAAACTATAGTCTGCCAACATAACTAAACCTTTTCGCAAACGATTTTTCGAAATCACGAAATTGAAATCAAAACTTTATGCCAAATTAGATCAGCTTCCTTTCCAAATTGTTATATATAGAACGTCCAGTAAATGTTAGGACTGTTTTTACTTAATAGTTAATACTTAATAAAACCTGACTGACTTCTTTTTAAATCAAATTGTTGTACTTATACAGATTGGCCAGTAAAGAATGAACCTTTTTTAACTTTTGGAGAGTAGCCCAAACCAAATTGTTTTTTTTGCAGCTAAATTTCTATCATGGACAAGGCTGGGCTTCTTAGTTTTCGTTTTCCAAAACGTACAAGGACAAGAAAACAAGATCTGCAGCATGTATGGCCACTGCAACCTAAACGAGGCCGGATTTTACCAAAACTGCGACACCCCCAATTACCCTGCGAAACCCATAGAGGAAGGCCCAGACAAGGCCGCGGCGATAGCATCGTTACGATCGAACTGCCCTTTCTTCTTCAACGAAAGTAAAGAGAAGCCCCAAAAGCAAATCGCAAATTATTGACTTTGATTTGGTTTAGGTGTTAGTGACCCGGTTTTGTGTTGTGACGCAAATCAAGCCCTGACGATGTCTAATGATATCGAAATGTTGTCTGTGTTTTCGAGATGTCCTACGTGCGTGAAGAATGTCATAGGGAACATCTGCATGTTTAGTTGCGCGCCTAATCAAGGGGAGTTTGTGATTCCCCGGGAGATAATAGCAAATGGACAAATCAATGGTCAAGATATGGGACGTAAGTAATATACATTATTATACTAAATCCGTCGTCCTTTGTACTCTCTTTTATATCCCGTTTTTACGTATACTCTTCTTCCTATACCTTATAACATTAAGGGAACATACCATTAAAAAAATCGAAAGTCTTTATCTTTCTTGCTTCCAGGTTACGTAGCATCAGTTGATGTGCGAATTAGTGATCGTTTCATGAACACCACATTCGACTCTTGCAAGCAAGTGTCCCTGCCAAGCTCGGGAGGACTGGTGATGGATACCATCGGTTGTGGAGACTACGGATCGGCTTTCTGCACACCTCAAAGGTAAAATACACTACGCCTATTTAAATTAGTTAAATCAGTTAAAGCCGTCTAGATTTTTTGATTACCTTGGTCTGGATAACCCGTTTTTGCCCTTTCCGATGCACTACAACCCCGAACCTGAAGACGCCGAGGGTGTCATGAACATCAGGTCCGTTGCTTGCAACGAAGCCTACGACGTATGTAGAATAAATTTTCTTGATTTTGCTTTGACTTTATAAGTTTTAGGAGAACAGCGAGGCGTGCAGCTGCATGGATTGTATAGACAGTTGTATCCTCCAGAAGTTCCCGGAAACTGAAGAAGGCTTCATGATAGCCTCAGTAAATGGGGCCAGCTTCATCACAGCCATCGTTTTGTTCGCGATCGGGGTCGCATGTTCCGTTTGCCTGTACGTGATATACCGGATGAAATCAAAGCCGGAGAAACTGAAGAAGGGCGCCGTTGAAGAGGACCTGAATGGGATGAAGCCCAACGCGAATATCGTGCACGGCATTTTGGAGACATGCTTCGGGAAATTAGGCATCGGTAATTCAGAGATTAATTTTTACGTAAGACCACCTAAAGAGTCGATAATAATCTGAGTCTGATAAGATAAGTACACACCTGAGATGAGCCGAAATTTTAAACTCTGGACGCAAATGGAATTCCGATGTAATCATCCTTTCTTTTAAGGAACCAACTTGATCTGTCCCTTTTCAGCTCTGAAATTATTATTCGAAAAAAAAAAAAAATCAAAGCAATTTCAAGATAAACTGTTTAAATTTCGTGCTCAACGCCGCTTTTATAATCGAATCCCTTCGTCTCGAACGATCTAGTTCCTACTAGGAAACGCCCCAAGCTCATTCCTCCCGGCTATAAATAAAATGTAACGAATTTACAGTAATGGCTGAATACAGCGTCATAGCCCTCTTCGTCACTTCATGGGTCGTAGCAGCGATTGGCTACGGAGCTTTCAACCTGAACGTGACGACGAATCCCGTCGAAATCTGGGCCGCGCCGCAAAGCCGCAGCAGATTAGAAAAGGAGTACTTCGACAAGCATTTCAGACCGTTTTATAGAACCGAACAGATATTTATTAAGGCCGTCGGGATTTCCTCTGTAAGTTAAACTCAAAACCCAAGAAAAATTGAGGCAAAACCAGCTGGTTTCAGTTCAGTTACGAATCCCTCGGAGGAGAAGTGACTTTAGGGCCCGCCTTCAACAAAACCTTCCTGCTAGAAGTCTTCAAGCTGCAGAAGCAAATAGAACAAGTAAGAATCTCTTGCACTTTCTCCCACCTCCCAATCACACAACGCGTTAAATTTCAGCTCGTAACACCTAACAACGTCGCCCTAGACCAGATTTGCTACGCCCCCATGGTCGGTCCGTTTACCAACCCGAAGAACATCGACTCTTGCACGGTCCAATCACTTCTTGGCCTGTTTGAAAACAACGTCACCAAATTCGAAGAATCAGAAGATTACTTGAATGTACTGCTCAAGTGTGCAAGGTAGCTACCGTCATTCTGAGAAAAGAGAAACGAGTTTCCTCATCGCGTTTTCAGGAGTCCGTACAACGTTAATTGCCTGGCACCTTACGGTGGTCCAATCGAGCCTGGTCTGGGCTACGCAGGAGCCACGGCTTCCGATTACTCGGATTCCATTGGGGTGGGTCTAACTTTCCTAGTCGAAAACAAACTGAACGAAAGCGAGTTGGAGCCGATGTTGGATTGGGAGGAAACGTGAGTGGCTGCCTCGCTTTTTCGATTTGGGCACCGCACTAAATTGTTTTAGGTTCATAGAATTTTTGAAGGAGTGGGACAACACGAATAGGTCGAGTATATTAGACGTGGCTTTCAGCGCTGAGCGATCCATCCAAGACGAAATTGAAAGACTCTCAGAGTCAGAGGTGACCACCATCGTCATCAGCTATGTGGTCATGTTCTTGTACATCACTATAGCACTAGGGCATTTTAGGTCATTCAGGACTTTACTGGTGAGTTTTACTTTAAACACTATCTTTCAGTTGATTAAATATTTCATTTCAGTTGGATAGTAAAATTTTGCTGGGGATTGGTGGTATTGTCATTGTGTTATGCTCGGTGCTGTGCTCTTTAGGCGTGTGTGGGTATGCAGGCCTCACGACGACCCTTCTAACCATAGAAGTCATACCGTTTTTGGTTTTGGCCGTTGGTGTGGACAACATCTTTATTATAGTGCAGGCCCTTCAAAGAAACGAAAAGTAAGTTTGTTTCACGTGTGTTCCTGCTGGTACTTCCCCGATGATTTCAGCGCGCGAAATAAACCCGTGGAGAAGGCCGTGGGTAACACCCTTGCCAAAGTCGGACCCAGCATGCTCCTCACAAGTGTCTCTGAGATATGTTGCTTTGCAATAGGTAATCAATTCTTGCAGGAGGAACCCCGCCCCCCAAAAGTTTCAACGCAGTATTTTTTAGGTACATTATCAGACATGCCTGCGGTTAACACCTTTGCGCTCTACGCAACGATAGCCATCCTTTTTAATTTCCTGCTGCAAATCACCGCGTTCGTCGCCCTCCTTGCGCTGGACGAACGCCGTTATAGGGTAACCCCCCCCCCCAAAGAATTTTGCACACTTTTTTAAGGTGCGTTTTTTAGGACGAGAGATGGGACATACTCTGCTGTTTCAAAACCAGCAAAGCAGAAACGAAGGATGAAAGCGGCATCTTCTACAAGGTTTGGTCAGAAATCTACACCCCATTCATTCTAAGGTAAGTCGCACCTTTTTGCTTAACAACTTTCACAAAGAGTTCTTTTTGGCCAGGCTGGAAGTGAGATGCGTTGTTCTGGTTTTATTTTCCGCTGCCCTGTGTTTGAGCATCGCCGTCATCCCTACCCTCAACGTGGGTTTGGACCAAGAAATTTCAATGCCCGAAGACAGCCACGTGTTGAAATACTTCGAGGTACTTATTATGATACTTTCAGAATAAAAAACGTGATTGGTTGTAATATTGTAGTCCATGAAAGAACTGATGGGTATTGGGCCACCTGTGTACTGGGTTTCAAGGGGCAACATGAGCTATAGCAACACCTCAATACAAAACAGATACTGCGGTGGTGTTGGGTGTTTACCCCATTCTACAAGCACGCAGTTGTATACAGCTTCGCAACAAAGAGAAACGTAAGTGGTGCTTTACTGTATGTAGAAGACTCTAAATCCAGTTTGATTTCCTAGGACCTACATTGCAAGGCAAGCTTCTTCGTGGATCGATGATTTTAGAGATTGGAGTTTGAGTGCTACTTGTTGCAAGTACTTCCTTAGCAACGACTCGTTTTGCCCTCACCACATCACCGACCAAAATATTTGTGGGAGATGCTCGCGGACCGAGGGGGATGATTGGGAGGCCTACTTCAGCAAGTACCTGCCATACTTCTTGAATGACAATCCAGATCCTAGCTGCGCGAAAGGGGGGCACGCGGCTTACGCTGACGTAATTTCCACTCTTCATTGCAATAACTCCAACTAACCCCCATTTATTTCAGGCCATGAACTATTACGTTGATGATGAAGGCATCTCCACGATAACCACGTCGCTGGTCATGTCGTACCATTCGGTTTTGCGTAACTCGAAGGACTACTACGAGGCACTTCGTTACGCCAGACTTATCGCTGATAATTTAACTTTGACTTTAGATGTCCCAGGGGTGGATATTTTCCCTTACAGGTTACACCTGCTGCTTTCAAAAATAATTTGGTTTTTTAAATCAAATATATTTTAGTGTCTTCTACGTCTTCTACGAGCAATACCTAACTATATGGTCTGATGCGTTGGAATCTCTGGGTTATTCTTTATTGGCCATCACTTTGGTGACGTTCATCATAACTGGTTTTAGTATATTTGCGGCTGTAGTCGTTTTGATGACTGTCTTGATGATCGTGGTGAATTTGGCCGGGTTAATGTACGTGTGGGACATCAACTTGAACGCCGTGTCCCTCGTCAATCTCGTCATGGTAAATTATTTTGGCCCCAAAAATAGTTTGGAATAAGCAAAATTTTATTTCACAGTGCGTCGGGATTGCTGTTGAGTTCTGCGGGCACATAGTCAATTCCTTCGAAATGTCCAATGAGGTGACCCCCAAGAAACGAGCTGCGGATGCTCTGAGGAACATGGGAAGCTCGGTGAGAGTCCCCTCACTTTGCTTCTCCTGACAATTTTTAATCGAATAAATTCCGCAGGTGTTTTCCGGAATAACCTTGACGAAATTTTGCGGGATCATCGTGCTGGCCTTTTCGAAATCGCAGATTTTCAAAATATTTTATTTTCGAATGTACCTGGGCATGGTGATAATCGGCGCGTTACATGGACTTGTGTTTTTACCTGTGATACTCAGCTTCCTAGGTAATTACGTTAAAGTTAACGTATTTGTTGTTAAACTTGTGTATTTGTTGCAGGAGAAATCAAACAAAAGTACACGCGAGTGCCTTTGTGGTGTTGCAAAACGTAGAGCCTGGTTAATTATTTATTGTTGATTTTTTTTGCTAAATAAATTTTTCATAAAAAATATTCTTTTATTTGTTAGTTCTTTAAATTAGATTTTAAGTTTAGTTTTATGTTTATTTAATTTTTTTTTAAACAGATTTAAGAGTCTGCCTAACCTTTGAGAAAAAATTAATTAAAGAACTTGAAATAAATATTTTAAAATTGTAATGGTATCTCGTTAAGTTTCTAAATTAAAAATTACTGAGGGGGTAGTTTGTCTTTTTAAATAATTGTGTAATTATGACGTTTTTTTGGTTGTTGTAATTTTTAAGCTAAAAACAGTATGAACTGAGGCAACAAGAAGCAATAAATGACTTTAAAAAAGTAGGTCCTGATGCGGCGGGAGGGGGAGTTCCAATCTAGTTAATTTTACAAATCAGTTTGGGAGGATTTGAAATTAATTTACTTTCGGCTATATAGGGATGTAAACATAAAAACCAGTGGTAATTGTGAGGGTGCACAAGCACACTGATTATCAAATGTTCGCAGCCCGCCGCGCCAATCAGAAATCAATGAGTCACTATGTACTTTTAAAAGTGAATCTAGGCTACGTACATAACGAGGACAAAAGGTGCAATGAGAAATTGAAAAAAAAAATGGGAAAGTCTACAACAGAATTTGGTTAACCCCCCTCGTCGTTGGCTGCATCAACTTTTATTTTCGTGATTCGTGGTACAATTATTTCGTAAAAAAATTCTTTAAAAACGTTAGTGCAGAGGATCAAGTTAAATTAATTCATACTTTCTTTCCAAATATTTTTAAGAAAAATTACATTAAACCTGTAAATTAACTCTAAGGCAGAGTTGTACAATTCCAGCTTAACTTTAAGGCAAAACTTAAATCCTTAACAACAATTGTTGCAATAATCTTTGTCATGGGTTTAAGCTCCAGCTTAAATTTAAACTAACATTGTACAACTGGGCCTTAATATCTTCAAAGATTGTTAATATTTTACTTAGGAACCTTTATCTGAAACGTTTTAATAAAATACAATGCTTTGTGAATATTTAAACTGCGAAGAGTTCACTATATGTATAAAGTTTAAAGTAACGGAAATTTCAAAATTGCCGCCAAGAGTTTAGCTTCAGCCAATCAGAGGGTCTTTAAAAAAGATTTCTGTTTTTTATTTAAAAATGAAATGAAATCACTTAGCTTCACATTAGGTTCGTTACATGACAACAAAAACATTCATAACAAATTTGTCCCCAAATAAAAAGCGAAGATATTCCCAAATTTACATTTAATCTTTACTTGAGTTATCTCTAATTCGACGTCGTAGTTTAAAATGAATTATTTTATTGTTTATTTATTTTTTTAATTACAGTGGTGCTCTAAATTAACTTCCACATACAGATAGAGGGTGATCCGCGTCTCGTACGACAATTCTCTCACTGGTTTTGTTTTGATTAATACATAATTACCCTGTATAATAGTAAACAAAACAATAATAGTCCTTTTTAATGCAGGTTTATGTTCCTTTTTGTAATTAGCTTTTTAAAATCTTACCTCATCGTTAAATAAGTGTAACTCACAGTAGTAATGGACAACTACTTTGAAGTAAATAGGGGGGCACTTAATTAGTAGGGAAGACATACCCGTATGTTTGAGCTATCCGGGTACCCGAATAAACTACCCGGATACTACCCGGGTACCCGTATCGTGCTCGGGTAATCTTATAGCTCGGGTACCGGTATAAATTCGGGTACCCGTGTAAAACTGGCCCGGATCTGACACGGGAACCCATATAAATTCGGGTACCCGGGTAAGTTCGGGTATAAGTTTGGATATTTCAACATAAACGGATTCACGAATTTTACATGAAGTGTCCGAATGTTAAAAATAATCAAGTTTTCATCATGTAATAACAGATAGGTAAATGTTTTTCCGAGATTCTGTGCTTAAACGGGTAATAACGAGTACCCGGATAAAGACATCAAACCCGAGTAATAATCGCACGGGTAGTATTCGGGTACCCGATGTACCCGGGTAATAACGGGTACCCGGATAAAGAAAGGATACCCAAGTAATAATTTCACGGGTATTATTCGGGTACCCGATGTACTCGGGTAATAACGAGTACCCGGATGAAAGAAATTATACCCGGGTAACAATTATACGGGTAGTATTCGGGTACCCGGGTACCCGATGTCTTCCCTATTAATTAGGCAAGCCGCAAAATGAATTAACTTGCAATTAAGTCCTTATGTCATCTGTCAACGAATTTCAACGGTTTGATAATGATAAAAAAAGGAGGGAATACGTTGTAAGTGTATGACTTTGTCTTCATCGTGTGTACTCCAATATATTTTTTGTTTTGTACTGATGAGTAGACTGATCTGCGGCCGTTTTCTATAGAAAAACTCGGGAGTGCCTTAGATCGATAGATTTGAATGTCCTCTTTCATATTCTGCAAGAAATTCTGGTGTGCAAAGTTTCAATAAAAATTTATGGTTATTTATAGTTGACTCGGCGGCCGTTTTCTATAGAGAACGGTCCGGCCAAAACTCGGGAGTGTCCTAGATCGATAGATTTGAATGTCCTCTTTCATATTCTGCAAGAAATTCGGGTGTGCAACATTTCAATAAAAAGTTATGCGCAGTTACTGCATACTGCAAACGGCCATGTTACATAAATCTATTTACACATAGTATATGATTATATGAGCATCCGGCTGTTTACCCAATTGGCGAGGTGCATTTCTATTCCCAGAGGCGTAGTCGGGGTGTGGCTAATATGAATAAGAACATGGGCGCGAATTAAGGGCGAACAGGAGGAAAGACGGGAAAGTAAAAAGGCTGTCTTCTTTAAAAGATCAACGGCGAAGCAAGCAAAATTTTTGAGGAATTTTTTTTAAGGTCTGTTCGATAGCTCTGCACTTTTCTACACTTTTTACATCAATCGCACCGGAGAGAGTGAGATGTATATAATTAATGCGAGTAGGAGTGAGAAAAATAGAGTAAAGGTGTTAAAAGTGTAGAAAGTGCAGAGCTATCGAACAGGCCTTTAATTAACAGAAACGTTGTAAGGTTCACCTAAACATCTTACCAGATACATAATTACGTGCTGCTAGAAAGTAAAGAGCCGTTAAATTTGGCATTAAATAGAATTTCGTAATTTCGTATGTCCTTAGGGTGTATAATGAGGGCGAGTACAATCATTTCTAAAAATGAAGAGGATTGAAATAGTAAGTCTTGAATTGATGCTGATTAAAGTTACTTACTAAAATAACGTTTGCGAAAGGATCACATCGTTAAAATCTAAAGCCGAGCAATCCTTGGCATAAGAATATTAAGAATAGGTTCTTGTATTTTGGTCGTTTATGTTAGGAACACCGATATGTATGTATATAAAAATACGTTATAACCACGTGCTTAAAGTTTATGTGATTTTAAAAATGACTCTTTAAATGGTAATGGCCCTGTACATAACAAACTTAATTAATTAATGAGAAACAAAATGATCTAAAGAACTCACGAACTAAAACTAATTATATAATTCTTTTATATCATTTCTGTGTATTATTTAATAATAAACGTCTTAATATGCAATGAAATTAAAAAAGGAAAAAGTTTTTTATTTCCCCAATCATCCATTATTTTATTCTTGCGGTTTGTCCTAATACAGTACTTTCTATTTATTTAGTACAAAAGGTACTTTACGTGCAAACTAAGTTTTGAAACCAATTCTATTTTGTTATCCTAGGATGTTTGTAGTTCTTTTAAAATGTCAATCTTTAAAGTGCTTTTAATTAGATTACCAGATTTTTAGGGACAATGTTAGCAGATTTTTGAAGCAAGATTAGAAACTATGAGTGATTTCTTTTGAGGTATACCTACACATATCTCACATTATGTTAGGTTACAAAATAGTTCACGTATGTACTTTTTTCCCCTTTTAATTTAAGATTTGAGCAACCAATTTTGCCTTCTAGACATACTGAGGATTAATTTTTGAGAGAAAAATGTGAACGTGTTTAAAGAATTTTTCGTCCAAGGTTTGCAACCCTGCTTCGCTTAGGCAATTAGTGAGAACTTAACTCCGTTCTTTTTTTTATTTGAAATCGTCGGCCGGCGTGGCTGCGTTTTTCTTTGCTATAGTATTTGATAATTGATACAAGTTTCTACGAGGAAAACACATGTACTCGATGCTGATGGAAGCTTTGCAGGTGTGCAGGTAAACTTTTACTCAGTTATCAGAAGCTTCGACAATTTTTTTGCTGTTGCTTTATCGTAGACGAACAAAAAACAAGTGCCCTCTTTCAATGCTTTCTGTTTAAGCAATTATAATTAATGTTTTATCTTATTTTCGCTTTTCCCATCATTTGTGCATTTAATTCGTTCAGTTTTGATTCGATTTTATGGCGAAATTTTTTTAAATTTGGCTTTAACATGGTCGAATCCAAGCTTAACGTGTTTTACTTTTGCTTTCCGTTTCGAAACGGTAATTTGGTGAAAATAAGAAGAAAGCCTTAAGCGAAGGCTTTCTTCTTATTTTCCGCTTTTCAAATCGTTCGGACTCGAATTTGAGGGGCGACAGGTTGGTGTCGGTTTCGATGGAATTTTCTAGAAGGTCCGCCATTTCTGATCACGTGACGCACGCGGATGTAACGAAAATTTTGTCTCCAATTATTATTATTCCTAGATTTACTCAGGGTATCCGCCATCAAATTATTGCATTTTTTCGCAGTTTTCGAGAAAAATACCCACTGATGTAATTTCATTCTTTCTGGTTTAGTTTAGTAGCAGAGTTGGTATGACTGTCGTTCGTCTTTTGTTGAAACCTGTCGTCCGGACCAGCCATGTTTTATTTCTTTGGCGTCCAAGGAAAACGGACGTTTCCAGCAGGAAAATGGTAAACATTTTTATTCAGTTTTACTAAATTCCATTATTTTTGACACTATTTTTAAAGAATAATTTTGTCTTTGCATTTAGACAGTTAAAGTGCTTTGTTTTTCCCCCGTTATGTAGTAAATATGTACCAATGAATAATTTCACAGATTTTCCTTGTAGTTCATTTCTAGTTCTTCACCTTCATTTCTGTCATTAAAAACATCAGTGTTAACTTCTCTTGTAGTAACTTTATTTACTACCTGTTTATTTTGTAAAGTTCTGTTAATATGACTGAATTATTTTTGTCTCCGGTTAATTTTTCTCTAATTGGTGCTTGTATTGTTGCTCATCTTTCTCATTTAACTTCCTTATAATTAAAAAAAATGACTAATTTTAATTTTTTGTCCTTTAAAGTACCCGGTCCTCATTTTCTTGCTGGGAAAGGACGTAGAATTGACCACTTAGAATTAAACTTAGCAGTTCTGTACGTACGTGAACATGCAAAAGATTTGGTGTTAAAGTAGGTAATATTTTTCCAAGTTAAGCAATTTGACAACGAATTTATAAAATAGTACAATACTTTGATGAACGAATTCGATTCAGTTTTAACTTAACAAAAAGCTGAAGCCTGCCCTGATTCCAGGCAGATAATTGGTATTCTTGTATTGGTATTTTGCAAAAAAAAAAACAAATGTGTTTTTGGATAAATTATCGTCAGAAGAATCTAATCAGTTCAGTTAAATAAAACAAAATTTAGTACATATTTATTTTCATTAGGCCTGTGTGACACCATGCAAGATTTGATAACATTTTTGTTACAAAGTGAGGGAGATGCTAGCTCCCACAGTGAATTCTGATTGGTTGAATTGGCACTTTTCGTTCACTTCGTAACAAAAATGTTATTAAATCTTGCATGGTGTCACACGGGCCTTACAAAAATCACTTTCAAGAAAATTACTAAGTACTCACTGCTTCTATTAAGCAAGTGGACACTTTAGATTGTTGTTTTAATATACAGTTTCAGCTCCCCTAGTGTTTTCTGTAAATCAATGTAATTCACTGTTATCGTTCTTTCAAAAAGATGTAACTTTTTAAGCACAATGTCCAGTGTCAGCTGTAAAGGTCAGCAACGATCGACTTTTGGAAAAATTACATATTTACGTCTACAATGTTTCAAACTTAGGTTTTGTGCAAAATTATTTACTGTTGCAGGAATACCGACTTCGTTTACATCCATATTAAACCAAAACATTTAACTTCCGTTTCTTGCTTAATTTAATTTACTCATTTAAGCCAATTTTTTTTTAAATTCACTTTTACATTAACATTTTCGTGCGTAATTTGGCCGCCGTGAGTTCTACAAATTCTAAACTTAAAATTTTTTAAGCAGAACAAAAATGTTACGGGTCATGCCCAAAATAACTAGATATATAGAAAAGTGCTACAAGTAACAATACTCCCCATGAAAATCTAGACAGACTATGTGATATAAGGAAGTACGATTTTTCAAATAAATTAATTAAAATTAACTTGGCAGCATCCATGATGAAGAAGGGCATGTAAAGTAGCTGGGCATTGATTTCGGAATTTCTATTTTTTTCAACTTAAAATTATGTCACAAATTCTTTAAAACGGACACTGAATATGCACACTACCACTTAACGTTTCGCTATCGTTTGACAGCTTCGTCAGAAGTGAAGAAATCAAGTTGTCAAAATAAACAAGGTTGTCAATGGAACCTAAAAAAGTAAATTGATCTTTTTTTCTTATTAATTCCAAAATTTAATTTTAAACGTTAATATAATAAATGTTAAAAATTGACAGATCTATATCCTGTTTGAAGAATCGAGAAAACTACAAAATATATCTAAAGTTGGTTCTTGTCTGATGATATATATATCGTTTAAATTTGCAAAATCTGTACGTTTATTAATAGAATTCGATGACATTTTTATTTTACACATTTCTATTAAACGTCTTTTGAAAATATTATAATATTAGTACATATTTTCGAAATCAAAATTATGGTTATTGTCTAAAGCCGGACTCAGACGACTGGTGTACTTGGCCATACTTGCCATGCCGTGTGAGTGGTTTACTTGTACAATTATTTGTCACTGGTGAGTACTGGTCAATTTCCCATCGTCTGTCGGTAGAAATGGCACAAGTCAAAGGAATCACAATTATTGGTCAACTTGACAAGTTCTTACTTGTAGTTGCGCTCACACGAGTTGTTAATATAATTGTGTATTGCTTTGCAACTACTATTCGTTCTGTATTGATAAGCAGATAGAAAAGGTAAAGTGTTTATTAATAATTATAAGAAAATTAAATGGAGTGGTCTAATGAAGTGGTACTTGAATTTCTTGATTTTTTTACTTTTAAATAATATCCACAAATTAGTACTAAAAAGCTGCACAAGGGACAAAATTTTCAGAATGACCGCTATCCATGATGGACAGCACTCTTCTATCTATTCGGCCAACATTGTATAAATTCGCTGGCGTATTTTAAAAAAATTGTACATGTCGTGTGAACGCCTTTGCGTAAAATGGCCTTTATGAGCTGGTACATTTGCCAAGTATACCAATATTGGTATATTGGCCAAGTACACCAGTCGTCTGAGTCCGGCTTAACGAATGTTCTACATACAAGCATTGAATAATTTTGATTATTCTTTTGGATATGATATTTATGTTGGTCTAGACGTTTTTTTCTTTTTAAATTTTGGCTTCTTTCTCCTATACACTGTGTTTCCTAAAAAATGTTTCATTCCGTAGGGACGTTATTTATGATCCGATTTAAATGAATAAAAAAATAAAACAAATTGCTTTAGATGTATTTTAAAATGACTCTAATTTCGATTTTTTCTAATGTTATCTTCAATATCTATCGATAGTCAACTTTTTTTTTCCAAATGGCTGCCCATATTTTTTTCGCTTTAATCTATGAGAGCATTTTTTTCGGATAAAGTATTCAAAATTATTATTTGGTGCGCGGTTAATTGGAAAAATCAATAAAATTATTATAAGCATGATTTTTTAGATTTTTTAAATATAACGTATACCTTTTTATTATCGTATTTATGGCATTTTTTCTCCTGATTGTAATGGTATATCACACTTAATTGTAGATATTAATTTGAAGCTTAAATAAAACAGATTTTTATATGAAAATTTTATTTAATACATAATTTCAAATATTTAGGTCATTTTCTTAGCTATATATAGTGTAAATTTCAATGAATTATTTAATATTTGCCTCTACAGCTATTGTATAATAAATTCTTTTACACAGATACAATTCAGCTTAAATGTGTGGTGGTATTTGGCATAATAGAATTATTAGTACGATCATTTACGAAAATCATGTAACAACTGAACGTTACATCGATTTTTTATAACATTATAGATTACATTCCTCTAAATCATATTAGGGAATTGTGATTTCAAAATGATGGAGCACCAGCACATAATGCTGAAATAACAAGAAATTATTTTACCCAAACTTTTCCTGATATATGGATAAGTACAAATGGACCTGTCGCGTGGCCTCCAAGATCACTAGATCTTAGCCCTTTGATTTTTTATTGATTGATTGATTTATTTTATTGATTTTTCCTCTTCCGACATTAGTTAGAATGTTAGTTATTAATATAGTAAGTAAAAAAAGTACTAAGGAATGAATTTACTTATTAAATAAATCATGACGAAACTGCATCAAGTCTTTTTTATCATATTTTAACTTTACTTGAAAAAAAGTATTAATTGTTATACATCACTGCAATCAGCAGAAAAAATGCTATCGAATAAAATAATTAAAAGATATACGTTGTATTTAAAAAATCGAAACTGATGACGGTCGTCGAGAAACGAAACGTTTGACTTTGACAATTCTGCCATTTGTATTCGAAGCAGAATAAAAAAGTGCCTTTAGAAAGTTAAATCAGAATTTCTAAATTATTTATAATACGAGAGATACAGAGGAAAAAAGAAAATCGACATTTTTACATTTTGATCAATATCTCAAGAAGAAATAAGAAAAAAATCATTCTGTGAATGAATACGTATTAGGCATTGATTCGTGCAACTTTTCTTCCATTTAACCAAATTTGTATCTCTTACGGTTTAGAAAATCCCTTCAGTGCACACTCAATTTGAAACAGCCGATATAGTGGTTCAATATAAGGTAACGATATATTTTTTGTTTGAAGTTTGTCTTATATTATTGTAGATTTTTGAATTTTGTAGATATTTAACACGATTTCAAATTACTGATTCGATAAGATTTATTGGATATGAATTTTGAACAAGAGTCTTCTTTATTAAATTTAAGTTGTCATAAATGAAAAGTTTATATGAAAGTAAAACAGCTCGAAATAATTGCAATTGAAATAATTGTTGCAATTTTATAGTTTCTTGATGTGTACGAGTGAAAATGAATATACAGCGCGTTAGCAAAATAAGTGCAGAAATTTAAACCTGTAATACATCACCATAAATGGGAACGATTGAACTTACATGTCCGTAATAAAAGTTCTAAAAATTCTTTTTTTTTGTATTTTTTCGTGTTTATTGTGCTGTCGGGGTACTGTGGTTAAAATTTCTGCACTGATTTTGCAAAGACCTGACCTGAGGTTTATGAAACCAATTTTTAGAATTAAAAAAAGGATCAATTTACTTTTTCCAATTTTTTAATTGACAACCTCGTTTATTTTGACAACTTGTTTATATTTTTCCACTTCTGACGAAGCTGTCGAACGATGGCGAAACGTTAAGTGTTAGTGCGTTTCAAAGAATTTGTGATACAATTTTCATAGGACAAGAACCTCCTTTAATTCTACATTTCAGTTCTTTAATCTAATTGAATAGCTGTAGATTGCGAATGCTTTGATTTAGAGCTATAGTTGCTTAATAAAAAATGTTTACTTTTAAGAGATCTACCGAAATGTGAAATAAAAATTTATACATTATATTTAAAAAAAAAGTATAAGTTTGGTGGATAACTCACTTATGGAACATACTGTATATGTGAAAATTTACTAATATAAAACTCATTATAAGCGTTAACTTAAAAAAAATCAGCCGGTATAATATAGATAATGTATTTATTGATTGTGAAAAAAATGGGATTTTGAGGTTTTTACGACGTTCTTGTTTTTTTCTTTCATAATATGAAGTAAATTTTAAAACTTTGTAATATGCAAAAATGATAACATTATTTAAAGTAAACCGTTAACTAAATATGTATTTGCAAAAAATGTATTAAAAGAAGCTTTTTGGGAATTTTTTTAATATACACTGCGCGACAAAAGTCTGAATTCACTAGAAAGTTTTTATTTTGTAAATTAAGAATAGTTTCCTTTTATGCCTACATTTAATTTTGTTTTTCGTTAATTTCAGTTTAAACGATCTTTGTAAATTTTATATGCAATAAAATTAATTTACATTTTACATCAAAAAGCTAGTTTTTTTTTAAATAAATAGTACATACTTCCTAATTTGATGTGTTCAGTTTTTTCATAAAACCTCAGGCCGTTTTTGTCATATTGTAATGAAGCACATTAGAAATAGGTTAAAATTTAAGCATTTGCTTTAAAAATTTCACTATTACAACATGACAATAGCAGCCTTATGAAAGTTTTATCAAGAACCGAAACCGGTAGCTAACTAATAAGCACATAAAATTAGGAAGTACTACTTATTTTAAAATATTTACCTAATTACGAGGCCAAAATTAGAACAATTTTTAATTTACCTACCTGGTTCTATTTTTATCCAAAAAATGAGTGAACCCAGACTTGTCGCGCAGTATATGTACTTTATTATAATAACCTCAAATTAAATTGTACCTTTAAAAAAATACAGTTAAAAACATTAAGGATTTTTTAACTAATTTTTACCATAGTAATTTGAAACACCGTTTAATTTATTTATTAATACATAAATTTAAGTAATTATTAATTAATTTAATTTATTTAAGATTGAAATAATGGCGGCCATATGAAGAGATAGCGTTACTATACTACAATTAATGCAGATTTTATTTATTTTAATGCACATATTATTCGATTATATCATACTTTTTGGTGGTTGCAACAATTTACTGAATGCCCACATTTGATTTTCATTTAAAATATTGTCATTTAAATTATTTTTTTTTTACAAAGGTACTAATGCAAGTATTCTTGTTTCAGTGTATATTTGAGTGACGCATTTTGTGATGTGACTTTTATTGGTAATTTTTCTTTAAGATGAACCTTTATAAAAATTAATTTTAAATTCATGTTCTAGTGAGTGTGTAGTGTTGTTGGATCCAGGACCCGGGCTAACGGCAAATAGAACGGCACGCTTCGATAAAAGGTAGGGTAAGTATTATGAATAAGTCTTTTTTTGACTATTTAATTTATTTCTGTTTAATTTTAGTCCCACGTCGTGTTCCAGATTGGGTTGCAGCGCGGTGAGTACGTTTGAAATGTTCTTTTGTTTCTTATATTTGCAGTTAGTATTTCACTAACTTTAAGTGACAGTGTAAACTTTGTGCCAGTGGCGGCTCGCGCCAGTTGTTATAGGTGAGGCTCGGACAAATTGCAAAATTCAGTTGAAATTTGAACTTGCTCCACCTTTATAACCTGCTTTAAAACACAAAACAAAGCACCTGTCGCTACGAAAATCTTGAGCTTCAGATAAAGATAATTACCGTATTTATATGTTTTGATTTTGAATGCCAAATATAAAATTATTTAAGCTCGATTATCATTATGACCGAAAATTATTGCTTCCATCATAATTCCTCTTCAATAAAAATTTAAAAATTATAAAAAAGAAATTGTAAATTATAAACACTTGATTCTAAAGTATGTGAGGCTCAGCCTCACCTGCCTCACCTGGTGAGCCGCCACTGCTTTGTGCGGAGTTTCGATTTTTAGAGGAAAGTATCAAATTATGTTATGTGAATGGGTAAGTGACTAATAACTCTATTATGTATATTGAAAGACCATACCGTAATCCGGGGTGTATTCGAAAACAACTTTTGAATTCGAACGTTTGACGTTTGCGTGTTTTTTTAGGTATCACATCTAAGAAATCACGTGAAACTTCAAGAACGTTCGAATTCAAGCTGAAGGTTCGCGTGATTTTTTAGATGTGACATTTAAAAAATCACATGGAACTTGAAAACCCCAAACGTTCGAATTCAAAAGTTGTGTTCGAATACACCCCGGATTACGGTACCCCATCCACGATCACAGTTGAAGTTGTACAATATGTATACATTTAAATACTATTATAACTTCAGCTTCGATCTCAACTGGTCATATGGTAGAGGATTTTACTACATTTTTTTAAAATTATATTGTTGCAAGTCGAATATTTTCAGAAATTTCAATTGATTTAAAAATTAGAATATTTCATCGCGGATGTTTTGGAATTTAAAAATTTGTGTTACGGAAACAATTGCAAAATGAAACTGTTACTCTTTCCTTGGTATAATAAAACAAACAATAAGTATTGCAATTGAAATGGGTCATTTTGCAATTAAGTAACCGTAACACAATGAAAACTTGTTTATTTGGCTTGCAATAACTAAGTCATTTGGAGTAGGGAGCTAGGTTTTAAAAAAAGATGTTACATGAAGAAGGGAGCTTTTTGATCAGAGTTTTTTATAGAGTCTTGTTTTAATGAGTTTTTAGTCAGTTTTGTTAGTTAGTGAAAGTGTTGAAACCCGTCATTATGTGTAAGTAGTTTGTAAGGTATTTATTAAATTTAGTTTTAAATAATAACACATCTTCTGATTCTCGCCCCCTGTGCCCAAGATCCCACGGTTTAATTAATAGTTCCGTTTTCTGCAAGGTTTGCTCGGCCAACACTCGTATTAAAAACGCGTAAATTAAGCGGAATTATTAAAAACACCGCGCGTAAGCAAATATTTTATTTGTTTACTAATCGGTGAACTAGACCTTCAGGATCGTTCTTTCGTTCTGTATTTAACGAAGGAAAAGAAGGACATCTGAGGGACTCGAATATAACAATATCTTAAAATTTTTCTTTCTAGTGAAATATCGTGAAGAGCTGTGACTTGGCCAAAGTTGATATTGAATATCGTTATAGATATGGACACTGGAAAATTATTATTTCTTTATATGTACAACATATATTTTAAACATTATCTTTTTACAAACTTTCGCTCTTTCTACAAGGATCATCAAACTTAGTTTCCGAAATATGATACAGAAAATCGATTAAATTCTAGCGCTCTTTAAAATTGTTGTAGAGGACTCAAGATAATTATGACTTTTAATTTTTTTTTTACAAAAATTCTAATTCAATTATTCTTGTTTCAGTATATATTCAGTGTTGTATTGTGGGGTGTGACTTTTATAGATAATTTTTCTGTACCCATGCTTATGTTTTAATGATGATTGTGGCTGACATTGAATCCATGTTAACGCCAAGTAGAACGGCAAGTCCCGCAGACACTCCTAGCGTGTTAATTGAGTATTGCCGCGAAAAAATAATAAAACATCATAAAACAATTACAGTCGCACAGTAAAATTTAGTTTTCACAAAGTGGAGTTATTCCGTAACTAACAGTTGCTGATCAATAAAATTGTACCCTGACCTTTGGATTTGCCGTATAATTGCGTCAGAACTATATAGATATAGGCGTAGAAGAATAAAATTTCCTGGCAAAATTACGAAGAAAAAATTATAACTTATTCATTTAAAATAACGCATCGAGCTGCGAGCCTGCGATCACCGAGCGCGCCGCTGATGAGATGACACCGACCACACACCGACTTAAATTTTTCCGATCCCTGCATATCACATATCTCAATATCTCAATTTAGTTTCATGTTTTATTACACTTACACGTTTAACAGCTGGGAAGCTGAGTTATGTTTCTTTTGCACGAAGTAATTACTAGTAATTTTTTTTAAATAATTAGATTTGCGCATGAAATAAGGGCTAAAGAGTAACAAATTCACAAATATGTAATTGTTTATTAACTCTTGCGGAGTATTTACTACAGCGGAATAAAATCTGACTTTTCATTTTATACCAAGGATCAAGGAAAAGCGGATATTTTTGTCGTCGATTGTGGGGAATAGCGGTTTCGTTCATTGGCAGCACTGATCACGTCTTTGTTGACAACTTCATTGAAAACTTTGAGCCACCTCATCGGTACGGCGACTGTTTCACATTTCTGCTCATAAACTTAGCTAAATGCACGATACTTAGTTTTAATGTAGCAATTAGCAAAAGAATTAAAAGCCACAATGGATATCTGGTGCTTCTGTGCGTTAGTGCTCGCGTATTTAACGACGGTGGACTGTATCATGTGGAATCTGGAACCTAACACGAACAAGTGTCTCAAAGAAGAACTCCAGCAAAACGTGCCCGTCACAGGCGAGTTCGAAGTCTCAGAAGCCGCAGGACAAAAAATAGATTACGTTGTACGTATAAGTCCCATGCAATTTAAACTTTATCAGACACTTGGTGCTTTCAGGTTAGAGATTCGAAAGGTCACATTCTAGCACAAAATGAGCACATATCTAAAGGAAAGTTCTCATTTGTCACAGAGACGTACGACACATATGAAATTTGCTTCATTTCTAGGGTACCTGCAAGTAAGTCACCGATTTATTTTTTTTAATAGTTTTATTACGAGGGGGTAATTACAGCTCAGCGCGGTATCGCACAAGAAGTCTCTCTCACCACCAAGCATGGTGTTGAAGCTAAAGGCTATGAAGGTGTAAGTAACTGATTCATTTCATGGATTAACACAGACCGAATAATGTTCTCGATCATACAGATTCAAGAAGCCGCTAAACTTAAACCAATCGAAGTTGAATTAAGACGTTTGGAAGATCTATCCAACGATATAGTCCATGACTTTTCTATCATGAGAAGACGAGAGGAAGAAATGAGAGACACAAACGGTGAGTGCTACATTGAAAAAAAAAAGATTTGTGTTTATAATTCTGTTTGCACACAGAATCCACGAATAGTAGAGTGCTGTACTTTTCCATATTTTCGATGTGCTGTCTTCTGGGGCTCGCGACGTGGCAGGTTTTATACTTGAGGAGATATTTCAAAGCCAAGAAGCTGATAGAATAGTGCAAGCTTGTTTGTTTGTTTGTTTTTAAGTTAAAGTACGAATTTCATTTGCCTTCCATACAGTCGTGTAAATTCCCTGATTTCATGTCACACCATCGTTTCCCTTGAGACTTTAAATTATGCTGTTACTGTTTAGTTGTGTGTAAATTTCGTTGTAAGTACGTTATATATAGTTTTCGTCTTGTCCGGAATGTACCTAATATGGAAATTTGTATTTGAATAAAATCATTTTTAAACTAAAACAGGTCTTCTAATCTTTCCAATTATTTTCACTTTTACGCAGAAATTAATTAAAGTTTCCATAACGTTAAGACATTTTTTTGTTTTATTAGTTAAATATGCTATGTGTATCCTTGATGTTCATTGATAATTCTGCTATATACAGCATGTTTAGCTTGTAAGTGGAAATCTATGCACATGATTTGGATGTACTTGTGCTCAGTATGTATAACGAAGTTGGAGTGACTTACAAGGAAAAGAATGCTTTATTTTGCATCCTTTATTATGTAATATAGCTTCTTTTCCGTTTCTACCTTTTTTCAAGTGCCTGGAGCAAACTTTGAAGCTTGTTTTTAAGTAACATGCGTCCAATAAGTTAGAAGCTTCCAGTTTCCTTTATTTAATTCATGAAGATGGGGAGATCTTTCAGACTGGTATTTTCATTAGTTGTAATTTAAAAGGGGACCGTGTTTAATTTTAATCAATTACATCTTGTGCATGTGTACATTCAAACACGAGCAGGCTTTTTCATCTTTATTCATAAAAATCATAATTACAAAATTGGCCATACAGTGTTTTACATGAGACCACACTGAATACCTCACAATGATGACTAATTTAGTGTGTGTGTGTACATAAGACTTGACCGTAGAGGGATTTTATTAAGAAATGGTTTCATGCTCGAAATATTTAACAAGAAGTATTCAGGAAAGTCGAGACGAATTATTACATTATTCCATCGAAGTATCCTTGTCCGGCAGAGTCCTAAAATTACCTGCATTGTTAAATTTGATAAGTGCTAATCCAGAAATGTCGGCCAAGGTGATATGTTGAGGCAAGGTCAGAGCTCTGCCTACAAGATTAGAGTGTTGACAAAAATTAAATAATTTAGTCGTAACAGCAAAAGTCATTTTGTGACTCTGAAATTGTTTGCTAATAACATACAGGCATGAAATGTTGCATTAATTACAAGTACAAAAAAAAATGTCGAGTGGTATGAGTTATATACAGTTTGTGCTTGAGATGGTAATCATGTTGATAATTTTTTTTATAAGTCAGATTCTGTAACGTAAACAGTTAAAACATTTTCATAATTTTCATATGTTCTAATCTATATAGATTTTTTTTATTATGATGAAATACAACACTTCATGTATAATACCGTTATATTTTGAGTTCTAATAATATTAAACAATAAATTCTTGATTATGTCGTATTCTTGATATAGTGCTTTGATATGTATCACACTATGTCTAAAGTTAAAAAAATAAGGCAAAGAAGACCACGTTAAATGCAAGAGATACTTTTTGACTAGATTTCTTTTAGTAGTTGATTATTATCAGGTATCTAAAGCTGTTGTTCTGGAAGTCAATTGCAGATAACATGACCATTTTATAAAAAAGTTGCCCGTTTGAATTACAACAAAATACTCTATGGTTTTCTTGAAGAAAATAGAAACATAAAGTTTCAGGTTTGCTTCACTTGCAGTAGTCTCTTGCGTTTAAATAATTATTTATTTATTTATAATTTACTCTGTTTTTGGAGAAGACCAGCTTTTCCGGATAACAAAAAAATTAATTCTATTTATTAAATCTCATGATAATGTCAAAATTACGACAGTCGTAAGCGTATATAGATTGAAGTATAGAAAATAGTAGTTACAATCAGCAACACTAAATTTTACATTTATGTTATTCACAGTAATCATATTGCTATCTAAACGTCGCTCCCTCGTCTAAATTATTTCCTAAGACAACATCAATTGAGCATCTACTGGTAAACGCTTGTTTATTATATAATGTAAGTCAGTTAGGTAACTAGAATATATACAGTGGGATTTTACATAGAACATTCAGGGTCTTCAATTAATAATATACAAGGCTTTTGTTGGATAGACATGATTGTACATTTAATTTATTTGATTTTGGTTTTGTTCACTGTTACAAAGTACTTCTTCCAGTGAATTTGGCAAAAAATATATAATTGTTAATTATGTGTTACAAAATCATGTACATAATTATTATTCGATTGAACTATTTTATTTTATAACCTTCTGCTAGTTAATTTATTTTATCAAGTTCAGCTGAATACAACTGAAGCAACAACAGAATATTTTTTAAAGAGGTACTTTGTAAAAAAACCCCTCCAACAAAAACAATTAATTATTTTTAATTTGAAATTGTATACTGACTAGTTACAAATATTGTCAATTTTTTGAACCGATGACTAAATTAATTAAAATTTTTTTTTTAATCTAGAGCTAAGAACAAACCCAAGAAGAAATATTTTTAAAATCGATTTACTTATTAGGCGTGCAGTGCAATTGGTCAAAAATGTTTTGATACCCGTTGTAAATTGTTGTAATGTTAGAAAGTATTGGTTCTATAAATATTGCCAGTGCAATTTTTAAATTTGTTGCAAAAAAAGGAATTATCACATCTTGAAATCAAACGGAATTTTTAAAATCAGTAAAATCTAGCACATCGTTTCTGACTGCATGTGTAAGCTATTTTCACTATCAGCCTTTTTGATGGCTTCCTTTTGTAATGGTAACTGTGATGAATCGATGACTATAGAAGGACGCTGTGGTAACTGCTGACTAATCAGGGAAACCATCTCGTTGGTTGTGTACGACTCGAAGGACTCTTGTCTCTCTTCCGTGGCTTCCTTCAGTGAATCTGGTGCATACAATTAATTAGAAAGAAATGATTGCCTAGCTTAAAAAAAAAATTACCTGGCGGCTCGTAAATTGGGGTGAAAATCTCATCTTCAATTGCGCTAGCTCGGCGTAAGCGCTGGCTGCGATATTCTCTGGATTCGTGGACGACATGTAGCAGAGAAGGGTGTTTTGGGTGATCCTCGGCTTCTTCCTCGTCCACTATGTTTCTAGTCTGGATTAGGTCTTCCATTAGGTCATAATCACACTCCTCTGCGTCACGCAGGTGCTCTTTTTCTATGAATAAGGCCATTTCGGGATTGGACATCTCTGATGCGCATCGTTTTCTTTTGGCTGAAATTTAATATATTTTTTTCTTAACAAACTAGGAACTTACACTTGCACACTTACTTGGGTCAGCCGTTGATTGTCCTGGCCTCGGTGGTGACAGCAACCTCGGTGTCTTCGGAGGACTTAAAAGTCCACACATGCTTTCAAGCTCATCTGTAATACTGGTGTACTCATGCATGGCCACTAACATGGATCTGGGGTTAGTCTGCGTGATGGAATGATTAGTTGGGGGGATGACTTTGATTCTAGGCTCGGCGAATTTCACGCTTCTTTCCGCCCCGTAACTACGCGGTCTCATATACAACCCTGCGTGTTCACTAGTGTCTGGTTCCGAGTGAGTTTGCGAGATTTGCCGGCGGGTTAGGCTTCGCTTACTTCCGTGCACTGATTCTTCACCTGCAGGTGTGTCATTTGCCTGTAAAAACGGTTCAATTTTCAGCGTTTCCTTACCATTTCCACCTTCCGAGCTTCGCCGTCCTGATCCTGCAGAATCACGACGTCGCGACGACTTTGGTCTTATCTGATCGACCGCCAATACCGTCAGGTTTTCTACTGACGAGTGCTTACTGGAGACTTCTTTCATCGCCTGAGCTTCCAGCTCGGCTGCATCCACCAACACATCATCTACGTCATTCTCTTCACTGGTACTCGACGAGGCTTTAGACATGCGATCATCAGTTTGCTCACTGCGTTCTTCGTCTTCTTCCATCAACCTCGTTTTAAGTTGAATGCTTTCGTCGTAGAAGGTGGCGGCGGTGCCCGCCCTGCTTTCCGTGAGAGATCTTATAAGTCTTCTTCTTGTAGGCTGTGGTAACGACAGATGCGAATCATCGGACGTCTCCGAGCGATCGCTGGTTTTTCTTATGCGATCTAACGGTATAATCGGTGGTAACTCATCGTTGCTATGTGAAGCCATGAAGCGGTGGATTACGGCTAAATGTTCCAAAATATCCTGCGACGCTTCCTCGACTTTCCTCAGCCGAAATTCCACGCTTTGCATCGACGAAGTCTGCGAGTTTTCTTTCGTATTTATATCTTCAACTTTCTGCAATTTTTTATTTGAATGAATTTTACTAAACAGCCGACTCGGCGTATTTAATTTATTTACCTGGACGATATTTTCAACCCTCTCCGTGGTTACCCTGATGCGATCCTCCGTGGATTGCTGCACTTTATAATCTTGCTCCGCGAAATAACCCTCGACGCATTCCTCTTCGAAATCGTATAACCTCTCCATGTCTTCCTTCTCCAAGAAAAGCTTGAGTCCGTTGTCGTACGGTTCAGAACTGCCCTTGTACAACCGTTTAAAGTACTTGAACACTAGGTAAATATGGCAGAGAAGGATGAAAGGGGGCGGCAAAATAGGTTTCTGCTCGTACTCCATGACGACGGTGAATCTCTGGAACATCCAAACTTGATGCGAGACGGCGTTGACTTCATTGAAAATATTGTTGAAGACGGCGATCAGTAAGTTGATGAGCAAGATGTTCGCGATGAGGAGGTACACAGCCATGACCGCGGGTGTTATCCAGCGGCCTGTCAAGCAAGGATTATCGGGAGACCCGCAGGGAGGGTCGATCCCGTCTGCAAATACCTCGCCGTACAACATGAAGTAAGGTTCGAAGAAGACCTAAATGTGGAAATTGTTGTAAACTAAAAGAAAATGATTTGGGAAAACTTACGTCACGCGCAATATTCCAACTTGCTTCGTTATTGGGAAACAAAATGGCCTGTCTGCATACCCCGAAGCTCATGAGAACCACCAATAAGAGAACAACGAAATAGATCATGTTTTTCACCATTTTCCCCATCATGGTCACCAACGGTCCTGTAAGCAAGATGAAGGGTGGTAAATAATTAAGCAAGGGGTATGTGAGTGGTGGCCTACCCAAGTATTTATTTACGCCCAAGATGTTTAAAATCCGGAGATACCAGTAGATGCTATTGACGCAGTACATGAGCCTTCCGATCTCCATCGTGTTTGGTTGAAGCCTCAGAGTGAGTGCGACGAAGAAAAATATTATTGCAGTGGCATCGCAGGGGTTCCACATGTTCCACGTCCACAAAATCAATTTGTGTTTGATTGCCACTGGTTCCGTCGATAGTAATTCGCGTATTTTCTCGCAGGCCAAGCCGAATATGTAAGAAATGGCCAAGTATTCCTGCCACGAGGGTGTTATGTACATTTTAACCAACACGGTGAAACTGAATATCAAGAGGAACAGCAGGTATGCTATCTGTAAAAACGAACTGGTCCTCGTCGACGAATCACTTCGTTGAAAGCAACTCACCGAATTCGCCCAGAATTTCGTGATGGGGGCGGTGAAGAACTCGTAGATCTTCTTCTTCACTTTAAGGGGGCGATGTCTTCTCTCTGTGGTGTAGTGCTTCTCGTCGATTGTGAAGTGATACTTGATTTCGTCTTTGTCCGGCATTACTTTTCCGTTTTCTTGGACTATAGTGTCGCGTTGGTAAAAATCGTCGCCTAGTAAAGACTACAAATGGAAAGTAATTTGGAACCAAAAATACGTAAGACAACACAAAACAGAAAACGAACAAACACATCCAATCATGCACAAGCAGTATAAACAAACAACTCGAGAGAGAGAAGACTTATGTTTTCTTGGTAAAGCTTGGTCATAAATTCTACGTTTGTAAAGCACGGAAGGGAAGTTACCATTTTCGATGGTTCAACTTTGAAACTGTGAGATGGTCCTAATTTGAAGCTGAGCAAGGTAGAACTTTAATTGCTAGTTGGATGTAAAGTTAAAAAATGCCAAAATATCGGAATGCATAGTTGGGAGAACTACAAAGAAACGTGAAGTATCTATACATTAAATAGTCATGCGAGTGATGCATAAATTAAAAATAAATAAAAATTGATTCCAAAACGACAAAGAAAAAGAAAATGCGGAAGTCGATTGGTGGCAGTGGTAACCATAAAAATGAAAAAGAAAGGGCGACATTAAGAACAAGTACCTTTGCACCGCGCTGAGAAGATTTGTTCCGGCAGCTCAGAGTTCTAGTTCTAGTAAGTTTCTAGAAGGAATGAAAGAACAAACAGTTTTAAAAAAGATATAACCAAAAAGCAAGTGCGTGTCAACAGCCACATCATCAGACAGATATACCACACCTTCTTCAAGCCTCTCTAGCTTCTCAGATGCATCGTTTTTAAACTCGACAATTCATTATCATTACACAAAGTGAAAAGGTAATGAATTGTCATCATCAATTCTGAAACTTGCGCGTCGCGCAAAACTTTTCATATACCACACCTTATGAGACATCGAAATAAAAAAGAATTACAAACCTCAGCGTCAACATTCTTTTCAGATACCGACTTATCATCATCATCGTTTTTTAATTCGGTATGTTCCTCGACGGTCTGTGGCATTAATTGTAATTCTTCTTTAGACTTAAACTCTAACTGTAAAATATACGGTGGAAAAAGAAGGCCCAAAACAACCTAAAATAAAAAGAAAATAAACAAATAAATAAACGCGGGGTTTAAAAACGGGGAACGCAACTCGAAGGGAACGAAAACCAAAGGAATTCGCGCTTTCGCGTTTTGACTTACCTTGAGGTTCGTGTTTTTTCGCGTGCGCAAGCCGCCCATCCAAAGGTCCGCCAAAATTATCTGGGAACAAGGGTGCGCCAGTAAAGGCCGGTGGTTTCCGGCGACCGCGAGGCTTAGGCAGGTCTGTTCGGACCAGTTTACGAGCTCGCAAGTCAAAAGTTGTTGGGCCAAGTCATCATCTTGTCGGTAGCAATAATCCAAAAGTTCCAGAGCTAAATTCCAAAGCAAAAACAAAATAACTTCCAAACATTTAAAGCGACAAGCGTACACACCAATGTTCTCAAATTCTTTAGCGTACGCCCTTAATTCTTCGTAGACTTCAGTTTCCATGTCGTCTTCAGCAGCTTCATGGGCCATGGCTTTATATAATTTGCAGGCCACCAACGCCTTGGCCAAGGCTTCTTCGCCGTGCTGCCACATGAGCAATGCCATTTTCTGCCGTTTCAGGAGCACCGCCCAAATCTATTAAATATTTAGCCCTAATTTAAAAAAGACCGGAAAATTCTTGCACTTACCAAAAGCTCGTTGAAAGGATAATCAAAAACACATTTTATTTTGCTGCTGCTTGGAAGGGCTTCTGTTAATAAACTAAGGGCGTTGCCGCAGTACTTCATATTAGAGGAAGAGTTTCTATGGATGTGAGTGCTTTTGTTCATCACTTTCGCATAAATTGGTCTGAATTTTCGCCTAGTATAAAACGCCCTGGAATTAAATTATTAAAACCATACTAAAGAGTGCCTTGGTAAATCACCTATAAGCACCGCCCATCAACTTGTTGATGACCAAACCGATGTCGTGCAGGGTATAGACGTACCCCCTTTGAATATGTGGCCTTATATCTCTCAGAACATATCCTAAGGTATCATTGGGGGCTTGCTTGGTGTTGTAAAGTTCTTCTAGCCTAGGTATTGTCAGGAACTTCCGCATTGTGACCCCGTTTTCGAGGAGGAGCTTCACGAAATCTGTTCTATCATGTTCCAGCGCTTGCATCATCGCCTGGTCCAAAGCACCCTGAGGCCATTCTTGACCGTAAACGAAAATCTCGGATCGTGCAATGTCCACGCGGTTCCACATTAAAGATAAACTCAACTGCTCGAATGGTGTTAGGTTTTCCGACTTGAAGAGCGCCGTGAGGATCGCTTGGTCGAGTTCTTGGCTTTTGGCCTCGGCGCGCTCGGATATTCTAAAAATTGTTATCTGAAAAACAAAGCTAATTAAAGCGAAGGGGAAGCGGGGGCGTGAAGAGTACGTACGAGTTTCTTTTTACGGCAGCACTGCAGCAGTTCGTCGTAGAGGCACTCTGCTTTTTCCTTGGTCACTTCAAAAACGGTTTCGATCGCAAGCTTTAGATAGTCTTTGACTTGCTCGTCTAGTTTGGGTTCTTCCCCAGAATCTGACGCGTGCCTGCAAAGAAGAAGTTGCCTGGCTTGAATTTGAAAGGAAGAGAGGAAGTGTTGCGTACTTGTGAACAAAGGCGATGAGATCTGCAGCACGACCGGAGCCATCACAGACGACCACAGGAACTGGGGGATTGTCGGTAACGTATTCCAGTACGGCACGTATTGCATTTGTTCCTCCTTCAATCACCAAACAGACTACCGGAATGCTACTGTGAGTATCTAAAATAAATCGATTAATTGGTTCGGGAATGAAGACCTCGAGGGGCACTTACATGGATGGAGTTTCTGATCTGATATGTACTTTTCGAGCTTCCTTCGCAGCCAAATATCACCACCAAATTGTCCTTCAGTGCCATTATCGACGAGTAGGAAATGAGTAAGGCGGCTGTTTAACGCCAGAAATCTTGATCTGGAAGATACGTTTAGGAAAATTCAAGTCTTGTTTTAAAGCCAGAAGGCGACGCGACACGTCGAACTGATGTTAATAAAAATTGATAAGTTGGCGTTTCAAAATGTCAAATTCCTAGTACACCTTCAAATAATGAAACTTTTTGGACTGGCCGACAAAATCATAAAATGTAAAGCAATCAAATTCCTCGTGACTAAGAACCAGGACGCCCAAAAACTACTCGAAAACGCAGACAAGCCCATCAACTTGGGCTTCAGGAGGTACAATCGAAATCATCACGGAAGTCCAAAACTCCCCGAGCTGCTTTACTTCCCCCACATCTTCCGTTGGTTAAACGTAAAATACCGCCTGAAATATTTACAAAAAACATGGGACCCCGAGTTCACGGAGGGCTCGTTCATTTACGGAAGCACGCGCGCCATTTGCAAGATCACGGACATCATAAGCCAGAACAAGCCGGAGGATCTGAAGGAGTTAGTGGAGCCTGCGGCCGAGTTCCAACTGAGGCAGCAAATGAAATCGCTCCTGTCGAATAATCAGAAGAGGGCCATCAAGCTCAAGCCCGAGGACATAAAACTGCTAGTGCCGATTAAAGTTGTGCTTGATAAGAAGAATAATCGGCGGAAGTGCCACATTCTGTTGAAAACACTCGCCATGAAATGGTTCCACACCGGAAGCTCTTTGAATCTGGCGCTAATTGTGCTTGAAACTGAGTTTAAGCGGGATTACGCAAACAGAAACGATTCGGAATGGATTATTAACATTTTTAATATTTTGCAATGTGCGCTTTTAAATACAGGGCATTAAATTAAAAACACAATGTCAAAGAGGAAAATAAAATAAGTCTGTGGTTTCTCTTTTAAACTGTAACACTTAATTTCTTAATCGTGTTTTTATTTCACTGGAATTTGATATTTAAATACTTTTCGTAGATAAAATTGAGTATATCGGTAAGAAGACGAGATGTGAAAGCAATAATAAAATCGTTAGTTTACAAGCAGTAAAAGGACAAGGGTAAACGCAACAGCTAAAAAGAGATGAGGGAACGATGGATCATAGGAATTTACAAATTCAGGATCTAATTCTGTAAAAGTGAAGTTTCAAGAACACTTTCCAAAAAACCAAAGAGAGAAAAGGAATGAGAAGAAGAGCACTAAAGATTGATCTCAGAATACAATGAAGATTCAAGCGGAATTTGAGTCCAACAGAGCCGAGAATGAAGTATGAAGTCCAAAAATTGAAAAGCACAGCTTACCTTGGCAATGATATTGAATGATATTGTACGTCTTTATTCATCCCGATCAATTCTTCATTATCCTGAACGATTCCCCAAGGAGCTATACCGAGGGAAACCACTCGTCCAGTACGTTGAGCTCTTTCGGAAAGCAAGGCATCTCCAACATGCCTTGTCGCACCTACACCGAGAAGAAAAAAATTAATTAATTAATTAACCCTTGAATAATCTCAGAGTATTTTAGAAAGCAGGACATCTCCTTCTACCCCCAGAAACCTTTGACCGGTCTCTGGTTTTTTTTTTTTAAAGTCTAGAGAATTTGTGTTGATCGTTAAAGTGAACTCACCTGTATTGAGTCCTCCGGTGAAAATCCACGCTTCAGCCGTTTTCGCAGCCTTAAGTAATCCCTTGCGAAGAATTTTTTTGAGCTTCGGCTGTAGCTCGAAATTCGACCTACCGCCTTGGACAGTTATCAATAATTTTGGAAGCTCCAGGCTCCACTCTTTCGTGAACAGTTGGAGGAGGAGCTCTGGCTTTGTGTCATAAGATAAACGAACATACTGCAAAAAGAAAAAATCGAATGTAATAAGAACAAAATTGGAAAAATTAAATGATTTCGGACGATGCAAGTCGTAACTCGAATCGGATGAAACTGGAATGGATAAAGTTGGGATTGATTAAATTTCCTTGCATTTCGACTTGAATGGATTCACGAAGATGCATGTGTGTGCCTCAGAGGATCTCATATGTTCGGAGATAACACGCTATTATATGTATATAGAGAAATCTCAAATTGCTGCAGTTGTAATCGCAGCTGGTGCAACAGATTATTACGTTCTATCCTTGCGAAGCTACAGACGACTATTATGGGAATTCATTCTCTGAAATGATTCAAAAACAAGGCCACAAATGACTGGAGCTGTGATGTTTTTAAAACAACAAAAAAAAATTATTTTATGTAGTCGGAACGGAAAATTCTATGAATTTCTATGATTCGTTTGTTATTAAGCGGTTTATATTTCTATTATACCAAGTACTACTCACTCACTGAACTGCGACGTGCGGATAGGTTTGCATATGACATTTAAAGTAATTCACAGTAACACGATTGATTATGATAGTATACAATTTGGTGTGCTTTTATAGCACATTGTATTGTCTTTTATTTTCTCGTTACTATTAAGCCCTATACTAAAAAGTAATTTGGCGCTCAATAAATTCAAACAAAACTTCATAACCAACAGGTGGATTAACATCGCATGTCAATAAACTAATTAATCAATTACCTACGGACAGCCGATTAAGCGTTGATAACGGATGTATACATTGTAATAATCTCCGCTTCAATTAATCTTACGATGATGTCGGCGTTCCAAAGTACAAAAGCAAGAACACCGTTTAATTGCGGAAAGTTTACAATACACTTGCATAAACAAACATACATGGAATAATAGCGTCAAGATAATTAATTGTATACTAGTTCAGTGTAGACAGGTAAAATTCATTGAGAAAGAGATAGAGAGAGAGAGAGCGAAGATAAAGTTTCTACTATTTTTGAATTCTCTGCCGTGGTTGAGAACCAAAGGATTTAAGCGGAGAATGTTAATTCCACCACGGTTTTCAATAAAACATCTTTCGCGTTGATTTTCGGTGAAACATCGGCAGAATAAAATGTCGTTACAACTCGACGGGAAACATAAATTCATTATTATCTACCACGCACATTTGGATAGACACCCGCAGGGAATTAGTTTACGTAACGGGAAGACATAGATTCCCTTTGGAATAATGTCAAAACGGAAAAATGTCAAAACAATTTCATCAGCTGGAAACAAATTGAATTCTTCCAGAATTGAAAGTGTTTTTACAATAAAGCAGTAAGACCGATAAATTGAAAGCCCTAACTGATGTTTATCGTCACGAGACAGTTGTGTATATTCGTTGGTCCCTAAGGGGTAGTTTATATTACTTTGTTTGTTGAAGCGCAGGAGGATACATAAATACATACATCGTCAGTGCTTCATCGATTTTTTGGATTGATTCGGCCTTTACTTGATGAAAATTCATTATCACACTTAATGAAAACACTAAAATAGCGAATTTTCACAAATTTTATTAGTTTAAAACATGACAATTGTTTCGACACACAGTGTATTCATCGATTTTCTTGCGTTTCTAGTTTCAGAATGTGAGCTAAAGTTATTTAAATTAACTTCTTACTAGTATTGTGTAGATAACAGTAGGGTGAGAGATACACAAACGAGCGTTCCACACAAAACACAAATAAACTTAATTGTCCCCTTAACCTTTCCATTCGATTTCGCTTGATTTCAACAACTTGTTAATAGTACATCCATGGTTAAAAGCATGTTGGAGACTTTCGTCTGTAAGCCAGTACGAAATGTGATGACCAAAGTAACTTCCTGAATTTTTGCAACGGGAGGAAATGAAACTCGCTGGCTTTTACGTAACGAAAAGAAACACGAATTTCAGTCTCAACTTAGGGGCGTAATAATCGATTTTCATGTTGCGTTAAAGGCACGTTTGATTACGACAAGTAATGTGTTGTTCATCGAGGATTAACTAAATAACACTTTCGGGGGTATTTATAAATAACGCAGTCATAACGGATAAAATGAGAAAGAAAAAGTTGTTTACGTTAAAAGGACTCCCGTCAACCGTACCTACAATTATCCTGGCGTTTTAGAGAAAGACAAAGTGCTCCGTAGCACTTGATTAATTGTGTAATTAATTATGAGAATTCTTTGTTAATTGCTTCGAAACGAAGCACGGAAAAAAATATACAAATTAAAGTGCGACTTAAAATTTAAAAACCCGAAAACTAAAACAAAAATCTCTTCCTGAAAGCGTAGCTCAAAATGTAGGATGTCTTCAAGTATGTATAAACAACCGGGGGTCTATGGACATATTCATCCCTTAGATAAATATTTTAAGAGCCCCCGCTCATGCGGCTTCGTTTACTCTTCCATCCGCTCGGTGTTTGCTGTTTATTCTTGTGATCTGCCATATTATTTCTGTACATTCTTGGCGTTTACCTACCAGCAGCTACATTAATCGTTCCTGCCACCAAGCACGAAACAATTTTTTTTTTTTTAAATTAATTTTTCTTTGTACATTCCAGTTTTTTAGTTGGCATAAACCTTTCGCACATAAATAAAAGATGAAGATGAATATATTAACGCACTCGTTCTTTTTTCTATTCTTTTTTCCGAGTACATCTCGTAATTATACTTTTCAGCGACGCAAGTCGGACGGTCGCTCGCAATCAATATTTTTAATTTATTATGAATCGTATTAACTCAGTTGTTCGGCGAATAATGATTTTAAATTAATATTAATGAGGCTTTACGAGCGCGAAATTGGCTTATATTGATTTTAAAAATGCTGTGACGTTGAAACAGAACGATTGGATAAGAAGTACTGCACTGCGATTAATTTCATTCTGTTATGTTTATTTTTTTTTTAGTTTTCGGATATGCAAGAAATACACTTTTATTAATTTAGAATTTGGTCTCCAAAGAATTTTATGCAATGTAGAGATGAAGTTATCTATGACTAAATAAATTATCTAGCATTTCCAAAAAAAAAGTTTCATTTAATAAAATATGCGTGAGTGTACCCACGGCTTTAATTAATTGTAAACAAAGTTGAAAGCTCTCGATTAAAAGGACTGTCGACGGGGAGTAATGTAAATCTTCAGCATGGGAACAACCGAATTTAATTAAAGGGATTGATAACACCTGGAAGTTAATTTGAATATTACAATTGCCGCGCGCACAAGGAAACTGTGGTTTATTTAATACAACAAGTTCCAAGGAATAATATGCGATATTGTTAAGCCCTGCGGAGCTCGCTGACAAAGGCCGCTTCATCCTAATAAATTAAGAAGTTTAACTGGCTGACGTATATCTGAGTGTAAAGGGATTATTCGGACCTCGGACCGCCCTTGCGAGAGATTAAGGATGTAAAGCAGTACTTAATCTCCTTGATTTTACTTCGTCCTGGTGAGGCTCTCGTTTTAAGTTAAATACAGGAAATGGCTTGATTTTTCACGATTAATCTCGTGTACCAGTACTAATCCAATTTCCTTGAACAAGGCGTCCGTCGGTGATAAATCTGCACTAAAAATAAATGAATAATGAAACGATTCCATTTGGTGAATTCAATTCGCTTCACCTACAAACAGATGCAACTCGTATTTAGGAAGTCTGAATTATTCATTAATCCATTGTGATCGTAGATGTCTTTAAGGTACGAGCTAGATTCGCCTTGTTACTACAAGTGAAGGGTCGTATAAGTTCATGAATTAATCCTCAGAAAGGGAAACGTGCGGGCGATTAAAAATGTATACGGTCGAAATTTTTCCATGTTTGGGTGAGCAATGTGGATTGCTTTTGGGTTTTAACTTTCGAAGTTTTGAATCGATACGCGAAGGGTATTTATTATTAATGGCATCAACGACTAGGCGTGCTAAACTTTCTCTCCTTTTTTTTTCCTTGGAAGTTCTTCATTATCTGCTCGTTTTCAGATAGAGGCAAAACGCATTCCTTTGAAACGATTTAGGCCCAGTTGTAAAGCTTAAACCCTTAGCAACGATTATTTCAACAAATGTTAAGGATTTAAACTTGAGGTTAAAGTTTGTTTTCTCTTTATAAATCGATTGTTATTTTGTTTTTTAAACGTTGGAAAATGATTATTCTTTTCATTTCAGTTTGCTTTTCTTTGTTTTGATAAAACTACGGTATTAAATAACATAATATAAATGTACCGAACTCATATTTTGCTAAAATAATTTCGAAGAATCATTTGCTTTTTTCTGAAAAGAACACAAGTTTGTGTTTAGATAAAAAAAGAGATACAAAGGAAACAAATCCAAAGGCTTGCCGTCGCTCTTTCAGGACGCTTCAGTTTATTTTCAAAATGAAAATGCGAAAGTACAGTAAAATGCAGGAGTATCTCTCCGAGCTTATGCCGCGAGATGGAATTTAACGTGTCCAGAAAATTCCTGAACGTAATATATTTCCTATCCGTATTTCCTTTTTGTTTAGATAACAAATATAATCTGCTTTTACGATGCGAGGAAGAACTTTCAGGTGGCACCGATAAAGTCCGAACTTCTCAGAAAACACCACGAGAACTTCTTACGAATTCAATTCTTTTATACATAATTACATTTTCAGTGATTTTTCTTTCTACTCGGTATTCTTAATTAAGAATTCCCTTTTTTATTTTAATGGGGAAAAAACCCTCCTCTGGGAACAACCCATCTTTCCTTAACGAATATTCAATTGCGAATTTTATTTTCGGCGAGTGCACAAAAAATTTCTATATTACACGCAAAGCCCGGATTATTTCGCAACTGTTGCAGAAACGTCTCTCCCTCGGGCGACTCCAGGTAAGCACCTAACGATGTTGTCGAGGAAGATTTGTTGTGGTGCACCGAAGTGGAATTTTATTTACGTCTGTGCGCTGGCTGTGGCCATCTTACGAGCTTTAAATATCTTCTATATACAATAAGTCTGAGTCGTATATACGCTTGTTAGGTATTTCCATTTGGCGACGACATGAGAAGTTATTTTATTTTATTTAAGAGTACAGGACGTCTCAAAATAAACCGCAAATTTAGAATAAGCACATGCCTTAAGTTCATATCGAATGTACTTCTTTAATTGAAGCAATACTTTCGAGCCATTCCTACAGGAAAAAGTTTAGGAGAGTCCTGGATTAAATGTTACTTCGCTGGACCAGTTCACTTTACAGTCTGTAATGCTGTAACAGTTGAGTAACTTGTGGCCCCAACTTGGTGAAATCATATTGTTTCATTAGAGTCCTTAAATTGTTGCAACTAGGGCCCCGAAAGTTCTCGTAAAAATGAACCGGAAGCGACCGTAATTGCAGGACTATTTCGACTTAAGAACTCCCGCGCGAGATTTATTTTTTTTAACAAAAGCTCACAGCTTTGACTGATAATTACGTATACTGAATTATGTATCACTTGTATGACAGGAACGTCGGAGGGAAACAAGTAAAGCACAATGATATTTATTTTACTTTCATTTACTGTCTCAGCGAAAGATAATTAAGGACACGTTTGAACAGAATTAATTTTTAATGCTTGTCGTCCTTAAACGTTCATGACAGGGCGTTGATTGAAATCATAATAAAACCGAGCGTCTACTAACTGATTTGATTAAATTTGACACGTAATCTAGACACTAGCGGTTGCATGATAATATAAAAGGAAAAAGAAGGTGCTGTAGAAGAAGACCTACTTTATCGCCTCCCCTATTTTACTACTGCATTAAACAATTAAGAAACCCGCGCACTACGTGCCACGTAACAAAAAGTACTGAATTCCTTAAAGAAGTCAGATGCAACCCTCTTTAGAAGTTCATGCAATTAAGCGGATTGCATCAAGCAGTTTCCCAGCTAATGCGAAATTTCTTTAAACTTTCCTAAAATACTTCGCGACGTCTACGTGCGGCTCGAAGCGAGCGAAATTGCTAAATAAAAGCAAACTATTCGGAATGTTTCCCTGAATTTTTACAGGCATGGTCTTGTAATAAGCATGGCGTGGAATAAAGAAGAGCAGTTCACATCGTGACCCACATTCGGATGTTAAACGTTAAACTCGCCGTAAAAGTGGGTTTTGAGAGGGTTGTTTGGCAGGAATGAGTTTTATATCCCCTTTGTATGACGACTCCTGTTGATTCTTTGTTCGCGAGACAAAGGGCAATTATTTTAATCGTGCAGAAGAAACTATTCTTATTCTAAAGGACTTAAAAAAAAACAAACAAAATTGTGAAGCTTCATGTTAAGCACGAATCAGTCATACAAGGATTTCGCTGTTGTGCGAAACAAAGCCGTGGAAAGTGCTCCAATCGTATTAACGTTCTCCGAGGCGGAACAAATCTATTTGCATACACGCCCACCCTCCTGTTAATAACGGCGGTCAAACAGAAATTCCGAATTTCCGGTTATATGATAATTAATCACGTTTGACGATAAAACGTGTACAATTTTATGCGGCGCTGAAAACTACTGCAATTTAGGATTTTATTTACTAAATCTGTCAGTTGTTCAATTCCCTTGCTATTAATAAAACACGTCCGATTATAAAATCGGTTTACACTCGAATAAAACATAATAGTCTACGCGTTTTCGAATCATAAAACTGGAGAGTGTTCACTTCTGCTTTAGAGAGAAACATAAATGATTGGATTTTATAATTCGATTGATTAACGTTAATTTCGTTGTTTATTTGGACCACTGCTTCAATGAACTTTTTTTTAATAAAATAGTTTGTACAAAATACATATATTTGAACAAATGGAGAGCAGTCAACATGTTCTATCTGATTGAATGACGATAAGTAAACACCGGAACTCATAAAAGAATTTTCCCCGACGGTAATCCTTGCTGCTTCCAACAAACCGCAAATATCTCCTTTGTGATTCTCCTCACAATACCGTCGCGGCGTCAGCTTCCTTTCAAATGCCTTTCCCCAACTAATTAGTTGCTTTTTTTGCTCACATTCCGTGTCGGAAGCGCAAGTTTTCCGCTTCTTTCGCGGTAAAACAAAAAGCTCCGAGTCGTCGCAACTTTCACAATTGGGCTTTGTCCCAAAATGACCGCCCCTCTTCCCCATGACGCTTAATTCTTATCAAATAATTCAGTAATTCGTACGAAGTGAGTAAAATGAAAAATGCAACTTCGTTTCGCCAAGGTTCTCTATAAAAGTGCTAAGTTTATGGACTCATATGCCAGCGGAATCTTCTCTTATCTCTATTTTATATGCAAATCGCAGGCTATGATTTAAATACGATAACACTTCGCAGTATTATGCTGGGAGTAAATTTTATTGCTTCTTTATGGCACTTAACATTTTTAATCAAAGTTGGCCGCTTTGGTAATAAAATATGTATGCCAAAAAATTATGTAAGAAATCGGTAATTTCGTAAATGATTAAGTTCGTTGCGTAAGTTAAATTCGATACAACGTCGCCGACGCGATCGCGGAAAATACGCTCGACTAAAAATTATGTAAACAAACCTTACTTTATCAAAAGTCTCGGTCGTCGTGAGTCATGGCTGGCCTTTGCAAACCACATTTGGAGAATTTCAGCTGCATAGGTGACTCATCGAAAAAGCCGGGCATTATGCAAGCATATGAGCAGACGGTCTCGGAAAATCACGATCGTAAGGCAAGTGGCCCACGTGTAAAGTTTTTAATCGTAATCGCAATTTCCGGTTTAAAACGATATAAAAAGCAATGGAGTTTTGCGATAAATATCAAACAGTGAGTGACCGTATGGCCGGGAACATCTCCAATTTTTCTTGTTATCATTAAACAATGAGCAGTCTCGAATTAACTAACTTCAGATGATTTTCAAATGTCGACGTTTCGCTGTACGTTTGACAGGTTCTTCAGGATAAATATAAAAAAAAAAACTGTTAAACTGTAATCGATGATCAAAGTAATTCCTGATGAATATGTTCGTATACCTTGGCACACCCCTAGTAGTCTCGAGTTGTACGCCAACATGCCGTTCGTGATTTATAGCTTTAAAGTTATCCCGCTATGTGCATTGTTTCCGATCGTACACTATCACGATATTACCGGTTTCCGGCATTGCCTGGGCGCCCCCTGCAACTTCGCGCTTAAATTACTAGCGTAAGCGTCATGCAAGTTAATTATGCGATACCGCCTGATCGATGTTATGTTTACTTGTAATTAATTACCTGTTTGCTTGTTCCAGAATTAATTAGCTAGGTAAAAATCCCCCGATTCCATTATTATTACCCCCTCCCCCCACCCAGGATTTCCTATAGAAGAGGAGACCAAAAAAAAATGTTTATTTACTATAATATTGCAATATCTACGCAAATGTCGAGAGTTTCCCGAGATTCTTGAGTTTGACGTTTTGCGGATGAATATGGAAATGCGATTCGAAAGGGAAATTTCGGCGCCGCTTTATTGGGGTGAAAGAGGGTGACTGGCTTCAAGATATGTTTCGGTTTGAAAACGCCCATAAATTTAATGGCCGAAGGCATAAACGGGATTCTCTTCTTAATCTTGAAATTATCTCGAAATTTAAGGCCCCGTGAAGTCGAATAATACGAAATTATTACACTACATTTTATATCTAATAAAAGCTTGACAATCTCTCTAAAAATTTCGAGATTTATAATAGCGTCTCCGGTGGTGGTACTTCGGTGCGAACCATCACGTTTTATAGGTTCTAAATTTTGATGGGTCATCGCAAGGGCCGGACACGATATATAGCGTGGATCGTAATACACTATCGTACATAAATCCTTTCATTTGAAGTTACTGTAATGGCCGTATCTGGATATACCTATGTTATTAATATGAAATTCTCGGTTTATGGGGCGCTAAATCTATAATTTAATGTGGCTCTACTCTGAGAGCCAGATGCCCACGATATTAAGGGGCTTCAGGTAACGGAAATTGTTAATAACTACCAATAGTTGCATTATTGTACGCAACTCGATGAAGAAATAAATGAATTGTGAGAAATATAACGATATAGGAGCTAGGCTAGTTAGCAGTAGAAGATGTCAACAGTAGAAGAAAAATTCGATAATGTTGGTTATTTTGAAGCACAGCCATAATTATTAAGATTGTAAATAAAATGTTCGAATTAATAACAAGGACTTTGTTTAAAACATTCATTGATGTTGCTTTTGTATAAAGATGCGTTTTAATTGCACGTTTTCGTAATCTTGTAAATGGGTTTCACTCGTATATAATTCCTTGTTTATTTTATCTTTCTCCGAAGCTCTTCTTCTCCCTGAGACTTCACATAATTCCATACAGTTTTCGAAGAGGGGCTCCTTTTTCTACGCCGATTTTACTGCTGCTTTTTTATTCTTATCACGGAACAGTTTCCCCTCGCGACATTATTTTTTGTTGTAAGTGTACATTTCAGGCAATATAAAAGAAAAATGTGATTAATCTGGAACTGATTTTGGTTTTCAAGAGGGTTCAAATGTAAAATCCCTCGGGCATATTTACGTACATTTTAAAAGTCACTCAATACGAGCGACCTTCGGCTATTTGGGGTGAAAGTAATTTTTATCCCAAATTCAGAATAAATTTGTTTTTTTTTTCTGGGCGTAATTAACTATAAAAGTACTTGGACAATGTAGGCGGTGGTCATTACATGACACATTCGTTCTCTCTTCTGCAGTAATCAGAGTCTGACATTTCTATTTTAAATAACAAAGAGATTAAGTAAATTCAACCCTTTTCTCTTTTCTTTTCTCTTGCTTTTTCAAATTCGATTATCTTTTTGAGTTTAATAAATAAATCAAACGGCACCACTTGCGATTAATTAATCGGTGAGTTTACGTTCGGTTTTACGCGGTTTCCGATGATATTGCGGCGTTCTTTATGGTTATTTACAACGGCGGTGCCTGCGAATTTTCGGCGCTAAAGCTCCGGCGTAAGGCAAATTAATGAGCGAAATGACCTATTTCGTTTTAACGAGGACTGATGAACTGCCTTCACGCGTTAAGCTGCAGCATCGCCTAATGGCTGCTGAAACGGATTCGTTTTAACGACGCCATTCCCTTCGAATTAATAGAATCGAAGGTCCTTAAGTGTGTACAGTCTCAAACAAAAAAAAATGATGCTTTAGGGTAAAAACATACGGTCCATTTTTAAATGATCGAAGTCGCAAGAGATCCGTGTATTTTGACTCTTACCTGAGCTTTGGATGGATGAGGTCCACCTTGAAATTCTATAGTACCGAAAGCGTTTGTAGATAAAGTTCTTGTGTGAAGCTGGGGATTCCATGTTTCATCAGGTGTTCCATCAACTGCGTCGTTGGAATGTTTGATACGCAATCGGCCGCAACGACATCTGAAAGGACAAATTAATGAGCGAAATGAAACTGGATGTTTCAGTCTAGTAGAATATTACGAAAAGCAAGGTTTTTTTTTTAATCTGCACGTACTAAAGCAGTATCTGCACTAATAAAATAGTTAAATAAAAGAAGATTACCATTTCTGCCGTACTTAAAACACAACGTCGCTCACCCTTCAATAAAAACTTAATTCAATTAAAATTCGCGCGCTCTCAATTTCAAATTACTGAAAAAAATCAACTGTTTCATTAAAACTTTCATAAAAGGCTGCGTCATAATAATTTTCTTCGGCCGTCGCGTCGCCTCGCGGCGTTGAGTTTTCAGCGCTTCAGCTTCAGCAGGTGAAAATAAAGGAACGAGGACGTAAACGACATAATTCACTAGTTTACGTCTTGAAGTGGTAACTGCGACAACTTTTTTATTATCACGTCAGCGTGAAAACGCTTCTCGAATCCGGGGAACAGTTTCGGCGTCAAAATGAAGGGCTTCGGGCTTTTAAAAAATTTACGACGCCGTAATCATTTTGTTCCTCTGGAGGGACACTCGAAATTATTGCTGTTCAAATATTAAAAGCCATTATGCGGGCAAGTATTTTTTCTTCCGGCAAAATTTGGAGAACAGTTTTAGGATCTCACGGTATAGGAGGACTTCGAATGTAAAATAAGCTTGAGCCAAACTAATGTCTGTCGTAATGTACAGCGTGGGCGTTTCGAAAGCTTGATAAAGTAAAAGGCGTCCATCAAAAAGCACTTCAGCCGGAATGTTTTTAGAGAAATGAAAGGGCCACCTTTCAGAGTAAGTAAGTTTAAATTCGAAGTACATAAATGAAATTATTCTTTTATCAGACGTGGGAGTCGCTACAGATTTTGTCGATTTGCAATACTTGTTGGCGCGAAGATAAAGATTTCGAAAATGCATGTGCATATAGGGTGATTGACAATTGTTCCGACAAAAGAAAACAACGATAAGAAGCGTTGTCCGAGAGTATGGGAAATATGTTATATTTAAAATTCATTCTACTTTAGTTTTCGGGAAATAATCAAAAATTAGCCCCAAAACAACGCCTCTAATTTTTTAGTTAATTATAAATGTTCAAAATAATTTTTTAAACATTTTTCCCATAATCTGTGACATCGATTCTCTTATGCGTTTTTTTTTGTCAGAACAGTTGACATTCATCCTGTATACATACATGAATTCCTAATTACAAACTCTATAAAGTGAAAACGATCAAATTTTGAAATCTAAGGAAGTAAATAATATTTTGACACAAACAAAACTTACCATGAAGATTAGATATTAAAATTCCTGGAATGTATGAGGCACTTTCATTGCCTTAAAAATGATTCATAAGATAATAAAGTAAAATAATCAAGAAAAAGCTGTCTGCGAGTGATTTCTTTACATTTTATTTATTTACTGGAAAACATCGTAAAACACGCGATTACCTTTGACCGTGACACCGCCTTTTAATTTTCAAGATCAACGAACACGGATACCCTTTGTAAACTGAAACACGATGCCTGCTCAAGATATCTTTCCTATATTCATAAACATGTCAAACGCAAATAATAACTTGAAAAGCGAAAACTCCTATCAGATTTAATGAAAGGGCAATTTGGAGCCGAAGGCGCAGGATCTTTAAAGCTTGGTTCGTTTTCACGCAGATTAGGACGAAATCCGATGTGATTATAAATTAATTCCGTGTAATTAGACTTTCTTTAGCTGACTTTACTTTGCGTTTCTGCTTTGTCATTTAAATGCGAGCTAATCCCTATGTGCTCGCCGGAGGCAAACATCATTTTTAAATTGCAAATTTTAATCGGATTTACGAAGGCAAAAATACCTAGATCCTTTTTTTTTGATCCTATCCACGAAATAACATAATTTTATGCATTAAATGAGTAATTAAGTTTACCACCTCATATAAGGGGGCACGGGGGTTGCATGCATATCTCAAGGATTTGAATTCAATTTGCTTCACTAAGACCACCCTTGTCTAGACGGGAATTAATCAACGGCAGAAATGAAATTGCATTTCCAAAGTTTCGGGCAAAAGTCATAAGCTCATAATGACTGGCGTATGGAGGATTTCGATTTAATTATTTGAGAATCAAGGTGGGGGCCCTTTCTCTTAAAAGTGCCCTGAACTTTAACATTTATTTGCGTTTCGGTTTCCTGGAAATTGATGAAACCCACGCTTACATTTTAGGCACGCAGGGAAATGTTCATTTTTAATGTTGATGGATTTCTTACACGTCGGAATAAATAATGAGAGCAGATATTTTTAGAGAACAGAAAATTTTAAATTCTTAAGCGCAACGTAGTTAGGGGTTAGGGGTGTTTGTGACTACATCATGGTCATCGAATATACCAAGACTTTAATAATTTCTTCAAGAGAGTCTGACTATTTAGATTAAAATTAAGTCCACAGTGCCACAAGGATCATATTTAGGACCGGCTCTGTTCATACACTTTATGAATTATGTAGGAAGAGCTCTGACTTTTCTTTGTACGTCAAATTTTATTGTTGTATTTATTTGAAGCTATCGTACTCGTTATTTTTTTGACCTGTTGGTGTATCAAACATAATAAGCAAATAAAATTAAAAAAAAACGCGCGAACATTTTAGGGATAAAGAAAATTGTTAATCTATTCTAGACTGACAAAGAAATAATTGGGATCTTCCTAAGAAACTGACGACTACACTTATTGAAATCAGAGTGGTCGGTAAAAGGAGCGCACGCAGAACAGCTCTCCAGTAATTTGCCCTTTCTTTCTTCCTTTGAAACGAACTTCACCTTTTCATTTGCAATTTCCCCGTTCCGAAATGCAAACCCGCTCGTGCCGCCACGATGCAAGGCGACCTTTGATCCGACTCCTCAAAAGAGTCCAAAATTAAATATAATCACGCGACCCACTGATCGCAAGTGGTTTTCTCTCTTCACGTTGGCGACGCGCGCCAAAAAGTTCGCGGGTACACTTACTCCAGCCAGATATTTATTTGTTGTCTTATTTTTTAATTAAAGAGATTACGAGGGAACGCATAAATACGGGGCGATTAATGCAAATTAGAAATTAAAATTTTATTTAGGGTTCTGCTCCCAGACAATTGCGCTCGAATTATTCATTGTGTTCATTTCATCAGCGGGAATTTCGGTTTCGTTTGTCCGTTTCTTTGTGCAAAAGCAACGTGATCTATATCATGTTAATGAAGACAATCCTGTCTTTTCGCAACATCGCACTTAAATTCGTTTCAGAATTCTCTGTTAAATTAAAATTTTTCATTTAAAGCTCTCTTATATGTCGAATGTTCCACATGGTTCCATTGTAAGACCCTCATTTTTATGCAGAGTATATGTAGAAGTTTATCATGAAAATGAGTTACAGGATGTCCTGAAGGACAGCTAATTGCCAGAATGTTAAAACAGAGTGTTCCATATATGAAGCTGTATCTTGTGTGTCAGGTTTTCCCGCAAGGTTCCGTCTTGAGACCCTTTTTAAACTCATGGTTATCTTCAATTTTATGTCTTGAAATAAAAAAAATTAAAGATTTTGAGAAATTGATAATGAAAATTAACTAAAATTTTGTATCACCCATTCTAGAATTTGGTAAGAATCTCCATCGGATGTTAGCAACCAGCACGTAATAAAGTAGTAAAAAGGATGTGTCTTAGGTTACTAAAAAAACCAAATGTTTTTGGTAGCGAAGTTGTATTAGGACATATGTTTCGGCCTCAGTAGACGGCCATCTTCAGCAAAGGCTACAATAGAGGTGGCGAGTAAGAAACAATTTAAGTTAAATGTAAAATAACATACCGTAATCCACAATAATGAACAACAAAAGTTGCATAGTCAAAACACAAATACAAACATGTTAAAAACTTTTTAAAAACTTGTAAACGGGGACACCACAAGAGAGTCCCGAAAGGGAAGAAAGTGAATTCACGTCAGGAAACGTGCAAAGTGAAAAATGGCGCACTAAACTTAAAAAATTGTACAATCTAGAATATGGCGGTAAATTTTGTATGAAACATATAAACGAAATAAAACCCTAAAAATTCTGCCAGTTGATGTACTTAAAGAACTCCTGAGGTCCATTCAACTGATCGTTTAGAATATTAAAGTTATTGTTGTTTTTATGTAAAAATATTTCAAGGTTTTCAGCTATATTAAGAAGGTTTCCTTTTTTAAAATTGTGAAGAGATTTAACATTATTGTTAGGATCAAAATCATGTGAAGAAAAAATTAAATGATTAGCAAAATTAGAATCAGATTTCTCGAATTTAAAGGATCTGATATGTTCTTTGATGCGAGTTCTTATGCTTCTACCTGTTTGACCTATATAAATGGAGTTACAGGAGTTGCAAGAGATAGAATAAACACCACTTTGTTCTAAAGTATTAGTTTTGTCTTTTGTGTGGGATATCATAGTTTTTAAGTTATTTTTATTAGAGAAAGAGATTTTTAAGTTAATTTTATTAGTGTTTTTTGAAAAATTTAAAACATTTACCGCCATATTCTAGATTGTACAATTTTTTAAGTTTAGTCCGCCATTTTTCACTTTGCACGTTTCTTGACGTGAATTCACTTTCTTCCCTTTCGGGACTCTCTTGTGGTGTCCCCGTTTACAAGTTTTTAAAAAGTTTTTAACATGTTTGTATTTGTGTTTTGACTATGCAACTTTTGTTGTTCATTATTGTGGATTACGGTATGTTATTTTACATTTAACTTAAATTGTTTCTTACTCGCCACCTCTATTGTAGCCTTTGCTGAAGATGGCCGTCTACTGAGGCCGAAACATATGTCCTAATACAACTTCGCTACCAAAACATTTGGTTTTTTTAGTAACCTAAGACACATCCTTTTTACTACTTTATTTCATTCTAGAATTATTTATTTCTTATTTTTCTATAAGTTCTTGATCGAAATACGTCTGGAAACTAAAAGCTTGCAAATTGCCAAAAGGACCATTTATAAATACCGAGAGCCGATGACCGGGCCGGCATTGAAATACGTCGGTTCTCGCAGATCGCCGAAAAACGTTTGGAAAATCAATTTTCAATTTTCTTATTTATCTGCGCGTTCTTGATAGGACGGGCCCGGGTGAGGTTTCTTTTGTCGATGCGTAGATTACAAATCCCATTTCGCTTTCAATTCGAAGTCAAAGAAGGGCATTTACCTCGTTTATTATTTACATTCGATTCCGTACATGCGAAGCGGAAAATTTAATCAAGTGTCTCGTATCATTGCACCGGAAAAGATTAGACTCGGTCATTGGCAATAAGCGAGCTGAATCCTCGGGGACCTCAGCATTAATATTTCTCGGTGAGAAATCTACCCGTCGCTTCAGCGATAAAAACGCTCCAAAGGGATTACGTGAGGTATCGGTTTTAATGCCGGCGATTTCCGTTTCTAAAGCGGGAGGAAGAGTCCCGGTTTCAATGCAATAACTGTGCATTAATATACAGGGTTCATTAGTGTGCGATGTTTCATCACGCTATTAGTGGCACTTGACGTTCGTTATAAAATATGTACATCTTGCAAATGAACTCGAAAAGAATAGTATTTTCTGTACATTAGTATGCTAGGCTGGAATGACAATGAGTATAAGACGCAATTCGACTGAAAGTCGGATAATAAAAGCTTCATTTAAGAAAATATGAGCAAACTTACTACTTATCTGCGACATATCTACAACGATAGTCTGGGGACGAAACCCGCCCCTAATCGCCCGCACGTAAATCGAAGCCGTTACAAAGAGTTTTCTGCAGAGTAAGGGGAGAAAAAAAAAGGTAAGAAACTGCGGCAGTTCTACGTCACGGGGTTAAAATAATTCGACGTCCTGTTTTCGGTAAGACGTGGCAAGCGAAAGAAAAGCCCAGAAAATTAAAAGGAGCGACGTCAGTTTCCGGAGCGAAACCAATTACGTCTTCCCACGTGAAAAGACAGGACCAATGTGCACAAGACGTCTTTCACTATAGCTAACAGACTTCGCAGAATGAAACAAGCAACAGGGTTCTAAATTAAACACAAACAAAAATTAGATGTTACATGCATTTTCAGGTGGGTTATATTGATTAATGAAGTGGTGCAGTGTTAGGCCATAAATCGTGAATTTTGGCGCCGGATACACTCGTGAAGCCGACACGAGAACAGATTCTATATGTATTATAAAAAATGACATAACTCTAAAATATAGCTGTCGTAACTCCATTATAACTTTTTTTTGTGAAAAACCGCCGGTATAAATCCGGAAAATAAAATTTATACGTCCGAGAGTGAACTACATACATCTTCCTTCAGGAGTCTCCGGGCTTTTATTGACGTTAACGCGCACGAAAGCTGCTTATTAAAAGTTTAAAGCGATTCTTTCCGTTTCATGATGTATACACATGCAAGTTCTGTTTGTTTTTTTCCCCGCTCGCTCGTGCTTTACGTCTTCAGGATTCGACAAAAGTGTTGCCGGGGGATGGAAAATTTATGCTCCTTTTATATGTAAGCAGCAGACCTTTACGATTTAACAATTTTTTTTGTAAACATCGAATGTTTGTAGGTGGCAGTGAGAGTGACGGCGAAAGTATGGGAATATACCCTCGAGGGCTGCTTGAATTTAACTGAGGTAGCGTTTACCGCTCTTTTGTGCTCTGGGAAAAAATTGTTCTCGATTCTTTTATTGACAAAACATGCTCGAAATGTCGGTGTATAAATTTTATCTGAGTTTATGATTTTATAATTTATTGTTTTAAGTTTAACAATTGCACATATTTTCTTTAATATAATTTGTCATTTATATTTTTGTAAAGTTTCCTGAAATATGAAAGAACAACATTAAAAAAAGTCCGTTATATACAGCTTGCGAATCGCTGCTAAGGTCACACCCGTACTTCGTTCTACAGTGCGGAAGGGGGACGGCTCTCGTATCTGCATTAGTTCATATGAGGAACTTGATCTGCTCTTAACATTTATATTATTTGTTTTTCCTTAAATAATATTGTTCTCTTTTAAACGTTACCAGTCATGAACATTTGTTCATACATTGAAATTCATTGAAGGGACTCCTTTCAATATGTCTTCCATTTTGCACATGTTGTTTTTCAGGAAATTCTTCACTACAATAAATTTTCCATTGCAGAAAAGAACCTCCTAAAGAATTCCCTACAACTGCGAATAGAAGCACTGAACTCTCTTTCTTCCATTTTGCAAATATGAAATAGTCCTTTAATTTCAATACTGGACAAGACAAGCGATTTATTCTCTTTATTTCTTTTACTTTTGCAAAGATCTTCCAGATGTTTTAATACTCTCAAGAGTTCTTTGTGATCTAGAAGAAACTCTTTCTCAGAATATATCTTACTTTTGGTTCTTACAAGTAAACTTCCTGAATCTGATTTTTTCAGGAAGTCCTTTATAATCGTCTTCTTTATTGGAAAAAATATATTGAAGAAGGTTCAAATTTTTTTCACTGCGAGAAAGAACTCTAAAAAATTTCTTACAACTGCGAATGTACCAAGAGACTTCATTTCACTATTTCTTCCACTTTTTAAAATATGGCTTTTGTTAGAGAAGTTATTTTGCAAGAAGTTCTTTGCAATATTAAGGAAGCTATTCCACAACCCTTTATTTAAGGTTCTGGTCTTTACAGACGAGTTCCCTAAAACAAACTTCCTCAAGAAGTGACAGCAAAAGAGTTGGCATTGTTGCTGGGATTTGCTGGAAAAGTCTCTAGTTTTTTCCAAGAACCTCCTAATGAATTCCTTAGAGGCTTCTTCTACACTATTTCTTTTACCTTTGTAAAATAAATACTTATAGTCCTTCATAATAAATACTTTCAGTCCTATCTGCATTTCTTTTTCTTTTGTATTTCTTCTTTTGTGAAGGTCTCAAACAAGGACTTCTCGAAGAATTGAAGAAGCGAAAGAAAGAGCGAAATAAGAAAGTGATTTACAGAAATCCTTTTACTAAAAGTAAGGAGGAAGTTCTTTGCAAATCCAGTGTTCTCAAAAATCGAAATCTAAAGTAGCCTTTCTGTTTCATCCGCTGTTGTCAAGGACATTTTTGCAAGAGACACATATTTTCGAAATCATTCCAAACGAATTAAGTTAAATAAATTCCTTTGTTCAGCCCGCATACATATTTCATTCAATAAATGTTTATGTTATACTTAACCAACCTTGCTCAAAATTGTAAAACAGAATACGTAATGCATCTGGCCCACCGTTGTCAGAGTCAATATTATTTCAAAAGCAAAGAACTCCAACATGTGTTTAAGTTCTAAAAGAGAGAGAATATTTGCTGTCGGATTCGCAATAACATGCCAGGAGCAGTTTATTACACAGTCTGAATCTTTGATGAGCTAATATCGCGTCAGCGTCAAAACGAGTGACGTGGAGTTTAAGACACGCATTTCGGAATGTCACACTGTTTAAATTAATTACAGGGCTTTTAAGCTCGCGAACGCAGGGTATTTTTAAACTTTTAATTTATGCTGCGTAAGCTGAAGTGTGGGCCTCACTTTATGTGATGGAAATGCAAATGTGCGTGCGCGCGCTAAGCAAACACAAAGCTCTTCTCCGCTTAGTGGTGCATTATCTCGAGGTTACATTCCGGCAAAATTGAAAAAGGACGAAACCTTACGGACGCCGCAAATTTGCCGATAATTTCGTGCTTACGGGAGAAAGTTGGCAGCGGAGAATTTACTCTCGCATTGTTTAAATTCTATTGGAAGTTGGCAGGATTTTCGTTACTCGCTTCACTTTTTTTATGAATTCTTGTTTTATTTAATTAAATGGCAGGAGGACGTTCTTACATCGAAGCACTTGAAACGAACCAAATTAAATTCGCCGGTAATTTAGGGGCAGGTACAAGAATGCAATAAAAGCAGTGGAAGATTTCACTCACAAATTGAAGTTAAAAAAAAATAATGAAATCAAAAGAAAAATGTATACAGGAGCAAGATAGAGCGAGTTTACTCCTACACTCTCACGAAGCATCATTTTTCAGTATCTGAAGCCTGCAATATCTCGGAGTTCATATCTCATTCGGGGCGCGTCATAAGAAGACGCCATCTGTGACTCGCCTCTCGCTAGGTGGTTACAACCTGTTTTCCCTAAACTAAATAGGGCACGTTCCGCAAGACTGGGCTCGGTTTTTCATTAAAATATTAATCGGTCGCATGTCGCCGTAAGTTACGTTAAAGTAAATTTGTTAAACGTTACGGCGCGTGCATAATGAATAATTTAAGCTTAATAAAATACGTAAATGTTTCAATTTAACTTCAAGAAAGTTCAACTAAATTCAAATTCAATTAAAGAAAGAGGCTGTGGATGAAATTAATGGAATATGCGTTCTTTTATCAATGTGGCAGATTCACTGTAGCACATCTAAAATCTAAAGAGAAAAATACATGACGTAATGGTTTACGCACACATACAAACAAACAAACAAACAAGGGCGACCAAAACAAACGGTGATAATCAAGTCACACCATTAGCACGCCCTCCGTTAATTAATTTCGCACATCGTAATTTCTACCTTTACGTAACTGGGCTATTTCACAACGTCTGACTCAATCTTCTACTGTTGTGTAAGCTGAAGAAACGAACCAAGTCCAACAGAAAAACAGCAAACTTTTTAAGTACACAACAACAAATCGTTGGGGGCCAACCGTGGGGCCGACCAAATAAAATAAATCGTAGCAAATTCATCTGCAAAAGTAAGCACAAGTGCAGCTATAAATACGCGAGGCGGTTTTTACCCCTTATCTGTTGAGGCATAAATAAACTTAACGACCGCCTTGCGTTTCATTTTGATTGATTTCGTGTAGCTACGAATTTAAATACGCGCAATACAAAGAAGCTTCCAATTAAACAAACGAATCGTTAAGCTTTTTAAAATTATTAAAAAACGAAGCGTCACGTCAAACTTTTAAGGTGCTCTTACACGAGCAATTAAAATTGCCCAATTTCCGGCAACTTCAGTCGATTTTTACGTCATGGCAACATAAGGCAACACATTATACCAAATATGTGGAATAACTCTTTGTCAATTAATTGCTCATTATTGCATTATTGTTTTTGATCTGAAACTGTGCGAGAATAGCAAATATTAACGAATGCTATTGTCTCATAGTCATAAGCTAGTACACACAAGGTGGCCATCGCGGATATTTACCGTATCATCGCATAACTGCAAATATTTGCTGTACTTCGGCTGGATTGTAATGGGCCTAGTATTACTAAGTAATTTAGATCTTTATTAGTACATTAAAACTATGCGTGGTAGGTAATTTTGCAACGTTTGGTGGTTATGTCGAAGCTGTCGGCGTTATCATTATGGAACGACCATTTCCAAGCGTTGGCAATCAATGTCGATGCATTATTAATTGTTGCACGGTTAACTTTCGCGTGCATAATTTAGGAACGAGATGCGAGTTTCGATGTTAAATGTTTCCGAGAGTTAAAATAGCCATTTTGTGTACCGTGCAGTAAATTAATTAATTTTTGCGCTCGGTTGCAAACTGATGGTCCAATCAACACAAACGTTATTTTACCGTGAAATCAAGCCGATGGAAAATGAAATTAAATTTTATAATTTTATTTTATATTACGAGTCTGAGCGACCAAAAACGGGAAACGGTGATCCATGGTTAAAATTAAAATTACAGCGTGTTTCAATGAAGGTGCACCAAATGCATTACGTCGGTAGATATCGAAAAAATAAATAAAAGTTTCCTATAATTTTTTTTTAACGAATACGTTTTGAGAAAACAGAAGGGAAAGGAGAATCGTATATTTTTGAAACGCGCAGTAGATGAGGACGAACGGGATCCTTAACCTGCCTTAGCCTTGTAACGCGCCCACTAACGCCCTGTTTGTTTGTTTGTTTGTTTATTTCCCGGACAAGCAAACAAATAAACGGTTCAAACAAACCGACAATTGAAATTTATTGCCCCTTAAGTAACCGGATGGAACACTTAATTTCGAAGAATTCAGAGGGCTCACCAGATGTTAATGCTATGGCGGCATGCGGTCCTGTCTCTACCTGAGGTTTTATGGCAGGCGCTAACTTATAAGGGTCAGTGTCCTACTTTGGCTTACGGTGAATGCCCTCCGGAATTCGTGCAGTAACTGGTACTAATTATGATATTTTCTAATTATGGCCCGATCGTCAATGTAATTACGTTGTGATAACCTGATTGTTTGGTGCGAGTAGTAAATAACTCTCCAGAACAAGGAATTAGATACTTTAAAATAAAACGCAACAATTAAATTTAATTAATTATTAAAGCTCGTGGAATTTGTATAAAACGTCACGAATGTTGCCCTACCAAACAGACGACTCGCAGTGCAGGTTCGTTACGGGCAAATATTGCCGCCTTAGCGGCGGCGTAGCGCTCGGAAATACGACATCACACGCCGCTGGGTTGTGTTTGTCGTTCAGTAGTGGGGCGATTTTGAACATTTTTGACGCGGCCTATTAATTATTTATTGAAAAAAAAAATGGGAAAGCTCCTGATATCTGCCTCTGTGGGGCCAGATATGGTGAGCGTAAAACCCTTGCGTTTGAAATCAATACAACTAAACAAAAGTTACGATTTTCAGAAAGTACAGTATAACTCTCTTAACAGATTTCGCTTTCTAATATCGGCGCTATCGACTTTCTTTCGATTCACACTGTTGGTGGTTTGACGTCTACCCAGATATTTGTTGGAGAGCTCTGCTCCTTAATTAGATTCACAATTAATTGAATTCCAAGTTAGCTCGAGTCTTGGTACAAGTGTTCGTCACTCTGATTGTACTCTAAGACTGGTTCTGTTTAATAAACCAACGCACAATGTGTCACCGTGGGACTACAGTGTACTTAATTAATGGAGTTAATTAATGAATTAATCAAATGTTCTGGATGTGATACAAAATGCCGCCTTCAGCGATCAATTTGCAAGTAAATCTCCTGTTTTTCAGGGACTCCCGTAGGAGGTGTTGGGTACCTATCTCTAGCTAACCTGATTAATAAGGTGGAGTGTAGTGATCCTATACTATTGCTACTCCTCCCACCAAAGCGTTAATTAAGGTCGAAATAGTAGGAGTTATTCCCGACTACTTTCGCCTTGCTTCGAGGGCAGTACTCTGCCTGGTTTTCAGGTCCCCTCGCTCTTTCGCCGTCTAACCTATCTAATTAATTTATAGCGTAAGAAATCAGTTTTGACTGCTTTTTTTGTACTCCATTATGGGTGGTTTTGGCATTGCAGTCTCTAGGCAATCGCTTCTAATTAACCGGCAAATCTCTCGGCAAACCCACAGTTTGGCCCACACACACATACAGGGTGTGAAAGAAACTTTGTTAAGAAGATGGCTGTGGATAGGTAGTTCAAATTGTTTAGTTTCGTGATTCCACGAAATCCGTAAAGATAGTTTAATTGTCTTGATTTCTGAGTTAAATTATGCTGGCACACTTGATTCCAGCGGCAGATATAATTGCCTCACGCCAGTGATTGAGATTGGCGACTTCCCTGTACAAATCGAAAAACAAGCGTTAGCGTGTTTTCAACTTGCCGGAGAAAATCCCTAAGGGTAGAATGATTTCTAAAAGTACCCTGTATTGAATTCCCAGGTAGATGTGGGGAATAGTTAATTGCTGTTGGTTGATTAAATTACAGAAGCGGTCTAATAATTAAAGAAACAATGACCAACAAGTTCTTCTAAGACGAATGTCACTAGTGAGTTTTAATACTCGCTGAAATGTAACTAAAAATAGTTTGATTAAAGTTATCTCAAGGCAGTGGTACTATGAACTTTACTGACTCTTTAGTCACTAATTCATACAAATCAAATTACCCCTACGCAGTTATTACGACCAAAGGTGCGCTGAAGAATACAAATAAATGTCAATTACCCAAAGCCGTATAATCCGTGCACCACTTCCACGCGCTGCTCACTTTGATTTAATCACTCGCGTCGCGACGTGCACGTGTTTGGTTTAATTGCCCTTCTTAACACACTGTATTTAAACCGTACCGAAATAATGATTTAACTATGAAATGAATAAAGACTACAAGCGCCTAAGCAAAAACTGCTAGCCAAATTAGAATTGAACAGAACCGTTCTCGGTAAAGCGTCAATGCTATCTGTCTGTTTTTCCCGTCCCGTACTTTCAAGAAAAAAATTAAAACAAACCCCTCGAACTTGCAGCTAAATTTTGAAATAACTTCGACCAATCATAGTCGTAGCATTTAGTTCCCACCCATGCCTATTCCAGATGCCAAACTGTATCAAGAGACACTCTATTAACTTATCAGGAATACTCGCTGTCGTCTGACGCAAACGAAGCACCCATAAATTTAACTATTCAAGTGTAAACGCTGACATTTTTAAAGTATCTGTTGCCTGACTGAAAGGACCCAGATTATGCAATGTAATTTGATATCTTTAACCACATGGAATGTTTATCTGCAATTTTAACGCGACAAAATGTGTACAAAATCTAAGAAACCAATTTAAAACGTCAAATAGATTTGTTTTATGGTGTCTATGTAACTATAATGCTTCGGATGTCGCCAGTTTAGAGACAGAACAGAGAAGCGAGAAATGCTTCAAAATGCCCGTAATTTGATCCCTTCCTATATCTGATATGTACTAAAATTTAGAAAGCACCAAGCTACATGTTACGATGATTCGTTTATGCGTGTGTTTGTGTGGCCCAAAGTCACTCGGGTCGGGACGACGCGACGCGGCGCCTCCGAACCCCAAATTACCGCTGCAAACTCCGAGAATCCGACCATATGTTTGTTATTGGAAATTACACATGCAACAATCGATTTTTGTTTTGAAAACAATTGCTGCGCCCACTTCAGCCTCTTGCTTGCTTTTTTGGAGCTGCGTGCCATTCATAAAACAATTTAAATCGCGCAGAGATTGGAACTGAATATTTCTAAAAACATGACTCAAAATAATGCAAATTTCAACTTGTTCAGGTTGCAAAATTGCTCCAAATAATATTAGAAAAGTGTCCCCTAAGTTTGGTGCATCATTATTGAAACACCCTGTATTAGAGGACTTAAATAATTAATAGAACAACATAGAGAGAAAGAGAAAGGGCTAAAGAGAGCTTCCTATTTAATTTTAAAAAATTAGAATTAACTAGGAGCTTTGGAACGAACACAAAAACAACTTTTAAACATGATCGGTTCTCACGTAATCAATTTCGAAATTTGCGACGAAAATCTGAGGCATAAACCTCAACAGAGATTCAAACCCGGCACGTGAAGCTGTATTTAGCCGTTCCTGAGAAAAGATGACCAAATGGTGAAGACATTCAGAAAGGATGTGGTGATCTAGCTCAGCAAATATCAAGGAGAAGATGTAGAAGAAAAATGACCGCGACAAAAGAACAATAAATTGGAAAAGAGTCAAGTCAAAGGAAGTAATCAAAAAAAGTAATGGGTTGATAACTAAGATTGATGGATAGGTTAAGGATTGAGAAATTTTAGTCTTTGGTTCCCACATATTCTTTGAATATGAATTTGTGAAAATTAGAGGCTTCAACATTTCTCAACCCTTAACCCGAATCATGGAACCATGGCCTCTCGAACATCAGATGCTGCCAAGATTGATATATTTATGACGATTAGAAATGCTCTTGGTGCGAATATCGACTCTGGTATTCCCTGATTATTCACTTGAAGCCTAAAGAAACGACTTACCAAACTTATCAGAAAAAAAGGAAAAAAGAAATAATGGGCCAAGAGTTTCAAGACTCGACAACTAGAAAAAGGCAACAATCCAAATCTTGGACGGCAGAAAATTGGAAAACATTTTACTGAACTGTATAAAGTTAAAGAAAGATTAAAGAGTCCAAATAGAAGAGGAAACTCCCGCAATGAAAACATCGTTATTTTAATTTGAATGCTCAAGTCTTTAACTTCATCAGTAAAACGAACTTATTCGAGTAAGTTTTGAAGTTGAAAGTGCGCGCAATTACGAAACGCGAATGTTTGATCTAAGCAGAACATAAAGAACCATTTTAAACCATAAACGGAGAATTTATTTTTGATATCCAGGCTTTGGTTTAAATTATTCTTGATTTAAGATAAGACCAGCATTACGGATTACAATGCGAAGAGGAAATACTTCAGACAAACAACTCTGACCGACTCGACAATTATTTTATGAGCGAACCTCAGAACAAGAAGATGTACGGCCACAACGTTTAGAAACTCACCGCATTCACCCCAACAAGGAAACCCGGAACGCATTATCGCTCACCCGGACTTTGTCTATGTTGCACCAGCTCGTTACCGCCATTATAACCAACCACATTCATGCAAAGTTTATTAGCCTCGCCCGTACATATCAAAGTAGAAAGCCTTGCACTTGCAACATTGTATTCGGGGGGATGATTAATAATAAAATTTCGCGTTGATAAATTGCAGAATTTTATACGGCAGTGCGCCCCTAGAATGTGTGTAATCCTGTGAGCGCGAGTACAATGAGAATTTTAAATTGTTTTCCTCTGTACTGCAGGACAAGTTAAATCCTTAACGAGTTCCGTGTCATCAAACTGCATTTTAATTTGGTTTATTAAACGCGGGGCTTTTATTGTGGAATACATTTCTCGGGGGAAACGAGTAATTTATTGTGCAACATGATTTAAAGTTTGACATGAATTTCTATTTATAGAATAATTGCAAAATCATTTTCAGGAGACTTCAGGTTCAAGGAGAAATCTTAGTAAGAGATCCGCATCGGGCAGAAAAACTTAATAACTTTAAGGAGAACAAGAAGTTCCTCATATTGAAGTTTAAACTTTTTTTTTAAAAAAAAGGTCTCGTTATTGCAAAGAATATTAACAATTATGGATTGTACAAGCACAAAAATGTAAATGAAACAATACATTTAATTGATTTCTTAAGTTGTTCAATTCACGAAAATAATGAACTGTTCAACTTTAATTGACGCTTAGTGTACTTATCTTATTGACTACATACAAACGTATTTACTTTCAGCTCGACGTGTGTTCAGCCCATTCCGAAAAACCGCCCTCTCATTTGAAGTATTGCGAAGAAGACGGGACTGCTTCAATCTAGCTGAAAGCAAGCAATTTCTTCGAGCCGAGCGAAAAACGGGCGCGCTAAAACAAAGCGGTAGTTAGTTAGCGATGATAATTCCAATCCACCCCTTTGCCGCCACTAAAAATAAATACGCGCCTTGCTTCCCTCATGCATTATTCCGGCCTTACTTAATAATGTAGCTCGTCTGGAAGTCGGGGGTAAGTTACACTCATGGCGACAATTTCATAGTGTTAAGACGACGACGGGTTTAGGAGTGGGTTGTTGACCCTAAGGGTTGTAATGAAGAGAATAAATGGCGAGTTTTCTGAACGCTTTTTTTAATGACAGAACAGCAATGAATTTTTTATTCCTTAGTTAAAGACGTGTGGGGGTTGTTTCAACTAATTCTGGCAATTAAATTCTCAGGCAAGAATTTTATTCGCATGGACGGTTACAAAGTGTTAAGGACTTAGAAATGGCTTGTTTGTTTAAGGGTTGTAATCACGAGAGTAAATGACGACGAAACTTTGGGGAAGCAATAAACTGGCGATAATGTTTTTGGGCCAAAACAGCAATGCATTTCTGATTCCTTAATAAAAAATAATAATAAGGATATGACAATGGTTTAAAGTGGACCGTATTTAGGAAAAGGTTGTTAACTTTACAAGCTCTTACAAAGAAACAGGTAGCAAGCACAATTACAATTTATTTAAGGCAAGACAGCAATGAATTTTTAATTGATTTTTTAACATTCCTCTTCTGCTCAGAGAAGAAGTCAATTTGAGCTTGAGCATGTTAACCAGTTAGCTTTTATCCCATCGAATAACTACGCCTATACAAATTACAATTAGTGCGTTTTAGAATGGAGCAACATTGTTCAAAGTTTTTGTCAGTTTCAATTATCGCAGGCGTTCGTAACTTGCGTACGCCCTTAATTGTGTTATTAATTCCGTCTTGTGCTATAATCACTTCTCCAATTCGTACGATTTGAATGAAACTCGCTTCGTAACAACAGCAATCAAAAGAAACTCGCTCTATTTCGTTTCTATATTTAAAGGACCCGGCTCGTTTCACGTTTCGAAATTGAAGAATCTAAATTTCGATACCAGGATGTAATTTACGTTATTTTTAGGAACGTGCATGCATACTATAGCAAAAATACTGAGCTAAATTAGAAAACATTGCTTTGAGCTTGGGCACGTGCGGAAAATGACCGAAATAAATTACCCGGAATCGATCAAGAGCTCCGTAAAAAATTCAAGGTTGTGTACGTAAAGCACAGGATTTCCTTTAATTACATAAGGCGAACACAAGCTGCTTTAATAAATCACTTTGGTACGTCCTGTGGATCTTTTTATTTTCACTTTGAAAGTAGTAGGTATCATGAAGCACGTGCTTTACATACGATCAGTTAACGAGACGATGCTAATTTGAACGATTAGCTGTTTGCTGTCCGTTCTTGATAATTCTAGTTTTGTAGGGCACACGTAATATATTTTATTTAATTTTTTAATTTGTACATCAACGTTGTGGCAAAGCACAATAAAAGAATTTCTGACGGTTGTGGTCCGTTATTAATAATTTTGTTTAATTTTCTTTAAACACCACAACACTTATTATTAAAACTTATTGCTAAGAACATATCATATCAAATACAAACAACTGATCTTGCAAATAAAAATCTGAGGCAGTTTTCGATTTTAAAATGAAACATCGAATCGAATGACCGCATTTTTTTAAGCAGAGAGAAAATAGATGTTCTTTTTTAATTCTTCTAGAGTTAGCAAATTCGTATCGTTGTTGCAAAGTTTCATTCAAATAATACAAATTGAGGAACTGATTATAAGCACGTAGCTGGGGAAAGACGGAATTAATAATGCAATTAAAGCCTGACGCAAGTTACGAACGCCTGCGATAATTGAAATTGGCAAAAACTTTGAACAATGTTCCCTCCAATTCTAGGGTGTACTTGATACTTAATTGGAATTCGTGTGTCGTAGTTTAATCGATGATACCTTAAGCTAATTGTCTTTGTGTAATGTTGGCTTAGTGCTATACAATATTAAGACACCGAAAGAGACAAAAATATTCTGGGGAAATTACATTAAATTTCGTTTCGTCCTCGTTTTCAAAATTCCGTTTTAAATCATCCCTAATACAATTCTTACCTGGGAGCTTTACTGCCGCAACCGAAAATTGCTTGCTGAAACAAGCCCCACGATTCCTTATTGTATTTTTCTTTTTTTTTTTAATTAAAGGGGCAGAAAAAATTCGTCGCGGTCCCGGCCTAAAAAACTTTGTAATTGAGGAACATATTAATTTTCGCGACTTCGAAATTATTTCCGCTTTCCCGCTGCGAAGCCTCGACGCGTTTAATTCCAGTAGACGTCCGGAATTAAAATAAATAAGGACGAACTCCTAAATGAACAAAAACAGCAAAATTAAAATATCGTTTGACGAATTAACACAGAGTTTTGTGAAATAGTATAAAATTTGTCGCAATAATATTTTCTCAATAGTTAAATTAAGGCGGGATTCCACTGAGGCAACTTGTAGCATGCATAAAATGACCATACATTTGCAACGGAACAGTACCGTTTATAAAGCCGTTGTCCCCGAAAGATCACACGGGGCCCAATTCTTGAAATCATTTGAAATCATGCGACATTACGTCAAAATGACGCAATTCCCGAACGATTTGTATAGTTTTGTTTGAGAGTCTATGTCATTTTGACGTCATGTCGCATACGACATTTGTCGAGTGATTTCAAGAATTGGGCGCTCGAGACGCAAAAATGTTTCGTTATCAAGATCTTAGCCGTAATAAATCAATAGTTTCTGTTTTCATCAGATAAATTATACAGTGTGTGAAATGAAAGAAAACCGGGCATTGTTAATAACAGTATTCCAAAAAATACACAGCTAAATACATAGCTAAACTAAATTATTTGAATAAAATCACGTTTTTAAAATTAGCGATTTTAATCAAAAGATTTTTATTTTTAAAAATCATGATTTTTAAAAATTTGTTTAAAGTTATTAATAAAATAGAAAATTTTAATGAAATTTAACATTTTTATTTGCAACATTTGCAATTTCAGATGTACATTCGTCGCTAGAAAATTAATCCAAATTTGAGGAAAAAAAAAATCATATTCTTTTTGCAAGTTATCCTTTCACATACAAGGTTGTGCTGAACTACAATTATTAAAGATCCTCTGGGTAGAGGTTCCTATAAAATAATTTATCTGTGATTAATGGCTTTCTTCACTGTGTTTATCCTAAGGTTAATTTATCTGTCAGTTGGAATGTGACGTTCAGTTGGCTGTACATACACTATGTATCACATTCTCACCGACAGATAAATTTAACTTTAGGATAACGCGGTGAAGAAATCGGACATGAGTCGGAAAAATTACATTTACAGATCATTATATCGATCGTATAAATCTGAATTAAGAAAATATACGACGAAATGACATGACATGACAAAAACCACAAGGCTGTTTCAGGAAAGTTAGATGGAGATAACTACACAAAAGTTTTTTGACTTATCGATCGATCGGCATAAAGTAAAAAAATTAACTGTATTTTGCAAAGTACTATCTACGTACAGGACTGTAAACATTGAAGATCCACAGGATATACAGGGTTCTACTCAACTGTATTCATTAAAGCTCCCCCAGCACCACAGGTAAATAGTTTTAAATTATAGATCTAAATAACATAGTACAACAAAAAAATGAAAAGTCATTTTTTTCCTGGTTTCAAAACTATATGTATACATAATATGTTTTCGAAATGAGGAAAATATTTCCTTTCATTTTAGCGAAGAATATACAGAAAAACACAAATTGTATTTTTTTTCACTACTTTACTTTTTGTGATAAATTTTTTTCTCTAACTTCTAAAATAAAGACTCTAGGTAGAATGCAGAATATAAAAAAGGTCCAACCATCTATATGTACCTAGATCCTCTGGGACTAAGGGATCCTATATAAAACAATTGTCTTTGTTTAGTTCTTAAAATAAAAATGCATTTATTTTGCATATTACTTTCTACTGCGTGATTTTTTAAATTTTTTATCAACTCTTGCCATGGAATATGGACGGCATGTCGTAGCTTTACCGTAAAACAGAATAAAGGAGTGCAATGATGTACTCTTCACTTAAGCTAAGACATGTCGTCCAGATTTCTTGGCAAGAGTTGATAAAGATTTAAAAAATCAGTCGGTAAATACAGGGTTTTACTTAACTGTGATTAGTCGTTAAAGATTCACAAGATATAGAAGGTTCTGCTCGACTGCAATCATTTTATTAATAACTTTAAACAAATTTACAATCACGATTTTTAAAACTTTGCTTAAAGTTAATAAAATAAAAGATTCTGAGTTTTATTATAAATTATCTTCCTCTTTTTATATTATTTGCTTAAAAATGTGTACGAAAACTCAAGAAATACTTAAAATGAAGTTTTTATTTAAAAATATGTATAAAAAGTCAAGAATTTTTAAATTTAAATTGATTCTTGACTTTTTTCAAATCGTCATTTTTTATCAACACTTGAGATAAACATTAATAAACCAATAAAGTTAATGTGCTCCTTATGTATATATTTTATTTACAATAAAACCAATAAAGTTTGTTTCGCACAATATTTTGCGTTTTTATCGATTTTTATTTAATTTTTAAAACTTGTTCCGTTTTCTAATGAAAAATAAGTGGTCACTTTAAGCATGCATTATAATCTTATAAACGTGTTTGTGTTTCTCAATAAAATTGTCAGTTACTTCTATGATCATATCGAGACATCCAAAAAAACCCTCGTCAAAGCAGGCGAGGAAAAAAGACGTATATATTTCCTTAATTGTACAAAGGAACTAAAATGTCAAGTATATTTTTCACCCTAAATTTCTATAAACTCCTCGTATGCACCTCTCATTAAATATACACAATTTCCATTGTTTTTATTACCATTTCTAAAATAAATATCTACTAAAACGCCTTTTTGTTCTTCAGTAAACGTAAATTCCATGTTTGCGTAAAACATTTTCACGAATTTTGACGTCTGTCATACAGTTTAGTTTCGACGTGACTACTACGTCTATCTTTCTCGATCATGGCCTGCTTTGATGACTGTTTTTTTGAATGGCTTGTTAATACGTTATATGTAACTTTAAATTATATTTCGGTTGCGATGAGAAGGTACCACCTATTGACATTTGTTGACTATTATATGCTTATGTTAACATTGCATGTCACATGGAACCTCGACTTTAGGCACGTGGTAACAGGTATGGTTTTTACGATAGTTACAACCGGTTATGGGACCATATTTGCGCGTCAGGAACATCCATACATCAAAAGTAAATTTTATTACTCACGTTTTTTGGTTCAAATTTGGATTGAAAATAAAAACCAGTAATGCTTCACCGCTCTCATAATTATATTCTAACATTGCACATTCATAGCTATCAGTGAATCTGGGCGCCCAACCTATTAAGGATTTTGGTAAAATCTTGACTTCTTTAACTGCTTGTTATAATAGAATAATTATTGTGTTCGTGTGCACATACAAACAAAATTCGAATTGCAATTGTAAATGCGCTTTCTTTTTAGTTCGAGTAAAGCTCAGGTAAAGCTAAAGTAAAATTCAGGTTTCGATTACAAGGAAACTTCATTTTCCGCCTACAATTCGAGAAGAAAGCAGTGAAATAAATCACGTTTTCTGACGTGAATTTTCAAGGTGAAACTCGATACACCTCCCTCAGTTCGAAACGTCGGCCAGATTTAATGTACGTTGCGCACGCGACATAAAAACTGCATTAATAATTTACATGGTAAAACTAAGCGCTGTACCGGAAGAATTATTAGATAAATTATGCCCGATTTTCCACATGCAAGGCACTTATTAGGGATATTTAGATCAAATCTACCGCTCAGTCAGGGTGGGTGATTTTTTTTTACCCAGCACTTTTTGATTAAGGAAAAACAAATAAACGAGATCAAGGATGATTACATCAAATTACAAAAATTACAAAAATTACAAAAATTACATTGACTTCGTCGGATTTTAAAAGAATCGTTTATTTCATTATATGATTTGTGATCTATTTTTAATAATTTCAGAGTGACACTCGTATATTAATTAATGTCGCTCCAGAATTCGAAATGGTATTTCCAATTTTGTGATGATTTATCCGGGAGTGTTATAAAAATTAAACGAATGAACGTTTTAAAATAACAAGAGCCGTTAATGTACTTCATCAGCAGACACATTTGGTATCAGTATTTATGTGTCGCCCATTTTAGCTAAATCCATTCGTGTAATAGAACACATTTTCATGTCCTTGTCAGCCGGAAATGAATTTTCAGAAGGTGGATTTTATGTTACGAGCTGAAATTGTCCCAAATAGTATTACGTTCACCATTGGGGATTAAAGTAGGTTACAATGATCCGAGCTTTCTATACGTGATGCTTTCCACCTCGCATAGAAAGCTTACCCTAATTTTCATGTAATGGTTTCGAGTTTTAATAAAATTATAATCTTTAACGGGGAGGCAAAAGACGATGAAGTCGAAATTAAACAAACACATTCCGACAACTCCTAGCCGGAACATTAAGCAGCTTAGTACTGATGAGGCGATGTAGTTATCAGATCATCGCGTTCCCGCAAGTCGGAGTTTACGTCCGGATGCGAGAATCTAATTAATTTTATTTCTTTTCTGCACAGTTCCGGCTAATTCATTCCGCTGCATAACAACAAGAATATTAAATTGCGGCGCAAATTCAAGCTTACTTCCTCACAATGGACTCTTTCAAAACGATGTAATCAAGACAAATTATGCTTGCACGGTTTTAGCTAGGGGTTTTTTTAGTTTGCTGTAAGCATATTCAAGTACTCATCATCGTCATCATCATTGCGACGAAATAAATACTAATTAAAAAAGAGTGAAAGTGAACTATTAATTTTTAACACAAACCGGCTTTTGTTTTCAGTTGAATCTGAGAAAATGTTTCTAAAAGCAAAGCTAATTAATTAATGTAAATCTCATTCGGCGTTATTATTCGTCAAACCTCAAACATTTCGCCATCTTCATCATCAGATAAGGCAAGATTCTATTTCATTTCGCTTCTTTCATCTGGTTGCTTTCGCGCATCCAGTGGCATGCCGAAAGGGATGCTTTTATTATAATTAAGATGTGCTCTCGAAATACGCTTTGAGGGGCTTTCTGCTTTCGGATTATGCTAAGGAACGTAATTTTTTGGCGACGGAAAAAGCGCAGCCTCTTTGAAGGCATTCCGGAGGCAACATGAAACTTCCAGTTTTATGGTTAGTGCACGTGTTGGAGCTTTACTGGCGGTTTTAAAAAGAGAGGCAAGTTTATTTTACGACGGTTTATAAAAATTTGATCGTGCACGAAGACAAGGAAAAAAGTTAACCGAATTAAGTCGAAAGTTAACGAGAGAATTTTGATTAATTTTAAATTTCATTCACGCACTTACGAATTTGATAAATGACTTCTTTTTAGTAATTTCAAATTTCCGTATAAATCTAGGTGGTAACTTGAAATCCATATTTCTTAATCAATTTTTGGAATTAATTTCCTTTGATTAAACCGACCGATTAATACGATTCTTTGATTAACCGACCAATTAATCCGACTGCAATAATTCACGTGGTTTAATTCGGTTAAATTTGAGGAAAATAGTAAGAGCTTATGGCCTTAATTAAGGGGATGAACGCCCGAGGGAAATCATATTAGATTATGTGCCCCATTTATATGCATCTCACAGAAACAAGTAGGTGCATCGAAACTTGGTTTTATTGATCCATTTCTTTTCTAGAGCAGAGCTCGGCAACATTTTTAAAATAATTGGTTCATCAGACAACTGGAGACATTTTAATTGTTTGATTTACTCTGAGAAGTGTAAATAAATAAAAATAAAATAAAATAAATCCGCACAGGGCGGGGGTGGCTTTCGAGAATATGAGAACTCAGATATTACGAGATCGTCTTCAACTTTCACCTATTAGCAATATTTATTCTTATTGTTATTATTACTATTTAAAGTTGGTTCTTGTCCAATGAAAATTGTATTACAAAATATTTTAACAGGAACTAAATAGCGCACCAACACTTAACATTTCGCCGTCGTTCGACAGCTTCGTCAGCAAAACGTTAAATGTTTGCGCACTATTTAGTGTCCGGTTAAAATATTTTGTGAAACAGTTATTATTACTGTCCGTTGTTACTCCATTTTTCTGCATGAAGTTCTCTGATGGTCGCTGATTTATTAAGAAATTTGTTTGGAATTTTCTAGAAGGTTGATTCAAATCAGATTAATTTGAAAATTAGTCTATACCAAAAGTCCGACTATTAATTTAAGCAAAATTTTGAAGGTTTACATAAACCGGACCCGGTTTCGGACATGAAAACCAATACGGCCGGTCCAGCCAAATGAACGTAATTATTAACATATGCTGCGCCACTTAGTTTATGTTCGGTAGGTAATTAAGCGAAAGTTTAATGATTTTCAAATTCCATTTTGGTTTAGATTAACAGCCGAAGATAATATTTTTCAGCGTGGCAATTATGAATAGCTTGAAACCATGTCGTTTTTTCTATTCATAAAAAAATAATTTCTGTCATCATGCCCTTGAAAGACCATAAGAATAATTACCAGGAGGTTCAAGCCTAGATTACCCTTAATGGCATTCACGTCTACTATCAAGAATTAAAGTGAATTTACATAAAAGAATCTCCAATTAAACACTAGTACAATTTCAGGGTGCATTACAACATGAACCCTCATTTAATTGACTCGTTTGTTTTTTTTTTGTCTTTAATCTGTCCTCGTACTCAACGCAAATAACTTTTTGTTCTCGTGGGATTAAAGTTTAAATGATTATTAAGACCAGGTTGGCACAACTCCCTCTCGTCCAGCAGGAGAGGACGAAAACAAATTAAAACTTCCTTCAAATGTGGCGGCCGTTCAAACTACATAATTTATTCGGAACGAAGTTTTTTTTCAACTCGCCCTATTTTTATATCCACGTTCGTTCGTTGAAGGAGATTCGTTTCGTTTCAATTAAACGTGAAATGCCGGGGACGTTTTCATTAAACAGGTAAGTAAGTCCTAGGCGCTTTTTGTGTTTATTCAGTAACGAACAATTTTAAAACCCCTCATTACGCGGCGCTACGTCGTTGAATTAATTTTCGGCGGAAATTAATTTTTTTTTTTTAGGATGGCCTGCAATATTAATTTCTCTTTTATTAAGCTACGCACTTCTTCCTTTAATATCGATCTTTTACAATTTATTTATGAGTGTGATATTTGGGGGAAACAAACTGAAATGAATGGCGATGTAAAGTTGAGAAATGGAAGCCTGAAAAAATAAAATTGTGTGATGAACGAGCAACGGGGGAGCTTTCGCGCATTGATTCACGAGACCTTTGCTTGAAAAGGTGAAATAAACACATTTCAGTCAATAAATTATGATTCTATTTTACGTATTTCACTGCTTCATTTGTGATTTAACGAGAACGGAAACGCACCGACGCGACGGCGACGTCTATTGCCGGTAAAATCCGAGCAAGGGCAATTTCCATGTCGGTCCTTAATTAAGCTTTTAGGTTTTGACTTACGGGCTTCGATTTTCCGCGTACCACCTGCTCGATTGTTCCGGTGCCGCGGCGGCGATGTTTCGCATCGAGCTTAATCGAGCTTTACAATTAATCATCGTTGATCCCGCTGCGATGAGAACAACGGTGTCACACGAACTAATTTAACGATTCAAGCTTTGTGTTTTCTGCAGTTATAAATCAACTACTGGCTTTTTTTCCGGGGTTTCCGGAATTAATCGATGGGGGTTGCAGAAAAATAATTATTTGAGTTGCACGCGGGAAAAACGCAATCATTTTCCGATCTTTCATGAACGCTGGCGTCTGTATGATTTTCCTAATCGAAGAGAGAGCAGAAAGCTTCACGTTAGTAGACAGACCGTTATCAATCAATCCATTAGTAAAGTGATATCACAAGTCTACGATGGAGTGCTGTTAGGCCTTAAATAAAATTTCGTTAGATATACAGGATTTTCTGCAGTTATAAATCAACCACTGGCTTTTTTCTCGGGGTTTCCGGAATTAATCAAAGTATCGATGTAAAAAAATAATTATTTAAGTTGCACGCGGGAAAAACGCAATCATTTTTCGATCTTTCATGAATGCCGGCGTCTGTATGATTTCCCTAATGGAAGAAAGCTTCACATTAGTAGACAGACCGTTATCAATTAATCCATTAGTAAAGTGATATCACAAGTCTGCGATGGAGTGCTGTTAAGCCTTAAATAAAATTTCGTTAAATATACAGGGTGGCAACTATTGATTCCCTTTCGCTCGCTGAGTAATGCTGTCCGGAAAATGTTGTAAACTTACGTGCTTTAAGCTTCCTAATAAAACCAACTAAATTTACTGAAAAACTACCCCTATTAAATTAACAAACTTTCACTCAGTCTACGATAATTAAAATCTTTAATTGGGAAACTTTCGCTAGCTCCAATTTACTGAGGCCACATTCACCCTGAGTTTTCTTATTTGCTTTCAAGCTAACGACAGAGTTAAATGGACTGTTAAATTAGGGCGGATTAAAAAACAGTTTTGTTTTAATAGATCGGCAGTCTGGCAGGTTCGTGTGTAAGTGAGTATCGGTTTTCACGTTGTGTCTGCAAACGTGTAAAATGAGTAATTTTATCAGCATGTGTGACACCGTATACGACGACGTCGTCGGCGTATTTTATCTGTCACGTGCACTTACATGTGCTGTAGCGCAGCTATCAGTTATGCATTAGCGATAAGTTTTTGTCGATATTATTTTTTTAGTCAGCTATAGTATCGTTGAACTCTGTGGGGTCTAGACTTTTTAGCGATAAAGTTACATCAGACAAGACAAAGTTCTTAAACTCAAGACGTTACAGTCGAGTTTTAAACAAACGTAACAAATTTCAATGTCGCGTCGGCATAAAACCCTCGTAGCTTACGACGTTTTCTTGATGGCCCTTAAAGCTCAAATATTTAAAGTAACTGAAGTTCTTGAAAATTAAAACCAGAATTGCTTTCTCTAGAAACGGAGATAAATCTGCAACATTTTTACTAATACAATTAAAAACAAATCTGCTTTGGATAGGCAAATATAAAAGCAGACTTGCGAATTCGCCCCTTTTTATCAACTTATGTCGCAAGTTGTTTTCGGACGTCAATCGTGCAAGCACTATTTCTCGATATCCTGTTTACAACAAGCAATAAAACAAATTTTTAATGCGCAAATATTTAAATTTACGAGTCAGTATTAAACAAACAACTTTCACGATTAAAAAAAAATCACAGGATAATAAGTTTGCTTTGTGGAAATCGAAGTTATGGTCGGGACAAAATAAAGTAAGGCCAGATTGAAAAATAGGAAAACCGTATTTGTGGCTCATAGATTTTTCCGGGCCGCATGAATTCAACAGAGGGTATTAAAACTAGGTCCTATCTCGGCTATGATATATCGGGTGTTCCGTTGCACGGAATCCCTCAATAAATAACGCATTTTCCGAGTAATTGATACGGAAAGCGAGGAAGATATTTACCACGTGAGCTGAGCTTTAATAAATAATTGGTTTTCGATAAATCCTAATAGAAAAGTTAGTTTCAAGTAGTAAGTTAACAATTCCTAGTTTTCAGATCACGTCTATCTTACTGATAGTTACTGATAGTGCAAGTTATTTGAAATTTTGTACTTTATACTTTGTATTTGTACTTTTCACTGTCACATGCGATTTTTATTGATATTAAGATAATGAATGTCTGTCAAATTAAATGAAAGTTTCATTGTGACAAAGGATGTCAAAATTTGAAAGGGGGTTGGTGGCCTCTTTATCGTCGTAATTAATTGATTGCATAGATTTACAATAGAAGGCATTAATAGTTCTGTTGCGTCAAGGAAGATCAGGGCTTTTTAGAAATCATTAATCTCAATTAGCCTGATCGTGGGACGCAGTTAATACGTAAGATGGAAAATAATTGTTTTCTTCCTTACTTCGGGTAATTCTAGATTCAATTTCCTGTTTACATTAACTTTTATCGGCATCGTTACCATCCCCCAAAACTATGTCAAAGAACTTGACCAACTGAAAGCCTTCAAAAGAAAAAAAAAGTAGCAACAAAAGACCCTCGTTCTCTAGCGACAAAGGCGCCTTCCCCTTACGTTTGATAAATGAACGGGTGTCCAGAAATGAAAGGGCCCCAAACGAAAGTAACTAATAGCCGGAACACGCTAATTACAGCGTGGGATCTGATGACGTCGGTGGTCGGTCGAGAGTGCGGATGATCTCCCGCAATGCGACATCTTCGGCGCTCGACCTAGCGCCTTCCTTATCGCTTTTACGAACTCCCCTCTGCGACAAGCCAATTCCCTAATTCAACGAAATGAGCAGCACCACACACATCGAGCAAACTAGGACAGTACAAGCCAGAAGAAAAAAAAAAAATTCTGGCAGTTCGATAAATTTACTTGTTGTTTTCTGGTTCTACATTTACGACATTACACAACCTTATTAACAGTTTCTTTTTCTGAGGGAAAAAATCACCGCTTTTCTTTCACGGAATCTTCGGAATGGGTTCCGGTTAGACTTGATTCACTAGCGGAAGTAGGCTCCGTTACACCAACGGATTTATCGGAGTCACTTCCCGTAACAGTTGACGCACTGTCTCTTGGCGTAAGCCTCTTCTTTCTGGTGAATCTGGACAGTTCACTATTGCTGACCTTTTTCCTCGAGTTTTTATGGATGTACCTCTTCTTCTGTTTGGTCGACATGTTGTTCCAAATTTTTGACACGTTGGACGCCATCTTCACTATCGGAACGTTCTTGTGCTTGTTCCTGTATTCTCGGAAGAAGTTGATGAATGGACTTCGCGGTGCGTTCTTGGCGCGGCGTTTCGGACTGTTTTCCCTCTTGCGTTTGCGTTTGGGGGAGCCCACGGTGAGATCTGAAGACTTGGGCGACACGTCGGACCTGGAGTACCGCGGTCTGTTGCCTCTCTCGTCTCTACCCATTGCAATTTGCTTAGAATTAATTTGAATTTTACGGAAAGGTTCCAAAAGTACAAAACTTAAAATTTTGACGTATTTAAAAAGATAAATATGTTACTATAGTAAACCGGCAAGGATATCTGGATCCTACAAGCTCCGAGCAAATCTAGAATCCTAAAATAAATTTAGCCTTCTTCCCACCCAATGAATTCAGGCAATGAGAGAGTTATTAATTAAAATTGTAAACAGTGCTCCGAAAATAGTGTTTGTGATAAGGGATGACGTGTCGTAAATTATTCTGGAGTCCCCTGTTTAAACGTAACTGTCAGAGAACGTGGCCCTTCGCAAACCGACTCGTGGGAGCCTACTACACATCTAAATAATCAAAAACGCATTCTATTTATAACAAATAGTTTCTTTTTGTGCCCAAGCACATAAACGAAGCTTCAAACCGAACAATCAGGGACGTCTTTGTTCGATGCGATCCTCTTGAATATGCAACAGTTGTTTCCCTCGAACGGGGGGATTTCTTTACCACTCCCCCATGCTTCATGAGCTGGACGTAATATTAAACCGTTTCGTCGCGATATTAAAGAATATTTGCAACGAGATATGCAAGTGTATTTATTAAAGGCGCTTGCAGAATGAAAACACGCTTAAAAACGAAGCCGTTATTAAACTTGGCAAATCGAGGAGCGCCGCAGGATACGCGATTTTAATATAAAATCCTCGTGGATGCTTTCAGTCATGTTTACACTCCGTAATTCCAATTTTTTTTTCTTTTTGGATGCGATGAAGTTTCCTGTAAGCCAATAAGGAAAGCGAGTTCCATTTCTGTAGTCGATATTATTCGAATCAATCAAATTCCAAGACGCATATCAATTTATTTTTTTCGTGCGCTACTATATTAGAAATAGTATTAAAGTCATAGTGGAAGGAACTTTAGATAAACTGACGATACACAATATTGTCACATAAGTTTTAAATTGCGTCGTCTTTCTGGGGGATTAAGTTTAAACCGGCATGCGGGAATAACGAGGGAAAGGCGAGCCTGCGGAAGTTCGAATGTCGGCAAATAATTTATACGTCTTTTACTATAACGATGTGTGTCGTTGTGAGAAAGAGAAGTTAAAAGCGTCGTCGGGATGGAAGTAAACTGAAATTTTAACGATCGTGACTCGAGTGTGAATAAGTTTCTCCGACAACACTATCAATTTTAAAAAATAAGCATCACAAAAATATATTCTATTGAATGTACATATTATCTGTACTTCTCCCAAATGTTCTCTACAAATAAGGGTATCACAATAAATTGAAAAATGATCGATAACTTCAATTAATTAGGCCCCCTACTGGCTGATCATTCAAATTAAAAAATTAAAATTCTGGATAGCTTTGAGCGACTCCGCATTATATTGTGTAACGTTTTCTAATAGGTGCGATTCCTCTGAAAACAACAAAACAAGAAATAAGTATATATAAACGAAAAAGAAACAGAAAAAATAAGAAATAGGAATGAAGTAAATAAATAGAAATAAAAAAGAATGCAAACAATTTAAGACGACTAGTTGCAGTTGTAATTACAGTTTCTCTAGAATTCGTCAACACTGTGAATATAGCAGTACTAGAAAGGAAGAAGAAACAGAGAAATGAGAAGTGGAAGTGAAAACAAAACGAAAAGAAGTAAACACTTTCTGGAAATGTTTTTTTAAGGACACTGTGTGAAGTTTCTCTCCTTTCTTACTTGAATTTTTTTTCAATTTTTTATTCATTGGACATTCAGTTTCGTTTCTCCTCTTTCAAAATTTCAAAATTAAAAAGAGAATAGCTCTATTCAACTTCAGTTGTAACCAATTTATAAAAAACAATCGTTCTCCGACTTTCTTGAAATTTTATTGAACGAATTTGTGTCCTTTTATGTTTTCTTTGAGAGGATTATCACTTGATATAACAAGAGTTGGAATAAAGCAAGTACTAATAGTGAGACACTTATACAACTAAGAAATAAAATGGAACCCAAAATGGGCCCTTCTGGGACACCACAAGTATAATGATGAATAGAGTGTTAAAGACGAAAAAGAAGACGTAGAAAGGATAGTAAGGAAGAGAGGCGTATTGGTAACAGACCGAAGTAAATGGTCTGATGAATTGAGAAGAGAGCATGAGAAATAGAAGCTAAATTCGATGCCAGGAGGATTTCACAGCATAAAATTCACAAATGCATAAATCAAAGTAATTCAGATAAAGAGAAAGACCACATATAAATAAATAACACAAACGCGAGACATTCAAAATAAAATATTGTTACGACCACAACTTCGCAGAGGACATTTCTCCTCGCAATCAACCCTGTGATACGCCGCCAGGAATTTAATTAAAAATGTAAGATTTAATATCGGGGCAGAAATGTTCGAAGCGTTCGCTTCGCGATTATCCATTAGCGCACGCCCCGTTTATGAAGCAATATGTCAGAGAGCCACATTTTTCCAGCCCCCACAACTGCAAGTCAATAAAGCAGAGGAATCTTATTGGAACTGGCTCGCAGTATCAGTTTCTACGAAGCAGATTATTTAGGGCTGAATACTGACGAAGAACAACAGAGATCAAAGAGATAATTGGCGTTTAAGGTACATTATGTAAATAAAGGGGTAGGAGGAGGCGGAAATCTACTTCTTACTGCTTGCTTTAACGAACCTGGTAATTTTTCTTTTGCATTTTCAGTATTTAAATTAATGAGATTAAAGGTGAGCGATTAACTAATGAAGCTTGCGAATTTAATAAAGCTCATTGGGAACCATCGTTGTCATAACAAGCCCAATTTCGTTTATTTCTTCTTAACGTAAGTCGTCAAGGTTTCTTTGATTAGCAGTCTTTCGCGTTACATCGTACTTGCAAAAAACTTTCTGTTTGTATAACTGCGAATCCGTACTTGGGCAAATGTTTAGTTTGAAATCAGCAACAAGTCGGGACGTGTGCGCGATGCAAACAATCACTGCGTGAATTAAATTAGCGTCGTTAGCACATCTAAAGTGCCCGGAGTATCAGGGCACGGAAATTCTGGCTCACGTTTTAAGTAAACAGTCAAAAGCGGTGCGGAGAAACTTTATTAAATTAATGCGATGCGTGTGAACCGATTCTGGGAATTACACACAGGATGAATCATTCTGTTCTGACGTTGCCAAATAAACAAGTTTTCACTGCGTTAATTTGTTTAAGGACAACTTCGAAATACCTGACGTCAACATGAACATGAAAAAACAGGTATTATCATTTTGGCAAAGAAAAAATAGGAAAACGAACAAAGAAATAGAAGTAGAGTATCAAATAGAAAGGAAAAAGAACGAAGACTTCATGACAGTAATTGGAATTTTTCTAGCAGCCATGGTAGCAAATAAGAAATAGAAACGAAAAAGAAATAAGGAAAAACCAAATAGGACATGTATATATTAATGATTTCATTGCAGAACATAATTTAATTAATTCTACTCAATTTAAATATGTTTTTTGAAGAAACGTGATTTTCAAATTAATTTTCAAGGTAAGATCAAACAGAGTAATAATTATTATTTCTTTGTACTCGCGGAGATTGATTAGACAGCAATTGCTAACAATGTTATAATCGAAAGCTCACGTAAAATAGTTATATTTGACTTAATGACGCATACTTACATTCTTTTTAGATTTTTAGATAGTCAGTGTTTAGTGAACGCATACGACTGTTTTTTATCTTTTCTAAAACCTATTCTATTCACTTTACTTGTCTCCCAACACTACTAATACTAAGGCATTTAATTTTGGTTTATTGTAAAAATATGACCTGAAATAATTAATACCAAATAAACAACAACAAAAAAACCTGCTTATTGTTACACATTATCTACTATTTATTCACAAATTCAATGACGGAAAACTACATCGTGTCTGTGTCCAAAAAAAAAAACGAAACCTTTTTTCAATTTTATTTTCCATGACGCGCGACCCATTTCCCTCCGCATGGCGCGAATGTTACATAACTGTTTGTTTTGCGCCCATCGTGTGATATAAATTATTTCAAAACAAATTACTGCGGTTGAATACGCGGAGAAATGCAATTTACGGTTTTATTCTAATGCAAATCAGTTTTAATAATAAAAAAAAGAAACACGCAAGCAACACGTTCATTTTGTGTATGTACCGGGCAAAAAAGGTTTTAGTTTCAATTTGAAACTCTCGTTACTGTAATCGCAAATGCTTTTATAATTTATAGTACACACCTGAAGCAAAAAGTAACTCTTAATTAAAGTCAGATTTTGTTCTCTCTCTTTTATGTACAAACGAACTACACATATAAAATATTGAGTTTTCCTGCAAACACGGAGTATCAGCTTTCCAGTGTCATGTTTATTTTGGCGCAGTGTACTTTAGAACGCATTTCGCAACCGCAAGCGAATTTTTATTTGCTCTTCTGAAAACGCTTTTAAATTTTCATGCGTCGATTTCGCCGGAAAATCCTCATCGGACATTTCGGCGCGTTTAGTTTGGCCCGAGGCGGGGGTGCGGAATAGTTCGTCGGAATGTACGAGTATGTGTTTTGCGCTCTGGTTTAGGGGTTTATCGAAGTTAATAAGACGGCGGCGAATAAACCAACACGACGTTGGTTGTTAAAATTTTGTTTGCACTTTGATATTGTCTGATTGCGAAAGCGGAAAGCAACAAAGTTGACGCCCAAATAGATTGAAATGGATTTGTGAATAAAGCGTACAAAATGGAAAATATTATGCAAGATGCAAACAGTAAACATAAATTTGTTATTTAAAACTCTTCCCTTGACATACATCTAAAGATTTGTTGCATTTCAGAGCAGTCCCCTAAACAAATGAAAATTTTATTCCGGAACGCAGTAAACTGTGAAAACGGTATTTATATTGAAAGCACGCGCGGAATATTAAACTAAATCTCCGCAATCTAACTTCTTTTTCGCGGCAATTTGGCTTTCGATCAATCACTGTTTAAAGTTGTTTCTTCGACGAAGTGCTGCTTGCTTTCCTCCTCCAGAGCGACGCAGGACGTAATGCGTTATGATCGCTGTTAAAAGTACTTTATTTAGAAAACTACCCTTTGTTTAAATTCATATTTGATTGCTATTGATTTAGTAAGTTTGTGGTTTGGGGTTCGTTCCTACGCAGTATAGGCAGGCAACCTACCTCGGGCAACTGAACTTCCTGTAGTTTCCGCCAGACTTGTGTTGTTAGTGTGTGGCACTTTCAGTTATATTGAAATTTCAATTAAATGCTAAATCAGTTTTGGTTGCCAACGATTTCGCTGAAGGAGTTGAAGGAAGTTGTATATGAGTGTAACGGGGGATGAATATGTATGAATTCGTTAGTTATACAATTTGCATTTAATTCATAAAATGTTTCTGCTTATAAATAATATCGCAGAAACTTTGTTTGCTAAAAATTCAGTACGTCTCTGACCGATAACCTTGAAAAATGTAATACTTCCGCCCGTTAGTTATAATACAAACCGATTAAATAGAAGTGGCCTTCAATTAGAAGAATTAAATAAAATTAAAATAAGAGCGCATTCTTCTTGGCTCGTTCACAAAATAATGAAAATGAAATGTCAACGCCAACGGTTTTGAAGAAATTTACTTTTTAAAGCTTAGAGTTTTAGAATTTTAAGTTCTTAATTTCTAATTTGTCTTCGCCTGCTTCTTTCTGCAAGAATTCTTATGTGCTGCAGTAAAACTTCACATCATCAGTTTTGCATCAAAGCCAGAGGAATTTGTGTGCTGAAGATTTCCATAAATAACGACAACATACTTCTTAAGCGATTCGGACATGAAATAGAAAACTCCTTGCAATTACACCAGCAAAATAATACAAAGACTCAACGTCCCTAACGATAACTAGTCAGGGAATTAAACGAGCCGGAAACACATTTGCTAACAGACATCTTACGGCCGTCTTAAACGCGAGCACCTTCCAGTTGTCATCGTGCCAGCTGGAATTACCGCGACAAAAGTAAAAGCCGTCATTTCCGGAGCATTTTATTCCTTCCAGTCGGCCGCATTTCCCTCCCGCACTTACCCCGAAAGAAAAAGCCGGACGAGAAAATTATGCGCGTACGTTGGAGGGCCCTCTTTTGCAAAAGACAAATACGGGTCGAGTACCTCTTAGAAAAATAAGTTGAGAGTCTATAAATAAGTGGAGTTCGATTGATTTATCGTTTGCTCGCTCATTATAAACAAAATTCCGCAATAAAGGATATTAAACGAGGAATGAATTCATCAATGAATGAAAAATGTGCGGATTTTATTAATTAAGGTTTGGATGGAGAAGGCCGGAATTTTATGTGAATTTTTGTGTGAAAATTATCCTGGTCTTTAGTGTGAATAATTTACACACGCATTGTGTGTTCACACTAAAGACTCCCACACACACAAAAATCGGGTGTGAACACAAGTAACAGCAACAGAATGCATTCAGAAACTGTACTCCTGAGTTTACTCGTGCATAACATTTCAGTCCCTCTCGTGCAAATAAATGATTATCATCTTAAAATTAAATAAATTAGGCATAGATTTCGTAGTAGATAGATTTTCTTGACAAAGTATTTATTACGTGCAGAAATATAGAAATCAGAATGAATTTCGAAATATCACAAGACCTTTTAAATTAACATAAATCTTCTGGACGAATAAACGACTGGCTCCACACATAATTTTAGTAAATCCCATGTCGCTTATAATATCCGTCTGGGTCATTAAACCAAGCCGGATACCAAGCTCCGAGTAAATTTCTTGCTTTCATTGTCGGGTCCTTGGCTTGCCCTGTTTCTGTTCCTAAATAATTTTACCGGTGTCGAGGAAGTTTAATAATGAAATTCCTCTTTGTAGACACACTGACTTGGTATTTTATGAATGAGACACGGTGAAAACTCTGTATCATATAAAATAAATAGGTTCGGAACAATTTTTAATACATACGCTCGTGTATGTAAATTTCGGACACTTTGTTGTTTGACTGACTACTTTGTAAATATGAAACGTGTACATTTTCTATCGTGACAGTTTTACGAGTTTCATAGTAAATCCTCTGTTGCCAATAAAGTAACAATAAGGCAGTGTTTACGTGGTACTTACGTAAATGCAAGCTGAACATAAAGCAGTTTTAAGACTTCATTTTAAGTCTGAAATTAAATTACACGACGATAAAACTAAAAAATTCGAAAAAATGAAACGCAACGTGCAACTAAAGGAACCATCGACTTTTTCAAACTAATTTAAAAGCTGACAGCGTACCGGGCGTTACTGTCAATTATCTGAATGCGATCGTAAAACGAAAACTACTATAAAAGTTGTGGAAGAAAAAGCGCATTTGGTCGTAAATTAAGATTCAGATTTGACGTTGGGCTGAGCCCTTTTCCGAGCTGAACGACTAGAAATTACGGCGGGAAAACCTGACAAATCCGTCGCAATAAACGTGAATATAGATACAAAAGAGTTTATATTTTACTACAATAGTTGCAGAAGTCAATCAATCACGTTGTGCTCCGATTAATTTTAGAAATATTTTTAAAAATTGTCAGTGCAGAAGAAAGATTTATTACGTGTTACTTGACTTCGAAAAGCCAAGATGAATTACACGTTAAAAATGACGCAATTTAAAATTAATTTATTAGCAGGTTCTACAATAGAGTCGAATCAATAATGGCATCGTAATTTTCTTTCAAAGCGGAAGCTAGGAAATGAGCTTTCCTGCATCTTGTGTATCACAGAATGCGTTCTTTTGTCGAGGGAATTTTTATTATAAATGACATGGAAGACATAAATTCTTTAAAACACTGCAATAGCTCAGAAATTCTTTGTGGAAATTCAACAACGAATGTTTGTTGCAGCGCATTTTTGCTTTCGGTTAATAAATGCACACAATTACGTGAACACGTAACACTCTGAATTTAATCGATGCAAACCACGTTGTTGAACTAAAACACCGTCACGCTTGCAATTAAGAGGAAATGATGCTGTAACGTTTTCATCAAATGGAAACCGCACATTAGGTGAGTATGAAGCCGCACTCGAAATCGATTATAATCACACCAACCGAATTACCCACGAACTAATGTTCACATCCTACATTGGTTATTCAATTTGTAACAGCAGGCTGACTTTTTTTAGGTTATTACACACTAAATTTAATAGGAAGTAGCAAATTCTTACCTTCCCATCTCAAGTTTGGGATTCGGGATAAACCTGACGCATTCTCGCCCATGGAAAGTCGCTTCGACCCAACTTCGCGCGAGAGGCTGCAAAAAAAATTAAATTAAATCTAAAAAGCCTAATTAAAGCTCGCAGGGTAAGGAAAGGGAAAGTACAGAGCTTAACGATATAATTAAAAAGTGGAGTGATTGGCACAGAAATAATTTTAATTTACTTTTTGAAAACGTTTCCAAGCAAGAAATAATTTAGGACGTCACCGATTCACTTTTAAGTAGTAAGATTTGGATGATTTCGACGTTCATAGTATTGTAATGATCCGTCGACACCAGCCGGCGTCAGACTGTCTCTTGCGTCACGGCCGTCTAGTCGACGCACCTTAGGCGACAGTCGAGAAAGTGCTGCCGGCAGAATGAACTAGACTAGACATTCCGTAGCACACTCGAATGTTCGGCTTATAAACCACGCGGCCGGTGAATGGGGGGGAATTCTGCATTTGACAGTTCGGAATTGAAGTCGCGTTATAAACTTTCGCTCGGCTGTTAAAATAAATTACGTATAAGTTTGTGAATAAATTATTGTTTAAGTTAGTGTTAATTCGTTTGTTTTTTAAATAAATTAGTTTAACTATTTCGTGTTTTGTTTTAAAATAAAAATTAATAGAACCTTTAAAATCGTTACAGTATTGAAGGAGGTAAGTACGATGTCTGTAGCGTCATGAATTATGATTGCGACTGTACACCCATATCACATTTATTATGTGTTTATTAAATGAAAACCTACAGTCTACGGCCGCTTAACATAACGGTAATACGTCGCTCTCCAAACAGAAACTGATTTAAATCGTTTCTGCTTTTATACAGGGTTAATCTTTCGAGAACTTTCGACTACAATTCCAGTATTGTACTCATTAATATTTGGCAAATATGACATTTGACAGGACGTGTATAAACCAGCAATAAAACTTCTCGTAGCGTTGTTATTTGGACAATTCTAAGTGGAAATCTGTGATACAAAAATGTTTTGGGACTTGCGATTGGTTACGCGATCTCGGATTTCCCAGTAATTCGTACAAAAATGAAATGTCACGTTTTTATATTATGTATTCCTTAATCCGGACCAACCACTGATCCATAATCCGGATCTTACGATTCGTTACCTACTTCTCACTGTAATAGCCAGATTTTGGACATTTCGGAGAGTTGCCATTGTTACGCAGTACGAGGACTAATGAAAAGTGACCATTCCTTGCGTAGCCAAGGCAACGCTTTGAAATGTCCGAAGTCTGGTAATACCTAGCGTATAAAGCAGGGAATCCCCTGTTCGTTAAAAAGTAACATGGCGCCGCAGAAATCGCACAAAATATTAATTCTCATGTTAATTATCTGACTAAACTTCATTAACGCAAGAGTCTCTTGGCCCTTGCCTTGTCTTTTGAAGACAGCGACATTTCCGACATTTTGGAGAACATTAATTCGAAGAATGGTATGTTTCTGCTGGTATTATAAATTGTTCCAATATTTTTTTTTGTGTATCATGTACCAGTTTTAAAGAGGTTCCAATAATTCAGATTTTTCATAATTCGGATCGCCTAGGTTTTAATTCATCCGGATTACTTTACTTTAGAATAATTGTCATTGATCAACAAGAAGACAAAGTAAAGTTTTACTGTTAAGTAAATAGTAAAATATACACAGATTTAGAATGATCTAAATAACACTACGGAAAGTTTTAGCATTAATTTATACACACCCTGTATAATTGCAAGTGTGTCGTTGTCAGTAAACCATGTCTGCTTAGAAGCGTTCAATATCAATCATATTAAAATAATGTTTGAAAAAAAATGAAAATAACTTCTTACAAATGAGAATTTATTTTCAGTTTTTCTTGAGGATTTTTCACGACTTACACTTTTAAGACAATTCACAAATTTTTTAAATTTAATTATAGAAAATATACAGAGTGAATGGCAATTGTTCCGACAAAAAGAAATGCATAAGAGAATCGGTCTCACAGATTACGGGAAAAATGCTTACAAAATTCTTTTGAACAGTTTATAATTAATAAAAAAATCACCCCAAAGTCAAGCTGCGGCACTGCGTACGAAATACGACACCACATTCTATAAATGCGGCAATATAACAGGACTGTAGGGTTTTTTATTGACTACTCGCTAGCACACAATGCGACCTTGACTCACATCTTAATTCGTTTTATTATACGTTTAACAGCTGGGAACGGAAGTCTGAGTTGTTTCTTTTAAGCGACGTAATTATTAGTAATTTCTAAAGTAACTGGGATTGCGTATGAAATAAGGGTAACAAATTCGTAAAGCATTGTGTAAATACATAATTGTTTGTTAATTCTTGCGGATTCTGTATTAGAGCGGAATGTAGCAGCTGCTTCATCCACAAAAGAAATCGCAAGGATATAAATCTGGTGATCGCGGCAGTCAATGCACGGCCTGCAACGTCCGAGGGCCCAGCGAATGTGTCCAGCTCCCCCTAAGTTCACTTGCACCAGCTGTCGCCGTCGTAAACATAATTGTTTTAAACGTCGCTACATGTTACAATTTTTGATCAAATCGCATACGTGAATGTATGTATGTCACAGATTACGAGAAAATATAAATTGCTGGGGTTGTTTGGAAAACGTGAAACGATTTATAAGACCTGAAATTCATCGCCGGCAAGTTTCTTTGTTTATTAAGACCGCTTTACAGTTCGTAATTATTTATTGCCGGCAATGAAAATTTGCGATTTGTATTGCACGCATGCGCAGTGTTGTATTTTTTATACAAAATGCGAATACCGCGCATGCGTGAAATACAAATCGCTGCAATTTTCATTGCCGGCAATAAATAATTGCGAACTGTAAAGCGGCCTTTAGGCTATAAAAACTTTCTTATGTTTTAAACGTCGGTCGTGATATGCGTACAGTTTTTCATCAAATCGCGTACGTGAATGAATGTAACAGATTACGGGATCATATTTTTCAGTGCGCCAAAAACACAGAATATGGAGTTGCAAACGCGTCTTGAATTTGTTAAACTTTTAATAGATTTATGTTAATACATAAAAATAATTCGTCACTCACAAAGCAAAATAATAATTAACAAATTACGATGGTATTTACCGATTAAAATGTTTGAAATTCTGTTTGAAACTTTATAAATTTCAATTAAAATGAAAGAAAAATACTAGGAATTTTTAACATGGAGATTTAAATTGTTTTTCTCTTTAGTGATTTATTTGTTTACCTGTCAAAGCAGGTGTTAAAGGTGGGGCCGTTGTGGTCCTTTGCATGGAATAATCTGCTATAGGTGATTTGCATGCATTTGTCAAGTAAATATTTTGTAAGTGTCGTGCGTTGACCTAAAAACGGAGTTGACGTGAAATTAAAGGTCAAGTTCACCATCGATGCAAGACCGTCTTGCATACCATAAAACTCTCACGAGGGCATTTATTTAGTTCATCTGCGCCTCTATTTTTTAACCAGAGGCGCATTATAGTTTTGGGGCTAATTTCTTGATTAATTATTTCCCGAAAACTAAACTAGACAGAACTTTTTTAACATTTTTCCCATAATCTCGGGCATCGCTTCTTATCGTGTTTTTTTTGTCGGAACAATTGTCAGTCTATGTCACCCTATATGTAAATATGAATGGTGGGAGCTTAAAGTATTAAAGGTGCAAAATGGGCAATCAAATAAACCTTATCTTTGAAGATAATTGTTGCATCAGCATGGCACTATAAATCAAGCTCTTGGACGGCTATTTTTTTTTATTACACCGACACACTTTGTTAAACCCAGTAGATCTATAGCCAGGAATTTATTTGTAATGACCATGTGTGTAACATAGTCCGAGCGGAATTTATTTCGAGTCGTTTAAAAGCTTTTACTCGATTTGTTGTAATTACCTTGACGATGTCAGTGCAGGCGAAATCAACGTTTTGTAATAATTACTGAGCAGGAAATAACAGTAACACATCGGTTTCACATTCATAAATTCGATGGGGGTATTTAAACGAACCCCTCGTGCGAGCTTTCGCTTAATGAGAGTTTTGTTCAATCACATTTTTAAAATCAATGTGTTGTCCCTGATAACCCCCCCCTCCACCCGTCAAAAAAGGCTATACATATACGAATGGAGAATACTTTAAAGTATTTGCAATCATATAAAGTTGCATTCCAACTTCTATTTATTACAATTATTAGCTTTGTTCCTACACAGTTCTAAATCAGTTCGGAACTGTACTGCTCATGCGCTCTTGTTAAATACACAGCATTTTTAGTAAGAGCGCATGACCTGTAGCAAGAGCGCATGAGCAGTAGAGTTCCGAACTGATTTAAAACTGTGTAGGAACAAAGCTATTATTACTCTGCGCACGGACGACGGGCTCTGTCGCTTATGATGGACGTCGTCGGTCCGCAGTTTAGTCATTGCAAATGCAAAAGTTAACAAGTTGGTAATTGAATTATTTTTTATACATATGAGCTTCTATTTATAACAAAAAAGGCCGATAACAACTTGCATTGCAAAATAAACATTGCAGTTAAATTCCATTTTAAGTTTCCATCAATTACTTTTATCTATTTGGCCGATAAAAAGATTATAACCTTAGCACCTCATTCCTAGTACTTACGTATCGTCACATATTTAACAGAGTTGCAACAATAATAATAAAAGGGTACATGCGAGTAAACCCTCGCCAATAAAATTCTATTTTCGCCGCGGAAAATTTCCCTTCAACTTTAACCTGTCGCCAATAAATCTCCTCGGAGCTTGTTTAGATAAATAATTGAATGTTTTCTGATGTGGGGGCATCGAAGTTACTGTAACGGGAATATTCCATTGTTTGTTGTTCGGAGACGAGGAACACTCCAAGCTGCAGACAGACACGAGGAACAAAAAAAAAAGATAAACCTGACGGTTTTGTAAACCGACGGAGATAGCGCCCAGAAAAAATATTTAATCGATGTTTACGCGGGTGACGCACGGAAATTTTATCGGTGCTAAATATTAAATCGAAATAAATGTGTGTCGTTTTATCGTGCTTTAAATTATTTTATTTTAAGAATTCATAGTCACTCGTACCGTAGGATTCCATTCTTGGATCTTTACTCTTTGTAATATACAAATTCTCCTACATCGATTTCATTGAATAATTACGAGTGCTTAACAAACAACAGAAGTTGATTCTTTAAAGGAAACACTCTGTATTTTATTGTGATTTTTTTTAATACAGGGATTTTTATTTACTTTATATTCACGATTTCTTGATTAAATAATTCGTTAAAGAAAATTGCAATTTTGGGGGAGGGGGGATATACTTTTTAGCACAGTTTTAAAATTTTTATAAAATTTACAATTTGCTTCTTTCATTGCTGATTTTAAAACGTGATTTAAATTACTGGATTTCAAACAAAACACAGCCGAGCAAATTAGGTCAAAAGCTCAGTACTGTTTGTGCATTTGAATCATTGTGTTATTGTTATTGTTATTTCCTGTAATTATTACAAACATTGATTCACCCTCCTTTGACGTCGTCAAAGTGAAACGGAATAAAAGCTTTTAAACGATCTGAAATGAATTCCGCCCGAGCTACACGGCCATTAAAAACGAATTTCAGGCAATAGATCCGCCGTATTTATAGGAAAAGTCCCCGTAACAAAAAGTTAACTGATTTATATTCGTCCTTTGAAGGAAATTGTCCGCTTGAATTTGATTGCGGTGAATTATTCATTTTCAATTCTGTTTTGTGTATACATCCGCATTTTTATTCCGAGGGAAAAAGCGTTACCTGTGGCTGCAATTTTCTCTTTATTCCAGGACGCACCATTTAGAAAGGATTGAACTCTAAAAAAAAACTCTTCTTTACAATCTTAGTTCAATCACATTTCGAGGCTTTTTCTTGTGAAGGGAAATGAACATTTTTTTGGAAAACATTATTTTATCAGTGAATTTTAATTCGAGAAACCGTTCAATTTTATTTAAATAAACTTTAGCCTGATTAGAACCCTAAAAAGGGCGCCAAACAGACAAACTTCTTTTTTGCCAAAAAAATTACTGTAATTCTGCATTTATGAGTAAATAAATTTCTCTAATATTACGTTTGGTTCGCTTTGAGTTGGGTCGCCTCTAGTTGGCACGCCTCGGGACATTGTTATTATATAAAATAAAATTGAATCAACAGTACTAGATTTGATACAACCGGCTGCAATAAATCAACAAGAATTTCAGTTAAGCTTCCGAAGCGTCCGCCTGAAACCACGGCTACCAACTGTCAAGCTCGCCGACATGCACGTACGTAACGTAATCCGAGTCGATTTTTGATCCGTCGTGTTTCCGTGCAGGGAAATCCAGCGGTTCAATTAGAATATACTGGAAAATTCCAAATTAACGTTTGCGGGCCAAGAATTACCCCTAAAAATATTCGGAAATTGATTGATTGACGGCGGGCGGAGGAAAGGTCACGCGAAAAGGCGGTGGTAGGAAGTGGAAAAAACTGTTTTCCTCCTGTCGATATTTACTGCTGACTTATTTGGTTCTCCTTTTTATGTTGCGGCGTATAATTTCGCAATAGTGGAGGGCTTATCTCATAATAGGATGTAGGAAAGCTCGTAAATGGGGGGCGATCAATTTTAAGGAACGTTAAGCACGATAAGGCACACTTCCTTAAATGACATGCTTTAATTTATTTTCCGAACTTAGTGTAATGGTCCAATTGATTCTGGAACCCCATTGAATAATTGACAAACGCTCTAAAGAATCAAGAATTGATTCATTTGATAATTGTTTAAAACTTCTTGGATATTAATTAAATACTTAAACTAAAATGTAATTATTGAATAAATTATTGGTTTATTAAAAAAAGATTCGAAACGGAATGGAATGAATGATAAGGCGAATTGCAGGTCATAAATTAATGTAACGTCCAGCATGCCCTATCAGATTAATTAGTTTGAAGATTGTGCAATGCTACCAATACGAATGTCCTAACTTTCTTGTCTGCGTAATTAATCAAGAAAACTTTAGAGCAATGACGCAGGCGTTAGGCGGCAGGAGAGACTCTTCTTTATTATTGCAACGATTTAAAGAAACTTATGTGATGCGACAACTTACGGAGGAACGGGACGATGAGGGAATTTTTGTTCGAGTTAAAACAATTTATCTGGAAAGTTGGAAACTTCCTCGAAGTTTATAGCAACCCACCCACGCGATGGTTTAATAGGTAAAGCAAATATTGGCATTATTATATTTTTGTTTAACTTGTGTAAATAAAACAATCAATTAATGACGAAATAGGATGTGTAAATGAATTTCCATAATTATTTGTTTAGTCCTTCCCACATACGAACAAGTCCCTTAGGATCAACCTTTCCTGTGTCGCCGGATTATGTACGGTGAACGCCCTTGGTGAATACAAATTCCTCAGCGCCCTCTCAACACTTTCGCTATTTCCCTCGTCCCTCAACTTCTTAACGCGTGACGCGTTCAGCTACACAATGCATCACATTCGTACACGAAAAACATATTAGGCAATTCAAGTCAAAATTACCAGCACGGTCGTCAGCAAGACAAAGTCGCACGCTATAAACTGGAACAGTTCGGGCGATATTTCATGCGAGGTTGGCCTAATTTTCCGTCCAGATCAATGCAAATTTCCGATCGCCTTTGACCTGTTCTTTCCTTATCGCAAACTTGCGCATATTAAATGAGTTCTCGTGTTCGAGTCGGCCGTTAAGTATTATTGCCCACGTGTGCATACGAGTGTGCATGTCGTTAGAATCGTGTTAGCCTTTTTTAAGAAAGTATTATTAGAGAAGCCTGCGCTGGAAATAAATGCTCATTTTAACATCGTTGCTAAAATCCTCAATTTCTAACTCGTTGTATGTACAAGATAGCTTAGGAATTTGGTCCATTTCCTTTGATAACCTACCTCCAAAGACTTAGAATGATGGATGAAAAAAAGGGCTTCATCTCTTTGGGGTCAATAAAATAAGTATCGAGTTAGTTTGGGGGGGGGGGGGAAATGGGAGTGAGCCTTGTACAAGATTTGGTTCGATTGTTAAACACTTTAAATTATATGTAGAGTAAATTGTATCAATAATTCAATTGAATCTGAAAATATAGAACGTTTTCTATCTCCAAACCATATTTACAGCCCCAAAATTTCTTGTTCCAAATATTTATTATAGAAAATCTTGTACAAGAAATAGGGTAGTCTATAATGGCCTTAAGTTAGAATATTCTAACTTTCATTGTCAATAAAATGGATGAGGAGCGAGTTTGGGAAGTAATCTGGGGGTCTAGCATTGAACTAGCTTTGACATCATGCCTTTAGAACCCTAAACTCTAAGACTAAGAACATGCAAATAAAGGTTTGTTAATACCTTTGGGATGAACTTGCAAATTCGATATATCAAAAAGTAATGCATAACTTTTAATAAAAATTCATTTCAATCATTGCCAACAGCAACGAACGAACAAGATTAATCATAACAATAGATTTCAACCCCTGCCATTAATCCCTGTTTGAGGGCTATTATTTCCTCACAGTCGGTGGGTGTTTAAGGCCCAATTATGAAACAAATTCCTTGATGTTTAATCAAATTCAACTCGGGCACGCCGAGTAATTACATTCGGCAACTAACTAATTATGTTATTAACGCTCTAATTAAGTTGCAAAACGGTCTCTTCATTGTTATGACGCGTTGTGTAGAAAATAAAATTACGAAAAAGTGCCGGAGTGAGGTGAGAAGCGTGGGGGTGAGAAAGACGCTCGCTCCAATTAACCTGATTTGCACTCGGTGCGATTGGGAAATTTAGAATAAAGTGGAAAATTCTTGAGTTTTAAAGCACGTACCTTACGCCTGCTGGAAATATAACTTTCTTCATTTCTAAGATACTGCCATCGCTTTTCAACGCGCTTTGCAAATAGTGGGAAACACCCCCTGTTCACCTGCAAGTAGATTTCAGTTTAAAATAAAAATGCACAGGAAATAAGCGAAACCTCTCTTAAGAGAATAAATCAAAATGAAAGCGAAAGCAAGAAAAAAGCTCGGTTTAAACAAAAAAGGGGGGGACGAGGGAATGTCAATTAAAAATTAGGTTTTTCAAAAATGTTGTTGTAATATCTGCAGTTTACCTCTACAAAGAAGTTCTTGCAAAATTTATTAAATTGTTGCGGAACATACACTGAAGTCAGAATCAGAAGATAACTGGCGCAGTAAACTTCATGAATCCAGTCTCCGCAGACACTAAATTCATAAACGTACGCTTACCAACCCTCGGTGTATTGTCCCCGAGGATATATTCGTCTAAACTTTACCAGTTTAGAGTTACGAAAACACATTGCTAATGCTTGGCCAGATGAAGAGAGACAATGTAGGAATGTTCAGAATTAAAATTGTATATGCACTCTAATTTAAGGCCCGTTTGACACTATGATATTTCTTGTGCAAGATTTGTTATAAAGTGAGCGAGAAATGCCAATTCAACCAATCAGAATTCACTGTGGTAGCTCATCTCTCTCGCTTTGTAACAAATTTTGCACAAGAAATATCATAGTATCAAACGGGCCTTGGAACAAAATTTTGAAAACTAAAATCATTTTGTAATTTCCTGGTAATTCCGAAGTGCATTATTTCCGTGCCTAGCAAAACGGGAAACTTATCGCGTCGGGAAATTAATTCATCGAATGGACGGAGCGTATTTGCGTGCTTTCAGCGAATCGACTGAAGCTGATTATAAGCGCCAGAACTGACACACAACATGAAACCAGTCGTATTACATACGTTTTCCGGCTGGAATTGCAATCAAAGCATTTTCTGCGCTTCCACGCCGTTCGTTAAAATGCGAATTTATTTTTGTTTCCGCTCGAAATCCTGACGAGTGAAATAATCACAAACAGGAAAAGATTTACAGCGTAAAATGAAAATTTGATTTTAAAAAGCCTTTGTAGTTAATTGTGGAATTTAATACTAGGATATACCTTTTATTCTTTATTTTTGATTTTTGTGTTTGCTTCCTTTGATGTGCTCTCTCTGCCCTGACTTTGTATATCGTGAAATCCAATATTCTAGTATTATTTACATATTTTAACTAATAGCATAGATATTGCTGTGATCTGAGGATAATTTTGAAATTTCTTTGACTCTACGTTTGTTGAAGCCAATTTACTGCTGTGTATACCACGCACGTTGGATGACAAGTTACTGGCGTGCTCTCAGGGTTTATTTTTTATGTATATTTTTGCTTTCTGTTTTCAAATTTATTTTTACCTCTTCCGTTTATTTATTTACCTCTTTGCTTGAAATTTGTTTGAATATTGTTGTTAGGGGTTCTTCTTTTGATGAATTCACGTGTGGATCTTGAAGAAAATTTTTTCGTTGTGGAGTGTAAAGTGCGATTATTTTAAATGTTCGGGCACTCGCGAGTCTTTTCATTCAAAATATTCTGTGTCGCAGTTAAATGTGTGTCTAAATGAACTCCTACAACAACTTACTAATATTTTTTAAGTTAAATTTGTCCTAATATTACGTTTATAGCTCTAATTTCTATGTATTTACATTCTAAAAAGTCTAAATAATTTACTTACAACAAATTATTTACGTAAAATTAAATTTTTTTAAAGAAATTTACGAAAATAAATTTAGTGTGATGTGACCTCACTTCTTCACTCATGCTGTCATCCCTAACTGTCTTTCCAACAACTTTTGGTAATCTAAACCAACATCCTGGGCCACGGTTGACTTTATCCGTACTCTTCTGCCATCTTCGAGTTACACGAGCCTCCTTTTCTTTTTGCTTTTTGCTAACAAATTCGTCCTAGCTGTCCTTTGGCTTGGGAATATTACTATCCATCGCTCCATGACTTGCCTTGGCATAATGATGGTAATTTCAGTGCAGGTTTTGTGTATTCGAGAAAACTCTTAGCGCTTGTTGTTTCGTGTTCAGGTGAGTGTATTATTGTGTATTTTCATTTTTTTAATCTTTCTTATCTTCTGCCATCTTCGAGGTACACGAGCCTCCTTTTCTTCTTGCTGGCTGTTATTATTGCAATGAGCCAGAAGCGTGCAGTGCAAGGACGTCGGGGTCTTTTCATGAGTTTGGCAAGGTATCTAACGAATTCGTCTCAGCTATCTTTTGGCTAACTTTATCCGTACTATTCTGCCATCTTCGAGTTACAGGAATCTCCTTTTCTTTTTGCTTTTTGCTAACAAATTCGTCCTAGCTGTCCTTTGGCTTGGAGATATTACTATCCATCGCCTCCATGGCTCGCATTAGCACAGTTATAGTATTTCCAGTGCATGCACTGTGTGTTCGAAGACAACTCCTTGTGCGTGTTGCCTCGTTTTCACGTGAGTGTATTACTGTGTTTTTGTTTGTTTCTTTGTTTAATGTGTGTGTTTTTAGGTCTCATTTCAATTTTCCTAGAGCGATTTTCTTTTATCCGACTGCCTCTCCATTTGTAATAACTTAATAAGTATAATTTTCAGTGCCTCTGTTACTTTCATTACTAAGATAGTTTTTATATTTTCTTTTTCTTTGGTAGTTTCTCTAATGTCCTAGGCATGCCATATTTTCTTTCTTTTGTTCCATTAATGCATTTAGAAACTTCTTTATTTTTAATTCTTGCTTCCTTTATTTATAATTCTTATCCTTCCTTTATATTTGATTCTTATATCTGTTGTTCTTTTCTCATAATTTTCAGGGTTTTGTAGAAATGTCCTTCTTTTTTATTTAATTTAAACAGCAACTATTTGTTTTCGCTTTCGATTTATTTCTCTAAATTTTCTACCTTCTTGTTGTCATGGAATTGTTTATAATTGCCTTACGTTCTGTTTTTTTTTTTTTTTTTAATAATTTATCACTTTTTCTTTTTTATTTGTAAGGGTTCCTTTATTTCTTAATCAAAATTGACTAACTAGATGAAACAAATATTCGACTTCTTGTTTATATATTTAAAAGGGCGTCCTTTTATCTTTCGTGGAGTTATCACGAGTTTCATTAAGAACCTATTCAATAAGCGTTTTTAAATTTAGTAAAATATTTTTGAGAACAAGATGGGTTAATAAATTTACGGTTTCTAAGTTGAAAGATTTAATTACACAGCAGTTTGTGTAATGCCAAGAAATTTCATCAGAATTTGTGATATACAAGGGGACATCCTTGAGATTCAGAGCTGGCGTCCACAATTGCGCAATATTTACATATTTCGTTCTAAATTATTCTACGATTTTATTTATTTAAAGTGCTCGTGCGTATACATATTTATTTTTTGCAGTAACACATGTCATTTTTGAGTTATTTCAACATTTTTCAAGAAAGTAAGTGAATTTTATGCAAAAATTTTTCATATATTAAACCTTTCTATATATATATTTTTTTGTTAACGAAAATGTCAATTTTTTATAGAGTTACCTTTCAATGTACATATTTAATTTCTTCTTGTTTTGAAATGCAAAGGTAATAGGTGAGTAGGTCGTGCAGTTAAAGTATTGGTCTCAATGTGCTTCCCTGGAGTACTCCGGGCCGTAAATCAGTGCATTCGATTGGAATCGAGGTATAGTATCTTCTGCATTCCAGATCTTCTTGTATTCTGATGGACTTGTTAGATGTCGAATGATTCAAGGAAAGAATTAGCAACAACCTTTTTTTTAGTAATATTTTCGAGACTTTGGTAGGAGACTAATGGGACGAAAAAATCTCATATCTTCTGGAATTTTCTCTGGTTTTAAATACGAGTGTGATTTGAACTACTTTCCATTGAGGCGTTCTTATTATTGCATTAAGTAGCTGCATCGGGAATGATGCTCCTTTGTCAGGTAAATCTCGAAAAATTTGTGCTCTTGGCGGCTTAGTGTTTTTGATGGTATCTTTAATCTCATTCTTTTAAGTTTTACTTTGATTTTACGGGGAGACTCCTATCGAGCAATCAGCAAATACTTTTGCCTTTTCTTCGGAGATTTTGGTCTATTTTGGTCCATCCTTAGGGAGAAATATTATTTTGCTTGGTTTATCAGTTTTTCCACCGCCTTCTCATTTGTATCTAAATTAATATTTTTGAATATATTTTTTTTTCTATTGACATTAGGTAGTGCTTTTAATTATTTAGTGGCTTTGTTACGTTCTTTTTTTTGAGGCAGTTAATTTCTTTAGTTGTCGTTATTTCGAGAAGCAATTAGCGTTTTCAACTGACTGCTCTAGAGCACTTTGAGAGTATCTCTATCCCCTATTATTACATTAGGTTAAAACAAGATTCAGATACTCTGAGAGTACTCTAGAGCAGTCAGTCGAAAACGCTATTAAGCCTACAATTTTTAAGCTAATTACTTTTCGTTACAAACTTAAGAACAATGTCATTACTGTCTGGATTAAAGAAATTACAATTTGTGTTTCTCACACTTTGCAAATTGTGTCTGCCGAGCCCTTCCTTTGCAAATGACCTTGAGAGGGAAACGTTACAGTTTAGGGATCAGAAGCGTTGCGACTTAGGGGTCACTACAAGCACTCATAAATCCGGTTCTGGGCGTCAGTTGCTGTCGGTAATTCACGATTACTTGCGAACGAGGCAGGAAGGCGCAAAAGAAAGTGGAAAAACTAGGATATTTTTACTTACGCATATTTCATAGAAAGAAAAATATTCGGCAGCAAAAACCAAATACGTTTTTATTTTAATTCCGTTAGTTAATTAATTAGCTTTAATTTTAAAAATGCATTATTTATTAAGAAATATTTGGCACCAGCAAAAAAATCCATTTCCTAAATCTTTACAGTCTACAGAGTGTCCCAAATCACTTGGTCTAAACGGGCGGGGGGAGGTTTTTTCTCTATGCAAAAAAAGTAACTTGTAACGTTTTAAAATCTTCCATTGTGCAACTCAACGTGTCATTCTTAAATTGCAGCTTTATCAAATATTACCAGTATGACGTACATTTTCTAATTGAAATACACTATTGAAAACATTTAAACAAAAAACAATTTAATTAAAACAATCTTGGTTAAGCGATGTGACTCCTTAAAAACAACTTCAGTCAACAACTCCAATAAAACTTACAATTAATTCTAGTTAACAAAGTGTGATTCACAACAAACTCGCAACAAGAAATTTTACCGTATCTTTCAGACGTTGTAACAGCTTCCGGGCGTCGAGTTCTTGCAAACCGTCCCCGAGAACACCACCGGGCTTCGCCACCACGTTGACAACAGCCACGGGCATTTCATAAATTGCGTCTTTTTTTCAACACAGAAAGATACTCGTCGTGCACGAACTCAAAGGAGAACACAATGCAGTCGCGAAACACAGGTTATTATTTGCTTTTGAAAGAGATAAGCGCCGCAGAAAATTGTTTTATCAACGCGCAAACATAATTTCTTTTCGATTTAATTTTGTTTAATTTGTCGGATCAAACGACCGAGCAAAACTCATTGTTAAAGCAACGGCGAGTTAATTTATTTGTAAACGCTCTCTTAAACTCGCCCAATTCTTAAGAGTACTGGTGCTTTATTATTCTAGATAATGATCGTGGTGAACGACCTCATCGTAGTATGCAGAAAGTATTTTTTGAAAACAGTGCAACATTAAAAATCGCTTACTTTACCAGTTACGTCCAGTTTTGATAAAATATTCTATTGCAATGGCAAGACGACTGGGATCTTTAAGAGTGACGTGCAAGTCAAACGCAACAAACAATTTCATTAAATAAATTAATCTAACATTCCGTTTCAATTATTGTAGTCTACGTGCTATTTTTGATTAATAATATTCGAAACTGATTAAAATCCTCCTTCTTCTTGGCATAAATTATTGCAGAATGATCTTTAGAACGCTTGGAATAATTATTTTAATGTTAATGGAAATGTACAAATCAAAGTTCACCTGCATTTACATATTTATTGTCGTTGCTTTGCAGAATTTAAATCTTTTTCAATTCCCGGATAATCCCTACAAATTGAACCGTTAATTACGATACAAAACAGGAGTGGACCCCGACAGTAAGCATGAAATAAAATACGTACGTAGGGTCGGGATACTGCTCGGCGAAACGAAGCAGATGACAGCAGAGCGAATGTACTTATTCATGGAAATTAAAACTGGTGTACATTAACGTAGATTATTTATCATGTAAATAACAGCATTTGAAATTATAACTAGTTACATCAGCGCAGTGCTCGTCGGAAAATTGAAATTAAAAGAAGCTGTGCTGTGTGCATCTACGCTCTCTGTAGTGCAGTATGTCGGGATTATCTTCAAAGTAAATAATTCTTTCTAGGATGTTTTACGTAGTTAAGTGCATGCAAGAAAAATAGCTGTATTTTACAGTTCTTCTCTGAACATCTGTTATAAGTTTTCTTTGTTCTCATCTTGTTCGTGTTCTTGTTGAAACCATTCGAAATTGTGGCGTTATTTCACGAGCACAACTACTTATGTGTATAATGTAGTTAATTTCTTTACGACACGACCATTTTGATAATAACCTTTTGGTGATATCAGATGACAACGGAAAACGACGTTGATAAGTAAACTGGTTGGTTTTTACTGTCCAAGAAAACGTTTTGCTAGCAACTTGCTAAAGACCACGCATCGATCCAGCTTTTCATCCAGGACTTCTCAAATCATGCCAATCTTTGCTTGCCTTTCAAATAATTCCTCTTGTTTGGGGGATATATTTCTTCTTATATTAGGAACGAATCTCTTCATTTCGCATGTCCTTTCGTTTGGACCTATCGTTTTATCATTCCTGTATACTGCAAGAACAAAATTCAATTTGGCTAATTTCTGGTCAAGCCGACCCTCCAGTTATGTCTTATCCTCCTTGATCACTTCAGTGAATCTTCTATCTAAACAAATGCCATCAAACTAGGAAAAGGAAACCTGGGATAATAAAGAAAGTTTGTCTAACATGGGCGGCATTTGGGGGAAGAATGTGCGTTCTTGTAAATGGAGGAATACCAAACGATCCCAAAATAAAACCACATCATTGACTTCCAACAAATGAAGAGGTATTTAGAAAGAGCGAATGTAGAAGATGAAGCACAATGAAAATTGAGCTGGCCGCGTCACTGGACAAGCTAATGAAAGATGAACGTCTAAGGCAATGCTTTGAAAACCAGGAGAAATAAAGGGGGAGGCCCAAAAAAATTGATAAATCACATCAAAGAGTTCTCTGCAAAAGTTGGTATCACATAGTGAAAGGGCAATCCTCCTTTTGAAACGGGAAAATAGTTAGTGTGCTCTCCAGGAGTGGACCAGTTTTAGGTAAAAAGTTCTTGGTAATTTCAGTGAATCTTCTATCTAAGCAAAAGGTGGCATGGAATTTTGTCTATCCCCAATGCCATCAAACTAGGAATGGAAACGTGGGGTAATAAAGAAAGTTGGCCTAACATGGGTGGTATTTGACAAACGAAAAAGCATTCTTAATAAATGGAAGAATACCAAACGACTTCAAAATGAAACCCTGACATTCACTTCCAACAAATGAAGAGGTATTTAGAGTGAACATAGAAGATAGCACAACAAAAACTGAACTGGCCACGTCACTGAACAAGATCATGGTTTTTCGGGTTTTCGGCTACACCTGTCCATTTACAATTCTTTTATCAGTTTTATTGTTGCTGCTTTTTGAATCAGAAATTGAAGAAATATCGCCGACAGATCTATTTTTAACAATTGTCACCCCATCTAGTTTTTCAATGCTTCAAGCAAATTCCAGATTATTACTAGACCAGTTCGACAGCATTCCCGAAAGATGGAAGCTCTATAAAAGAAGGATTGGGCGCGAGATTTAAATCTACTGGATGGCGAAGCGTAGAATGATAAACTGAAGTATTGGTTCGTAAAATATTATTGTGGTTCGTTCATTGAGTGTGTGATGCGCCCACTAATTAGTCTCGTTTATTGACTGTTACGTACAAGTAAACAAGCAATAAAAATGTACAAACAACCCAACTTAAAATGTATTGCTAAGAAAATGACTGTCTAGACCGTTTACCTAGATTTCTGAGAAAAGCCATCCAGATGTTCTACTGCAGCTGTGCATGCGTCCTTAGCTACTCTACCTGCTTACTGGGGTTTGCCGGCCGGCGCTAACGGTTAATACCTACGAACTACGGGTTACGGTTGAATGGTCTTTGCGGGGACCCGCTCTAAGTAATAATACTTTGATTACGGCACGTGATCGTTGTGAACAGGAAACTACGTCGTGATAACCCGTTCTTTTGGTGCGAGGGCGGATAACTCTTCAGAACAAGGAATTAGATACTTTGAAATGAAACGCAACAATTACATTTAATTACTTATTTATTGACAAAAAAAATGGGAAAAACTCCTGATATCAGCCTCCGTTTGAAATTGCGTTTGAAATCAATACAACTAAACAAAAATTACGATTTTCAGAAAGTACAGTATAACTCGTTTAATAGCTTTCACTTTCGAATATCGGCGCGATCTACGTTCTTCGATTCACACCGTTGGTGGTTTAATGTCTACACAGGTGTTTGTTGGAGAGCTCTGCTCCTTAATTAGATTAATAATTAATTGAGTTTCTACTTAGCTCGAGTCTTGGTGCCAGTGTTCTTCACTTCGGATCGTACTCAAAGACTTGTTCTGTTTAATAAACCAACGCACAATGTGTCACAGTGGGACCACAGTGTACTTAATTAATGGAGTTAATTAATGAATTAAACAGTGGTTTAGAGAAGCATGTGATACAAAATGCCGCCTTCAGCGATCAATTTGCAAGTAAATCAGTAGCAATCACCTGTTTTTCAGGGACTCCCGTGGGAGGTGTTGGGTACCTATCTCTAGCTAACCTGATTAATACGGTGGAGTGTAGTGAGCCGAACTTCTTCTACTCCTCCACCAGAGCGTTAATTAATTGCTTTGAGGGCAGGACTCTCTACACACTTGCCTGTTTTTCAGGACCCTCTGTCTGTCGCTCTTTCGCCGTCTAATCTATCTAATTAATTTATAGCGCAAGAAATTAGTTTTGACTGTTTTTGCACTCCACTATGGGTGGTTTTGGCATTGCAGTCTCTAGGCAAACGCTTCTAATTAAAAGGGCAAATCCGCGGCAAGACCGCAGTTTGATCCACAGACGTATACAGGGTGTGAAAGAAACTTTGTTAAGAAGATGGCTAGGAATATGTAGTGCAAATGTTTTGGTTTCGTGATTCCACGAAATTCGTAATGACAATTAATTGTCTTGATTTCTGAGTTAAATTGTGCTGGCACACGTGATTCCGGCGGCAGATATAACTTGCCTCACGCCAGTGATTGGGATTGGCGACTTCCCTGTACAAATCGAGAAAACAACCTTTAGTGTTTCCAATTTGCCGGAGAAAATCCCCAAGGATAGAATGTTTTCTAAAAGTTTGACCAATCATAGTCGTAGCATTTATTTTCACACGCACGCCTATTCCAGATGCCCAAACATGTATCAAGAGACCCCCCATTAATTTATCAGGAAATGCTCGCTGTTTGTCTGTCGCAAATGAAGTCCCCATAAATTTTACTATCCAAGTGTAAAAGCTGACATTTTTAAAGTATCTGTTGCCTGACTGAAAGGGAATAGAACTCCAGTGACTCGCCATGTAATTTTATATCTTTAACCACATGGTCCATTTATCTGCAATTTTAACGCGACAGAATGTGTACAAAATCCAAGAAACCAATTTAAACGTCAAAGAGATTTGTTTTATGGTGAAAAGAAACAGACAAAAACAACACTTAAGAGTAATTCGATATGGTTTTTCCGCTAACGTACAAGTATCTGCGATTTCAGCGTGACTAAATTTTGTACAGAACTTCGAAATACCCAGACAAAGGTTATTATGACAGATTTACAACTAGCCGAGGGTGGTCCAATCTGAAAGGAAAAACGCGGCGCCTCGAATTGTTGGCCTACTGCTCGCAAAAATACCGCTGCAAACTCCGAGAAGCCGGCCATGTGTTTGTTATTTGAAATTAGACATGTAATAATCGATTTTATTTTGAAAACAATTGCCGCGCCCTCTTCAAGTGTTTCAATGTGTTCTTAATACTATTTAATTTGTCGGCGTTAAGGCTTAATGTTTTAGAACCCTGAGTTCGTAACAATACCGTAAGAAATTATAACTGACGTAGAGAGGACATGATCAGACTTCGAACATTTCGGAGCGTTGCCGTGGTTATGCAATACCAGGACCAATGAAAAGCGCCCATTCATTGCGTATCCATGTCAACACTCCGAAATGTCCGGAGACTAGTCATGATTTAATTTTTTTACAAATTTAACAGTCATTCAAATTTGATAGCCAACAATTACATTTGATCTCGCAATACTCTTCACATTCCATTCCATCTAATTGTAAGTCTGTGTAAAATAACACATACGTTTTTCGAATTAAATCAATTCTTTAGGATTTCTTTATTGTTATTAAGTTTCTTATTGGCAAATTATTCCAACGCGTTTTTTTTCTAACAAATTAGGGTTCAAGAACGCAACCTTGAGGTTTCCCAACGCATTATACACATTCATTTTCGAAGTGAATGTGGAATTATAAAGTAGAACATAATTAAAATTTCCAGCAATAAAATAACGTCCTGCTGGCCGGGGACGTTTCATTCCGAGTGGTTTCATTTGAACTCCCCACGCTTTAAATCTTGTTTAAACTCGCCAAATAAAATTAATGCCCATCTGCAGTCGACAAGTTTTAATCCCATTCTCCTTCCCACATTTACCAAATTCATTAGTTTTGTACGTACACGCATACAACATACAAGAATGGCCGCTTTTTCCAGGGAACGAATGCGTGTCTAATTTTCATTCAATTAGGGATTTGTATTTCGCATTTCTTCCCTGGATGTTTATTTGACGCGCCGGATTTAAATAAACCGGCGAACAACGCAAATCCATTTCACCCTCGAAAAATAAATAAATACAACGAAGGCATAAATATGCCGCAGAATCGAACGCGTTCGAATAGAATTAAATTATTTGAAAAGTCTGCTCGGGAATTTACCTGTCGGGATTTACGTTATTTGTTTACGCTTCTCCTTACTACACACTATTTATGTTTAACGTAATGAACAACGTGCTCGTTTAATTCAATCAATTCAATTCAATTTAATTTAATTTAATTTAATTCAAGCCCGTCAGGGATAGACAGAAACCGTATGTGTGTGTGTACACATTAAAACGAAAAGCACTTAAACAAAGCGATTTGCATATTTCGCACTGAATCAGAAGGCCGGTTACACAACGCAATTAAATAAAAAAAAAGAATAGTAATGAAATCGCAGGTATTCATGAAATAAATATTACGAAGTGCCAATGTTAATTAGCATTAGGTCAATAATAATTAACACCTAGGATTTTTAGGAAGATTAAAACGGGTCAATGGTAGATGAGAGATGATTCAATTCAGCAGCAATTCCTTGAAACCCGGCGTCAATTAACGCGCTTGTTCAAGTGGTGCAAATTAAAACAGCGTGATGTTAAAGGTCGGGGGGGCATTCATTTAATGGAGCGTCAGAAACACTGAGACAAAAACTTTAAATTAAATTTGCTGTGAACGTACTGCAATTAGAAATAAAATCCCTAGTAAATGAAGCGTCTCCAAAGATTCTCTTTTGCAAGCTCTGAGATGCTCAAGAGATCTTTGACCGTCAAACACACGCCATTTTTTATCAAAAAATATTTTTTTTTGTCAACGGTTTGTGAGAAGTTTGTCTATCAAAAATGAAGTTTCTTCTATTGACGAAATGTCTTTAAAAATCATTCCATTATTTTCAATTCCCTTCTCTCCCTTACACAAACAAACCACCTACTCGTACACTGTATCAAGTTTCAAGTCGTTCTCTCTCAAAACACAATAGCTAAGAGCTTAAGCTCACCGATCATGTCGAACTGTGTAACTCATTCCGAATCCACTTACCCCAACATCCCCTTTGTTCCGTACTCATACAAGCTAAGAATGTTTCATTTAGAGCAAACGTTTCCTGCTAATTTAAGCCGGGGCCTACGTAATGAACTAATCATCGCCGCTTAATTGCCCTCGCAACGACAGGGCCGTACTCCTCCTACACGTCGACTGGTGTAATTAAATTTTGAGCTGCGTGGGATAACGTTTTTTTCGTAATTTCGTGGACGTTTCTCGAGAGAATATCAACGAGAACGCCCTTACGATACGCGTGGAAAACTTAGATAGGGAGGAGGGTATATAATGGTTATGACGTTGTGCATTCTTTAGTATGGGGCTGAAAGAAAACACAAAGTGATTATGCCGAAGAAATGAGGTTTTTATTTGGGGGTGCGATGGAACGCTTTGAAATTAGCCTTCCAGTTTTATCTGATCGCCGCCGGGCCCTTTAATCAAACGGTATTGACATTCGGAAATTGGTTAATATAATCTTTGTGGAACAAACATGAATTGATTCCAAACTACAAGGTGATTTTCAATCACGAGTTTTTCATGCGCATCGACCGTAAAAAAACAAACTGCCTGGCAACCACACAACAGGATATGTAATTTCAGAAAAATATATCGTTTCGATTTAAATGCGCGCGCCCGATTTATTTTTCTATTTATAATTTATTATATTTAGTAAAAGCTACAAAATTGCCATTAAATTTTTCATGGGGCCGCACATTATACGCACCGCGGATTAATTGGTAGTAAAATATGACCACACGCCCGAAATTTATTGAAACATACGTGCGCACGTATCTATGAAGTGTTCATTTATGGCTTGGCAGTACTTTTCCGGATATAGTTAAAAGCTGCGGGCAGAGATATCGAAAAACAAATTTAATTAATTTTTTTTTTAGTTTGCCACACTGAAACAATTATTCAAATTAATTTGTTTCTATATATTATTCAGAATATTTTGAAAGTTTATAGTGAGGCAACCGTTTAATTTCAATGCGTGACGCAAGGCATGGGATAGGTTAGTATCTGGATTCAAGAACAAGTTTTTTTCTTTACTTTATAAATGATGGACATGTTGCAACTCGATTGCTACTTTACGAGATGAATTAAACTACTCGAATTTAATGTGGAAAGATTAATATACAATTATATCCAAAGATGGGCGTTAACCCAAACCAAATTTAGACCTATTGAGCAGCAAGTTTTTCAATTACTGGAGCAGTTAGAAATAAAGGCGTAGCTAAAGTATCAAATGCAATTAGCAACATGAGAAAACAATAAACGACATTTAAAAAAAAAGAACAAAAGGGGGAAAAGCTAACATCAAGCAGGTCTAACATAAAAAAGGAACCTCTTTTTTATTATGACACGAAAAAAGAGATCGACGTTTAGTTTCCAAGGCATACTGTCAAATTCAAATGAAGTATCTACGCTTTATTTTATTTATTTTGGATTTTGGGTAATTCTGGTTGTGAGTCTGAAAATGTATAGTCTTGTTTAACTTTTATTAATTTTCTCTATGATAATCAATTTTCTTTGTACAGGGTGAATGACAATTGTTCCGCCAAAGAAAAAACGCATAAGAAAATCGATGTCACAGATTCGGGGAAAATGTTTAAAAAAATGCCAGTATTGTACTCATTGCATTTAAATCTCACGCTCGTTTCTGCCTTTATACAGGGTTAATCTTTCGAGAACTTTCGACTACAATTCCAGTATTGTACTCATTCATATTTGGCAAATATGACATTTGACAGGGCGTGTATAAATTAGCAGTAAAACTTCTCGCAGCGTTATTATTTGGACAATTCTAAGTCGAAAATTGTAATACAAAAATATTTTGGGACTTTCTATTATATACTTCTTAATCCGGACCAACTAATGATCCATAATCCGGATCGTACATCTTATGGTTCGTTACCTACTTCTCACTGTAATAGCCAGACTTCCGACATTTCGGAGCGTTGCCATGATTACGCAATAAGAGAACCAATGAAAAGTGACCATTCATTGCGTAGCCATGGCAACGCTCTGAAATATCCCAAGTCTGGTAATAGCGTATAAAGGTAATCCCATGATCGTTAAAAAGTAACATGGCGCCGAAGAAATCTCACAAAACATTAATTCTCATGTTCATTATCTGACGAAACTTCATTCTCGCAGGAGTCTCTTGGTCTTTGCCTTGTCTTTTGAAGATAGCGACATTTCCAACATTTTGAAGAACATTAATTCGATGGATGGTATGTTTTTGCTGGTGTTATAAATTGTTAGAATATTTTTTCTGCGTATCATATACCAGTTCTAAAGAGGTTCCAATAATCTAGATTTTTCACTAATTCGGATCGCCTAGGTTTTAATTGATTTGGATTACCGGAGCTTTACTTTAGAATAATTGTCAGCAGACAAAGTAAAGTGTTACTGTTAAATAAATAGTAAAAAATACGCAGTCTTAGAATTATTTAAGGAATAACATTACGGAAACTTTTAGCATTAATTTATACACATCCTGTATAAATGCAAATATGTCATCATCAGTAAAACCATGTCTGCTTAGAAGCGGTCAATCTCAACCATATTAAAACGCGCTTTGGAAAATAAAGGAAAATAACTTCCTATAAATGAGAAGTTATTATTTTCAATCTTTCTTGAGGATTTTTCACGACTTACGTTCTTAAGACAATTCACAAATTTTTTAAAATCAAGTAAAGAAAAAGTATAGGGTGAATGACAATTGCTCTGACAACAAGAAAAACTCATAAGAGAATCGATGTCATAGATTACGGGAAAAATGCTTAAAACATTCTTTTAAACAGTTTATAATTAATTAAAAAATTACCCCAAAATCAAGCTGCGGCTCTGCGTAGGAAATGAGACGTCACGTTCTATAAATGCGGCAGTATAATAGGAATATATAGTTTTTTATTGACTACTCGCTTGCCTACAATGCGACCTTGACACACATCTCAATTCGTTTTATTAAACGTTTAACAGCTGGGAACGGAAGTCTGAGCTGTATCTTTTACGCGACGTAATTATTAGTAATTTCTAAAATAATTGGAATTGTGTATGAAATAAGGGTAATAAATTCGAAAATAACTGTGTAACTAATTGTTTTTTGATTCTTGCGGATTATTTACTAGAGCGGAATATACCAGCTGCTTCATAAAAAAAAAATCATAAGGATTTTAATCTGGTGATCGCGGAGATTAATGCACGGCCTGTAATGTCCGAGGGCGTACGATGTGCGTACCGTATTGGTTGTTCTCTGTTTATGTGTGTTAGACAAAGATAACGTTCAGCTCTCCCTAATTTCAGTAGCACCAGCTGTCGTCGTAGGAGACATAATTCTTTTAAACGTCGTTACTGTTACAATTTTTTATCAAATCGCGTACGTGAATGCATGTCACAGATTACGAGAAAGTGTAAATTGCTGGGGTTGTTTGGAAAATGTGAAACGATTTATTAGATTTGAAATTCATCACCGACAAGTTTTTTTTTTGTTTATTAGGTTATAAAAACTTTATTATGTACAGCTGCTTTCCACGTCGTAGATGATATGCGTAGAGTTTTTAATCAAACCTCGTACGAATGATTGTAACAGATTACGGGGTCATTTTTGAAAAATTCTATGGAACAGTATAATTAATTAAGATTTCGATTCAAAGTGAAAAAGAATGCGTACGGTGGAATGAGGAACAGTTTACAACCAGTGCGCCAAAAACACAGGATATGCAAACGCGTCTTGAATTTGTTAAACTTTTAATATATTTGTGTCATACACAAAACGAAGTTATAATAATTAATAGATTACGAAGGTATTTAATGATTAATAGTATCTTATAATACAAGTGCATAAGAAAGCCTTTAAAGCACGCGCGACGCGCAGCGTGTTGTTCCCTAGGCAACTTTAAAACACGTCGTGCGTTAATCGCCCTTTTTCGCACGCTTTTTAGTTTTAAAAACAGGGATTTTGATGCAGGTATAATAAAAAAATGTTTTAAATTCTGTTTATCAAAAGATGTTTATAAATTACACGTTCCTTATAGAAATAAACTTTATTTGCAAAACAATTTCAATTAGAGTGAAAGAAAAATACTAGAAATTCTTAACACGGAGGTTTAAATCGCTCTTCGTTTTAGTGATTTATTTGTTTACCTGTCAAAGCATGTGTTAAAAGTGGGGCCGTTGTGATCCTTTGCATGGAATAATCTGCTTCACGTGATTTGTATGCACTTGTCAAGTAAATATTTTGTAGTTCGTATTTCGTGGCGTCAGGCGTTGACCTAAAAACGGAGTTGACGTGAAATTCCATTTAAAGGTCAAGTTCACGATCGATGATACGCCGCCGTGCCTACCATAAAACTTTTATGAGGGCATTTATTTCGTTCATCTGCTCCTCTACTTTTTAACCAGAGGCGTATCGTCGTTTTGGGGTCAATTTTTGATTAATTATTTCACGAAAACTAAAGTAGAAATTTTTTTAAACATTTTTCCCATACTCTCGGACATCGCTTCTCATCGTGATTTTTTTGTCGGTAACAATTATCAGTCACCCTGTATGTGTATCGTCACTTTGTACGGACAATTAACCTTTACCATCGTTGTACACGAAAAGATAGAAAACACTCTGTATTTAAACAAGTACGAATTCTTTTTTTGTAATACGCATTTAAGTCCAACTACTCGTACTTTTAATGATGATAGGCAAAGCTCTTGGAAAGTTCCTATTTGACTGGATGCAATTGTATATTTTTCAAAAATAAATTATTTCAAAAAATCTATCTCGCTTGTAACATATAAAATTCAGCATTGATTGAACATAGATCATCAGATTTGGTAATCATTCTAAGCTCTAAGTCTCCCGATTAATAAGCAGTAATGACAGACGTACTATTTTAACCAACTCTTACTTTAATCTGAGATGTATTTGCTCCGATGATATGATATACCTTAAGCGTATAAGCACGTACAACAAAATATTAACAACTATGTACGGTCGCGTCCAACAAAATCGATACTCCCGATCGCGCCCTTATTGATACTCCCGATCGTGCCCTTATTGATACTAAACAAACAAAAGCAAAATTCTCGAATGGTATCGATTTGCTTCGACGTAAGTGTAGATTTTTTATAAAGTATTATGGTAGTTCCTGGAATTTCAATGTAGAATGTGTGTTGAAAAGAAATAAAAGGACACTTGTAAAGGCTAGAGGTTAAAAGTCGTTCTTATTTCATTGACAATGTTCGTAGATGCAGTCGTATCAAAACTGTTTATAAATATCGCGCACGATTTTGCTTTTATAAACCTGGTCCCTCTATAAAGACATTTTCTAGAATCTTTTGAAACTTTTCAAGCAAAATTCATCGTTATACGAGTGTACGCAAGTCATAATGAATGTTGGAGAATTCTCGGGAAGTTACTAGATAGCTACCTTGTTGGTGGCGCTAAGATGTAACGGTATGATGTTTTATTTTTAATAATAATTCATTGTGTACCTCGCATTTAACACGATCAAATTCGACTGTCCCTGTAACTAGGTTCTAATGTATTGCAGCAGTTTTGCGAATTTCCCGTCTTCTAGCAAAACGAATGACGCATGAAATAGAACCGGAAGACGCAATTTAATATCGCACGTGTTCCTCCGTCAGAAATTCCAAATTCGTCGGACATTATCGGCGCGACTTCAATTTGGAATAATGAGAATTACCTGCGAGATCTTTACGAATCCTCTTAATAACACGTTAATTTATTCATGACTGGAAGAAACCCACGAGATCTAAAGCTGAGTGTCGAATTAAATTTGCATTAAATGTATGCATGCGTGCACATAACAACCAGGCGACATGACAGAAACGTTTACAAGAAACGCAACAAATAATTAAACTCGCAAAGATAAAATGACACACAGAACGCGTTAGTTTTAGACTTGAGAGGCATGTAATTTGTAATTGTGGTAATCCGCAGAATGGTTTTCAAGCAGGAGCACGTCCTTAGCCTCATTAAAAAGAATGTCTTTTACAGTCGGGTAAGAGCGAACAGCCTCTTACGGTTTAGTCTTCAAATATTTCTTTCTCGTCTGGAAAGCAAAGATTCAGATGATTGTATTTTTAAAGAATGTATGAGGAGCTAAGGCTCTCGGCCCCAAGGCAACGTTCATACAATTTCAAATTAAAATAAAATTGTACACTAACACACTTTTATAAAACAGTCAGTTTTTTTCCGTTCCAGGTAAAACCAACGTTGCATTTCGAACCACTTTAGCACACGGAAGCTCGGCATTAATCTTAGCCCGCGTGAGGGGTGTGATTTCCCCTTTTTTTTTATTAAAATTCCAACCCCATAATACATTGAGGTGCAAAACGCCACACGGAATACCAAGTGAACTTGCGAACTTACCGCTTTGGGTTGCGACTTGGACTTCTTCATGCTGGCTGCGCGTAATCTCACTGGACAATTCCGTTACTCTCATTGTTTTAAGGGCCACCCAGTCGTTGTGGCTCTGCAACAAAAAAGCGAACTGTCAAGCAAAACATTGAAACTCGGGCAATAAATAATTTAATTTTCCCCGGATTTACCAAAGTCGAACGTTGTTATTACGGCGCCCGCGCCCTAAATAACAAACGAAATAAATTCCGCCGCCCAAACGAAGTTAACAAGCAAAACTTTTAATTCCCTCGGGGAAAAGTGTTAAATAATCGAGTACACCGTCAGTCCTCGGAGGGCTGCTAGGCATCAGCTAACGATCTCGATGAAAGCAAATTACGCCCTTATCTTTTAACAAAAAGGAACTGAATATAACGAGATAAATAATTCGTGTAGAACCAAACTGTTCTTTTTGGTCTGGAATTTCATGATTTTCTTCGTTTTGCATTAATAATGAAACACTGGTGCAACTATTACGCAATACTTCCAACAATTCGTGTAGATTCAAAACCAATTATGAATCTTCGACGTAATTTCCGCGATCAAATCTACTTACAAAACAAAACCGAAGATGATAAAGAGATTGTGCAGAATCAATCTGTTTGCTTTTATTTGAAATTAATCGCAAGTAAGCTTTTGGTACTACAGAGGTGCAATTTCCGCATTAAGTGAACTTTGCAATAATTAACAATCTGCAAGAAACTTCAGTCAATTTAAGTTGGCAACGCGTAATTTGCTTAGAAAATTCACGCGCCCCTAAATCACACGACGAGGGAAATTTCTGAAACTACTTTGTTGAGGAAGCGAAGTCGATTAATATTTTATTCAATTTATAAAGTACGCTTTCAGGAACTTTCAGAGTTGTTGCCCAATTTATTGAAATTAAAAAAATAATGTCCACAATAGTGCACTTTTTAAAAGTCAGAAATACTCGTAAAAAACGCAACTACAAGAATAAGCCATATAATAAGGACTCGCAGCTTTTGTTAAACTAAAAATAGTGCCTTACCAGTTTATAAATGTGTTTTCGAGGCGAGACATTATACTTCAGCGATGCAAACGAAAGAATTCAGCGATTACTTATTTAGACACCACGCAACACTGCAATGCAGAGCTGAGCTGAAAAACGCAAAGTGAAGAGTGCGAAGAAATATGATGCCCGGTCGTGTTAGAAAGGAAATGCACGAATTAAAAATGCATAAGCAATCTACCAGACGCGTTGTAAGTTTCCATAAATAAAACAATTAAGTATTTTCCGGGGTCAAGGTAGAGGATTTCGATTAGTAAGCGGCGGAATTGTTGCGGCAGCGTTTTATTTGAAGTTATTAATATCGATACCCCAGCGAAAAATTCAATAAATCGTCCTCGTAGATTCGAATTCTAAAGGTATTCTAAAATAGTTTTGAATTTTTAAAAATACTTTTAGTTAATCAAAACCTAAAAGGGCAGATTTTGTTCCCTTCTTGTTAATTGCGTGGTAGATAAAGCTAAATCCAGAGGCACGAAATCCACATACATCCAGTTTCAGCTTAGAGACCCCAGTTTGCAAAGCTACGATAATACGGGAGAGTGGGACACTGTTTGGTAACTTTAGTCCATGATGGCACCACCACCGGTTCTTAATTCGCCCCTCGTTATAAGTTATGCAGATTTCTGAAAGCAGTGTTCCATTCAATTAACTTTAATTAATCTCTAGTTACATGCGTGAAAGTTTATTGAATTACAAAAGTAACATACGGATTAATCAAACTCAAAATATAAAATAACCACATGCATGTAATACTACAAAGACCTTGTAAGTACAGTTTAACTGAATAACTAATTTTGAAATGGTTTCAAATTGTAAGAAGCTTTAATAAAATAAAAATACAATTCACAATGGGCTTTTGAGAATCGATTGTTACTGAAAAAGTTTTTCCCCAAAACGATAATGAAAATAAAAAATAGAATGGACCTTATAACGGATCCTTGCAGAATCCCCTTAAGATCATCAGAAGTGTTCTTCATGATCAACAGGTGTCGCGATTTATTTAACGTGACAAATGTTATTGGCATGTTAAGTATAATGCACTGTTTTATTTGTAGATCTCTCTGTGACAACAAGATCCTAGAAATTCGACTTTTTTGTAAAGCGAATTTCGTAGTTATAGTAAATACTCTCTTAGGGGCCTGAAGCTACAATCTTCTCCCACTCCATTCCGTCTTTTGATTTCCCTTTCCAGTTCTTCCATTGTCTTCAAAATGTCACTGAACTAACGTTTTCCTTTGGCCTTCTCTTTATTTGTCTTTGTAACACTATCTTTGTCTTTTTTCTTAGTATGAAGTCTTTCCACATATCCTAGCCGTCTTATCTTGTGGAACCTGACAAATAGCTTTTCGTTTGCTTCTCTTCTCCAGCCATTCTCCATCTTTATCAATCGGAAACACTTCGTTTTTTGTCATTTGACTGTCTTTATAACACTGTCTTCGTCGTCATTTTAGTACGCAGTCTTTCTACGTCTTCTAGTCACCTCGTCTTCTTCTGTAGCCATTGTCCATCTTTATTACATGAAAACCCTTCCTTTTTAGCGAATTGGCCCTCTTTGTAACAGCATCCTTATCATCCTCTTAGTAAGTAGCCTTTCTACCTATCCTAGCCAAGTTATTCTTTGGAATCTGACAAATCGTTCTTCTTTTGGCCTTCCTTTCATTTTCTGCCCATTGGCTGTCTTTGTAACACTATCTTTTCCATTCATACTTTTAGTTTTCTTGACTTTTGGCCTTCCTTTCATTTTCTGCCCATTGGCTGTCTTTGTAACACTATCTTTTCCATTCATACTTTTAGTTTTCTTGACTTTATCTTCTTCATCGTTCTTTGTCCTCACACAAAAATGTTGATTATAAAGCTATTAGTGAATGGTGAAGAGTTTTTGGAAGTTAATGAAAACTTTCACCCTAAATTGGACCTTGATTTTGACTTCGTTTACGACTCCGACGTAATTTTCAATTAGAATTAATTTAGAAGAAAAGGAATCGATTTAACAAAAATAAAAGTTTCTAAATATGATGTAATCAAGCGACAAGAACATCAACATCATTGAACTTAATGAGGCCGTGAACTACTTCTCGTTTAGCTCAAATAACTTCACCGACAAAATCGAAATTTCAAGCGTGATTCCTGCTAATCTCTGGCGGGGCATATCGTGGCGCAACTTAGCACGACGCGACGTCACGACGTATGATAAAAATACAGGTTCGGTTGTTTGCTTTTCGCGCGAGATCGCGTAATTCTATTTTCGTGGTTTTTACTATTTGACGAGCAAATATCGCACCATACTAAAAAAAAAAACGTCGGGCGTTATTATTTATTATCGCGTGGCCAGACCAAACAGAACTAGGTAAATTACATCGCGTGTAAAGTCCCAAGGGTTCAACACCGACGAAAGTGCAATTAAGCTATTTACTTCTGACTTATTAGAAATAAGTGTTGCTTATTTCGGTTTTAATAATTGATCCATCGATCATTTTTTATTCAACATGTGCATCGGTAATTAATAACAAACAAACGTTTTAATAACAGGCGACTAATTTGAATCTGATAAATGCAGCAAGGCGAATAAAAATTGCACGCATCTATTACATACATTTTGACTTCTGTAATTAATCACCTTTTTTTACAAATTGCTCGTTAAATTCGGACTTGTATGATGGCCTCAAACAAAAAAATTTATTCAGATTAGTTTTTGTGTTAAACCTTGTAAACTCCTTAATTTGTTCCCGACAATTTCCGGATTGATAAGATTTAAATAATTTCAGATAAGATAAAATATGGCTTACGTAATAATTTGATTAAAAAGAAATCAATGGAGACATCAGAGGAAAAAATAAAAAATATCACAGTCACAATCAATAGGAAAAACGCAGGGTGCGAATAAGGAATAAGGACATCTTGGTGCAAAAAAAAATACAACGGAAGAGTCGAGAAAAGTAAAAATAAGGATAACTGGATATGGGACGGAAATGGTACAGAGAAAAATCGATCGCAATGAAAGTAGACTATATACGAGCCATGGTGTTATTACTTTAAAAAAAACAAATTAAAACGGGCATTTATTTGAAGTATAAACAATGGACAGAGCAAATGTTAGCAAATGGAGTTGGGATGCCCTTTTGATAAGGGATCAAAGCACGAAAATGTTTGTGTATGGGGGCCAACGTGAAATATTTATCTCTGAAGTTGCTAACGAAGAATGGTAGTTAAACTATAGACTGTATAAAAACACGCCACGTGGAGAAATAACAATGAAAACCAATGATATGTGCAGTAACAAATTTTTTTGACAAGTACAAAAAAATCACCAAGCATATAAGGCAAGGCCCAGCAGAGGGAATGTCTGTATTCTTATTCAAAAGATACACAGAAGAAATAGGATGTTAATAGGAAGTAAACCATAAGAAGGATGAAGATCATTGTTTCTAACTGGGACAAATAAAACGTGTAGATCAACGTCAGGAGAAAGAACAAGAAAGCGCATGGGGACATCGAAAACAGAACGAAAAATTCAAACCAAAAGATACTTGATAAGGGCAGTAGTGAGTCTAAGGGGGTAAAGCTTCCAAACGCAGAAAACAAAAGCCACGGTTAAGGAAAGCAAAGCAATACGGGAAACAGTGATAGAAAGTGAAATACTGATTCTAAGAGCAAAAGAAAAATACTGAAGGTAACCTGGAAAGGAGTGGCAAAGAAAACCTAAAGGTAGAAAGCTAGGAAAGGGAAAACTGGGAAAATATAGCTCCAAGAGTTAGGAGAGGAAAGATTTTTTAATGAAGAAACCCGAAAACAAAAGCCATGATCGAGCAAAAGGAGGAAGTGATAAGGAAAAACAAATGTCTTAAATACTTACATTCTTGATAAAACCACAATATGTCAAACATTGAAAGGTATAATGTTGGTCCTAAGGACAAAAAAAATATATTGGAAGAAATTTGGAAAGAAATGGTAAAGAAAACCTAAAGATAGAAAGCTGGGAAAGTAGAAAGCTAAGAAAATACAGCTCCAAGAGAGAGAAGAAGAGAGATATTTAATGAATAAATCCAAATTACGAAAGGATGGATTAGAATAAGTTAGTGAAGCAACCAGAGAAAAAAAAGGGAATTGCAACGAAGAGAAGCAATCAAAGAAATGGGAAAGGTCCACTCGAGGACTTCCATAGTCGCAACTCATTGGTTTTTCTTTTGAAATCTTCTTTGTTATCAATCATCAGCAGCATTAGCCCTAAAGATGATGGTCTGAACGAAAATGGTTTCGCTTTTGTACTTGGGAATATATCGTAGAGGTTTCACAACATAAGAAGAACCTGTCACGTGAGCTTTACGACATAAGCAATACAAGGTCCTTCTCACGTTGCTATTATAAATCTCTACCTGTATTATTATTAATATCATCAAAGAATTTTTTTATAATTCATAGATATTTATAGGAAGTAGTTGTTTTTCAGGAACGAATTCAATTCGCCTTTTCTTTATCTTCACAACACGATAAATTTTCATAAATAATCTTGTTCTTTTTTCCCGAGATTTCGTCGGTTCTTTCCAACGCTTCTCGTGCGTGTGCTAATGCACGCGATCTATTAAAAACATAACTTACTAGAAAAGCTGGTTTTACGCAGCGCGAAATCGCGGATTTTTTCGAGCCCCTAAAATTAAACGTGCTTTATTGTTTTGAACGCCGACAGTTTTATTTAATCTGCAACGAATAATTTAGGATTTTTTTTTCTTGATGGAAGGCTCTCCGTATTTCGTCAACAGAATTTAGACTTAAACGTTCCTCCTCAAATTCGTTTATAAATGGCTCATTTGGTGAATAGTAGTATAACTGATGAGTAGTATAACGTCGCAATGGCAGCAGGAATATGAGGGTGCGCTATACTTTTTGCCCGGATTTGGATCCTTTGTAAATAATGAGGTTGCTTGACACCGAGGGTCGTAAATATCGTGGGGGTTTTAGGGTTGACGAACATATAAATCCAGTTTTATTACATGTAAGAAACCGCAAGTAAGAAGCCAGAGCAACAATTGTCCAGAGCCCACGCATTCTCTTGGTTTATGAAGTCACAAATGAAAATGCAAGCGAAAGAAAGAAAGAACCGCGGAATGAACAAATTAAATCTAAACGATTCACTTGTTTGATCGTAGTTCAATTAATAAGCGCAACGAGGGGATATTAATAGATAATAATAAATCATTACAGTGCAAACTAATAATTTAATTAAAATTAATTAATTACTAAAATTTATACTGCCAATCAAAATATGCTACATACTCGTATTTCACATTACAGTCTTTTTCTTTTGGTTTTCCCCTTTTGTCAAATGTGTTTCCGAATTTGTCAAATGACTTTCCAATCTGTTCAAAGTATAGTAGGCCTGCGGATTGGAAAGTCACTTGACAACATAATTGACAAAAGGGGAAACCAAAAGAAAAAGACTGTAAATTTATCGCTTTTTTCGAATTCTAATGAAATGATTGGGATAAATGAATTCGTCCCTCAAGTTGTTTCATGGAATTTAGTTTTACTTCTTTCATGTTTTCGCGCATCCAGCTCTCTCAGTTCACTTCACGTTCACAAATTTACACAATCCCGAAAGGAAACTCCTTACAAAGTCAACAACTCACGGTTCGAAACGTATTGTGAATAAATATTATACACCCACAAGTACCACTCCATCTGCCAACGACAGGCGCCCCCCGGGTTAAAGTAATTACCTCAATGCGTAGCTTATACAATTTGCGACTTTTTCATGAGTTTTAGGCCTTTTCGAGAAAACACGTCCATATATTTCCCAACCAGAGACGGCAGACGGCTAAGCGGTGAATTAATATCGCATTAAAGTGTCGTTTGTTGATGTCGAATACAACTTCGCACGCATTACGAACTTTTCGTTCCGGACCGTATCACATTTGGGTTTCCCCCCGTAAATTATGTGACGTCTTTCGTGATTTAACAGGAGTATGTCGTTACATCATCGATTGAAGGATGTTGCAAACGATTCATATCATCGTTGAATGAATTAAGCTTTACGAAATGAAAAGTGAAGAAAGAATTCTTGACTGAACCCTGTAGGTTAAACAAGGTATCAGATACTGCCAGAAGTTTCTTGCAAATTCATTCAGTCAACGCAATTACTTTAGTTAGGAGATTAAGGAAGGAATCCATTCAAATTTGGAATTGTTGAAAGTAACGTGAAATATTTGCTCATATTTCTTGATAGAATTTAACTAGGTATTATACTCGTTGGAGACGATTCTGGGAGGTCTTAAGTTCATAAACATAAATGCTGAGGGCACTGCTGGAAAAGCCAAAAGCTCTCGACATTCAACTGCGCCGTCATAAATCGCTTTTGTTACATCTTGTTTGTTTGTTGTCTATAAAGGTGTATAAGTCGGAAGCAGGTACCTTAACATTGTCCGTAAAAATTCTAAAGGGAGATGATTTAAAAAAAACATGAATTTATTTATTATCAATACATTTAAGGTCTTCTCAAACCAACGTGGGATAGCGGGAGCGGGAACGGGACAGAACGCGTGCGGCATTTTGCGGGAACGAATTATTCGTGTGCATTCAAACTGACGCGATATCCTGCGACGGGATCAGCCGTATTATTTTAGTAAAAAAAATGTACGAAAGTTCATCATCTTTACCAGTTTCTTGTAATTCAAATTTTATTTCCTTCCATAATTGATCTTTTCGTCTAATATTTTTATATTATTTTTATATATTTATAAAAATTTTACACTATCATTGACTGCAACTGATTTACCATGACACGTAATAAGTACGTTGGACAGCAATGGCCTATTTGTAAATTGCAAGGCCACAGTTTTATTATGGTTTAACTGAACCATTTAAACATTTGAGAGATAGAGAGTGAGGCAATTTTGGAGGACAAGGACTGGAAATTGTTGTTTCAAATAGTTACCATAGATTATAAACAATAATGGGCCCAGAACTGAACCTTGTGGTATGCCTTTACTTATTACTCTAAGGTCAGATAAAATTTTCTCAGTTACACCATTCTTCATGTGTCTAACGGCCGGTTGCACAGTTATCACATAAAGCATGGTTACCTTAACTTCTGGGTTAAACTGTTGTTCAGTGTAAGTATACGACCTCAACTAAGAGTATATTCTGTGGTTAACTAAACTCGTGAATGCGACGGTTTAAATTACGGTTAACCTATTTTACGATAAGTAAGTAACAATTATTTATATAAAACAAAATAAATATTTATATTTATAGGTAAATTTTAAATATTTAAAGTGAATATGTTTGATTTACCGGAAGATGACTTTTTAGAATTAGTTCATTTAATAATTCCACGAGCCCCGAGGACAGTTCGAAGATATCGCGAAAGAATAAATGCTTTTGATTATTTCAATGACAATGAATTTATCGCACGCTATCGACTTTCAAAAGATGTTGTGCAAATGTTAGTTGATATGATATCCCCAGAAATAGCTTCTCGCACTGATTGGTGAGTGAAGTGAAAATAATAATAAATAACGATTAGTAATTTACTTTAAATTTCATAGGAATCATGCGCTGACACCAACACAAATGGTTCTTGTTACTCTAAGGTTTTACGCAATTGGTAACATTCTTCAAGCCGTTGGTGATTTTCATGGTATGCGCAGACGCAATGCCATGAAACTGTGTACCAACATTACATTTTTGTGGTATAGTTAATCTGAGTTTAATCCATAACTGAACAACTGAAATTTATTTTATGCCAATATTTACGTTAACCACAGTTTAGTTATCCTAAGAGATAACTTCTAAACTGTGCAACCGGCCGTAATACGTATACATACTTGTTGACACCTTGCGGAGAGATAGGATCGAAAGAAATCAAGAGCAACTCCATTGATACCAATACAGTTTCGATAATAAAATTTGATAATCTAAAGTATCGAAAGCTGTAGAGAGATCGAAATAAATACCTATGGAAGACCCACCATTATCCAGACAAGAAATTATGTGAAGTATTGCAGACTCAGTAGATCGACCTTTAATAAAAAAACTTTTAATAAAATATCTTTAATAAAATGTCGTCGACCTTAATTAGAAAATTTGTACTCAGTCTATTTGTAGTTATTACTCGTTGGTCTGTTAAAAATTATACTCATTTGATTTGTAAGATAAAAAACGGTATAGTTAATTTTTATTTAAGTGCCCGATTGTTTTAAGTAAGATTACATAAGACAACACACACACCAATATAAAAAATAATAATAATTGTATAATTGTAACTAATTTTAAATGATGCACGTATACCATATGTATTAAGTACATACTTACGCTCTGATTGGCTCATCCTCTATGTATACAGGTCGGTGTATTTAAGTTGAGACTTACAAATATGTACATGGAGCAAAATTGAGAAGAAAAAATTGTTGCAAGGTTGAACCACCGAACCATGTCTATTAATTGAGTTAAAAATATTCAGAATTCTTTGTAATTTTTTTCAAATCTTTTTTGCTTCCTATTTACAAATTAAGTTTGGAAAATGAAGCTCAAAAAAACATTTGCGTTACAAATGTAAAACTATAAACCACTTTATTACCTTTTCTATTAGATATTCAATTCAAGGAATGTTCATACCTGTAAACTACAGTTGTCCTAAACATGCATGTTTAAAATCACGTAAAACGGCCGACATTTTAACAGAACCAACGATTTAATTTAACAAATTAAGTTACAGAATTTTTATTATTTTTTAATTAATTTACCAAATGCACATCGACCCATTATTTAATTAGGGCTGAGCGTATTCAGAAAAAGGAGGATTTCAATTCATAATACAAATATTAAGGCCCTTATTATTTTTTATATTAAACAAAAAATAATTTAATAAATCAAGCTAGATACAATATGTTTTATTTTGATTGTGTGCTATGAGTATTTTTTATATAAATTTGTTTCTGTTTCATATTATGTAGTAATTATCTATTTTTTCTGCGTTGTGATAGGGCTCTGTTCAGGATTGACTTGTTTGTTACGATGTTAAAAAAATATTTCGCAAACACTGTTTAAAATAATATTTGTGTTATGTATTTCAAGCTAAAGTATTCTTTAATCGGCTGCATCTTTCTACTATGGATAAAAGTTGTGACCTTTTTTTTACTAAACAAAAAGAAAAAAAATCAATTTCTGAGTAATCCAAGGATTATTGAACTGCCAACTCAAATTAATGAATATTATCATCGACTGTATTATATTATTACTTATGAGTCCGCGTTTGTCAATTCTGATTATCAATTCTGAAAAATAACTTAGTTTATTTGTTAATTCATGTACAAAATGAAAAACTGTGTCCTTTAAAATGATACAAAAATAATTTCCGACGATTGGCGTTATTATTATTATTACTCAACTAAACGGAATTATCTTATCTCCAAGGATTATCGCGCATAATAAATTGTACTAATTCACACAGCAATGTAAAAAATTATAACTTTGAAAATAGCTTCTTATTAGGCCACGTTTTTAAAAAGCAACACTTTCAGAAAATATTTCGCAGATTCAAACCTAACCTCACAATTCTTTTGAAAACTTCCTTAAAGCGCCCGACTTAAATTATTTCAAAAATCTAAAACTAAAGAAAAAAAAGTTAAGTCGAGAAAGAATGAAAATAGAATCCTGTGACTGTCCGCGTGCGGTGCGTAAACTTAGTTCGGAATGCATGCGGACGAACTCGACCGGAAATGCAGTTGTACGAGCGGCCCGGAAATTCGTTCGTTTTCGATTACAAAAAAAAAACAAGAAACTTCAAATTCACCTTTGCATGCGAAGTATGCTGGACACTAACGTGACAATCTCATGCACTCCGACGTTTCGTTCGCACATCACTCGCACGATTTGCAAGCGGACTGAAGTTTTTAAAGGTCTCGAGTTCTATCGTCGCCTGATACCTGTGATTCGAGATAGTTCGTGTGCGCGAAATGTGCATCCATTGGCCGCTTTCGGCAGTGCATTTTCAGAAAAAAACGGCCGACGACGTTTATTTGTTTTCGTAAATAATAGACCACCGAATTCTTTAATCGACGCAGATGTATTTGGGTATGAATTTTTATTTTCTTTTCTGTATAAGACCATAATTCCTTTCCTGTTTCGCATACAGTTAACCGGCGCGCGCTCTTTCGGACATACAAACAAACAGAGCCTACCATTTCAGGTCGTTTAGATGAGAGGACTCTGCTTTACTAAATTGCATACAAGTATTTAGGCACTTGCATCGATCATTTTCCAAATTAAGCAAGTCGAAATTTAATTTATTTTTAAGTGATCCTAAAACATTAAATTTATACAAATACAGGTTGATAAAAGGAACTTCAGGACGTTCTCTGAGCACGTTTATTACATTGGCCAATTCTGAATCTTTCGCAATTTAATTTAATTTAAAGATAATTTTGAAAATCTATTGTGTTTAAGGATAATGTATTTGTAGAACTATTTTGTCAATTTAAATAAAAAAATTGATTTCCAGAAATGTTGTTTGTGTGGCGTGACATTTTTTTAAATCTTAAGCAGCCCTCACACGATCAATATATATTGTCAATATCTGAGTATTGACAATATTATTGAACGTGTGAGTAGAAAGATTTTTAGATTGTCAATATGTAAAATATTGATGGGTTGGTTTGATGAAAACCAAAATATTTGTAAGATTGACAATAAATATTCTTCGGGCGTCTTATTGATAAAGCTAAAATAATAGCTACACAAGCTTTTTGTCGATATGACATCATTGACTGCCAGCGCTAAACTAAATAACATTATCAATAAATATTGATAGTGTGAGGCAATTACAGTTTGTCAATATTTATTGACCATATTGACAATATTTAATTGACAATAAATATTGATCGTGTGAGGGCTGCTTTAGCATACCATGGCATAGTTAAAATATTTCCTTTACGGGAACGCTTGCTCCAATAAAATAACATGTTCTTTTAACATTCACTCAAATTGAAACGTTCATATTCTTAAGAAATCTTGAATTTTTAACATTTTTTATGGTCCGAGAGAGTTCCTGAATGAATAATAGAGCTTGGTGTTGAATCTGTACTTGTATACAAACAGAAGCTGTTTAAAAAAAAACATTTAACGCATATACAGATTGCGAATGGCTTCTAAGGACCGGCAGCGATTTCCGACCGCAGTTGTACAGAAACAACGAATGGGTTACGCAACAGTTACATCTGCACAAATCAAGCTCCGTGTACAAATTAGCAGTGTTGCCAACCTGTAAAACTGAGAAATCCCTTTTGTTGTGACAGAAAAATCCCTTTTCGTAGATGAAAACCCTTTCTATATCGTTTCGTGTTCTGTTTTTATTTCATTTTTTATTTTATTTAGGAAAAGAAAATAAACCAATTTAATCAAAGATCATCTTTTGTTTTCCTCAGTTTTATCACCGTTCTAAAGTGTATTTTTTAAAGTATTATTTAATTAATTTCTTTTATGCTTCATTAAACACTCATTTCATTTGAGATTTTTCTCACAAAGTATGGCACTGCCTAAGTATCAGTAACATTTTATTATTTAATGAAAGTAGCCCTAAAAGCGTGCCCCTCCTTTAAATGTTATTCCTTTTAAAGAAGTCCTTTACCCTTTTTGTTGTTAAAAATAACGAGAGACCGTCCTATATGGCAACACTGGCAATATGGAACAAATGTCACAGTGCGTAAAAATTGATCTTTTTCAGATCGAGTGCGCTGAAAACTTGACGGAAACTGTTTTACCGAATATTCGATAATTTCTCTTTTTTAAAAAAGATGATTGTCTCATTGGTAGTACAGAAAAGAAATATAAAGTCTCTGGGAACCCTCAAAGTAATAATTTTTTATTAAAAAAATCGGTTTTTCTCTTTTGGGTATAACAAACTCCATAAGGGATAAATTCCTCAAGTTGGCAACTCTGGATACGAGAACATCGTCTAAGCCGTCCCTCTACCGCACTACAGAACCACGTATCGGTGTGACCTTAGCAGCGATTCGCAAGCTGTATACAATCAAATGATTTCATTGATGTTCTGGACTCTTATTATTGTTTCTTTTTTATTTTACCTTACCTTCATTGTGTTAATTACTGTTCGTGATTTTTTGTCACCTCTTGTGGTTTTTAATTGTTAATTAAATTAGAGATTACTGTTGTCATGCATGAATAGGAACTTCTCGTCAATCACTTGAAGCTAAAAAATTATATTTTCTTGTGAAAATCGATCCCATTTTACGCTGGTGTGCTTAAAATATTTTAAAATCCATTAACAATGATTTCGATTTGATTTAGAACCTTTAGGCTTCTTTTGTTTCATTACACCAAAAAAGTTAGTCTTCTGCTCGGTCATTTATTTTTTGAAAACCCAAACCAACCTAATTAATTTTAAATATCATTCTCTTTTGCTTCTGATCTTTTTTTTAATCAATTTAACTTTGATTTAAGTAGAACATTTTTGATTGATTAGTATTACACTTAATGCAGTTATATTGATGAAATTGGGGATACTATTATGTGATAGTTACTTTTGTATCGAGTTTAACTTTGAAGGTCGGTGTTGAATTTGTACTGATATAGTGGCATATTTTGGTTTATTATCACGTTGATATCTCCACAGATCCGTACTTAATCAATTTGATTCTCTTCGACGTAGGCTCGGCGATTCGTATTCTATTACAGTCTCAGATAAATCTTTTCCAGTCAGTCGTGCATTGATTTTTAATGCAAGCAGAAGTGAACATTTCGGTTTTGCTCTTTTACGTAAGTGTATATATAAATTGATTATTTTTCTGTTGAGTTAGAATTCTTTTCTAATTCTTTACGCAGTCTTCATCTCAACATCGTTATTCCCAGTTTTGAATGCACAAGTTCAATCTTAAACTAAACACTTTCGATTGTCGTGCATCTATACCAAAAGTATCAAAATCTATCTTCAGCTTTCGAGTTTATTCTCTTGTCCAATTTCTTGGTTTCTTTGTTTTTTTCTCTTTCTTGATCACGAGATAATTTGTTGGAATATCGTCAGGTATTGTTACATTTGTTACGTCAGGTATTGTTAATTAGTCGAAGACTTCATCTCACTGCCTTCTACTTGCCTAATTCATTTCCGAAAATATTTCCCTTGGAAATCCATCGAGTTTTAAACTTTTTATACTTTAAGGTCATTTAACGGCAGTCTTTCTGTTCGCAGTTCGACTTAGAATGTTAAGGTTCTTTTTTTGGTCTACGTTCACAAATAGGAACGTCTTTTTCAATTGATGGCTTAAATCTGGAACTCCTTGCATTCATAATTAATTTTTGTCACTCTTTTGTTTAACCAATTGTTCTATTAACATCAAAGTAATACCAAGAATTCAATCATTGTATTTAATTGTTCTCTTCTCGGTCCAAAAAGAATCAACTGTGAGTGAGACATTATTTTTTCATTTGATGAACAATTTCATCAATATGAAGTCAGTTGCAGTGAGAGATAGGGCTTGCGTTAAGCGAGTCTCATTGCGCAAACTCAGTACCTTCTTAGGTACATACCAATCTTTATACCGCAATCTTTTTCTTTATTCTCTTCCTCGGTAATATCTAAAGCGGTCAAGGTTTTTCATGTCGTGAAAATTTGCATTAAGTTAACGCTTCTCTCGTCATGTCATTGGCTTGTAAATGGGAAATCATAGATTTCTTCGCTGTTAGAAATCTCTGTCTGTTTCATTTGATAGAATTTCAACTTCTGAACCGTTCAAATCATGCGCAGTATGAAATTTATATCCAATTTTGTGCACTGCTCATGCTCAGTACGATTTTGAACGGTTCAGAATTCGAAATCCTGACGAATGGAACGGACCTAATATTGCATTCTACTAAACCACAGATTAATGAAGTGCGGTCAGTAAATAACCAAATAACAAGAAATATTAAACAGTTATCAGTTAAAGATACCATAAACTTATAAACAATCAATTCCCAAATCTAAAAGGCTAGTGAACTCCTTTTTTCCCCTATTAATCTTAATATCTTGCACGTTTTATTTAATTAGAATATTGGTACCACCGTTCGTCGCAATTTCCAAGGGTTTTTGTATCCCTTTTTCACTTTTACATATCCTTTATGTAAAATTTTTCAGTTGGTCGTTTTTTACGAAATCGATACTTTGAAACATGGTCGTCAAAAACAGAACATTACGCCCAGGATTAAAGGAGTCAGAGTTTTTTCATCCATAGTACCTTCAGTAATGAACGGCTCCACATTCCATTTTCGTCTGTCTTGGCATACCATTTATTTCTTTAAAAAAATCTTCTTAGGTATGTATATTTAATTGGGATGGCTGATTTGTTGGCGGTATGATGATACTTTTTTCCAGGTATATCATTTGGATCCAGCGCCCAAAAGAAGAACCTTGGCAGATTTTGAGAGTACTCTTTTTTCAATAATTTTTCGACAAGTCGTTTTGGCTCTTCACTTTTGATGGTTCCGAGTTCCGATGGTGAGGAACTGACATTATTACGTCGCTTTTTACTATAATTTGGTGCAAGTATGTTTTGGGTATACTACATCTAGCAGCTGCATTCCTTTGGCTCCTTTTTATTCGTCCTAAGCCTTTTCGATTCTCAGAAATTGGACGACCTGGCACTTTCCGAAATGCAGCATCCCCACATTATTCAAACCTTGCCAGTACATCACACCACCCTCTCGTCAGCAAAATGAGGCTTCCAAAAGTTTTATAGTAAAGGCGAACTCTTCCTTTTCTTTGCGCGACATTGTTACAAACGATTGTTAAGCACTCTGTTAGTACAACAAACTGCAAAACCTTGATTTCCTGTTTTTTTTTATAAACATTTGTCATTAATTGCTGTTATTCAATGACCGCATTTTATTGTAGTGGAAACGAAACTGTCTGTCGACACCATTGATGTTATGAGGTCCGATTTTTTGACCTTCGGTCACTTTGTAAAAGTTGCTGCTAACTTTTCCATACTGCTGACCAAAGCCAAATTTGTTGCTGTCAATCAGTTCTTGATTTACCCGAAACACATAGGTACCTAATTCTTTTAACAATTGTCCTCTGCTATTGAAATTCCAATCCTTTACTGCTTTACATTTGTAGACCAAGATGCCTTCAATGTTGACCTGTCTTATCTAAAACAAAACATTTCTCCAAAAAGATATCTTCTCTGCATGTAGAAGAGCTTAGAGCTTACAAACCGAGATAGGTATATATCTTCAAGTTGTCCTTCTCCCCAAAAACCTTGAAGCCGATGCAAGTATCCTTAGCATAAAGCCGAACATCTGAATATAGTTTTGTTTTAGATTTGGGTCGAGTTTTCGAAATTCTTAAAATATCAATAGATTAAGAATAAGAGAAGGTTTGCCTTTCGAAAGACATGTTGACTGGTTTCTTCCTTTTCTTCTTTTCCTTGCTTTGGATTAAAAAAGAAGCAGTTAGAAAAATTATGTGTTACAAACACCATGAAGGTCAACATCGAGCAAAATATTTTGATTCCAATTACTGAACCTTTTAACAAATCACTTTTTTTCAGTTGGTCCTTTGATAATTCTTGATCTCTCTTAATACTATGATCAAGTAAACCGCCGATGCCGAGGAATTTTAATAACAACTTCCATACTTAAGTCGGAGCTTAAGCACTTGCGCCCTTTGCACTTTTGTGACTCATCTAAATAAGTGCATATAATTACTGCGAATAATATTAATTACAGCGATGAGAATAATCATGTAACGAATGGAATTATCTGAGTTCCAATTTCACCATAATAATTAAATATCGCAGTTGTTTACTCTGCAGCCGATATCAGTCTTCTATAAATAGTATATTAAAAGTGAGATCGCTCCAATTAGGTTGACCAAAAATGTCGCAGATACAGGCCAGTAAAGCAGCCCTCCGCCAAGAGATCCACAAAAAGATCCTTAATCTCACGTCGGAACAGAAACGCCAGCAATCGGAGAAGGTACTCCAAAAGGTACGAATTTTTTTTTCTTGAAGATGAGAGTAGTTGTTTACGTCGCCCATTCTTGCCTGGTCCATGAATGAAATAGTATGAATGAGTAGGACATGGCGAGAATTCGAACCAGAAAATTCTGGTTTATTGTAATTAAGTGAGCTCAGGTGTAAATATTATCAAAGCAAGGCACTGAACCTTAATTTATAAATAAACTGTAATGCTATTTATAAAACCAATTTTTAGCTTTTCAATCTGCCAGTATTCCAAAACAGCCAACGGGTTTCTGTATTTCTCAGCACCGACGATGAAATCAACACGGAACCCATCGTGAAGAAGGTGATCGAATCGAAAAAGAAGTGCTTCGTTCCGAGGTATTATCGTTTCTGGGCCGCTCGCATTTTTAATTAATGTAGCAAAAATGTTTCGCAGGTACAATGGAAAAACAATGGAAATGGTGCGGTTACATTCCATTAAGGACTGGGAGAACCTCCCCTTGACTAAGTGGAACATAAAACAACCGCAAGTGACAGAAGAACGAGAAAATGCCTTAGAGACAGGTACGATTTTGAAAATGAAATTAACGACTTTAAAAATAGATTTGGTGACGTAAATAAGGTGTGATGGTTTTTTTTTCTTCTTAAATCTTAGTCACATAATTTGCAAATATTTTCATTAATTAGCATAGCTTCATTTTGCGTCTGATTCTGAGAATTGTTTACCTCAACCGTTTATCACATGTTCATCACTCTAGCACGCATTTACGGACTGTTTTGGTGAATTGGTATTGAAGTTATTCTTCCAACTTGTAAATAATAATACATACATACATATATGCATTATTGCGAGATACATTTTGGTAATTAATTTCAGATGATTGTATAACTTCCCTCACATTCACACGTAATGACGTACGCAGTATTATTTACGGTAATGGAAACGGGTTTCGTCGTCAACACTCGAAATATGATCAAGGTTGCTATACATTTCACTGCTGATAAAGACCGGTTCCACACGTAGAGTCATGCTTGTGGTGATCCTCGAAATCACATAAAATGAAATCCTCTACCTTTTTTTTTGTTAACCCAAGAGCAATGAAGGTTCTTCGAGCATCATCACAAGCATATCTACTTGTGTTCAGTTGCTTTAATTCCCAATTTTGATAATAAATAAAATTGGAAGGAGTGAATTTTAAGAAAAGAAGCCTTTTCAGAGATATAATAATAGTAATAAATTAAGCAGATTCGATTTGGACATACTTTGAATATAATATTTTTTGAAATTAGTTAGATCTGAATCTTGTTTTTAGAACTCTCCACTGTCCTTTGGACTGATATTAATTACAATCAACACAACCTTCAAAAGTCGTTATGAAATCTTATTACAAAGTAAGGCGGTAATTGAATTTGTTTATGCAACTTTATCTTCATTCTTTTGACGCATTGTATGCATAATTATGGAATTGATTGCATGCTATCTCTATAAGAGTATCTTTATTGTTGCCAATAAAATTATGAGATGATGATAAAGCCGAAGTCTGACTTAAACAAAACGTCAATCACCAGTACTTTGTATCTCAGAAGTCACGTGGTTTCTTTCATTCTGAGTATTTCAAGGTCTATTTCTTTTGCTTCTATGTAGTTGATGGACTATACTTTAATTTTTTTTGCAAAATTACTTCTTTTTGTAATAATTTTGTGATTTCAGGTGGTTTAGATCTCATCATTATACCCGGAATCGCATTCACAGTGAATGGAAAACGATGTGGGAAAGGAAAAGGCTACTACGACAGTTTCTTGACGAATTTGTTCAAAACCCAAAAGCAACGCCCAACTACAATCGCCTTGGTCTTTAAGGAACAGATTCTGCAAGAAGTTCCAACACATGAACACGATGTGACAATCGATCACGTTCTCTACTCGGATTAAAAGAATCTTGTATCGTTCCTCATTTTATTTTTTATTTACATTTTATATCATTTACCAAGATTTTTATTTCTCTTTGTTGGTATCTTTAATAAAAATAATAAAAACTATGACTACCACCTTCCATTCAAGATTCTAATTTTTTTAATTCCATGACTCTAATTGCATCTTTTCTCTTGGCATTTACCTTCCTCTTATTACCTTTTAATTTAACTCCAAGAAGGCTTGGTTGTAAATGTGACATTTCCCGTCACGCGATCTTTCAAAATTGAAGCACGTCAATTATCCAAGTTCTATTCGCTTTATTAAATGAAATTTTCGGGCGCGCGTCGGCATCCAAATTTCTCACATGGAAATCTTTTGTGAAACTCTGTCTCATTTGCGCAAGATCTGGCTCATGGCCTTGTCCATCATCTTCCTGAAGCACCACCTTCCGCCTTTCTTTAGGATCACGTATTAAATTGTAAATCGTTTGCCAAATTGTTTTTAGAATGGGACCGTTGAGGGTGAGGCCCATAAAGAGGGCCCAACAGGCCCTCCGTAAGCAGATCGAGTTGATCCTGTACGAACTGCCCGACTCGGAGAAGCGAATCCAATCCTTGTTGATACAAGAGCTGGTTCGTAGTAGAATTCTTCGTTGTTCGTAGCAATCAATTTGAAATTGTAGCTCTTCAAATTACCCGCTTTCGTCAAAAGCCAACGCGTTTCGTGTTATGTTAACAACGACATTTTAGTGCAGACAGACGGTATAATTCGCAGGATTTTCAACGACCGAAAGACCTTATTCGTTCCAAGGTAAAACTAATTCATTATAAATACCTGAAGGATCTAGAACTAAAACATGATATTTACATATTGGCAGAACTTAGAGGTAACCCCCAGTCGCCCCCAGTCATTTTATTTTATTGATTTCACTAAAGGGCTCTCAATGACGTAACAATCTAGAAAAGTCACTAGACTAGTGTTCGTAAGACACACCGTAGTTTACCGTTGTCCTCGAGACACACCGTAGTTTACCATTGTCCTCGAGACGGGTGCACTAGACGATCCTCTAAACTCTGTCGATACTTTTGAGGTGGTTCTCAATTATGTAGCACGGTTTTAATATTTTTCTTACTTTTTCAGATTTAACATTTATCAAAAAAACATGAACATGCTTCTTGTGAAATCGTTGAAAGATTACATGTCTTTGCCAAAATACAAGTATAATGGTATGAGGCAGCCCAAATATTCTGATTTGCGCGAAGAAGCTGCAGACACTGGTAAAGTAAAAAGTAATTTCTTCATATGGAGCTATTTTTAATATTACGAAATGTGTACAGTATTGCACAATGATAAATACCATGAAATATTTTTTTCTCTTGCAGGTGGTTTGGATTTAATAATCATGCCCGGCCTGGGTTTCACGGCAAAGGGTAAACGCCTGGGCTTTGGTGGAAGGTTTTACGATTCGTACCTCAACCAATTAAAGAAGGCGCCAGGGCGACCCACCCTAATCGGCTTGGCTTTCAAGCAGCAGATATTTCCCTACTTACCGACTAACTTAGACGACGTCGGTGTTGATATCGTAGTTTGGCCTACCTAAAATAAAACGTCCTCTCTTCTCCTTTCATTTTATTATTTAACTTCTTCTGGGAACTTGCGGAAACAAGAATGGTTCTTGTCGAAAAGAAAGAATTGGGGATTCGTATTATAAATATTGTATTTCACGCACACTTTCACATTAAGTTACACTCAGACTTATCATTAAAATTAATAACCTAGTTTAAGGTAGATTTTTTTTGCTCAATTGAGGTTGACGTAAATTTTCTGTTTTACGGAATCCATTTTCAAACGAGTACGAGATGCCAATCGCCATCCTCCTAGATATTATTGCATATTTTTTAAAAAGCTCTTTCATTGTACATTTCTCTACAATAAAATAATATTTCATCAACTTGTCAGACAAGGTTCCGTTAGGTATTGTTTTTAGGGCACCCTTGAGGTTTTCATTTCTCTTCACATTAACCCATTGTAACCCCATTCTCTAAGAATGCAATCTTGATACACCCCCGTGTTCAGTTTAGAATAAATTATGAAAACGTTAAAATAACGAGGACCTAATTATTTTCAATCGGAGTTTGAAACATTTTTCGAATTTGTAAATTTCAGATAAGGAGCGACCTGTCTGTATAACAGAATATATTTCGAAAGCTGTAAAGCAAATGGGATCCTGCCCCGTGTTCAATTCAAATTAAATTTCGAAGTCATTGTAACAACTAGGACCCAATTTTTTAAAATTAATCTTTGAGTCAATTTTAGAATTTACGAAAATTCAAACAAGGAACAGTGATCATCTCCTTAATTATTATTATTAACTAACGGATTTGTAGAAAAATAAAGAAATTGTCGTTGTTCTTGAACCCATCTCTGTCTAAAATAGAATACGTTTCGAAAGGATTAAAGTAGCTTGATTTCCAAAATGTATTTTCAGGCAAGAGCGAATATAGAGAACTCCACTTCTCAAGATACATATTTTTTTTAATTAGTATAAAGGACATTAAGGCTACCTTGTATAAAAGGTTTAACCCAGGATTAAAGTTAATCCTAACTTAGAAGGTGACACACTAACTAACTTAGAATTAAAGTTAATCCTGGGTTAAACCTTTTATACGACGCAGCCTAAGAGAAATACTTAATTTGATTGAAAATTGAGAGAATATACCACTATAAGGTTTTCACGAACCCTTCCTGCATTTAATTCAATTTTTCTTGATCTTGTGTTGAAACCTCGCCTTCAAGAATGTAGACTAAATTCACCCTTGCTTAAAAGCAATGAATTTTAAGAACACTACAAGTCTTTTTTGAATTTCAAAAGTATCTTTTTATATAAGGCAAACTTCGAGGCCTAAACACCTACAGTCTGTCAATTGATTTCTGTAACATAGTTTAATAATGAACAAGATAAAGGAGGAAACATATTAAGTGTGTTAATTACAAAGACTGTAATGGAATTCAATCGGCCATCGCGTTGCCTATCCCCACAGCATGTTATTGCAGTCTTTGTCTTATATGTGTAGTGTGTTCATTCTAATGTTTCCTCCTTTGTATTGACCATCGTACAGACGACTGTGTCACAAAAATCAGTGTACACACAGTATTTTTTTTTATTTGTAAAGTGAACACGAACTGTACAAGAAGTTTATAAATTGGAGGGACAGATCTCCTCAAGGTGCACTTGTAAGCTAATAGCGTTTTCAATTCACTATTTTAGGGCATTCTCAGAGTATCTCCATCCCCTGGTATTTTATGAGATTAAGACAAGATGAAAATACTCTGAAAGTGCTTTAGAGTTATGAATAGAAAATGCTGTAAGATTCAATCTCGCTGGTCTTGCTTTAATACGACGACGACGACGTGAAGAAAAAAACCTCATTTTCCTAAAGAACGTGTCGAAATTATTAGATTTGTTGCCTCTGCGTCTCTCCGCATTCTGTTACACTAAAAAAAAGAGTCTACGTCAACCTGCAAATTTATTGTAGTTGTTGTGGTGAAATAATTTACGGCGTTTTCTTACAAAACCTTATAAATATGACCTAGATCAACTTAACTTAGAACCTAAACTATCTGGTTATCACAACTATCCAGGTATTTAAGGTTCGACACACTTAAAGACTCTTGGCTTTCTTAAGAGTGTGCCGAACCTCCAAAATACCAATACTGTTATAAATGGTAACTATTTGGCACTTCTACACAAACGACATGAGCAATGATAATGGCCGTAAAAAATGCGAGTGATTACTTTTTACCATGACCCGGACAATAATGCTCGTTCTTCAATTCTTCCCGAGCGACGGTCCGAAGTGGAAATGACGAAATAAATAAATTACAAATGTACGATGCGCCTTCGTTTCTCTTCGTGCCGCGATTAGAGAAAAGGGGGCGCAAGGTTTAAACCATGGAACCAAACATCCGTTTTCCTCTTGTTAACATCAAGCTGACCGCCATTACTGACAACAGGAAGAAAACGAGGCCCAGGAAAGATGTCAACAGCCTGCATCGACACCGCCATTTCTTGTCGGCCTTCATCCTTTTTGAAAGGAGCTCCGATCGAGGCACGTCCAAAGTGAAGTCTGCTTCCGGTCTTCCTCCAGGCTGCAAAAAAAATTAATTTCTTTAAATCTTGGTTGAGTTGTAACAGAAAAATAAGATTAGTATGAAACCTAAAAATAACCAAAATAGAAAATCAAGACCGCAACCGTAAACTGAAGCCGTAAAACGATACGCCCTACGTTTCACGCTCAGTAAGATTCAAGGTTTCCAGGAAAGTACGTGTGTCCAAAAATATTCGCAAAAAATAAAACCCACGCCATCACATCGACATAAAAAAAAGGAGCAGGCGCCATTTTACAAAAGAAGATCCTGGCTTACAAATTTAAGGAAAAATTCAGAAATCGAAACAAAAAAAATGCGCAGTTAAAAAAGATGATGCTTGAAAGCACTTAGTGGTGGGAGACCCAAGGAGTATTCTTTACAACCTAGAAACGTCAGTCACTCTAAAATGGATGTATCCGCCGGAGCTATTCTCATTTTGATGCACTGCGTGCAGTGTGCCAACATACTTTTTGTGGGGATGTACCCTTCGATTAGTCATCAGTCGGTTTTCCAACCCATCTGGAAGGAACTGTCCTTGAAAGGACACCTGGTGACAGCGTTGACTCCGAACCCCATCAGGGACCCGTCGCTCATAAACTTAACGGAGATCGACTTGAGCGAGGCGTATCATGTCGAGGGGGGCAAAAACGCGCCCACGTTCCTTTCGAGGTCCCTATCAACCAAAGAAGGCATGCAACGTCTCTTCGACTTCATGGAAAACGTCGTGACCTGCGAACTGGAGAACCCCGACGTCAGGGCCTTGCTGAGCGACCGAAGGAAAATCTTCGACGTCGTCATAGTTGAGATCCACTACCCCGCGCTGTTTGCCTTCAGCACCCGATTCAATTGCCCCCTCATCGCCATTTCGTCTTTGGGGACGTTCCTGAGCGGCCACGATGCGGTCGGAAATCCCACGCATCCAGGGCTGTACCCCGATATTTTTTATCCCAAAATGAGCAACTTGTCTTTTTGGGAGCGGCTCGAGACGACTTACTACGGATTTTGGTTCAGGCATTATTACGGTGGCCACGTGTTGAGGAGGGCGGACGAGATTGCTAAGAGATATTTCGGAAAGGACACCCCTTACGTCGGGGACATCGAGAGGAATATCAGTTTGCTGTTCCTGAATGTTAACCCCATACTTTACGCGCCGAGACCGAACGTGCCTAGCATCATACATCTTGGACACATGTATATTAAATCGAGCAGGGAATTATCTAGGGTAAGCCATTTTGGATTTTATAATTATTCGGTGTGCCAAACCAAAAATAAATGTGACAATAAAAAAACTCATAGTCAATCAGCAAAAAATAACCAAATCGTAAAAGTAAATGATTTTACTAATACAATTATATTTTCCTCAGGTTGGTTTATACCACACTTGTGAAGTAAGTATTATTTCTTTGGCTAGCAAGCATTATGACCATTTTGATTTAAAATTGACCGGCAGTTGTTAATAAGTAGCGCGTTTTTATGAAGTAATTCATATTGCGTTACGTGTTGCAGGATTTGGGAAGAGAATTGGATGACGCAAAAGAGGGGGTGGTGTACTTCAGCTTGGGGACGGTCGTCAAAAGCGTCAATCTCTCGCTCACGCAAAGGGACGTCATAATCAAGGACCTATCCGAGCTTCCCTACAAGGTCCTGTGGAAATGGGAAACTGATTATTTACCGGGGCAACCGGAGAACGTCATCATCAGAAAATGGGTACCACAGCAGGCCATTTTAGGTGAGCCATAATTTCGTTTATCCCTCATCACTTACGCCATCGTAGCTCACAGACACACGAGAGCTTTCGTGACACAAGGGGGCCTTCAATCGATGGAAGAAGCCATCGTGAGCCACGTCCCCATGGTGGGAATGCCCTTCATCGATGACCAACCGAGCAACGTACAGGAAATGATTAAACTGGGCATAGCGACGAGCGTGAACCCCCAGAAGCTGCAGAAGGGGCAACTGCGGCGGGCGATTTTAGAAGTTGCGGAAAACCGAATGTAATTTGCCCCCCGAAAACCGTCACAATAAAAATTGAGTTTTCTTTGTAGATACCGAGAGAACATCAAGGAAATCGCGAGTATCATGACGGACGATTTCATGACCGGGCTGGAGAGGGCCATCTGGTGGACGGAATATGTAATTCGACACCGAGGGGCCAGGCATTTGCGAAGTCCCACCCTCGATTTACCCTTGCATCAGTATTTTCTGTTGGATATCCTCGGGTTTACGATGACCGGCGTTTTCCTGATGATGTTCGTCACTTACAGGATCATTAAAATTACGATAAACGGGGCCAACAAAATGAAGAAACAATAAATACACTTTTTACATTTTTTTTGTTACCAATGCAGATAAATTACTGTCGACTCGTTCGGTTTATTTTTACACGCTTTAGCAAAAGTCTTCTTATTTTGATTAATTCTAATGCTTGTACAAACACTCACTTTGGCTTCTGCTTATCCTTTTGGTCGTTCGTTTTACATTCTTGTTGTTGTCTTCTGTTTCCTGTCCTACCTCCTTTAACTCTTCTTAGATAGCTCATTTTCATCTTCTGTACCTTTTCCTTTTGTTATTTTCACAATGATTGGCAAGCACTAATACTGAATAAATCGGATGGTGTATTTCTATTTAGGTGTTTACTTTATCTTTTGATCACCATGTACCTATATGTAATTAATTAATCTATTCTAAGAAAATCTGTTAATTAACTTTTAGAAAAATTTTGCTTAAAAACTAAAAACAGTAAAAGAATTATTTAATGTGTTGTAATCAATACGTTTCCCGAGACGACAGTAATTAACTGAAACGTTAAAAGCCTCCTACTTAATAGCCTAATCAATATCAACATAAACAGCTATTTATTTTATACATGCAAATCAGATAATGCATATAAATACCCATGTAATAATCCAGCAATTTGCAAAAATTAGTAGCTATTATTTATTATTATTTGTAATTTACGACACATTACGTCAGTCACTTACCAGCCAATAAAACCGCTAATTTCATTCTGTAAAGTGTATTCTCCCTAAGCTCTAATATAATGTGGTACAAAAAAAAAATGGATTTTGAATTCTCACCATGAAATGTCATAGCTTTAATCGCGGTAGCATTACTGGAACGAAATATTATTCAAATATTATTGTCTATTACATAATGTCGTGGCGCAAGAATATTTACAAAATAATAAATTGCTCGTATACATTACAAGGTGAACAGCGTTATCGTTTCACTCGCGTGTAATATATCAAATAATATCCTTTGCTTTTTACGTCGTTTGTTCTTTTTCTGCAAAACCAATCTAACCACGAAGAAATAATACGATACGTAGGTCGTTATTGATTGTGTTTCTCCGCTTATATGTAGGCACACACACGGAGGATTTTTTCAATCAAATAATTCACTCAATTTTAGATGAATTTAAGTTTATAGTCGATGACTTTGATACAAGACACTTTTTTTATAATCAATATTTAAGGAGCTATTGAAGAAATTCATACCAGTAATGCACCCTGTGTATAATTTATGCATTTTCTAAAATTATATGTTTAACTCTTCTATTTATTAACATCATTTCATTTCTTACTCAATTAAATTCAATAAAGTGGCAATTTACGTCAGCGCATCCACCATTTTTGTTTTTCAAATTGTGCTTGAATTAAAATTAACAAGAAAAGATTGTATTGCATAAAATATACTAAGGAGTTAGTAGGGGTACTAGATAATGTTATCCTCAAAACTTGTTGTGTCTTTGTTCCACGTACTCAAAAGGCTCCGTAAAAGTACCAGGGGAGTATAGACTTGATCTGGACTTATTCAAAATTTGTTGCGCTTTGTAAATTTTCCAATCACACAGTTTTTTTTGCAAACAAAAGTATTGAATTAAATCTTCAGTTTCGCGCTTTTGTCTTAAAATCAAAATAATTAATTAAAATTAAAACGAAAAAATGAAAACTGTTTTCATAAATATTTTTCAGTTTCTAGCTAAGATTTGATTGTAATTTATTTATTTGCAGATTAACTATTTATTATAAAATTAGCCAACTCCAGCATAATCTTGTAATAAACTAAGGAAGTTGAAATTAAATGTAAATGGTACTTTTAGCTTGGCTTGGATTGCATTGTTCAGGTACAGTATTCCTTTCCAATTAATCATAACTCATAACTGTAGCAAAAACTGAGCGCTTCAAATAAAAAGAGCCAAAAACTTCCAAGTCATTGCCTCAGTAATACATCGAACTATGTATCGTGTGCATCGATTTCAGTTTCCGCATCATTTCACGTATTAAACAATAAAATATACGGCGATAATAATTATTAAATTCGCCTTTTCATTGCGTGATGAAGTTAAATAGAATTTCGTGTTGTTTGATGACGGAAAAATAAAATCGCTGCATCAAAAAATAATTTACATTCTATTAATTAAATTTAAAATTCTGGTGTCAAGTGGTGATGTGAATTTTATAGTTCAGAAATTTAAACGTACCATCACCGGCACTAAAAACAAAACGAAAAGCAATAAACTCGTTCGAAAATGAACTAGGCTATGGCCTGCGTTTCATTTTAATTGCCGGCGAGTATTCATACACGCGAACAAGTATTAAAAAAAACAAGAATTAAATTTGAATGTGACTAAAAGTGTAGTGTTGTGAATTTTCCGTTTGAAGATGGATCCGAAAATTCAGACAAACGATTCTTGTCTTGAGGACATCGACGTCGATTGAATCTGCGCAAGGTAGGAATTATTCTAAAGCCCCTCATACACCTGCGAACAAATTGCGTAAAGGCCGCTTTACAGTGCGCAATTTTCATTGCCTGCAATAAACAATTGCGGCGATTTGTATTGCACGCATGCGCAATATTTGTATTTTGATCAACTGTGGCAATTTTTCATTGCATTGCACAAAATAGCTCCAGACCTATTTTTCTTGCATTGCAACGGCGATTCTGGGGAATTTTGTTGGTAATTTGTGAAATACCAACTTCATAAAAATAATAAATAGCATATGTGACAACGATTAGATCGATTTTCTACCATTAACGCCGAACTTGCAATAAGTATGCACAGAGCAGCACTTATTTTTTTCCGACAATTGTTGGAATACATTGCTACTTTAACACAAACAAATTTAATAAAATGATTGTTTTTTAGTAAGTTGTAAACTTGATGCTTGATTCATCAGCAATCTTTATTGCCATCTGTAAAGTGTTCCGCAATAAAAATTGCTCAATTCTTCATTGTTGCAATTATTTATTGCCGGCAATGAAAATTGCGAACTGTAAGGCGGCCTTAACAGAGGCTGTCGTGCAAACATTTGTATAGTGTATGGTGTTGTTTGACGTGCTGTACAACCAGTTGTAGAAATTCAAAGTTGTTTGAAATTAATTGCTCAACGAGTGGCGTTGTGCAACTATTGCGTTGTGTATGGGCTTTGTACGACACATTGTGCAGTAATTTTTGAATGAGTTTATTGATTTATACCGTCGTCAGACGGCATGCTTCCGTAGGTACACGACAAAAGCAACTGGAGTTTGCACAATATTGCGTATAGTGTATGGGTGACCTTGTTTGCACAACTTGTGCAACGTCAGTTTGCGCAATTTGTTCGCAGGTGTATCGGAGGCTTTATCTTATCTTGTTTTATCGGGACACTTTTTTACTTTCATTTCAAGGATGAGTTTTTCAACTTTTTGCTTCGGTTTATTTTTAACCAAATCGTCTGATTTTATGACTTAAAACTGTGCGTTTTTTACGTTAGAAACTGAATCTGTTTTATAATAGGTTAATACATAATACAGAATTTAATTTTCACACAATTTATGTCAGGATTTCGTTAAAAAATAATTAAAACAATGTCAAATACAAACTAATAATTTATTTAAAAAAGTATGAAAATACAATCAGCGTATGCAGATTATAATATAAAATTTAAAAAAAAAAACATTTTACCTCTTTCCTTTCTGTTCTTAGTTTCTCTTGATGACCTTGTTTATTTATTTTATTAATTTGTTTATCCTGAAGAAGCTATCAACATATATAACGAATCGTCCACATTTAAATATTGATTTTAAAAGCTACCCAACGAATAATTACTAATTGTTTAATAATAATGTTACGTAGGAGCTTTTATTTCTAACTAAAAATACTTGTTATGAATAAATATCCGTGTTCTATAGATAGAAATCGCAAACCGAAGTCGAAGGAATTACACAAAGAAATTGCTAACAAATTAAAAAACTGCGTTTGCGACTAATGGTCCGTTTTCACACTCAAGCAATTTGGGCAAATGGATTTGTGCTAGCATTTGCGCATACAAATTTGCTTGCTTGCGCAAATGCATGCATTTTTCTAATCTTTTTAGCTTGTGCAAGCAAAAAAATACATTTTCATGCAACGACTTCCTTGTGTGCACAAGCACATTTGCGCAAATTGCTTGAACGTGAAAACGAACCATTAAGCTTAATTTAGACGTTGCGATTTTTCTTACAAATATTTTTTTCACAGAGCAATTTTACAAAATGTCAACGTGTAATATGCAATTATTTTTCTCATTGACATACCACTAGTGACGTAAAATTTCATGAAATTTATAAACGATGAAAAAAATCATGAAATTCAGGAAATCTTTCATTTATCACAAGTTTCGGAAATTTTTGAAATTTGCGAAAATTTATTATTTATGTACTCCATGCTGTTTCGTAGTTTATTAATTAAATTTGAGAACCGGTTGAGATAGAAAGAAATAATGAGAGATTATGACATTTTCATAGATTCTAGTGAAACTTTCATAAATGTCATCGGTCATCACATATCAAATTTCACGCTGTATTTTAAATTTCATTTTCATGGTATTAAAATTGGTGTTAGTTGAGATAATTACCTTTCATGCAAGTATCATCAATGAAAACATTACTGTAGCTACAACACTATTGGAATTTAGGAATCTCAAAATAGCACGCTCAGATAGATAATTATATGTATCAGCACTATAGTAACAGCAATAATTACTTTAAAAAGAAAAGAAATTATCTCTAAACGAAACCAAATAGGTAGATGAGAAATACTGAATGCTGTTTATCACATCCTTATGTTAGTTCATCTTTGTTTTTCAGTATTTTCAGGAAACCTCCCCAATACTGATGCCACACGATTAATTTCATATCCAACCATTCTTACCAACATAATATGTCAGCTTTTTCGGCATTTTTTTTACAAAGCTTTTTCTATTCCTATGACGAGGGAGGATTTTGCTGGGGAGATCAAAATTATTTGCCAAACGGCTTATAATAATGATTTCCCTATCAACGTCATCTCTCGTTTATTTTACAAAATTCGTAATAGTTTAATTAATAAAGCTATTTTCCCCACTTTAGCAGACAATTCTTTGGAACCTAACTTTAAATATGCTTCTCTACCTTAAGTAGGTGTTGTTTTTGAGAAATTACAGAAAACTCTCAATAAGTTGGAAGGTGTGCAAGTAACTTTTCGAAATGATTATAACCTTATCTCATTCAGATGAATTCTAAAGATGAGATAGAATGTATGAATAACAGTGGAGTTCACTCCATTACTTGCACTCACTCTAATTGCAATTCTGTAATTTGGCTACTCGAGTCAAAGTACACATTTCGTCTGCTAGATTGGGAAAAACAGACTCTAATTTTGCTCTTCAACTATTAGATTCCGGACATTATCCAGACGCTAACTTCATCGTAAAATTACTTCATCAATTACCTAAAGGTTTAAAACTTAATATTGCTGAATCGTTGGAAATCTTTTTATCTAAAAGTGATAAAAGTATCAATCTCTTGAATGACCAAATCATCTTCCCACATTTTAACTTTTTCGAGTCTATAGATTGGTAACATTCATAAGTTTTTGCGCCATTCTGCTTTCATTCCTAATGTTTGCTCTCTGCGTTGGATTGATTTTTACATTGTTGTACTTTTTCAAAAATATTCTGTCAAAACTTTTCACTACTTAAAAAAAAAAAATTGCCATCAGCTGTACAATGCAATTGTTACTCTTAAGTGGTATTATTTAATTCTTTCGCTATCAGCTTTCAATTTGTAATTGTTACCTATAAGTGGTATTATTCTAATTAATGTATTTCGATCAGATTTCAAATTGTAACTTGTTACTATTTAAGAATATACGCGCCTTCAGCTTTCACTGTATTTGCTACCCATAAGTTGGTATTATTTAGGAACTTTGGTTTGCCTTATTTTAAGTTTTTGCATTGCTTGTTACTTAATTTAAGTAAAAATGGCCACGTGCTAATGTATCTTGCTTAACACGTTTGTTTCAGTTTTTCTTAATTAATTGTCTTTTTAAGCGCAAATTCATTAATTTCAGATTTGAGAATTGTTCTTAAACCGAAACATGTCATTATCTAATTCATAGTTATTGTACTGGTGAACAAAATATAATTCAAGACCTTAGAACTAGTTTTTTGTGACCCTCTGGCTTATCGTCTTCAAAATTATATTAAGTAATTTCTTAATTAATAATTTAATAATTTTTGTACCCCCAACGGTATGCCACTGAATGAACTACTCTAAAATATGACAAATTTATAGTAATATGTAATACACATGCCCGAGCGTTTTCTCAAAAAAAAATTAGGAAATACATATTTAAAGTAGTCTAGACTTTTTATTCCCACTTTATATGTATAAATAAACTATCGCATTGTTATGCTAATTTTGCTCGATTTCACTAATAGATATGATCACTATCGTAAAATACAATTATTGCTCATTGCTATGTGCTCATAAGTGCACGGTTTGCCTACAGGAGTAACGTTTTAGGTGAGCACCATTGTACATTTCAAGCGATCCAATAAAATTAAAAATCATAACTTAACAATCATAGGTTCAGAATACCCGTCAAAATATTTGAATCTCAAATTTCGTTAATATAACTAACACATGATTTTTAATTTCTTGATGCCTTTAAATTGAAACACTCGATGTATCTTATACCTACCGTGCCTTCAAATGAATCCCTAACATTTTAACATCTTGTGCAAAGGAAATGTATGTCTGTGTGTGTGTGTTGCACCGCTTATACTCTAATCTGATTTTTATTTGCTAACCGTTTATAAGTACCTATTATGTAAAATCAAATTTAAAAATCAATTTAGTCCGTAAATTAACATATCGCACAAATTATCTAAGAAATGATTGAATTGACTTAATCTAAATATTTCAATCGTTTATGATGTAACAACTCTCGCATTTTACTACGTATAGGCATAGGCTGTTAAGAGTTTTTCACTGAAGCATTTTGCATATTATTCGCATTAGAAATCAATTCTAGACTTGCGTTGAATGAAACTCTGGAAAAATTTGAATCAAGTCCACCCAGCAGCATCAAACATCCGCTTATGTAAGAAAGAAGTGTGACGAAAATGAGGTTGCCCGTTATACAACCGAAATCACTTTCTTCTCTCTTAAATATTGCGCCGATTTTCAGCAATTGTTTGTACGCACCAGCTTTCGTCACACCGACGATTTCACGTGTGTGCATACGCGCATTGTTACACGCTCGTCTGCGCAGAAATTCTTCTTCCAGCAACACAAAGAACCGACCAATTGGCCAACAACACTTTTAAGCAATCCCCGACAGATAATTGCACTATTGAATTAATTACTCGTGTTAGATTGTCAAGTGCACACAGAACGAAGCTTTCATTTCAATTTTTTTTAAGCAGGCTCTTTTGAAAGAAAGCGAAAGCGAAACCTGAGTGACTTTTGATCTAACAAAAAATAATTACTTTTGGATAAGCGTAATCAGATGTGATTATTTTAAAGCAATGGCATATACATATGCAAATATTTTTGGCCTAGTCACTTCATGAGCTTACATAATTCTGATTGATAAGATTTAGATTAGGATTAATTTTTCAATTGCGTAATTAACGACGTTGTTACATAAAAGCAATTTTCTGCTGATAAATGGCCTTTTGTTGCCACAAATGAATTCTAAATTAATTTTTTTTTTTAGAATCTCAAACTACTCTTCGAGTTTGATTCGTTTAATAATTATCTCCTCTTATATATAAATTCAATAAATTATTTGTAATTTCAGAAATGCATCGAGGATTTTATGAAAGCGTTTTGAAAATAAAGTAATTTCACGCCGTAATAGCCGACAAAGCGCATACAATAAGCGTAGAAAATGTGGAATTTTTGTATGGATTTACGAGAGCAACTTTTTTTCATTCATTGCCCTAAACTCTCTAGTTTGTAGTTGGAGCGATTTGCTTTTAGAAACTTTTCGTTTTCCCATGAAATCGAGCGGGCGTTTTGTATTTGCTAATTATAACATTTTTGTTAACTGAAAAAATTAATTACTTTTCATTTTTTTCATTGTTTATTCTAGGCTTGGAATTATTTTTCTAGGACGATTAAGATTCCAGAACTTGTGTGCTTAATATTTTACCTTTTATTTATCTTGTCTTTATTGTGATTCGTTTTAGTGACCACATTCCTCCATCAGTCTTATGTGGCCAAATCGTTTTGTTTCGTGTGATTTTTGTATTTTAGTTTTTATCCTATTAGTTCATTTCTGTTTTTGTCTAACTTCGATTTTTTATTATCCTTCTTAAATATCTCCACTGGGACAGTTTTATTTATTTTATTTTTTGTTCTATTCTTAAGCCAATGAGAGCATACAGAGCATACAGTATAACCAAAAGGTTTCAAGAAATCTTCCTGGATTTGTTGAACTTCTTTTGCAGTCTGTCCATCACTATTACGAAGAACAGAAGGCCAAGACTATCCCCCTGTTTAATTAGAAGCTTTTAAAATGAAGCTTTCATTTATTTCTTTGCACTTTTTTTGTCGGATGAATTTTTCCTTTTGCAATCAACACTTTTTTTTTGTTTCTTTTTGGCGATTTAATTTGCTTACATTCACTGTAGAAACGTTGATGTTTCACCTTATTCCTCGTACATCCACGTCGTTCGTTAGAGTTCTTTTTTTTGTCGAATCATTACCATTTTTTCTTTTGCTTCTTATCAATCGATTTAATTAACGATCTTCTTTTGTTTCTTGTTTATCCTTTTCTTCAGATTTCATCGTTCTTTATTCTTTCTATTTCTTCAATCGTTGTTTATTCGATTTTTGTTTGGTTTCTTATAATCGAATTAATTTTACGTAAACTGCAATTGACACTTTATGCGAATTGTCCTTTTATTTTTACTTTTTATTTTATTTTTTGTTAGCGAATTGATTATCTCACACCTACCAAAAAATGTTGATCTTCTTTTGTTTTTTTCGTTCGTTCATCTTAGCCTTCGTGTTGCATGTTGCTTGTTTCTGTCCTCTTTCATCGAATTATTATGGTTGATTCCTATAAACCGCGAAAATGGCCAGAACACAAATCGAAAAAATCTTTCCCACAGTATAAGGAATACTGTGGTCTTTACCCTCTCTATAAAGAACTTTACAGTAAGTAACCTAACAGCGTCATTTCAGGGTCAATAATGAAAGCTTCTTTGTTATTAAGTAGGTAACGGATTTAGAGAGAATCAATTTTTATTATTTTTTTTTTGCTGAACCATATTTTTTCTTCTTTTTTTATCTAGGCTTAAGCCTGTTTTTCACATGTTGTCATATGTCTACTGAGTTGTCATTTTCCTGTTGCTTTCGAATTTGATTTGACTGTTGTTTCCTGCCCGGGTTACGTACTTGTTCTCGTTCACGTTTTCTCTTTCTTACAAATTTAATCACATAGTCTACTTTGCCTTGCTGTCTGATGTGTTTGTTTCTCGCTTTGTCTGTTCTGGTCTTTCTTCTGATTGTTGCATTCATTTTTGTTTTTCGTGACCTACTTTTTCGCCTTATCTGTTTGACCCTGTATAATATTGCGAATGCTGGGGTGATAATCGTCGATGTTAAATAAAAACTCTACTCGGAAATATGCCCAACTCAGTCGAGACTGGGTGGACTACAAAGAAATTGTCGGTAGCTTAAACCTGGATATAAAGAGGGCGCTATCGAGCGCCTAATTGTCCAAGTAGGCTAGTAAAACTGGTGGTACCGCTAGGCCTACTCACATTAAAAAAAAAAAACAATGCAAAACTCAGTAACGTTAACTCACAAACAACTTTTCCTTAATATTATCTTTATAAATTGAGTTTGAAAGGAGCCAGAAGCCTTCGTCGGGCAATTACGTCTTGGGAGGCACAGATAAGAACCCAAAATTAACTGTACGAAAAACAACGCAAAACATAAGATGATATTTTAACGATACTAACCATCTCCACCAATATATTCGCGTCTTCATCCACGGAAGAGGTGCAGCCCTTGATGAGCGCTCTATGAGGTTCAGCATCTCCGAACAGAGGTCCTTCTCCGCGAGCGTGATGGCAGAATAGACAGGATTTCGAGATTCTATGGCATCAACAGCGGAAGAAACTAATCTGGCCCCCGGAACTCGAACAACGGGGTGACCCATAAAACGTGCCCACACAACGTGCAAATGGAAGAAACAGAAATATAAGAGAAATTCGATAACGAGAAAGGAGCTGATTCGAAAAATACTTAACCCACAGATCAATGGGCTAACTTATGGAACACGTGGTGTGTCGGTCCACGAGAAACGCGTAATTTATCCGCTACAAAAGTGTTGGAAACGGAATCTTCCAGATACTCTTCACAATCGTTTGAAAATTTGAGGAATAAAATTTGTTCAGAAAAAAATATGTTTCCAGAATTACGTTACAATTTTTCAGTTTGCTGCAGCTTGCACCAAAAGAAGAACTTCGATTATTTATTCTTCTGCAAAATTAATTTGGAATATACGTCTGAATTTAAAAATTGAATTTTTGATGTTTGATTTCAAGAAGAAACTTCACTTAACAATATATCACTTACAAAGTTAATCCAATTTCACATTAATACGTTCACTTTCAATGAAATCCCGATGTTTCACTGTTCCGTAGTCGAGTTACACAACTTCTTAATTAAATTTCTTTTTTCGAACGCGTGAAGCAGATTCCGTTTCGAGCATTCGAGTTAACAACTTCACCGGAAACGTGCCAGACACGCAGAAACCGGAGAAAGTCGGCCGATCGACCGGAGTTTATGCAGCAGGTTCCATTCTAAGCTAAGGAACTGACCGTGAAATTCCCCTACCGTTTCAAACTATTCCCGATGTTATGAATTAAATAAAAATTTAATTAAAATCGAACGCCCCCCGGTGGTTACAAGTAGCAGCTCGTCGAGATAAATCCAATCCAATTAAGGATTACGCTGCCCATAAATCAGAATCATATCAGAAGTCCACTCGATGACATCCTGAGATACTACCCAGGGCGGTATTTATTTTAAATGAAAATTTATTGGCGTTTCATAATAATTATTGGCCGAGTGAAATAATGTGTAATTATGTAACGCGCAGCGTTATAGAAATCGTTACAATGAATCGGACAGGCAGGTGTGATGATGTACGATCTTAATTAGCGCGTTGGGAAATAGGATTTAAAATGCCACAGTCCGTGTGCATACATGATGTTGATGATGATGAAGATGATAGAAAAAGAAGTACGTACACACGTTAATTATATGTACGCGTTCGGCATGTCAAACACAAGTCAAGTTTTTAACGTATTAACAAACGATTAGTAATAAAGTTTACAGCAAACCAAATAAGGACGTTTTTGTTCCTTTCTACAAAAAAAAATCCTTTTGGAATGGTCTTTTTCTTATCGTAAATTCAAATTATACATATAATAATTAGCACCTCACTGTGAACTTCAAAAAGTTCGTGGGACATTAACTGCGTGATTAGTTTTTTTTTTCGTCATTGAAACAGAGCAAGGTGATGATGACCTTAAGCTTTAAGCCCACCACTCAGCTCCTACGTTAAAATTTAAAAAATGCAATTTTATTTTACAATAGCTGAAACTCGTTGGGGGGAGGGGGAGTATTTTTGAGTCTCGTTTTCCATCGAAAGCACTTTCTAAAATAATTTGTGTGGCCTGGCTCTAAACGCGAGCAAAACAATCGGCGGAGGGTTACGTAACGTCCACGTTTTAGAGCACGGAATTAATTGCCGAAAAGCGACCACATGATCGATACTTAACAATAAATCTGCGATTTATTTTAAGAGCGCGGTCGGCTTTCGCAAGTTTGAAATGTTAATGCGGCCTGATATTTAGAGCTGATATTTTGCTCTGGCGGTGCTCATTTAGAGCACGTAAACTCTGTTATGATTAATACGTACAAATGGGCAATTTACGTTTGGATAATGTAGGGTACTGCAAGTGTGGACTAATAATAATAAATCGTCTGTCTCGCAACGTCGACATGTCAGTTAGTTTAGCGTTTACGACTTTCCTTTTTGTTTATTTTTCGGACGTTAAAAAGTGTTCACCCTAGATGCGTTCAAACAATAAAACTCGATTTTATTTCCGTCGTCTTTCGATTAGATTAGGATCGACAAAATCGCCCTCGTATTTAACGCCTCTGTTACATAACATTGTACAAATCACGTAACCCAAAGTCAAGACACGTCGTACCACTTGAAGAGAAAGAAAGCAACGACCATTTGAATTCAGGTATACAGTTTTAATTACTTTGCTCCGGGCGCGTTGTGAACAGTGTCATTACGTGCTAGACGAATTAATAGCCGGTACCTGTTCCATAATACCATTTATAAATAGTCACTCTCTAGCAGCATTTTTATTGTATGTATGTATGTACAAACGTGGACCGTATATGTGTATGTGTGGCCAGGAGTGATTTGTTGCTTGTGTCTTTCTATTTTCGTCTTGGGATTCCTTTGTAATTCACACCGAGGAGATCGATGTTAACAACCTCCGCCGGGTTTATACAAATTAAAGTTCGTCGTTAATTACAACTTTTCTTGTTCGCCAACTATCTTCCTGATAATTCGTAATACCATCCATCCATACTTAGTTAAAGTTGAACTCAAATTGAACGAATTAACACGAGATTGTTTATTTGACCTCATTTCCCGTGTTAATCAGGTTCATGAGTTAAACTAATCAGGCCAATTAACCACATTTTATAAACAAAAAGTACTTTTGTGCTTTTTCCTTGAAATACTGTGTGAACTAATAATTTGGTATATTTTTTGGCGTAATGAATACAATCAGAAATCAATACATACATAGGTGCTCCTTAGGGTGTGGTTTTGGGCCCTATTTTTTTCCTAATGTAATGTAAATTAACTTGACAATTTAGTTGACCTATTATCTGAGGGTGTAAAACGTAAGTCACTTCTTTCTCCTTCCCTTTCTTCACAGTCTGATCAGTTGATCACTTTTCAGATCTTTTGTTTGCGTCCTAGCTAACTTGATTCTTTTTATTTTAATGAACGTGCTTAAAGTTTCACTTTTCAGTCAACTTCGATGATATTCAAAGCGGTGCTGAAATCAATCTCAATTTTATATAACACGACCTTTGGGCTATTTATCTCCCCTATGATAACATAATTAACTGAAAGTATTTTATAATTTTTCAATTCAGACCCCTTTCAGTAACTTCTGAGATTAGAAAAATTGAATCCGGAAGAATTCTTTCGCTTTTTTTTTCAAGTTAAATTCAATACGTTGTATTACGTATACATATTGTCCAGTCATTAGGATAATAGGAAGTACTTAAGACAGGTGAACATGATTATTAAAAATTAGTATTGCATTATGTCACTTGCAAATATTTGAGCACGTACGTAGGAAGTACATCTCAAAGTCGCGCAAAACACAAAGCTCAAGGAATACTAGACAAATACTTTCTCCGCCTGCTCGTCGTAAACATTACATCACCGAGCGGCACAATCCGCAAATGGTGTACCCGATTATTTTGGGATGCTGCTGCTTTTACCACTTTCACTCAATGCCGCAGGATTCGAAGGACCTTGGCGTCTCGTTTCTGCTCGCAGCTCGACGCGGGTTATGTGCTTTTCGCATAGCAGGTCAGTTGTATAACCGATTTTTAATGGTGCATTTGCTACGGTTTAATTTTTATGGCGTAATGTTTATGGGGCATTGTTTACGAGTACGTTGCGATAATTGTGCGTCTATCGTATCTACTGCGAGGTTGCACAATTTATTATTAATATTTTTTTTTAAAGGTATTACCACACAAAAAATTTAGCAATTTTTTAAACGTTACATAAATCACGTACTCAGAAGTGATAATTTATCATCTACCAGAAACCATGATGACGAACGATAAGACTTTTAATTAATACAGTGCTCCATTGTAAAAGTCGAATTTTTTTATTTGAAATTTAAATTTTGTAAACTCGAACTCGACGTGTTAAATACCACCGGGTTGCGTCACTTTCCTGTAATTCTACACATGTAACGTAATAATAATGGCCTTCGAAGGACGCTTTTAAGCAACCGCATCGCACCATTTAACCAGGCATTTCTTAACGCGCATTCCTTTAAAAATCGCAGATATGTATGTGAACAGCTTACTTAAACGGGCGCGCGTCTACTTGCAACGATGCGCTTTAAATTCTGCTTGGCTTCGAGTATGTGAATTATTTATTTTTATTCGTAAAAGACGTGCCAATTACATATTTTTGTTATTGATTAAAAAATACTTGAATAAATAATTATGAATCTTAAAAACCACCCTTTCTGTAGATAGTAACAGGTTCGTCGCTTAGCGTCGCATTGAAATCTCCAGTGTATTTAAAGCTCTACATTGAATCGAGTTGTAGCGGATCCATTACTAATGCAGTTTTTAAAAGGTTCTACCCCTAGGAGTTGTGTATTGCAAGTTGCATCCCGTTTCCATCATTCAATTAAATTCTGGATCTTTTGTAACTGCGGGTGAACTCTTTAATTCAACTTAAAAACCCAGCATCTGATTTGTCGGGGAACACATATAGCGAAAGAAGAATTTTATTTTCACTTTCAACGTTCGCCTGGCCCACTACCCTACATTGCTGCAAACCATCCACGCCAAACAAATTGGAAAGTGGCTCGGCGACGTAATAAACGCGACTCACGCACGTCGATATCGATTTCATCGATTTAACAAGATTGCATTCTTACAGTCGCAGATTATTTGCAAACTAATTATCGGATGCATCGATTTTTTTTCTGGAGTTTCGGCGATCTACCCGAAAGATAATTTTCAAAAATGTCACTTATCGATGAATGTTAATAGCACCGATTATTGTGACATTCTTGACACGTCGCATGTTATTACGCGTATGCATCTTGACATGAAAAGTTTATCAAACGAAAAGGTTGCAAATAAGAACAAAAAATTCTCTGCGTTATTCCTTGAGGAGGAATGTCTTTTCTGAATACAGATTTATGTCGAGGTAATTCGAAGATCTTTTACTTTTAAATTTAACAAATCCTCAGGTGAACATTTTTGGCTCAATACACCTTTTCTAAAGCCGCTACCTTCCGGTTATGTCTGGCATTTAACTTAATAATAATTAATAAATTACCTCACGCAAGTACTGCCCTGTTAATATCAACGGGCGGTCCTAAATCTAATTGATCACTTTAATGGTTAATTGGTACAATTAAAAAGCACTTCGTTTACTACGGTGTAAATTTCTTGAAGTAGAAAGTTACTTCCGAAATAGTAAAGTCATATTTATTAGGCGCATGGCATTAGCTTTAGGCGCGTTAATTTAGCTTTTATGATTCGATGTAATTAGGAAACGATTGCTTTGACTGATTTTATAATGGCGAAGCTAAAATGTTTCAAATCATCGGTGTGGCAGATGATTAAATGAGAATACTTCCGAGAATACTAAATAAAATTAAGAAACAGTAGAAATTAATTATACTCGATTGTTATGGTGCTTCGAGGCAATCGCAAATTGACATTAGTTAGGCTTGCATGAAACTCGTTTTAAAATAAGTTCATTAACTAGAATTAAATTAGAATAAGGAAACCGTGGTCTCACATCAATGGTTTTCTCATTTGCATTGCATGATAGAAATTTTGTCGTTCCAATCCCCCTCCCCCCAAACGAAAACACTATAAACTTGCTTTAATTAACTTCCGAGTTGATTACTGGTATGTGAGCAATTTGATTTACATTCCTCTTCGTTATTTTTGATTCCTTAGTTTAAGATAGTAACAACTGCATTTGTGTGTAGGTACGACGTAGTACCGTCGGGCACGTAGTTAAATAAATTACTCTTAAGGATAGTTCACTTTTCTATACCCCTGAGCTGAAATGGGTTTTCTCATATTGAAAAAAAAAAAAACAATATTTTCTCTGAATATCGTTGCATGTTTCTTATTGAAATCTATTGTGACAAAATGCAGTTTTCTGTTTTTAATTCTTCTGAAATTAATTGAAGCAGCTGTTTTATTAAATGCCAAGGACTGGAAGCTATCTGCAGAATATTTGCAAAAGTGGGATGGGAAAACTTTGGTAATCGCAAACGAAGTTGATTCGATTCAAGTCAGTGAACTCAGCTAACAAAAATCAGAAAATAAAAGGGGAATTAAAATCACTTTTAGTTGTCGGATCAAATGCAAGGGCTATTCGTCATTGGTATGTATTAACTTCTTTTGAATTGCTCATGTTTGCGACCGAACGACCTTTGCGTTCGATTTCGATTCCTGAAGGTAGTTCATCTATTCTGATTCTTAGGCAAAATGATTCAGTCTTAACAATTCATTTAACTTTAGACCGTGCAGTGTCCCGAGCAGACCCAACAATAGCAGAAAATTTTATTTCTAAATTTACTAAAACGAACTGTTAATTATAAAAGTTCTTGTGCTTGTCCTTGAACCACTAATTTTTTTAGATCATAATCTGAATATCATATTTCGTTACTGGAAAACATCAAATACAAAAAATCGAAGTACAGTAGAAAAAATTGATAAAAAAAAAGATCGAATGGTTGCAATAGAAGAGTATTTACGAAGACTAAGCCTAAAACTTAACCACATAAGGAACTGGGAAGATATCATAAAATACAAGAAGAGGTCTTAGTTTCTTCTAAAAAAAAGTAAATCTTCGGAGGATTCGTCAAGAATAATCAAGAAAGAACAGGCGACTTCGTCACCTACTGGAAAAGTAAAAGAAAATTAAAGAAAAAACAATTCAAAATGGAACGAATTCCATAAATAAAAAGAAAACAAAGCATTATGAAGAAATTTACGGAAGCTAAGAAGCAGTAAGAGAATTATAAAATATAAAACAAACAAGGAACAAATGAAATAGTCCTTCGATAACACTTACAGCTAAATCATGAAGAATTATAAATGATCAAGATTTCCGAGAAACACAACTGAGCTACGAAAAAGGTACAGGAAGAACTCGAGGAGAAATAAAAAGAGGTAAATGATTGCAATAGAAAAACATTAAAAAGGTTAAATACATGGTAGACTAAGAAATAGTTCAAGGTAGACTAATAGTTCCAAGAAGAGCAAACAACGGCTAATCAAGTCTTTCAGGGCTCGCAAAGCTTTTAGAAGAGAGAATTAACAAGAAAACAGATAAACAAACTTCCTACAAAAAAGATCACTACCCTAAGAGCGCATAAAATCATATGACTATATGTTAACCCGAGGAATAGCAAACTATTTCAACTTAGACAAAAATATTACAATTAAATTTATCATGGATTACAAAGAGGGTTTTAAAAACGCATTGTTATAACGATGGGGGTAATGAACACCTTTGGGATGAAGACTCCAGTTAACTTATAACCAAGCCACCCCGTACTATAACACCTGGTGCCACCCTACCACGACCTCAAACAACGAACTCAAAATTGCGTTTCTTACCTCAAACCTTCTCACTATTTTGACAGGTAGTCAAAATCTAAATTCGTCACTGAAGATAATTTGATCCCATTCTTGACACTATTGAAGACTGTTGACTTTATAATAATAATAATAATAATAATAATTTATTGGGCCACCTTGTAAAGTACAGATAAAACAAAGAAACATGTATACCCACAAGTTGGTTCAAGTCAGCTCGTTCATCTGCGGAGAATACCGTTCTTAAGTAAAAAATAATTTAAAGCAGATAATTAGTAGGTGTAAATAGACCTTTGTCAGAAATATACATATATAACAAAAAGTAAGTTAACACAATTACAGAAAGAAATCATCAACGGAGTAACAATTTCTCTGGAGTAAGATTGATTTAAGTTCTTTTTTGAATATATTAATATTTTGGGCCTTCTTTGTTTGTAAAGGTAAAGCGTTGAAAAATTTGCAACCGTTAAATAATGCGCCTCTTTGATATAAAGAGGTAGTGTGCAAATCAGGTCGAAGGTGAAACTTAAATCGCGTAGGGTATATATGATTTACCTTATTTTGAGTAAAAAGATTATTATGTTTATATACAAAGCAACAGATTTCGTAAATATAAACAGACGGTAGTGTCAATATTTGTAAGTCTCTAAAGGCATTTCTACATGAATCACGACGCGTAAGACCAGCTATCGCACGAAGAGCATTTTTTTGTATTATGAACACTCTTTTCCAGCCGCTACTCAGACCCCAATGTATAACACCGAATCTGATATAACAGTGAAAATTAGCAAAATAGAGTGTACGCAAAGTGGCCTGATTGCAGTACTGAGCTAAAGTTTTTAAGGCATAGCAGGAGCTACTTAGTTTAGGACAAAGTGAGTTTATATGCGCAGTCCATTGTAAATGTCGATCTAAAACTAAGCCAAGCAGTTTAATATCGTTCGCTGGTGACATTGCCGTTCCTTGCAAAGTTGCTAATTGTAAGTTGTTATTGACGACACCCGATCTAATGTTTTTGAAGATTATTATTGAAGTTTTGTCGTTATTTATGGAGAGCTTATTTTTTGACATCCACATTGCTACCCTATCATAAATACGTATCGAAGCATCCTCAGCGTCTACAATATTATCACCGGTCACCATTATGTTTGTGTCATCTGTGTATAAAATTGCGTTGACTCAGAGGAATATTAATTTTTTGGCAGAAAGTTTATGAAGACCCAAAATATCTTTACCAAAGTCGTTTAATTCTTGTAAATTGTAAAAGTAGTTTGCATGCTGCAACTTCTGATCACCTGTAGAGAATAAGAATGAGTCACATAGCCTTCGGCCCACAATACCTTCGAGCTACGAACCGTAAAAAGGAAGCTGCATTAGACTCGCCATTTCTGGTCCAGTTGTGATGGGCGTCCTTTATTTACTTAATACATAAGTACGAGTATTCCTGGGTATAATTATATATTTCATAACCACCGAGCTAGTACTTCCTTTACTTTTTGTTTGCGCTGTTAACCTACTTCTTCTGTAACTTCCTAAATTTACGACTCGCCATCAAAACATGCAAATATTGAATCGCTTCGAACATAAATTAATTTATTGACTACGATTAGGCAAGTTGGAATGAATTCTGGTTTTCGTCTCATGTATTGTTATTATAATTTCATTCTGAATGTCACACGAACACATCAACGTAAGGACAAGGCGACTGATTTTTATTAATTAGCATAATTTTAAAGGTCCCTCGGCGTGAGAGATGAGCGTCGCCCACTTCACTTCTGAAGACGGTTTGTTTAGTGCTCGCCATATTTGGTCTCGAGATTATTAGATATATCGTAAAATGTGATAGTGTATTTCTCATGCATTTGGGTCAGATTTGTAACGTGCACGTTTGCATCTACTTTTATTTCTTTACTCTACTTGCTACCAATTAAGGAAATTACAAGCTAAACTTTAAACCTACTATTTCATACAACTGAAGAATAATAATGATTTCAAATTCTTCCATAAGTTTTCAGGAAATTGTAAATATTTTTGTAAGTTTCAATTAATTATTGCAAAATGCAAAACTGATTATATAAAATCGACCCAAACGGGTACCCTAAATATTTTAAGAAAGGCGTGCCTGCTCTATTACATAATTTAATATATAATAACATATTAAATTCAATATAGTAAACAGCAACAACAAAGAAAGTGCCATTAAAAAAAAATAATAATAAGTGCCGATGTAAAACCGACCTCCTTCCTTATTTATGGCATGGGCCTCGCTGTACAAATCAGAACGACTTAAATACATACGCGCATCAGCTTCATTAATACATATAATTACGTATCATAAATTATGTAAGGTACAGGAGAGAAACTCACCACGCTGTATGTATATGTTGTACGTAGGTAGGCGAGGTGCTGCTTTTGTGTTGTGGAATAAGAATAAGAAAAAAATTACGTTCAGTAGCGGTATAAATTAACTGTTATTAATTAACTGCATTATTCAACAAATACGTGAGGTGTAAGTTTCGACTTCCTATTAATATTAATAACAACAGAAATTACTCACTCGCTTTTTTTGTTGGTTTTAAAAAACCTTTTTCTGACAGGTATTTAAAATTCGCGCGACTTTCTCCGATTGACTTTTGATGAACAAAATTGAAGGCATTTGATGTTAACGTCAATTTGATTATTTGCATTTAAATGTGGCTTTTAAAAGCAAATTACGGAATTTATTTTAGTCAATCTCACTTAGAGTAGACGTGTCACAACCGGTATATATGTATACAGGTTGCGAATGGCTCCTAATGTCAGTAAGCGATTATTCGACCGCCCGCAAACAATACATATAGGTGCATGACCTTAGCCGTTCACAAACTGTATACATATTAAAAGTAACTAAACCTTTCATATAATACTTTCAATTTAATTTGCAACCCACGAGAGTGTCCAAATGTGCAAGTTACTTTCTTTTTTCGTTATGAATTTCTTATTTTCTATTTTCATAATCATAATATAATGGTAACGCACTGGCATCTGTAATGTGATTCAAACTATACATATTTCTTAAACAATGTCTAATGGTTACCACTTTTATTGTTGTTCTGTTCTGTTCTGAATTTCGGCTTATTCAGTCCTTTAATACTTGAGAACTCTTTACAAGATGATGGATAGTTCAATATATACACTACACAAAATGATTGCTAATTTGTTAGAACCACAGGGTACAATTTAAATAATTAACTCGCTTATCGACAGACACATCATTGGCAACAATTGCAAAATGAAACTCGGCGAACGTTGTTTAATAAAGCGAAAAGCTGTAGGGCGTGTAATTTATTTAATTTCCATCCATCTTGTATTATTAGTGCCTAACCGTTAACAGCGCCGATCTTCCAGTCAATTTCTTTATTTACTTTAATTTATAATATAATTTGCGTGATATTTGAGTTTGAGACACGGCATACTTGCATGCGTGTATACGTTATTACTCGCGTTACATAAGCAGCCCTCATTATTACAACACCGTATGTGGATGATATCTAAAAGAAACACTTTTACTTTTTATAAATTCCAACTATTTAAACCTACTAATTTGCGTGTTAATACACGTGCACGTGCAAGATTATTTCTTGGGCATTATCATAATCCTGCTGACTTATGCATGCTCGCTGCCTTACATTCATCTTGATGAATGCAATTGAATAAGCTTCCATGTCGCAATTGTTAGACCGCCCCCTGTGCTTACGTTTTGAGAAAATTATGTTTAATTGTCGCCTTCTTTCTCATGGTTAGAAACGACGTTCTATTCAGCGCTTTCTCTGCCTGCAGTTTTTGGGCAATAATAAGTCAGTGTGAAACTTCCATCATCCCAAGACATGATTACCACACAGCACGTACGAAACACCTAATTAAATTTCCTGCGATTAACCAAATGTTGTAAGCTCTCCCATTCACTGTTGTGCTCACACGAAATCGCTTCCACGGTGATTTCAAGCAAAATTAAAGAAACACCAAAAAGTAAAAATAAACTGCATTGTATGTCAAGGTCGCGTGGTCACACCGATAAATAATTCATGGTGCCACGCATTAAGCCGAGGAATTTAAAGTTCAAGCCGAGAAAAACAACGCCGGCGAAATTTTTAGATAAAGGATCTTCGAGAGGTGACCTCACGCACACGCCAATAGAATCGATGAAATGGTAAGTTGTAGGAGCAACTTTCCTTCGCCTGGGACACTCGCTTTGAATATATTTAGAAATGTGTCACTGTTTCGAACTTGTCTAATTTAAGTAGCTTCTAAACTTGACCTGCAATAAACAACATCACAGAAAAAGGACACATAATAATAATATTAATAACCTTTGGTTCTCAAGATTATACACTTTGGTTTTTGAAGCAGGATTCGTACAACGCAGTGATTGCGACAGGCACACATTTTAGACTTTATTGATAAAGTACGATTGATTTTTCTTGTGAGGTTGTGGAAAAAGAACAAGAACAAATAATAGTGAAGACCTGTCGGTATTGTTAAAAAAGTAACTTAAAATAGTAGTAATCTTTAGAATCCATAGTTACGGCATTAAAAATGTACTTAAGTCATCATCATCATCTTAGTGATACCAACAAAAATCCCACCCTAACACCCTCTACTCTACTGAGGTCACAGATCATAAACCTCTGATGCATGTAAAGAACTCTTGCTACTGGGGCAATATCATGTACAATATCATGTAGTCTTCAAAAGTCATAATCTACATTTCCTTTCTTTATCTGAATTTTCTTTCAAGCAATGCGGTGACAAAAAAAGTTGCATTCTTTTTCTTTCTAATTGGGGTTGACTGTTCTCATGTTCTCAATGATGATACAAATATGGTATAAAAAGAAAAAAAAATCTTACGAATATAGGTACATCCGTTGGTTTGGGGATGTAATTATCCTCCACCACCGTCCCTTTCGGAATCGCATTGACACCATAATACTGCTCCCACACACTCGGCTTGCAGTCGTTCGCCGCCTGCAGCAAACTTTTCTTGGGTTGCACAGCACTCTTGTCCTTTTCGACTAGCTTCTCGTTGCCGCCCGCCTTCATGTTCACCCGACAGAGCGTTCCGTAAATCATCGCGTTCCTGACACCGTTAGGGACACTGGATAGATCCTCGTGCACGAAAACCGGCAACTGACTGATGTCCGTGTGCTTAACGGAATCACTAAAGCCACTGCTGGAGGAACCCGACGGAATCTGGTAGATGTCTTCGGTTTCTGACGATAGGGTCCTTAACCTGGCGCTGCTTTGGCTGGAGTTTCCGCTGGTCGAGCAGTTGCTGAACGCCCTGATCACCGAGTTGATGTTCTTGGAGTTACTGAGGTTGACGCAGAATTTACGCATCTCCTCTTCGGTTGCGTTCTTCAAGGCTTCCACGCTTAAAGCGATTTTGGCGTTGACGTACTTGAGCATTTCTTCGGCAGACATTCCTTTGCCTTCCATGGTTTCGTTTATGCTATTCAATAGTTCGATAAGGACATCTTTAAGTGTTTGCTCGTCATCTTGCTCCTCGACGTTGCTGGATTTATTATTATATTTTGAGCCAGTGTAAAGCAAAACCTCCTCGTCGACTAACGAGTCGTAAACCTCCAGCTTCCTTGAGTCGTTGCCACTTCTGTCCAGCTTAGGCCAAATTGGTCGTGGTATGGTAAAGTCTATTCGACCTTCCGGGATTGTCGTGAGTGTACCCGCCGCAGATGAACCGGGCGATAGGAACGTGGCGCCCACTTTGCTCTTTTTCTTGTGGGTGTCATGCACGGCGACTTTAATTGATTTGACGTAGTTGCCGTTCTGTTCTAAAATTGAGACGGCGTCATCGCGTAGCTTCACGTTTGCTTCCGTAACACTGTCACCGTGGCTTCCTCCGTAACCAGACGAAGTAGACTTTCCAGTAGATGGGGGCGTGCTTTGCCTCGAAGAGCTTCGTATTTTGGCTGCCGCACATTTTGATTGGTTGGCTTTCGGGGGTGGAAAATTCTCTTCGCTGTAGATTGGATTTATTCTGGAAGAGAGAACGAATTCTTTAGGAATTAAATTGCGGGCGTGCGCGAGCCCATCACCAGGATGAAACAAGCCATGCAAGTTAAATTTACTCACCCTCTTTCAGAGGGTATAGAAACACCCGCATCCCCAATATTCGTAGTCTTGAGCGCGACCCTTGGCAAGTAGACTGACCTGCTGACAGAGTAGATCTGCTTCGTTTTCGTTTCGGGTTGGATGGCCGCTAGTGGATCATCGGTGATGTCTTCTTGTTGGACAGCTGAGGAACCGCGGATCTTGCGAGGTCCTAACCATCTTAACATTTCTGTCTGGGGGCGCTAGCTTACGGTCATCTCACTGACTTGCGAAATCTACGGGACAAAACAGAAACGATGCGTAATCTAATGAGCAACATGTAACTGAGCGCGCGCGCCAATTAGATCGGTTCAAGAGCGCTCGAGTGGAACGCACCTTTACGTAACCACAAAAGAAATCAGTGCTACATTAAAATCAGCGCAGCGTAAAGATTACTTGAAACTCTAGTTCTATATGTTGATTTCGCAAAAATTATATAAATCAAAGTAAGCCCAAATACCAGTACACTCGAGACGTCCTGTGTAATCAATTAAGTCTTCAGTCTTCAACACACAAAAAGAAAATCTATTCATTTTATGCGGCGAATAAGTATTCAACGGTGTGCTTAACATATTCCTTTCTTGTCTGGACTTCGACGAAACCAAAAGTTTCTAACATCTGTCTAGCTGAGACGTGAGATATTTGATATTCAAATTAGCGAATATGTTGGGAGTTTCTTGCTTAATAAATTATGCATGCCGCGACGTATTGCAGCTAGGCGTAAATGCATCTTGAGACACTGTCCCAGAACTTGCGTCAAGTTTATTACAAATGTATATTTTTAGAAAACGAAATTGCCTGTTAAAACTTTCTAGGCCCGTGGGCTTTCCTTACTTACGAAAATTGTAGCCGTTAAAGCACCTTTTAAATACGAGGCTTCAGCTTTTTAAGAATCAACCAAATATACTTTTACGTGTATCTTTTGAACTGTATCGTTAAGGAAACTTCGTGACAGCCTGGTGTATAGACCACCCACATAACACAGGTGATGACTTGTCTAGAACTGTCTACGCTTTTCCAAAAATTTTACAGACTTTCTAGAAGTAGTGAGGACCACGAAATTCAAAGAGTTGCTGATTAATGAAACATAATGTTTTAAAAGCATCCAAATAAAACAGGGAGAGACTTTTTGGAGAATAATTACATGATGTTCAAGGTCAAATAGGTACAATTTTAAAACTGCATGGTATAAAAACATAAACCTCACGTAATAGCAAAAGTTTTCAAGGTCTGTTAAATCACCTGCTTTTAAACTACTATTATTACGATTTTGTAAAGTTTCTTGTCCAAGAAGCGAAACATAAATTTCTCCATTATCTCGCCAGAGAGCAAGCAAGCAAAAGAAATTATCGATGAAAAATCGCTAATGTTTTGAAAGTTCTTAAATATATTGCTGCTATCAGACCGCAACACTTACAGTTTCTAATACTTAAATTTTTCTTTTTCAATTGAGTAATAAAACTGAACAGAACTCATATACACAAGGGAATCGACGTGAGTTGCACAACCCACTCCTCAGGAAACGGCGTGCAAAATGTAAATCAGTGTAGAACCGTAAAATTTAATTAGGCCGCATAGTTCAATTTGCACAACTTTTGTCGGCGGACTTCTTTCTTAATGCTATTGCTGCTGCTGCACCGGATTGCAAAATCACCTTTTTATTTTTATTATCATATGGAACGTTAAGAAATCGAGCGATTTAACGCTATTTAAAAGTTTGTTTACAATCGCGACTTTTACTAATGGCATGCAAGTGGTTCAGCTTGTTGCTTGTTCTCTCAACTCTCAAGATGTAAATTCATCCGAATGTGTTGTAATTAATTTCTTAAGTAACGACTGTTATGAAAGAGTCCTGCTCACACAGAAGCAAGCAAAATGTCAAAAGTTACAGTTTTACTTCAATTTGTCTGTATGTACTAAATAGTTTTTCGTAGATATTCTATATAGATCCGAAGTGTTACTCAATCTCACGTAGACACGATGAATCAACACGGTGCTCTTTCTACATTTTAATCATTGCTCATTCATCATCACAAATAAGCAGCACGCAGAGCACCTTCGACCACTGCACGAGTCAAATATAGTAACATCCTGTACATACACGTACGTGTTTGAGAAATATTTAAATCAAATAAAAAAGAAACTCTTGCATTAGAAATTGGATACCAACAAAATATGCCTAGAATTCTTCCATAGCATAGTAATTAGAGAATCGAATCCAGTCATTACCAACTTTTCGATGCACATAATTAAACGACGTGGCCCTAGTACTAATCGATGGGAATTTTCGAGTGTTATCGATAACTAATTACCTGCTTCCTCGCTTTATAATGGATATGAAAGAATGAGGCTTGCGTGGATATTACATTATACAAGTTAAAACGAGACATTCGTTTCCTCTTCATTAACCGTTTAATGCTCGATTTCTTCATCGCCCTATCTTGAGGTTAAATTTATCTGTCAGTTAGAATGTGACACATAGTAAGTGTACGTCACATTCCAACTGTTAGATAAATAAACCTTAGGTTAAACATGGAGTAGAAATCGGCCATAAGTGAAATAATTTGAAGAATACTAATCCTTACAATCCTGTACTGGATTTTCGATTTAGTTGAACTCGACTGTACTAAGAATATTTTTATTATATAATTAGCGCTGGCTCCAATTAATTACGCATGACATCAATCCAACTTTCCCCGTTACATATCGAAAACAAAAAGAAAATGAAACGCGATATGTACGTAGGTATAAACAAGGTATGCGTAAGCGCGCGTTACATCTTGCACATTGTACTTTTCAATAATGCGCCGTCGCCCCAAATTCTTCAAGGCGTAAACATCCATCCGCGTTTACTTTCTACGATCCAGATTCGACCTATTCGGATCACATTAGCCCAGCGAAAAAATGGACGGTTACGTAAACTGAGGCGTAATTTGCCTTTCTTCTACGAAAACTCTTTTTTTTGCTTTGCTGTGCAGTCCGAAATGGCCCAGATCGAGCCTAGAAACGTGGCGGTTATATAAACGAGCGCCAATTAATCTATTTTCCGAACGTAATTGCGTTAGATAATAATTAACATCTGCGTTGTCTCGTGAGCTCGATAAAGGAATTCGCGGTACAAAATTTGTTTGGAGGACAATTTTGGAAATAAGCGAAAGTTTTCGAAAATCATTCGAAATTGTCAGATTTTAATTTTATGAAGCTACTAAATGCGAGGGGCTTGTCTGGAATATTTTTTTCTTGCTAGTTTTATAATGAACTTCAAAATAATCTTCTTAATGAATCAAATTTTGGTAGTTTTTTTATCTTGTGGGGCCGTAACCCTCCTCTACAACCTGCATAAACGTCTCCCTTGAGATTAATTTTAATTTAAGGTAAACAATTAAAAGATCGGTTGAATACATAGATTGCACAACCACCAATTCTTCTGTAAACATTAAGTTTTCTTTTACGTGTCACTTCTCTTTTACTAATAAATACATAAATGCCTTGTCCATCGCATAGTATAATCAGTTTGTTTTTCCTATTCTTTTGTTACCGTCCGCTTCTTGTTTCCCTCCTTGTTCTATTGTTACTCCTGAGTAATTAAATTTCTGCACTTGCTCTATTTGGATGTTATTTATTTATATGTTTATGTCCTGTGCTTCTTTAGCTACTTTAGTCTTGTCCGTGTTTATTTTCATTCCGTTTTCCATCAAAGTTTTGTTCCATACATTTAGGTTCTTCTGTAAATTGGTTGTAAATTCTTGTATCCTACTTGCACTTTTTTTTCATTCTAACTGGCATTTCCTCATGATGAATACTGCGAATAATAGTGAGCTCATTACTCCCCCTTGTCTTAGACCTTCACTTGTTGTAAACTCTTCAGATTTGTTGTTGTTGCTGATAATGTAATTCCTGGTACACTTATATAAACTCTTTAGCACCTTTCTTAACTTATAATTTACGTTTCTTTTGTGTAAGATCTCCCATACTCCCTTGCGTGTTACTTTATCAAACGCTTTCTCCAGATCTATGAAGGCAAGGATAATATTTTTATTGTATTGCATCTTCTTCCTTACTATTTCTTTTATTGTGAATATGTTTCTCTGTGTTTCAAGCAATGTTGGTTCTATTATGTTACTCAGTTTCCTTTGTATTATTTCTTCATATATTTTGAACGGTATGCTCAGCAACGTTATGCCTCTGTAATTATTACAGCATTTCTTATCTCCTTTTTTTATAAATCTGAAGTATTTGCCCTACTTACCAGTCTCGTGGTATATTCTCTTCTTAACTTGTTATAGAGCTCTAGTAATAGTTCATTTTCCATTTTATTGATCTTTCTGCTGTTTTCTTGTCATATCCCGGTGCTCTGCCATCCTTGATTTTTATTAACGCTTCTTCGAGTTCTTCTTCAGTTATGCCATTCTCTATCTCTTCCTGTTCTTCATCATCTTCTTCAACATCATTTCTAGAGATGGTAATCTGTTCTTTTTTTAGAGAACAGTTCGCAGTTGCTCCTGTTCTTTATTATGAACAGTTAAGAACAGTTCGTTCAGAACAGTTGCTCTTTGATGTTGATGCTTTAAAAATTCGAAATGGAACGTATTCGCAGGTAGTTATATGAGAACACTTTCCAAGTAGGTGGATGTTGTTATTATTATGTTGAAACGCAAACATAGACAAGATCGTAGACAAAAACATATATTTCTTAAAAAAGATATTAAAAAAACGTTTTATAATTATTACAGATCGTCGATTAAAACTGAATACTTATAATTATTTTGTTATTATATTATTTTATATTGTATTTTCATAATATATGTACTTTGTTTGAATTGGCTTTCGGTTGGAACCTCGTCACGTTGACTTCTTCTACTGCCGACGTTTCGTTCTGCATTGCAGAAGAACTTCCTCGGGGCTGCTGCTGCTGGTGGTGTTGTAGTACGATATGAATCTGTTAGAACTTTATTGGCAATTGCAGCACAAAGAGACTACGAAATTGCTCAATTTGATATAAAAACTGCTTTTCTATATGGAAATCTGGATGAAGAAGTTTTTATGGAGACACCGAAAGGTATTACGGTCAAAGAGGGAATTGTTTGTAAATTAATTTTAAACCATTATATGGTTTAAAACAATCTCCAAGATGCTGGAATGTAAAATTTGACAATTTTTTAAAATGTTTCAAATTTAAACAGTGTACAGCCGACCCATGTGTTTATTACGGTGTTTTCAACGATGACGTAGTTTTTCTACCTTTATATGTAGATGACGGTTTATTAATGGCAAAATTAAAAACTACACTGAACTATGTTAAACATGAGTTGAAAAGTTCTTTTGAAATTCTAGAGGGAAAAGGTGAATTTTTTGTAGGTATGCAGATTAGTCGCGATCGTGAAAATAAAACAATTTTTATAAATCAGCAGGCTTACACTGAGCGAATTTTGAAACAATTTTCTATGTTTAATGCTAATAGTGTCTCTGTTCCAGCTGATCCACATGTTACTTTAAAGTCAAGTACAGATAATACAGATGATAATAATAATTATTCAGAAACTTTACAATTTCTTTTTCGCGAAGCTATTTACTACTTTCTGCTCTTCCATTTTGCTCAGGTGTGTAAGGTGTAGTTGTTTCTATCTTGACGTCGTGTGTTCTCAGGAAATCAGTCATTTTTCTATTACAAAATTCAGTTCCATTATCAAATCGAATTACTTTTATAGAGCGATTAAACTTGGTTTAGACCGAAGCATAGAATTCTTTAAATCTATCAAAAACATCATTTTTATGTTTCAGAAAATAAACAGATCTGTAACCAGAACAGAGATCTTTAAAAATAACAAAGAATCGTGAACCACCTATTGACATTTTCTGCATTGGTCCCACAACATCACTGTGTATGAATTCACCAACTTCAGCCTCTCGTTTTATATTGTTTTTAGGAAATGATAAGCGATGTTGCTTCCCCATTTGACATGCCTCACAGAAAAAATCTCTATCATTAGAAATCTTCAAGTCATTAACAATATTTTTCTGATTCATTTCGCGTAAACATTTTATTCCAATATAATAATAGTAAATAATAATAATAATTAACTTTAAAAAGCATTCGAAAAAGATTGTTTTCTTGTCGAATACCTTCTGCAATTATCTTCGTATCAGCATAAATTTCAACTGCATGTTTCTTGAAACAAATTTTGTAATTTCTATTTATACAAGCTCCCACTGAGAGTAAATTTTTATTTAAATTTGGCACAAAAAGCACGTTTTCTATTCTACCATATTCATATTTACCTTCGATAAATTTTTGTATATGAACTGTACCTTGACCTTCATCATTACATTCTGTACCATCTCCGAGTATCACTTTTTCACCTCTGGTATTGTGGAACTCAGAAAACCAGTCCCGTCGATACGTCATGTGTTTCGATGCACCACTGTCCAACAACCAAATATCATTTGTGTTGAGACGAAGAAAATTTACTGCATCCATTGATTCAATGACAAAGGCATTGTCATTCTTGAAATTTGTTCGTTTTTCTTCATTCTTAAAGTGTGATGATTTCTCTTCTATGTCATGACGTTTCTTCCGGCATTGTCTTGCAATATGACCAGGTTTGTTGCAATAAAAACAAATAGTTTTCTTCTGTTGTTGAGGATTCTGCTTCCAATTCTTCTTCTGAGAAGATTCATTGTGAGACTTAAAGCTCATTGTAGAAAATGCTCCGTTTATATCATCAGCTGTAGACATACGCAACTCTTCCTTAATCAGACGAGATGTTAAATTTTCGATGGTTTGTTTGTCAGCATCTATGTTATCCCAAGAAGTAATAATGCATCATATTTTGACAGCAAACTTCCCAAAATTTTTGCCATAATTGTCACTTGAGAAACTGTCTCTCCGACGTCTTTCAAACGACTTGCCAAATTTTCTATTTTAGCAATATGTTGCGTCAGTGAATCACTAGACGACATTCTATATTCGTGGAATTTTGTCATTAACATCAATTTATTTGATTCGCTTTTCTGCTCATGAATGGCACACAATTTATCCCACATTGACTTAGCTGTGACACACGTAATAAGATACTCTAACTGTGATGGAGCAACTGAAGATGACAAAATAAACATCGCCTTTGCATTACTTTTCACCCATGTTTTCCGTACTATCTCATCTGCATTCTCTGCAGGTTGCTGTTCGGACTCATTAACTATTTCTAACAGTCCATTCGCTACTAGAACTGTTCGTATTTGGAACTTCCACACTTGAAAATTCGTTCCATCAAATTTCGAAATACTGCGTACATCGATAGGATCTGACATATTAACTTCTTTAAATATTCAAAATACCCAGTTAACACTTCCAATCAGTTACTGCATGTCTGGGCCCATAACCTCTTGAATAAAACAGCGTTTCTTTTAATAATATATTAGGATAAACCAAGAAGTACAATTAAAGAAGTTGATAAATTGTCAAGATTCTATAATAACTACTTTTTTATGTGTAGAAGCACTCTAAATTTATAATTCATTAACAGTCATACGTATGTATAAATATAAATTAGGAGTAATATTTTTTCTTTATTATTTTGTTTTGACTCCATACGTTATTTGACCGAATACGTCCGAATAGCTCTTCGGTTCTATAGTTCTATTTTGCGTTCATGAGCTGCTTTTCATATCGAACAGTTTTGTACAGAGAATTGTTCTCGTTGAGATCAAGAACAAGTTGTTCATCTGTTCAGCGCAAAAAATCGTTCAAAAGAACTGTTCTCCGATAATTGCACCAAGCCTAGTCATTTCTTCTTGTATCTCTGCTCCTAGTAGTTCTTGGAAATATTCTTTCCATCGGTCCATTATCTCTTTGGTTCCCGCGATTATTCCTCCTTCCTTACTTATCACTGACTTTGTTGGTTCTGTTTTTCCTTTTCTTAAGATTTTCAATATTTTGTAAAAAAAAGTTTTTGATTTTCTTTGCTTTTAGTTTCGAGTTTCTCTCCAAGTTCATGCTAGGCTTTATTTTTTGCTTCTACCGCCATGTTTCTCACTCTTATCTATCCGTTGTTTCTTATAGTCATTATATTTATCTTCTGACTTATTTGCTAAGTATTGTTTCCATTTATTTTTCTTCAACTGTATCTCTGTTTTCATTTCTCCGCATCACCATCTAGTTGTCCTCTTTTTTTTATTTATTCTGGTTACCCCACTTGTCTTTCTAGCCGAAGAAATAATATTTTTCAATTCCTGTCATAACTGGTCCGCTGTCATCTTCTTTAAGTCGTCCGTTTTTGCTAAAATGTTTTTATTTTTTTTGTTATAAACGTACCTAATATTTTTCCCTTAATGATTTAAGGGAAAATATACGAAACATTATAACAAAGACACGTTAAAGAGGAGTGAGCAGAGGAATTTCAAATGCTCTCCTTAAAAATTAACAAATGTGACTTGGTACGTTTTTCCCGTAAACCTTAGTTAATGAAACCAAATGAATTGTATTTTTACATGCAACTTAATGATACTGGCAGTCTGTAAGTTTTTCAGTAAAAATAATAGGAGTATTATTTTACTTAGAAAACTTATTTGGTCTTATCCTTTTTAAGTCTTTCCCATTTTGCACATAACCCTGCCAACATTATATCTATCTTGCAAATTATATCCAGAAGATTCTTCCTTGAATCACCGGCAAATTCTTCCTTATCTAGTCAGTTAACTTGTTATGTACAGGATGTCCCAAATTGGATGGTATTCTACAAGTACCTCAGTTAATAATGAAAACAGGACAAAACTAAAGTACTGTTGGATAAACTTTTCATGCTGGTTTCAATGGTCCGACCAAAAATCTGTAACCGTTTTCGTGGTAGAGTCGAAAAAAGAAAAAGCGGTAAATTTTTTGAACTTTTTTTGAAGTTACAAAACATGTTAAAATAATTTAAAAACTTTATAATAATTAGCCGAGCTGCAGACCAAACACATTTTTTTAAGCAAAAGTCATAGTTGGCTCTGCCACTATTGAAAAGAGTGTTGTTTAGATTTTTATCTGGACCGTTGAAACCAGCTGGAAAAGTCGACTCAATTGTGCATATTTAGTTTTCTCCTGTTTGCATTATTAACTGAGATACCAAGGACATAGAATACCACTCAATCTGGGACACCCTGTACATTACCAAATTAGTCGACTGTAAAAGACAGCCTTTCATAATCGATTTCAACTTGACTTTCAAAATAAAAGAAGTTTGCATGTTGCTTCGTACGTAAGAACGTCATGACAATTTTTAGAATGTTTAGTCTTCGCAAAAAAAACGTTCATCTTCAGTAGGAATCTTCTGCAAATTCATATCGCGAGAGTTTCCTCCCAGGGTTAAAATTGAGCTCCGTCCAACATTAAATGTACCAAATTACGTAACGCCTGTTGGTAGGCAAATGCAAAAGTTCGCTGTTTTTTGGACAGGACTCGTATGCGAGGATTATCGTCCCTAGCACGGAAGGAAACTTCAATCACTGAGTACCTTCTCATGGACCATATCGCCATTTTCTTTGATCACTGTTCCCGCACCACCTGGTGCTTGTTCACAAGGCTCTTCCTAATTTAAAATCCCGAGACCAGTTTTTTAATTACTAGGTATGAAGGGACCGAATCAATTAGTGCATCGGTCGTGTCATTATGACTTTCTTGTGACCATAAATTCTCTTTGCAGATTTACTTTATGACAGCTCTCATTTCAATTTTCCTCACAGATTAAAATTAATAAATCTTGAACGAAACAAGACAGACGCTTGAATCTTTATCTGCAATAAATCTTTTTTCATTTTCGGTCAAAGACTACCACGTCGGGGACAATAATTCGTGAACGCCTCTCGTATCTTCAATTTTCAACCTAACATTGAAACTGTATTTTTGTTAACTGTGAATGTTCACACAAAAACGCACTTTTAATTATTTACGAGCCCAGTTTTATTTTTTAATTGTCTACCTCACATGTGCGTTAGTTACTAATTGGTTTGGTAACTTCACGTTTTGTCCTCGCCAAAATTGCGACACCTGACATAGTTCTCATGACATCCTGCGCCACGTTCTCAAACTGAATCTTTTTAACTCACACGTGAATTACATTAGCATTACGAAAATGAAACTCTAAGGATAATACCATTTCGATGAGAGTTGGCGAGGAAGGATTATGGTGTTGTCAAAACCCGCCCAGCTTCTTCGTATAAGGCAGCCGGAATTATGTTGATACGATTACACGTTGATACGACGAATGAGTAATGCTTGCGTTAAAACATGTTTCAGTTTCATGTACCCGCATGTTGATTTATGGTTGCGCTAAGCTGACTTTCTAACTCGCACAAAGGCGATAAAATCTTCACAAATCAAACAGATCATTCCAATTAGTATCTGTGAAATGTTATGTAATGTATTTTATTGTCTTCACTTTGAGAAGTGATTGTTTGATTTTAAGAAGACAATTTCTTATTTATTTTGTCTTAAAAAAATAGGAGTGGATTCTGGAAGGATTCTAAAATAATTTGAAAATTCGAGTTGCAATAAACTTCTTGTGTAGTACTGGTAAATAGATGATTAATTCATCGATTAAATTCCAGCGAAGCAGATTTATTTACTTCTGTCAAGGAAAGGGGGAAATGAACACATGCCGCAACTGCAACTCGAACATCTGCATCTCGTTAAATCATTTCACAGACGATAAACTAAGCAAACGACGGATTTTTAATCGCAATGAATGACTCACTTCCCTTTTTTGATTTCTACACGCGAGTGTTCGTTCCAATTCGTAATTTCGAAGAAGTCTTACTTCATCTTCCTATTTGCGTCTGGCTTGCACGCGATTGGTGAAGGCTTTAAATTTGTATTTTATCATACTTATCGACCCCCCTCCCCATCATATCCTGGAAACGCAGATAATTTCATTCAAAGAAGGTCAATGACATAATTTATCTCTCGCCTTTGTTGTAATTCATAAGATGCAAAATAAAACGTCAGGAGGGAAAAGGATCGGCACGCATGTATCAAAATTCCTCCGGCATTTGTGACTTATGACGAACGAAATGCAAATTGGACCATTGTTGGAATCTAATCGGGTGTTTTGCATGTATCAAATCGCAAAGTCTTACACTTACGTGTGACGATTGATGCTCGAAATAGATACGACCTAATTTATTCTTCGAAGAAGCTTACGCAACTTTCTCAATATCTTAAACTTTTATTTCGACTTTTGTGCTTAAATAATAAAAAAAGAATTGAAGGTTGTGGTCAACGAACGACGAATTATTTTAACAGTCGTGTGTTAATTAATCACAACTCAAAAATTACTGTGTATGAAATTATTTGAGTATTATAGTTCTACAGGCGGTGTTATTTACTTTCTATTGTTAGCTTTTTTTTTCTGAATACGTTTACTTTTTTGCCTGCCTCATCTTTCTTTATTTTTTTGTTCGTCCTTTGTCTTTGTACTTACTGATGATAACATCTTATACTCTTTGTCTCCTATAATAGACAAAATTGTACAAAATTCCACACAATATTCCATATTTCTTGAGTTAGTTCGCTTTTGCTATGCTAGTAATTCAATTGGTTGCCTTCAGTCTCTCATTATCATGTACTTGGTTTTGATTTAATTTATTTTTAGCCTCTCAATTTTGTCGTAGTGTTTTCTATTCGTTTGAGCGGGGTGAATCCAAAACGACAGTTTCTTGAAAGAACAATTGTTCAAAAGAAACATTCACTCATTTTGAATTGGCACATTAATTTGCATAATTTAATAAAATATGTTGCTTTAAAATGCCGTCGCAGTCAAGATTGTGAATTCCTTTTTTGTTTAATCCATAGGTTCCCAAAATGGGCGGTGGTTCCAAAAAGTTTGGATGCCTATGGCTTAATCAATGGTAATTTCATAAATAATTTGAAACAGATTTTGCAACTCTTCTCTTAATCTCATTTTGTTCCTTCATGTTTACTTTTGCCTTAGAAATGCAAGTTAATATTATTACTTTTTTTAAATAACTTTTGGGACATCCGATATTTAAGTAACAAAACCGTGACAAAGGCTGGTCAGCAAGTCACGGTTTTGTACATTCTGCGTAGCTCTATCAAGAATAATAATTGTTAAAAGACGACTGCTAACAGTGTTCAAAATTTTCTTCAGAGTTATCATAAAATAAAATTATTTATTCGGATAATTTATGTAACATTTTACTAATCGACGTTTTACGTTTTACATTGACGGCTTTCTCCAAAATAATTTCGTCGATTTTGAGGGAGGGGACAACGTCGGTTAAAAAAAAAGTTATAAAAGATGTTGATAATTATGATAATTCTAATACAAGGACTTTCGTGTTAATACATTAACACAACATTAAAATTTGTAGTTCAAGTATTCCTTAACATTATAAAAGCTCTCGCTAATCAGAAATCGCTTCACATCCCTTTTGAATTTATTTATACTTAAACGCATAAAATTCAAAGAAAGTTTATTATACAATTTACCACGAATATAATTCATTTTAGTTTTTAAAAATTTGTGAAATTGTTCAACAAGTTTATGTTTCATACGGGTGTTATAAGAATGTAAGTTTTTGCATACCAATTTTATGTTTGTGTACATGAATTAAACTAAAGTATATGAAAGCACAGGGAAACGTCAATAATCGATGTAATTTAAAGATTTCCTTACATGAATCTCACAACTACAGCTTGAATATTGACCTGATAGCTCGTTTTTGCAGTATAAAGATTCTACTGGAGGATTTTACATTACCCCACACCAAAATTACATATGTCATAATTGAAAAAAATAGCGAATAATATGCTACAAGTGCTGCATCATTCTTACGGCATGTATGGCGCTTCCAAGTTTGGGACACAAATTGTTAATATGAGATTCCTAAGAAATTACGGTGTCGATGTAAATACCAAAAAATTTCGTACTTTTGATATCATTAGGTTTCTTGTTTGCAAAACTTAGTTTCACAGTTTTATTTGTAAAAATAACATAAGTATAAGCATAATACTTGTTGCTCAGTGTCTACAGTTTTTGTTTTTAATTTTTTGTTTCTATCCCAGACAAGAAAGCTAGTATCATCAGCGAATAGCATCGTAAATGTGTTTATATTATATGGCATGTCGTTAATACATAAAATGAATAGTAGAGGCCCTAATATGGACCCCTGAAGAACTCCCTTCTTCACATCTACTTTGCTCACTTATTTTATTATTGTAATTTACAATTTGTCTTCTGTCCCTAAGGGCCGTTTGCTAGAACCACTTAGTCCCGACTTTACAATCCTCGAATAAGCATTATTATTGGTATAACCTGTTGTATAATGTGACGTAGGTGTGACGTAGTTATGGAGGAACAGTAAAGGATATTTGTCGAACAATTATTCCTTTCTTATTCCATGATTGTAAAACTGGGCCTTAGTGGCGTAACTGTATGCTACGTAAATATATGGTATAGGCAAAATACATGAGTAACATTCAGGTACCGGTACGGAAGTAGGTAACATACTGTTACCAGTGTTTCGAACACGCCGGCCTAAGATATGATTTGATTACTTTAAATACACAACCTCTAAGATCATACATCTGTAACTTTTCCAAAAGTATCTCATGATGTACGCAATCAAAGGCTTGCGAAATATCACAAAACAAGCCAGTAATTTTTTGCGATCCTTCGAAAGCCTTTATCCTTCCAACGAAGCTCAGTACAGTGGATTTGTTTTTAACAAAGCCAAATTGAGAGTCATTGAAATATTGGTTTTTAGTGTAGTATTCTAAGATTCGGTTAAACAGGATGTTTTCAAATATTATTGAGATAACCGGGAGTATGGCCATTGGTCTGTAATTATTGCAGATATCAGGGTCTCCAAACTTTAACACAGGAATTATTCCGGCTGTTTTGAGCTGCGACGGAAATATTCCCTCCGCAATACAACTTTTCAAAATATTACGTAGTGGTGTGGATATTTCTGCTATAATCTCCTCGAGCATCCAGGTGTCCATATCTGCTGACTTTTTTGGTTTTAAACTGACAACGCAGTCAATTATTTATTCCTCCGTAATATAATCAATTACAATTGATGTGTATTTGAAAGCAATACCTGAACGCTTCAATAAATCGAGCTACTTTAGCAAGATAATCATTAAATTCAGAAGCAGATATTTTTGGTTTGGTCTGAGTTTGTTGTCCTTTAGTATTCCTCCCACACTCACTGTTTATAATATTCCAGAGCGCTCTTATTATATTCACTTCTTAGCCGTTCTATTTCATTAATATAATGCTTCTTGTTTTGCTTATACGAGTATAAGGTTTTTATGTGTCGATCCGGGTTTGTTTTCATAAATTATTTTTCATATCTCGTAAGTAAAGGTTTCTTTCAAATTTGAATTTATATTGCTTTTGTTTTTGTTTTTTGTACGCGAGACTACAGGAAAAGCTGAGACGTAGTGATCCAGAAATATTTTGAAAAATGAATTATTTTTATATTCAGGATGAACTTCTGTTATGATTTCATCCCATTTTTCATGATTTAATAAGTTTTTAAAGCTTTCTATGTTGGATGTGCAACGATTTCTGAACGAAATTGTACGTCTAGGATTATCTTTCAGTTCTACTTCAAATTCAGTTATGTGTATTCAAAAATACATTGAAATCGCTATCCGGCGATCGGTACAAACATACAATAAAACTATTAAAGTAAAAAAAGTAAAAAGTATAAGAAAAACTACTTGGATTATTATCATTATACAGTTCTATTACAATTGTAAAATAGGTATTATTGAAGTAACGACAGTAAGACGGTCGCAGTCGCAATGGGCAATGTGAATTACTAGCCATCCATCGCACCTCCCCGACAAGCTTTAACAAAGCTTGGGGGTAGTATGGATGTTAAAAAAAAGATCCTTACACATTCAGAGTGGTTAAATTAATTTACTATGCTTTGCAATCATAAAATACATATGCTATTTTTTATTTCACTTAAGAAAATGTCAAATGGGCAATGAAACGTTGATTATCGATAATACACTTCCCAATTGTCTTCAATAAAAAAAAAATTAAGCCAATTGAAGAGTGGAAATTCAAAAGGGTCTAAGTGCCATTTTCAGAAAATTTCAGGGAACGCCTGTTTAGGAATCTGTGTCAATTTTTTTTAAATGTGTAACAATGTGTTTAGTTCATTTATTCTTGTTTTCTTTACTTAATAAAACTTTCTCAAGAAAGATTTTATTTATTTTATGTTCTAGACATATTTTATGTAAGATCTCAGCGTCATTTTTTTGGCACTTAGACCCTTATGAATTTCCACTCTTCAATTGTGTTACCTAAACTATAGTTTTTGATCTAGAGCTGCAAATGGTGTATTTGCTACAAATTTCACATACCGTGTGTTTCATTTTAAGTCGAAAACATTTTTGTCTTAAATCCTTCGATTTTTATATGAATTTTGTTTGTGGAATATACAGTGAAGTAGACTTGTCACAGTTATCAAGCGAACGGCTTCACTTTTACATCTTTTATTTTATAAATAGTCATAACTCTACTGTTTTTCAAATTTTAGTGAAACGATCGGTATATATTTTTCATTTTATTCTTTTTTAAGCAATAATTTTGCAAAATAAAATAAAAAGGTGCCATCAAAATGCAAGTCGTCAGACTTGGAGTTACTCTTACTTTTTTCATAATTTAAATTTTTTGTAATTAAAACAGAACCCTATAAACAATTTCATGATTATCCAAACCTTGACTGTTATTCAAGACAGTGTTGTCAATTTAGAATAATCGACTTCTTCCTCCTCTTAAAAGTTCTTTTATTATTATAAAAGATCAGTGTTATTTAATTAATTTAATTTTTTCAACTTAAAATCGTTTGCAAATCAAAAAATTATTTTTTTGTCTTTATTTTCCGCTCAAGTACAAAATTTTATGTTATTCAAATTTTGTGTAACGAATTCTTTTTCATCTTTCAACAAACACCTTAACAATTGTACAATCGCTCAGCGTTTCACTATCAGGAAACGCCAGCAAACGATCGTGCGATTGTTAAAGTGTCCGTTAAAAAAAGAAAAAGGAATTGTATTACGGACGAGAGTCTACTTTAGTTATTCAAAACATATTGTTTGTTGTTAATTCACTGAATTAACATTTCATTCATATTTTCAATATGAAACAGTCAAAACAACTCATTGGTAAAACACATACACTCACGTTTTTGTTTTTTTACTAGAATGAAATTAAATACAACTGTTTCGACGAGTGTGCCTTGAATATTCGATTGATTTTATTTATTTATAACTAAATCAAATTTTTAATTCAACGTTGTTTGTCATCGACGTGTGCGATTGGTATTCTGGCCCCGGTTAAGTCTCATTGCCGTCCACCATTGAGTCTTGCTTTTTTAAACGAATTTAAATAATCTCGCGTTAAAATATTCTTAAAGAATTTGGCATGATATTAAAACATTTAGAAAGTTATAAACGAAAAGAGCACCGCATTATCTAATTCACGCAAATTTTGACTTTATACAAAATCGAAAGCGTTTGCATTCTGAACCGCAAAGCAGATTCAGCCTCCGGCGCTTCGATTCGATAACATTGATCATTATTTCTTGAGTGCGTCGTAAAAACAATGAGATTTCCGTGAGGCAGATTAAAAAACAATACCTTAAACGCTTTCCTCCTCATGAGCAGGAAACTCATTCACCTCTTACCGGCGCATAAACCTCGCAACTTTCGAGTTTCGAATCGCGGTCGATCAGCGAACGAACGAAGCGCGGCGCATTCAGCTAGTTTCTTTCAACCCGCCAACGAAACTGAAAGTGGCACCCGGAGTGGTCACTAACCTACCAGTCCGGGCACCCAACGGGAGTGGGGATCTTCAATAAAGTCTTCCAAGTGGGATAACGCTAGAATCGCGTAAAAACTCACTGTGCGAGCTTTCTCAAGGTCGTCGGATCCTTATGAGATACATAGCGGAGATTGTTTTTAGTGGGAGACGGAGATTCGATTATTGTTCTATATAACTAGTTCAAGTTTAGAAAAAAAAATTACAATTTTAATTGTATACATGCCCCAAGTTGACGTAAAAGCTCATATAGGTGAGCTTTCATGGAATGTGATTTTCAAGAAATGTGAATGTGGAGGAAAGTGTCTTTGATAGTGATGATGTAAATGTAAACAACTCTTGAGAGGGATGCATTCTATTATAGTTCTATTTAATTTTAAGCTAACGGTAGTTCTCTGTTTGTAAACAGGGAGTATTAAATAAGAGAGTTCATCTTCCTCTTAATATGTAACATGTCACACGCATGGCTTTGAATTTAAAAACGCCGATAACAGTAAAGTCAATAGAAAGCGTTAAACTTACGCAATTTTACGCGACGACAAGGAAGACGTTAAGATTTCTTCTGATTTAAGTAAATTAAGTCATCTTTTAAACACGAGAGAAAACCGAATGTCGAAATCGCGCCTAAGATTAAAAAATAATAATAAAATACCAAACGGTTTTATGTAACATGAAAAATTACTCGGATTGTTAACATCACCGGGCCATCAAAATTAATCAATTAATCCTTCCCTGCGCGCCGTCGATTAGGAAATTTAAAAGGCACGTCGACATTTCGCATTCGCAATTAATTATTAGATGAAATAATTTCGAGTCCGTTGTGGTGGTAAGTGAAGGTAAATACCAGGGTCAAGTTTCCTTGCGTCCGAATCGCGTAAATTAAAATCGCTTGATGTAATCGTCTGTTGTATTGTTGGTCCGCTCGTGCGGGCGATTTATTTTAATTAATTGCGTAAGCCCGCTTGATGCTAATTTAAATGTTTTGGTGCGTTTTTTTAGAAAGCAGCGCGCTTTTTAGTACGGCCTATCGTGTTTCCGTTCGTTGTTATAATGAGGTTGGGCGCGGGTTATTGCGAAAACTTTGGGAAAGTCTCGCACACAAAAAGAGACCTACCTAATCTTCAATCAAAAGTTCTATAAACCAGATAAATTTTGTTATATAAAATTTTCTAGTTTCTAAAACATTGTATATACATAAACTCCATTAAAACATTTAATTGATGTTTATTGTCGGAGCAGGAATTTCAAGATGATTTATGTGATCCTCTGCAGCTCACGCCTAATGTGGCAATAGTCATAGGCGAGTGCCATTTAAAAAGGAAAAAAAAAGATCCCCTGCCATCACTTGTACCAACGCAGCTTTAATTGCAGAAACGTAATGTTTTAATTAAAGCGTACACATAAATTTCAGAACGCTTATGCGAGCGAGCTAGCGCCGTAAAAGGATGCGGGGATCTTAATGGAGTAATAACAGTCCTCAATAATACGACGCAAGCAGGATTCCGATGGTCTCTCGAGAAGAGATCATCAATTTCTCGGTGTGTGCCTTGCGACCTTTTGCAATACGCTTTTTGAAAAAATGACGGATGTACCTACTACTAGTTATTAGTTGGTGTAAATGGGTGTCCTTGAGCGTTCGGGATTGCGATTGGAGGTTCACACGCGAACCATCGTCCTCAACAGAGTTGACAATCAGACCGTAACGAAGAACCCACGTTTTAATGAGCCGTTACTTTACATACTTGAGTACTATTTTTTTCAGCTTCGAATGAAGTAAGCAGCCAGTTTTATGTCATGTGCGTTTGCTTTATCGTTAAGATCGTTAATCTCTCATGGTGATAAAAAGTGAACTTCGTACTTGGAATTCTTTCGCCTCCACCCTTGTTTGAAGAAGTCCTTACCTAGAACAAAGTTCTTCGTGTTAGCTTCTTCATTATATCCTTATTCCTTTGTTCCAAATTGAAAACCTTTATTTTTGGTTTAGTATGTCTTTTTTTAAAATACCATCTCCTTTTTCTTTCATTTTTTGAGGTTTTAGTTAGAAATAGCATTGCTCTTGTTCTTGAAATCCTTTCTAGTATTCTTAGTGCATTTCAGCACCACACTGCCTGCAATAAAACCAAATCTTTCTTCTAAATTTGTGTTCTAATCCTTTATGGACTTATTCATTTGTATTCACACGTAAGAGATGCTACGTGTGCCGACGAATAAAAATATAATAGGAGAAGGAAAGAAATACTAAGAAATAGGAAGTCATGGAGGGAACTAAGAGAAGAGAACGGATTAAGAGCAGAAAAAGCTTCAAGAACAGAGAAATATGGCAGAAGAATCACAGATAAATATCAAGGTAAACATGCCAAATGAAACACGAGAATCCTCGACAAATCAAATGAATAAGTCCTACTTGAAACATCGTTCCCTTGTTAACTGGTACCTACCTAGCTGCAAAATATTGAGACGCAGGTCTTAGTTAGATGAATGATAAACATCAACAGATTAAGCAAAATTGAAAATAGGAAACATGGATCTGCTTTTCTTTCACAAGCGAAAGTTAAAGTAAATATATAAACGTATAAATCTACAGACACACCTCAACAGGTGTTCGGTTGCGACATGATATCAAAAGAAAATATTAACTAAGCCTCAAGGTTTATAAAGTCCGACAAGTAAAGGAACAGATCCAATCTCAAATTGTTCCAACGTGCGTCAGCAGTACTTCGTCGAGTCGAGATAACAGCTGTGCGATTGTAACGGCCAGAAAGGAGGATGGGGTGACTACGCTTCGTCCAAGGTCCCCGTGCGAACTCGCCTTAACTTACACGCGACGCCTTGGAATGGGTTGGCTGGGCTAAGTGTGGTCACTTTCGGATGTGGCATCGAAATAAGCCAGTAGGGAACACGCCAAATAATAGGTAAAAGCCTCCGGTAAAAACCTAATTAAAATAACGAAAAACTATACTACGACCTGAACTGCACACAAAATTTGCTTGTTAAACCTACCCGACTTGCATACTGAAGTCAGGCTTCGATAAGCATGGAAGAATGCCGGTAGTTGCTTGGCATGCACTTATCAAAATCTCGGAATAATATCTTCCGTTTAAACTTCAATCAAAGCAAAACAGATTGAGCAAACAAAAAAAAATGACTGGAGCGTCCGCAAACGAGGATCTGTACGCTAAGCATGGTGCAACAAAACTGACGCGTACACGTGTAGGTATTGACGAACAAACTCTGCAAGGAGGGTTGTTAAGATATGACAGTCGAATTATGCAGGGGAGTGAGTGAAATGGAGCATTTCCGCATAGTATAAGTTATGACTTTTGTCTGGTTGTGCAATATTTTGAAACCTGATACAACGAAAGAAAAATCAATAACATAATACAGGATGACCCGAAATACTAGAAATAATTATAACGAATTTCTCAACCGTAATTTAACTTCCATTTTTCCCTTTCTCTTCTTGACATCTGTTAGCTTACTGAGAATCTCTTTCTGTCGTCTGGCACTTTCTCATTCTAAAGTTTTTCTTTGTTCTTGAAATTCTGCTTTTCTTAGTACCTTACTGTACTAGAGATTTTATTTCTTGCTTTTTTCTTTCTGATAATTCCCATGTTTTCGACTTGGGCAATTCACATCATCACTTCGTTGTTCTCTTAGTTTTGCTTCTGTCGCCTAGAATAGACTCTTAGGCCCGATTTTGCAATCATCAGAGTGTAATACTATTCTGGGAATAACGTGACGTAGATGTGGAAGAATGTTAAAGGATATTCGGCGAATAGTCCTTATTCCACCATTGTAAAACTGGGTCTTACTTGAGTTTTTTCAGCTGATTAACATCTAATATTATTTTTTTTACCTTTCGGCCAATTCGTCCATGGTTTTGTCTACCCTTCAGAACATTCTCCTCGGTATTCTTTCAAATGTCATTTTTCTTGATGTTCCCAGGTTTTCTTTTACTCTTCTATCGTGTATGCCTTGGTCAGATCAATAAAATCTAAACTCTTAGCTCCACTTTTTTCTGTCTCTCACCCATTCCGACCTTCTTGCTTCGGCTACTGTTGATTCGCTGTAAAGTTCAATTTTTTTTGTTGGTGTGTGCCTTTTCCGCCCTTCATTTGTTTTCTTTACGCCGCAAATGTTTTAGAGAATTTTTCTTTCCTACGTTTCGATATTGATTTGCTCTTAAAGATTCACCGTCCACAATTCAGTTTCGGAGCATATTTGATTTGAGGACCTTGCTCTTCACTAATCTTAAGTTTATTTCAATTTGTTCTTCTATCTTTTTCATCTGTTCCTTTCTAGATTAATATCTCCTGTAAGTAATTTTAGTAATATGACATTTCTGTCATTTCATTTTCTATTTATTTATTCCTCCTTTTCTGTCACTCCTCTATTCTGTGGCTGTTCTTTTAATATTCTGTTTTTTTTTTCTTTCAGTACTCTTTTAGCCTTTATTCTCGGTTGGCACTCTATGCCCTAATACATCGATAATTATTTGTTAAAGTTTGGAAGATCCTGTACTTTTGTGACCCTGTTGCTTTTTTCCTCATTGTTTATATGTTTTATCGATTCGACTGCTTCGATTTTTCATTTATTTCTTCCACCTTTCTGTTCTCTACCAAAATTCCGTCCTTCGTTCTGTTCCTTCTTGCAATAACTCTTTCTATTTATGCAACATTCTGCAATTTCCTTCTCTATTCTTCTTGGTTGATACTGTTTCCTTGTCTTTTTCACATCTTTGTTATGAAAACTTTTGATGACTTTGTTCTTGAACCTTTCTTCCCTTTCTTCTATCGCGTGTTAACCAACTTTCCTTGTTTCGGATATTTTTTTTATTGTTCTTTAAGCATTTGTCACTTAATTGCTTCTTTCTGTTAGTTCATCATTTTCGTTGACTCTAGTAAACTCTTCCACAGTTTTTTTCTATCTTCTTGTATATATTTTGTATACCGTATTTCTTTCCTCTACATCAAATTCTTCTTTCTTTCTTCATCGTACGGTTTGATCAATTTCTTCCCTGCTTTCTCCCCCTTCGTACAATAACTATTTCTATTTGTGCAACATCCTGTAATTTTCTTCTCTATACTACTTGGTTGATACATACCGTTTCTTTGTCCTTTTCACACCAGCTTTAAAAGCTTAGTTCTTGAACCTTTCTTCCTTTTTCTCCTTTCGCCTTTTCCCTACATTGTTTTTAACCAATTTTCCTTGTTTCATGCATTCTTTATTCTTGAAACTCCAGTTTTGTAAGTATTTCCCACTAAATGGCTTGATTCTGTCATTTCTTCAGTCATTCTTGATCCTAATTAAGCTACTTTCAGCTACGGTTTTTTGCTTCGTCGATCTCTGTCTTCTTGAATTGTCTCTTCTTGTGTGTGATTACGATTTTGTTTCTCGTTGCTTTTCATTCTGAAAATTGTCTACCTTATTCGTTTCTTCTTTATCAAGTTCTCCTTGCTTTCTTCGTCTTAAGGTTTGATCTATTTCTTTGCCTTTCTAGGTATATGGTCCGAATGTTCTTTTCATTTCGTTTTCTTTTCTTTATTTTTATTCATTATGATGTTCTAGATTGGATACTTCTTCTTTATCTTTACTGTTTTTCCTCTTATTTATATTTCTTCTTTCCTCTAAATTTGTTTGTATCCTTTTCTCTCCTTACATAATTTTTAACTATTTTGCTTTGATCATCGTATTCTTTTTCAACCCAAATAGCCCCAATTGTTGGGATTTCTTCCTTAATTGTTCCCATCCTGTGTTATCTTTTCTCTCAAGATGTTCTTTAATATTATGGTCTCTTTGCCCTTAGTTGCTTTCTCTATATTTCTCAATTAGTCCTCAACCTCACCGCTTTCTTTGTTCAAATATTTCATTTCTTCTATAAATAGATTCTCCAAATTTTGCAGTGTTGTCATTCTTTTAAATTCTTTTGCTTTCATCTAGGCGATTGTTAGTAATCTACAATGGCATCACCTACGAGACACATTGTTTATTTGTTTTGTGTATTTTTGTCTTTTTTTGTCCGATATGGATTTTTGTGTACGCTTGTATTGTCAGACTTGAAAATAAAGTCACTCTAATAAAATGTAAATGCGTTCTTCATCCATCTCTATCTAAATCTTTAATAGTTGTTTTGTATAGATTTCTCCAATTTCTTTCTTGTCATATAATCTTTTCTCTTCTTTTTTTGAAAATAATGCTACTAGAGTTGAATATATTTACCCTCGTGTTGTAACAAAAACGGCCTTTCCTCTTTCAGAGTTGAAAGTATCCCGTTCTAGAACGAATACATTTCGATTCGAAAAAAAAAATCTTGTTTTTTTTTGTTTGTGCCCCACGGGTGAAGGACGAACGCCAATAAAAGCGACAGGTAATTATGTCAAAAATATATTGCACGGCAATTTTCTATTACGGCTTGCACAATCACGTGACATTGAGGATAGCGAAATGCAAAAGAATTTAAATCGCCCATTAAACAGTTTCGTTTGCATTAATGCGCTGCTAACACGTTAAATTTAAATATAAAAGATCCTACCGAACCTAAGCAGCAAGGTCGCGTTGACTTCTTCTCGTGGGATGCAACCGCACGCATTTATTAATTTAATTAAACGTTAAAAAGCGCCAACTGATAATGTGATAATACATCATCGAACGATCTGCCATTAACTTTGACATGTTTAGTGGCTTTAATTCAATAGGCGTCTCGAGATAAAGAAAGAATTTATTTCAATTAGAGAAACAATTCATCCTGCTTGGGTTTGCAGGTATGCAACGCAATATATTATTATTAATATTGCATTCGTGTCCTGCGGCAATTGAGATTAATATTTTTCTGATTGGGGAATCTGAAAAGTACGCTTCTTTTTATGGGAGACGGCAGACGTTGATTGATTGCACGTTGAGAATGGCTAAAGTGATAAGGTCGAGAAAATTAGGTTCATGGAAAAGCAACAGGTACTTTGTGTAATGCCTTTGAAGTGAATCCAAAACACTTGCAATTTAGAATAGATGGAATTTATTTTGTAACAAAAACCTGTCCGACTGTGTGACGATTGTTTTAAAAGACTTTAACTTTAACAGGTTGTTATCTGGTGCGATCTATCTACAAAAAAAGAGACCCGCGCACAAAACCCGTGGCGATTTAAAATATGATATAGATAAACACAATGGGGTATTTAGCAACGCTCGGTTTCAAGCGGCGAGCTGAAGCAGGATAAGTTTCGACACGAAATTTTTTAACGATATCCTTAATGCATTCTGTGAACAAGTTTGAGCAACAACGAACGGATTGTCACGACACGACCGACAGGAACGAGAAAAATGTGCTTTCCTATTATTGCCGACTGACTGACTGACGTGGTATTTACGGTAAGGAGACCTCGACCGATGAAGAGCACTTTTACTGGATGTGGACAGGACGATCTAAATATTATATTTGGAATTAATTAAGTTTTGCAAGACGATTTGTAAAAAAAAGGACAAGGTGAAATCTTCTGCGCTTGTTTCTTGGTATCGTTCATTCTTCGCGGCTCAGACAGCTGAATATCTTCAGGCTAAGTTGAGTTAACTAATTCTAAAATATTGTTCAAGCTGCACAACGCCATAAGGCGTTGAAACTCCTTATCACAGGGTGGCCTAAACTACCAGCCAATACAGAAGGAACACAAAAATATTCAACCGACGTCTGCGGTGCGTACTCGTGATCTGTCTCAAGATGGACGTCCAAGTTTGTCAAACGCGAACACCTTTAACGCACGATAATTTGGCGAGAAGAAGAGTCTTCCCAACTGTTATAAAAACTTCCCCAATAAAAACAACTTAACAAATGTAAAAAGAGAATTCCTAGAGTGTAAAGAGCGTATAAAGAGCGAACAACCGTAACCGAAAATAGACAAATAGTTTAATAGTTTGAAGCCTGAAGAAAACGAATCGTCTTCTGTTTCTTGTTTCAGTTCATTCTTCTAGCGAAGGTGTCGCTATCGAATGAATTCTAATTTATCATTAAAATTCCTTTTCTTTTTTTCTTTCTTTTCTTATGCTTCTAATCCTACAGATTATTATTTTTTCTTTCTTATACAGTCGTGGCTCTGCTGTCCTGTTCTTATCACTTGCCTTCATTTTCTCTCCCATTATATTTCTTGTTCTTTCCACTTCTGCAAATTCTTTTCTTCTTTCCTTAGTTCTACTAGCCTCGGCTATTTTCTGTGCCATCCTATCGTGGTCCATTGGTATTACGTGTTTAAACCAGTTAAATTTCGTTTCTGTATTTTCTAATGGCCACGAATCTATTCTTAGCACTTGCCTTCATTTTATGTTTCTTTTTCTTCTCCACTCCTCTGCAGTTTGCTACTGTCTTCTTCTTTTCTTAATTCTGCTTACCTCAAATATTTTTTCCATCGTGATCCAATCGTATTACGTGTTCAAACCAGTTTAATCTTCGACTCGCTATTTTCTTCAGCATTCGTTCTCGTACACTTTGTTTATTACTTTATTTGAGTTGGTTTTGTAAAGAAACGATTTTTTACGACTTCGTCAAAGAAAGACTATAAATAGAAGAAGGTGCGCGTCGCTCGGCGAGAGGTATTCCGAAGTTGACCTGTTGACCTGTGGTCACCACAAGCGGCAGACCTTGTGCTGTCAGCCATTCAGGTCACTTGCGAAATGGAGACACGTTAGTTCTGCCCCGGATCCCTAAATAAAGTCTGCCTTTTGAAGACTTCGTAAATGTCTTTGTCTTATTTGTACGAGCGAAATTATATCGGAGATTATAGCATGATGAAGTTAATTTGAAAATTAATAGTTTCGACGTCTTTTCTTTTACCGTTGCAGCAACAAAATTGCATGCAATTTAAAAAAATTCCCCTATTTTAAAACGTGTTTACGATTTATACTTTTTATGTTCTAGGCTTTTTTGGTGTTCTTCAAGGATGTGTGTTGTGGTTATTAAAGTGGTTTCGAAATAAAAGGATACATCCAGTTCCTGTCTGCAGAGGAAACGTGCAATTAGCTTAATTAAGTTACCCTTTCAACAATTTGGGAAATTTCAAAACACCTCTACGTATTTAGCTTTCGTTATTCCAGGACGTGCCATAAAAGACTTCGCGCGTCCTTACGCGCGTTCGTTTTTATACCATTGCACAACTTTTAACATAAAATACACGCGCATTCCACCGTTTACTACGTAAACTTATTTAAATTTATGTTAAACACACACAAAGCGGGACATCGCTCAGTCAGTTAATGCCTTGCATTTATAACGGTGGACCACAAATGCAGAATGCGTCCTTCGGCGACGCCGCCGACGCACCTTGACACGGCGCTGCGTCGAAAAAAATTCGTCGGAGATTACAAAACGTCCTCTCTTTATTTTTAAACGCCGCGATACGCCCGTTGGCTAACGCTTAATTAAGCGATGCGTAAATTTTTTAATCTTTCCAATTCACCGGCTTAATCGGCGCAAATTCCACGGATATTAAGCTCGTAACGTTGTAGTTTTTGTCGCGAGTAATTAACATTGACAATAACTGTTAAACGACAGGGTTTTCAGAGCGTGACGATTTTGTAATCGAAAATAAGTTAAAACCCCGTTTATTTTCTTTCAGTTACTATATCTCAATACTGTTGCAAATCTGAGAAAACAATGCTTAAAATTCACCTCAAAACTTTTTTTGGAGGTATAATAAAGTTCAACTATATCGATACCACTTGAAAAAATCGCATGTATTCATTCTCTCCTATATATTTTATAATTAACAATATTCTTGCTAAACCTTCTTCGTTTTTCACAACATAAAATCATGCCCGTAACAACAGCGCAAATATTTGACATTTCCCCCCTTTTCACGCCGCACTTTATTATGGTGGATATTAGGCAAACATAATGCCGCAATATTTTTTTTCTTTTTGAATAAAACACCTACGTGGTTAATGCCGAATCTAATCGAGCCGAGCAGCTTCAGGCCTTGATCCAAAACAACACAACAAATTGCGCTTTTTTCGCGCGAAAATGTGAAAGGAACGCCATTTATCTTCTGCCGCGATTAATTCCGGCGCATAATGAATAGATTCGCCTGTTGTGAAACACCAGTCTGCAACAACAATGCAGCTCCTCTCGGGATCCAGTCACCTGCTGTTATTACAAGATCGGAATTGAAGTCGATTTTCTTTTCTGAGTTGCGAAGTGAACGATCGCCGGTGTAATTGTGTCTATTAAACGAATTACTTCTGTTTAAATCGCTTCGGGTTGATTTATTACATTGCGCCAGAATAATAAGTGCGATAAAGAAAGGACTTTGTGAATATAAATGCCTTATTTGCTTAAAATTCAAAAGAAACGAAAAGATATTATGGAAATATTTTTTTTATATTACTTATTAAACCATACAATAGAATCAAATTTGACAACTTTAGTTCTATTACGTATAAATAAGTGATTTATGAGACTAATGGTACATCTCAGATGCCCAATTTGTTGATACTGAAGATTCGAGATGATTCGCATAGTTGCTGATTGTCTTTCGTTTTCATTTTCATATTTGCCTTCATCTTCAAGCAGTAAAAGAGGAAAATGTGGAGAGGACATATTCAATTTCATCTTCATCATAGTCTCTTCCATTTTGCTAATCTTGTTAAGACTTCTTCGTAAAAATCATTTGCAACCATTCCATTCAAACAGAACCATTACCTTTCAGCTTTCGTTCGAATAGAAGTCTTGATGATCATTTAAAGGTCTGCAGTTGAGGGCAAACTTTAGCTTTCCATAACCTTCGCGTACCATTTATCAGCTCAGCAGGAAGTTGTAAAGGCAGGAAGTTGTTAGGTTACTTTCAGAAAATGCAAGGGGAAACCTAAAGATCTGGAGACTTAGGGGCCACAGACGTAGGTACAAGTAAAAATCATTTGAAATCAATCCATTTAGACAGGAACATCACCTTTCAGCTTTCGTTCAAGTAGAAGTCTTGATCATTTAAAGGTCCGCAGTTGAGGGCAAACTTTACCTTTCCACGAATTTGGCGTACCTCCTCACATTTATCATCTTAGCAGGAAGTTGTAAAGGCTCGTTAGGCGTCTTTCAGAAAATCCAAGGGGAAACCTAAAGATCGGGAAACTTAGGAACCACAGACGTAGGTTCAAGTAAAAATCACTTGCCTTTATTCCATTTAAATAGGACCATCCCCTTTCAGCTTTCGTTCGAGTAGAAGTCTTGATCATTTAAAGATCTGTAGTTGAGGGCAAACTTTAGCTTTCCATGACCTAGGCATAACTCCTCAGATTTATCATCTCAACAGGAAGTTGTAAAGGCTCGTTGTCTTCCAGAAAATCCAAGGGAAACCTAAAGATCGGGGGACAACAGACGTAGGTTCAAGTAGAATACGTGAAAACAAAATCCGGAGATCTTAGGAACCAAAGACGTTTATAAAATGAAGATCTTTCAGAAAACTTCAAGAAGTAATTTAAAGATCTTAGGATCTGCAGACGTAGCTTCATCAGAAAAGTTGGATTTTTTAAATCTCTTAGAAAAACAAAATTCAGATATCCTAGGGGCCAAATTCTTTTGTAGATTCCAAGTAGAAACCTGAAGATAGAAAGATCTGAGGACCACAGATTGATGTACATTTGAGAGCAATAGGTCTTATAGAGAAACAGGATCGGGAGATCTTAGGGACATTTATCTTTCAGAAAATCCTAAGTAAAAACCTAAAATCGAAAGATCTTAGATATTGTAAACGTAGGTTCAGGCAGAAAGCTTCAAGATCTTTTAAAAATCTCACAGAAAAACAAAATTGGAAAATATTAGGGACCTAAGACTTTATAAAGCGAAGATCATAGAAAATGATCACAGAAAATTTCAAGGAAAAATCGAAAGATCTTAAGGGTCAAAATATCTTTCAAAAAGTCTCGCAGAGAAACAAAATCGAGAGATCTCAGCGATCAAAGACGGAACTTCAAATAACAATTCTATTCTCGAAGCAAATTCAGGAACATTGCCATAAGTCTTTTTGTTCAAATCAAGTCAGATTTGCCTTTAACAGGTTGCCAAAGCTCTTCTTCTAACAATGCACGAGAGCTTTTTTATTATACAACTTTTGGCTTAATCGAACTGGCTGCCGAAGTTTCTCTCTTCATTGCAGAAGAATTTCCTCGGGGATGCTGCTGTAGGTGGTGTTGGTTTGCTGCTGCTGTTTTTGTTGAGACTCAATCTCAACGACTAACGAGAAGTTAGGAAGTTCTTCTGCAATGAAGAGCAAAACGTCGGCAGTAGAAGAAATCATCGTGACGCGGTTCCATCCGGAAGCCAATTCAATTATGCACGACGGCCGCTTAAGCCTTCAAAGAACTTTTGACTTATTTTGAAATTGTTTGGACATTGGAAACTCTGCGTCTTTGCAATATAGAAAAACCTTTACCTTTACCGGATCTTAAAACTATTTCAGTTTAAGAACGACAAAGTCATCAGTAATGGCCAAATTAGGAGAACGAAAGCAGTCTTTCAAAATCTAAGGCCAACGAGAGGATTAAAACAAATTCTCCTTGAACACTCTTCAATCGATCTTCAAGGTCGAAGACTTGAGGTCTACTGAGGTCCTCAGCCATAAGAGAACTTTACTGAAGCAGGATACTCTATTTTCCTGGCCAAACCAACTACGCGACTTGAAGAAAACAACCTCACCAATTGCCTTACACCATCCAACGAAAAACTGGAGACCAATACTTATAATGGGGAGGTGAAAAAAAAACTGCATTTCTTTATGTACAAAATCAGATTGGAAGCAGTCGTCGAAATCTTGAGTCGATTGAAGGTGTACGTATTTGCCAACAAAAGAAGTTACCAATTGGAACCCACTCACTCATCGCTGAGTGGTTATTAAAACTAGAAGACTTCTATCGTAAGCCAAAATATCGAACTGAACATAGTAAGGGTCATGTACGAGTATATGTTATGAAACTTCTCAAACTCTCACGGAGTGTACTGATTGAATCAAGATTTTGAATTTCATGGCTAAACGAATTCCAAAGTTCCACGCTAATTGACCGAATTGTCACGCTCGCTGGTCACGCAATAATTCCCCCCCGTTTAGTAGTACCATTGGGTAACGCACTTTAATTTGCCAGTCAGGTCCATCATTAGCTTGGGTCACGACCAGGTCGAAACCACAACACGCCGACCGCGGCCAATGTCAGATTAGCAAATCGACATCGAAAAAGACAAGCAAGCACACCGTCGCGCGTCGTGCGGCGGATTAAGTGCGATTTCATGCGAATTCGCTGAACTTTTATGTTGCAACAACACAACGGCGCGATTTAATTAAGAAGGATTTATTTTTGTGTCATACCTGAAAAGGTAATTACATACCGATTTTTTTAAAGGCGCGCGGGATTGGGTCTAGGATTTTTATGGTCTGAAACGTTGCTTAATTCGCAACGCCAGACGCAAATTACCTAATCGAAGAAAAAAAAAAGTATTTGATTACTCCAATAAGATTACACAATCATCATTAAAAAAAATCAGAAATTCAACGTTCTGAAAACCTTTTGTGTATTTTTCAGTTTCGAAAAAAAAATGCATCAATTCTGTTTAGACTGACGTGCTTGAATTGAATGTAAATTATCACACGGCTGAAGGATCTATCTCTCTTAACAAATCCGTATTGCCTCATGCATTTACGTTCACCTCTGGCCAACTGAAACACTCGTTTCTTCTGCACAATCCAATATTTACCAACTTTTTAACCTTCTTTCCAAAGAAGCGATCCGCTTTTACACGAGAGCGAGAAAGCATTCGGGTGATTATGCAACGGACAATAAAGTAAATAAATGCACATGTAAACGATAAATTTATTTCAGTGACGTGGTGGGCGGACGCCTAAAATAAAACGACCTTGCATGGTATTTGGGCGCCACAAACAGGTTGGCTGCTGCCGTTGCATCACCGCACGTGATAATCGATAATTATGCACCAGGTAGAATAATGTGCGCGTAAACTATCCGTGCGGTATATATTTATCTATTGCCCAAGAGGTTTTTGTTTTGCGCCTCTACGTCATCTTGGTAAAGACAACAAAATTCTTATGCTAAATTGTATTCCACAAGGCTCCCAAATTCAAGAGGCGTTTGCATTTCCATATCCTGTGCTTTTGGCGAACTGGTTGTAAATCGTTCCTCGTTCGCATTCTTTTCACTTTGAATTAGGTAAAGAAGAGAGTAAAGAAATGTTATCGTAAACTAAGTTCAGTTGACGGAGAACGTTTCGAAAAAGATTCTATAAATCGTGCAAGAATCGTGAGACGTGACCGGGTCAAGTGAAACACAAACGGGACGACGTTTAAATAATATGGTGACAATTTGTTAACACGCGCTTAAATCACGATTTTGTAAGATAACCTTCCAGCGACAACAATGACACTAAATATGGAAATTCTGCGCCGTAAACCTGAAAGAGCCATTGTAATGAAATTAACGCAGCCGCGGCCACAAAAGTTTCTTATTGTCATCATCAGGCCTGGTTCGGTGCAGGATTTTACAAAGTCATTTGATTGGTATTAACCGAGTGTATGTAACTACTCATTATTATACATGAGAGTGTTAATAGTTGATGTAATTCGTGTCAGATTAAACTAACCTGGGTCAAGTCGATATTGATAGCCTGAATGCTGCCTGGGTGAGGCGAGCTACTGAAGTGCAATTAATTTATCACGAATGTGTTGAGGCATGTCAGATTAAATTACTATTAACATTTTATAATTTGCAAGAATTCTAGATTTAATAATCATCAACTTGCACAACATCGTCTGTTGATGTTTCCTTCTAATTTTTGTCACTCCACAATTTCATAGGGAGTATTTATGATCATTTTACTGTAATAAATTATTCCGTTCCTTATTACTATTGCTCTTCTTTAGTTTACAAGCACGAGTCTTCTTTAGAACACATTGATCTTCAGCATTTGCGTGTTACGACCGCAATTTATCCACTTAATTTATGACATTTTATTGCTATACGTGCAAGCATCTAGGTAGGCATCAAGCTCTCCCACGTACAGGATGTACCAGACATGCAACAGGTGATTAACAGCCAGATCTAACAAAGCCCGAGGTGTTGTGTAAGCAATCCGTCGAAGCTGCCACCCGCATCAGGTCCGGACAATGAGCACAAGGGCGCGAGTGTCACTCGACGACGTTCCATTGCGAAATATCCCAGTCGTACTTATTTACTAAGTAAATAAATAGGCAGTGCGCGAATTAGCTCCTTGTTTGTTTGGGGCCATTGTCTTCTGGCTTGGAGGAAGCGGATGCGTTTTTATCTCTAATTATAAGCGACCTTAAAACATTTACGTTTGTTTGATTAAAAAAAAAACATATTCCAATACTTTATTATTTATCGTTATTAACGTTTTATTTGATTGCAAAACCCCCAGGTCCCGAGCCAATCAAGATTAATTAAAGTAACGATCGTAAAGCTCCAATTGTATTCTTTCATCACGGTGAAGCAACTTCGGAATTATCAATTCACTGATAATTACATACCCATCGTCATAGTTCTTTGTTAAAAGAACCGAACGCCTCATTATCCCCCCGATACATAGTGATGCAAAACCCAAGTTATTACCTTTTACTTATGAGCGCGATATGCTCTCGTAATTAGTACATTTATCCTCCCAGTATTGCACAGTTGCAAATGCAAAGCAAAATCAATGAAGAAATGCAGGCGTGCGCGTGTAATTGTAAATACCAGCTTACTTTTATTTTAACTTAAAAAAGTGCGCATAGAAAAAAAAAAGGACTTCCATATTTAGTAACCATTTCATAATGTAACGCAGGAAGTAAAACTTGAAATGCCCTAAATATACTAATTAAAGTATCCTTTCACGTTTTTGCCTTTTTTTTCGGCGTTTACGTTTGCGAATGATCTCACCTCCATCGGTCACTTCCGCGCGTTCTGTTTACTTTGTTACTTCGAACACCTTTGTGTGTGCGGCGGCGGACAGGACCGGGCTAAGTAGGTCAGTTTCTGCAAGGCGCTTTCTAAAAACAAAAAAAAAAACAAACTCGTACGAATTTCACACAACACCCTCGAGGTATATACACCTCACCCACATGCAAACACATCAGTTACAAAAATAAAACGATGAGCAAGCAGCAAATAGAAAACGAAAACTATTGACTTTCGTTTCCACGAATGTTCTTATTAGTTTTATTAAATTTATGTGGAGCAAAGCTTTACTAAAAGCTCGCAGAAGAACGAGCTGTTGAAGGTGAACGTAAACATTTCTTTTAAAAAACAGCGATTTGCAAAATCTTCTCACACCTAGGTTTACGTGACTGTGTCTTATTATGGGTGTAGTACAGACACACCCAGATATCAAAACGGTGGTTAACATCACGTCGCAAAGAATTGGGACGTTGATTTCATTAGTAGTATTTTTTGTAATATTGGATTCATTTGTTTTGGATTCACTGGATTTCCTATTAAAATAGATCGAGGCAGCGCGAGGTCGGTTTCTGCTGAAGAATTCTAATCGGGTTTGTGTATCGGCGGAGGTTGGTGTATTGCAGCATCTGCGGCCGGTAATTGTGCATAAATTACGTTTGTTTTGAAATTAGTCAGATTAATGCGCGAACGTTCCCGTTATGAATTTATTCGAAGCGGCAGAACTCAAATAAATAGACTCGGTTGCGATTACGCCTGAATTATGTGCGATTCGTAATTTATGATCGGAGATAATTCCTCGACAACTCCAGTGTGGCTGGAGATTAACGATCCTAGAGTTTTGTTTTAATACAAAGAACATTAAAAAGAAAACCTTAAAAATTTAGAAACAAAAAAGAACTATTTTGAAACCTGTAACACCAACACCTCCACCAAAAAAGTAAACAATAAAAAGCTTCACATTGCAAGTGTCCAAGTCTCTAGGTGATCCCTCCACCAGAAATAACAACAATTAACTTTACTTTATAAATTTTAACAGGCAATGACTGGCGCCTCCACCAGAAAGTAAATAATAATACATTCGTTCCATGACACTTGAGTAATAAGTAACATTTTATTTTGCATTTTTTTGACAGTTATGATCAGCAACATTACCAGAAAACAAAGAAAAATGATCTTCACTTTATCAGTCTTAAAAAGCAACGATTATCAGCTCCGCCAGAAAGGAAGAACAATGGACTTACTCTAGGAGCAGCAAAAAAATTCTTAAATTTAAGTTGAAACTGTATTGTAATGTATTGTATAGAAAAAAAGAGAAGAACATTCCTTAAAAGTATGAATGAAATCCTTTAGGTTAGTGAACCGCCGTTCTTCAAGCAACCTCTCCTCCTAAAACAATCAAAGAATGGAGGATGAAAGTGAACCCCAATCTTCAGGCAACCTCTCCTCATAAAATATGAGAATGGAGGATGAAATGGTGGTTACAATAGAACTAATAATAAGATGAATTGTTGCTTGTTGATCGGTAAAAGATTTCTAACAAAAAGCAGAAAATAGTGATGCGCCAAAGAAGAAAAAAGAAGAGGAGACTATAAACGAGTATGCCAAAGCAAGGTGTAATTATAGTAGAGGGGCGCCTATTGAATTGGACTGGGTTGAGTTGAAGTAGAAACAAGAAACGCATATAAAATAATATAATAAGTTATATGTGTATTAATCAAACCAAGTAATTTTATCGACAAAATTGAATCACAAAGACTTTTAAACATTTAAAACATGTTTATATTTTTCACTTCTGACGAAGCTGTCGAACGACTGCGAAACGTTAAGTGTTTGTGCGCCACTTAAGTGTCCGTTTAAAAGACTTTGTGATACAATTTTCATCGGACAAGAACCAGCTTTAATTTAATGATAAAATTGAAATTTAAAAAAATAAAAAGTCATCTTACAATGTAAAATCCCAAACTGTATTAATAAATAGTGGCCTTACTTCAAAGGAACGAGAGATACAAATGAAAAAAATAGTGAAAATTGGATACGGTAAAATGTGTATAAGTGGTGTAAAATAATATTGAAACCCGAAGTAACAGAGACAAAAGAACTAATTAAATATAACATGGAAGGGTAGACCTGACAAAGAAAAAGGACAAGAATAAATTCAGAGTTGCAAAGTTGATCAGCTATGAAAGCAAAGATGGAAAAGAGAAAATAGTGAAAATAACAACATGGAATGTAGGAACTCTAAATTAAGAATGAAAACTAAAACAAACCACCAAGGAAATGGAAAAGTATAGAATCAAGAAAAATAAGGATAAATGAAGCAATAGATATTAAATAAAATTGACGCATGTGATGCGCTAAAAACAAGGAACTCAATTAGTAACAGCATTATCAATTCTATTTGCCCCAAAAGAAATAGCCAAGCTTGAATTAAAAAAATACGTTTTCTAACACATTGAATGATTTAATAAATATACAGTCCCAAAAAATATATTTTCATACTACCGAGAGATCTTATGGTTCTGACAACTGTGGACTTGAAAGAATAATGGAGAAACAGCATATGAGAAAGAAATGAAAACGGGGAGATGTCGAAAAATTGTTTCAGCTTGTTCTGAACAAGAACTTTCATAACTAATTGCCAAATTACCAAATAAGGAAGTTGAAATTCAAATAGACCAATTTGTATGAGCGAAGCTTGGAGCGAAAAGTTAATGGACACGCGAAGTATAAGAAGAACTAATAGAATCGTATCACTCTGTCGTAGTGACAAAGAAAGATAAAGGTCGCAAAATACGAAAAGAAACACAGACAAAGGTTCAATCCAAAATTGGATAACGCAAACTTTAGAAATAAGATTTCTAAGAAGGTCTTAGATTGAAAAAACACAGCATTTTAATTTTTAGCTTAGGCATGTCGGGTATTTTAGACGCTACAGCAGAAAGCCACACTCAGTAGGTACCAGATGCATTTTCACAAATTTGTGTATTTTTTAAAAGAGGGTGGTGTGCTAGTTAGAGTTTTACCACAGGCGCCAGCTTGTCTAGTTACGACCCTGACACAAAGTATTGGCAAGAAAACAAGAACCAAATTGAACATCAAAGGTTTTGAAAATAGAGTTAAGACGTGTGCCAAACTTACAATCGAGAGGAAAAACACAACCAGATAGGTTTGGAGCTAACACAAAACACCATAACAGAGGTAATAAGTAAAATTCTAGGATAAAATTTAAAGCGAGAAAGAAAAATAATTGGGTGGATGAGAAATGTTAAAGCCAAGTGGAAAAAAGGCAATAGTGAGTGAATACAGTATGGAGGAAGACAGAAGGTCCTTTTATGACTAAAGAAAAAAGTAAAACATTTGTTGCAATTTGTCGAAGCACGAAATGAACGGAAGAGGATGCCCATAAAAAAGGGAAACTAAAGAAATTCGAAAATTCTATGGAGATGTATAAGACATGAGAACTAGGTATAAAAGAAGAAGGAAAATGAAGTCAGAAATAAAATGGAGAAGAAAAAGAGATTCTGAAAAGACGAAAGCAGTACTTTGAAGAGTTGTTAGTTGTAGAAATGAGGAAGAGTTTGAAGTGTTATGTGCAACAAAAATAAGGTGAGTAAATCAAATATGAAAGAAGACAGAAGGTCCTTTTATGACAAAAGAAAAAAAAGTAAAACAATTTGTCGAAAAATGCAAATGTACGGAAGGGGAAGTAAAAGTATGGAAACCAAAAGAAAGAAAATCGAAATGTATAAGACATGAGAAACGGTTATGAAAGAAGAGCAAACTACTTCGAGTACCGAAATGAAGTCAGAAATAAAATGGAGAAGAATGAAAAGATGGAAACAGTGCTTTAAAGAGTTATTGAATGATAAAATGAAGTACTGGAAGAGGTTCCACGTTTAACAGAAGAAGAAGTGAACCAAACGAGAAAAGTAATAGAATTATCGAGAACAATGAAACTAACGCACAAAGAACAGAACCTAGAACCTTCTGTTAGATGTTATTTACAAGAACGTACTAGATTCTTTTAATTAGTTATTAATTAAATTAAGTTAAAAACCAACTGAAATTAGTTACACATAATTCTACTCTCAATCAATCTTGTGTAAACACGAAGCCATTAATTGCGCCTATACAAATTATTCAAATTACGCTTAGATTTATGAACACCGAAGCGAATTAACAACGACGAAGATGACCGTTAAATATTCACTACGAAAGCTATTTATTGCAAATTAGCCGCATTCTTAAGTAGTAAGTGGGCGTTCTGGCCGTATCGAAGCAATTTATACATTTCTGCCTCGTTGTAGGTTATTGAACAATGTCGGTGAACGTCGAGTGTAAATTGGCAATAAATTTATCAATAACGTTGAGTCTATTTTGATCCAGATACTTTACTAAAGTTCGTAAGTAAAAAAAAAGCTCGTTCGAAAGTACCTTGCTAGATATAATCAATTGGAGATCAAATCATTTTATTTCAACAAATAATTTAAACCGCCCCTCTTACATTCTATTTTCTACTGGAGTCTGTAGCTGCTAACAAAAGGGTACAGAGGTAGCTGAGAAAGAACCAACATTTCAGGCTGCAGACTTTCAGTTACCTTGGGAATGTAACGAATTTTCTCATTGTGTTATCGATTGCAGTAGATGTGTAATTATTGCCTGGTTAATAGTCGATAGAAATCACAGTTATTACTCCGCGGTTATCTATAGATCACGTTTGAAATTGTTTATTGTTTAATGAGTTAATATGCTTGAAGCTTGAATCGATTATACAATTTACAAGAACCTACATACGGGGGTCTCACAAGTTAAGTCGCTCATTAAAAATTCATGAAGAAGGAAATGCAGGTGATTCTGAAAAATTTATGCATCCTCTAATACTTATTACTTATAATTTATTTAATCCTGAACTCCTTTTATCTTTCGCTGTTGGAATAGCGGTCGGGATATTTGAATAGTTTTTAACAGCTTTTAGCCACCTTCTTAACACATGTATGTACGTATGTAACTTTATTTATAGCAATAAACTTCGGATTGAACAGGAATTGGAAAAATTAATTTAAAATTGAAACTCTCACAAAGCCTTCAAACAATATTACTTGCTTACAGCTTACTTGCGTAACATGTATGTATGTTAACAGCATTTCGCAGAACTGCATCTATTTTTTCCAAACTATGTAATTCAAGCCAACTCTGAAGCTAATGGAAAAAAAAGAAATTAGGGTCTATTTGCAATTCGTGCGTTCTACTTTCTATACAATAAGAAACAATCACACCCACACACTTTCCTATTCCACTGCGACGACTTTGCTTATCTGGTTTTCCTAGCCAGATCGACCATGATGATAGACGCAAACAATTCTTTAATCACCTTCGAGCACGTGTGCAGATAACTCACGATAAAATACGACTCTGGATGTTCCACTTAGACAGTTTCTCTTTCATCTCGACATGACATGACTAAAGACAGGCCACAGGCAGATTACGACGTAAATGCGGTAGTAACCTCCGATTATTGTCGATTAATTAATTATTTATTATGATACGCACGAATGTCGCCGTTACAACACGTAATTAAAAAAAATCGAACGGGATTAGAATAATAAAAAAATAGTGAATGTTTTGTTTGCCTGACTTATCGAATAAAAAATGAAAGGTAATTGAGAAGATCCACAACTGTTTTGAGTAAGTTTCAAGGAAATTAATCGAATTTTTGAAAGAAAATGTGGAGTGCATGTTTGTGAGTAATAATAATAATTGGAGTGTAACTTAACTGTCTTCAAATAATCATAAATCGCCGCCCAGTCATTTCCTAGAAGCCCCGCAGCACATGCACACGGGCAAAGATTGGGTTTAATGAAGCGTACCCACTTCCCTTCTAATCTAATCATTTTCGAATTCACTGCGAGGTTCCTCAAACGAACCAGCGCGGTTAATAATTATTTCAAGCAGTGTCGAAACTCAAAACTCAAGTGTTTCTTCTCACAGAAATAAATTTCATAAAGGTGCAATCGAGTGCGATTAACGTAATCAACTCGGTTGCTGCTTTCTATTCTTATGGAGTTTTGAGGTTCGTGGAAATAACTAAAGCACAGTTCTTTAGATGGTTTTGATTATTGAAATTTGGTGTGAGGATGGACGTGGAGTTTTCATTTTCTTTTTATGTCTTCTTCTTGCCATTGCTTTCGTGATTTCCGTTTTTTTTTAATTATTATTGAATCTAAAAAAGCTTTCGCATAATCGCTTCGTTTTGAATAAAATATGCGCATAATTTCACGTGCCTGAAAAACAATGCGCGCGTCTTTCTCTCAGGTCTTTCATAAAGAAAAAGGGCGGAAAGAATTGCGACGTCCGCAAGATCGTTGACTTTCTCGCTTTGTCTCGTGCATCGTGCGCAGCACGCACGAAGAATTTTTAATAAATGTTACGGCGTGTGTTATGCTAATTTTGCTTTCTCGGAAAGCGCACGAGAAAAGCGAATCTTATTGTCACTCTTTACTGTAACCAAATTATAAGAACAAAAACAAAGAAAAAGATTTTGAACCACAGGTTTCTATAACCCGAAAGCTATCAAAATAAAACGTTTTGCAGAAAAATCTTCAACCTTAGAGTTTCTTATTATTTATTATTTTATCATCATTACGTTGTTCATTCCTCGAAAGATGGCAGCGGAGACGTTTTGTGGCGAATCACTCACTTGCTTTCTTCCTTACAAGTTGTCGTGTGACTTCGCAGAAGCGTCAAGATGGGGAGAGGGGATAAGATTCCTCGAGCTCGTGAACCCAAGATTTCCAGAAACTTTGTTTCAAGCATTCCTCGTACTCTTGCAGGTCTTCCTTGATCTCTTGATTCCTTTTAACTTCTTGAGCCTTCCATCTTCTCTTGGACCTTCCTCTTGCCTTGCCTACCTTCCAAGCATTGAAAAAATGGAGAATCTCGTAATTCCAAGATGCTATGATTTCTCTCTATTCCTTTCTATCCTTGCATGTCATCTTCAAGTCCTTGAATCCTAGACATCTCGTGAAGCATCGAAATTCCTGTGAAGCTGTGATTTATGAAAACTTGAAATACCATTTTTCTCCAATCATTTCTATCCTTGCATGTCATCGTTAAGTCCTTGATCTCTAAAGCTGTAATTATGATACAGCTACCATCTTTCTTTTGACATTTCTCTTGCTTTGTTTACGCAGGAGTATCAAAAAATTGATAAGGGGGCAAGATTCCCCCGAACTCGTAATCCTTGGCAACTGGTGAAGCATCGAGGACACGGAGGGAGGAAGTAAGATTCTTCAAGCTCATAATTCCTGTGAAGCTATTTTTCTCCATTCCTTTCTATTCTTACATGTCACCATCAGCAAGTTCTTGATCTAAAAAGATCTTTCTTTGGACCTTTCTCTTGTATTGTTTGCGCTTGTCATCTACTTCAAAAATTTTTGCAGGACTATCGAAAAAACAAAAGCATTGAGAAAAGGGAAGAAAAAGGTAAGGTAATGCAGAAGCATCAAAAAAAATTGAAAAGGGGCAAGATTCCTCGAACTCGTTATCCTTGGCAACTGGTGAAGCATCGAGAACACAGAGGAAGTAAAGAAAATTCTTCAAGCAATTCATGTGAAACTATTCTTCTCCATTCCTTTCTATCCTTGCACATGCCCTTGCTTCATAAAGATCTTTCATTGGACCTTTCTCTTGCCTTGTCTGCGCTTCTCATCTATTTTAAGACATCATAAGATTTTGCAGAACTATCGAGAAAGACGAAAGTATCGAGAAAACGGAAGAAAGGAGGCAAGGTAATTCCTGTGAAGGTGTGGTGACTTTAAGTACCATTTTACTTCATTCATTTCTGTCCTTGCATGTCTTTCTCGAGTCCTTAATCCCTAAGGGTGGGTTGCATAAAAGCTTTAAACCAGGATTAAATTTAAGCCTAAGTTAGAATGTGACACGTTTTAATGTAGAGCAATTAGGTGCCTCACATCTAACTTAGGCTTCAATTTAATCCTGGTTTAAATCTTTTATGCAAATCACACTTAGATCCAGTCTTTCCACCTCTTGATAAACTGAGGGATAAATACCATGGAAACGATTCATAAAAATCAATCAACCATTCATAAAAATCAAGTTATTCGCCGGATAACTTTAACTGGAAGATGGAAAGACCGGCCCTTAGTATGGCAATGTGTCTCGTCTTATCTTGGGCCTCCATCTCACTCTGCCCGCCTCTGACTTCCATCTAAAGACTTCTTTTATTAAAATCTTATGCCCCATCCAAGTGTAAACTTTAATGACTTTTAGACTAAGTTTTACAGTCGTGGAATAAGGACGGAATGACTGTTCGCCGAATATCCTTTAATGTTCCTCCATATCTACGTCACGTTATTCTAAGAATAATGCGATTGTAAAATCGGGCTTTAATAATATTCTTTCCAATCAAGACTATTTTGATTTCATAATTTCATTTTTCTGTGTTTTCAGCTCTTCATGTCCTTCGGATCTTTAGTTCTCTGCATTATTTTCTTTCTTTCTTCAACATTGGTGGTCACTGCTTTTATTGCTGGACTTTGTTTTCTTTTGTTTTATACTTTTATCTTTTAACAGTTTTAAATATTTTCCTTATCTCTCATGACGTGTCCTTTTCACTTTTATTATGAATTTATTTTCTTAATAAGCGTTAAATTTACATTTAGGTTATTTAAATCAGATAATAGAACTAGAGGAAGAAACCGAAACGTTCTTTTAACTCTAAATTCCTATCGATCCCTTGGGGGAGGGGGTCGTTAGGAATTCAAAACTAAACAGAATAGAGATTTAAAACTTAAAACTTGTTAGGGGTCGATGAACCTTTAGAGAGATAAACCTATGAGCTTACAAGTTGTAAGGTGATGACTCATGACTTAAAAATGTTCCTAAATTCGTGCTTTGGTTATGACATAATGACCTGCTAGAGATATTGTAGTCAAATAATTATTATGAATCCACTTGTTATTTTTTTTTAACTAATTTTTATTCTTATATGTTTGTAGAAAACTTAATTGACGTAAGTTACTTCTTTCTTTTACTCCAAGTCATAATTAAATTATATTTGTCATCTAAATTATGTTTATCAAAGATCCGCAAGTCTTATCCTTTTGACAAGGTTTACAATTTTAAAAAAATTATTTTGTTTCGTTTCATTTAACATGATTTAATTAATTTATTAATTATTGTATTATAACAGCGTCTAGTTTCTTTACTGTAAACGTACACAATACAGTAATTAACTCGAGTAGGTATTTCATTTATTTTGAATATTTTATTTAAGAATGTTTAGTATACATAAATTAAATTAATGTGAGTTTACTTGAAACTCACATTAATTGAAACAATGGACATTTTTTTCTGTTCGGTCTAAAAAGCTTTTTTATTTGAGTAAGAAGAGGTAGGTTTTTCCTTAAAAAAAAGACGAAGCGAACTTCCCATTTTATTTTAATGAACAAATAGCTAATTGTTAGAACAATTACGTTCAAAGGAAGCCGTGGTTAAAAGACAATCATAAATCAATTTATGATGTTTGTTGTATTATGCAAATAACCCTGAACGGACACTGCCATTACTTATTTATTTTTGTACATTTCGAACGGATTTAGAACGATCGCGATAAACATTATAAATGAATACTTATTACATAGTTAGTATACTTCGACCATTCGCTGTTTTTCGAAGTTAATTTATGTGAGATTCTGTTATTTCTATAAATTCTTGTTTACGTAGCACTTTTTTATTTTAAAAAAATCATTTTTTCCCCGAACTATTACTTAATAATACGCTAGGTTTATCGGAAAGCCGTTCTCACTGTAAATATAATTACATTGTGTTTACCATTCCAATTATTTACCAAGTAAAACTGGTTCGTCGGAAAACCGGAAGTATCCTTTACACCGGAACTAGCATCTCAATTTTATAAAAATTGCACTTTCCTTTCCTGCACTTATGAGATAATGAGCAAAACGCAAATGAAACCGAACGGAAGTCTGAAAGTGAAACTGCGCGCACGTAAAAATTTCAGCACGCTTTTTCATGCTTGACCAAGAAGATAGAACTTGTGCAAATTGGACGAAACGCGACGCGCGAGTTCAAGGTCGCATCTTGTTGGGTTTTTCAGACGCGCTCTCCGGCTAAACTGACAAATAATGCGCGGAATCTTTCGAACTGGAGCTTTCTACTCTAATCCCACGCACACTCTCAATTTCTCTTCAGGATTGAACTCGTTACAATACGTGATTTTCTGTGTACAGAAAATTTTTTCGTTATTATAGTATTTAATTCGTAAAATATTTGCTATTTACTTACACAGTTTTGTTATAATATTTCTAAAACGTGAACTCTCTCAAACATTTGAACTAAATTTAATTGATTTTATAATTTTTGTTTGGTTACTTTAAGTCTGCGGCTTCATTGCTTCATCAGAGCTTAACATAAATTAACGATTAATAATAAGACAGTAAAAGACTTGAAATTCCACACAGTTTTATTAAAATACAAAAGTATGTATACAGTTTTAAAACAACATTTGTTGTAACGTGCACATTAGTTTGCAAACTCATAAATAAAAAATGTGAGGGCTCGAAACAGAAAAATTTTGTACTACGAAAACAACTTTGGTAAAAACTTAAAAATCAAAAGTATTTAAAAAAGAAACGATTGAACTCATGGTATTAGTCGTCATCATCAGTCTCAAAGAAAAGCACAGAATTTTTTTTTTTAATATATACATAAAAGTAAAAATCATTTAAAAAAAAGACATTAGTTCAAATTAACGATGTACAAAAAAAAAGTTTTAAAACAGGCAGTTCCTTAACAATTTCCTTTTATCTACACATCATGTACATATTTACATTTAATTAAAATTAAATTTAACTACGGTCGCTTGACGGCACCGGAACCGTGCAGCTCTATAAAAGACTCGAGAGCTTGCGGTACCTGACCTTGATAAGTTAATCTATGCGATTTCACAGCCATCGCTGCTATACACTTCAGACTTAATTTCGCTTGTGTCTTGAGTATTATTTCAGCTACGCCTGCAAATAAAAACGAATAAAGACTAGCATTGCAGTTACATTTAAAAAAAGAATTCGAGCGAGCTGCAGGAAAGTGTTTAACTGGCACAAGCAATTGGAACACTAACTTACTACCTGTAGCAGACGAATCCAGGGGCGTTTCACCTCGGTTATTAACACAGTCTACATGAGCGCCTGCTTCCGTAAGATCCATTATAATCGAATGTAGTGTCATGAAATCCGAAATGGGCTTGTGGTAATTGACTATCATGTGAAGCGGAGTATTTCTATCATGATCCATGGCATTTACGTCGGCACCGCACTGTATCAATAACCGTGCCGTCTCAGCGCATGGAAACCTTCAACAATAAACACGAATTGTTTCCCGTTTAAGCAAATCGAAAACGCAAGCGCTCACTTGCAGACATCGTTGGTATGAAAGTCATCGACGGGTGTCTCCGCGTTGCAAGCCAAATGCAACAGCGTTTGCCCATCGCGTAACCTCACTTGCAGGTGATTCAACATGAACACCATTCTGTTAACATTGAACCTCTCTTCCTCGTTACTCTTTTTAAATAACCTTGTTAAGATGGTCAGTAAATACAGGGTTGTTACGATGTTGCTTTCCATTTCCTCCTACGAAACGATCGTCTAATATTAAATAAACGAGAAGTGTGCTCGAGGGTTACATACAATTATTGATTTCGGATCGTCTTTCGGGCCTGGACTGGCAATCTTCGACTTGTTCTGTTCCAGCTCGACGATGGCGGCGGCTAAGACTTGCACCACACTGTCGTAAGTCACTTCCACCCCGACGTGTATCATCTGTGAAAATACTTGAGCAAATCTCAGCAGGTCCTTAACGACCGAGATCTTGTTGAGCTGCCTTAAATGCAGGGCATGCGACCATAATTCTATGCATCGGTCGAAGCGGGCGTTGTCTGCGAATACGGCGCCCCTAAATATCACAGGGTGAGGAACTTCTGGGTTGCGCTTGCCCAGGATTCTTTCACGGATCGTGAGGGCTTCCATGTGTAACCCGTTCGGATTACGTTTTAGAGCTTCGAGCTCCAGTAGGTTCTGAGATTCAATCCAGTTTTCGTATGCGGAGATCGGTTTTATTAGTTTCTTTTCTATTATGTTATCAGGATCACTATACCTATATTAATTTAATAGTCAATTAATTTTAAATAGAAGTTATAAAGAAGACATTTTTTTTACTGACCTCATCTTCATAGTCCGATGTAAATACTCATACGCTTTCTCGATACAGTAATTATCTTTGTCATTCGCGTAAGATGCTCCAAGTAATTCAAGGGCTTCAATCTTCTCTTCCTTGGTAATTTCTTGCCTACTAACTAAAAACTCGACGACTTCCCTGCGCGTTCTTTCAGCTGCGGCTTTAATCGGGGTCATCCCTGTATCGTTAACAGAAAAAATCGCGTTATAGTTCAACAGCTCCTTCACGATGGGTGTGTGACCGCATTCGGCTGCGAAATGCAACGCGGTTGCGCCACAGTTGGCCTTCTCGTTGGGATTCGCGTTGTTCTCCAAGAGAAAACTCACCTGAAACGATGGTTTTATAAGAATGAAGCTTGAAATGAGCATCGATTGAATCTAGTTTACCACATCTAAATGGCCTTTGTATGCTGCGATCATCAAGCAAGTGTTGTTGTATTTGTTGGCGATGTGTATGTCAGCGTAATGGTCTGTGAGGTATTTAACAATGTCTAAGCGTCCGTCGAAACAGGCCGCTCGCAACGGCGTTGAATTCGTTCTTGTTGGGTGGTTGACGTCGGCCCCGGCTTTCACCAACAACTTCACCACGTTAAGGTGTCCACCCCCTGCAGCGCACCATAAGGCACTCGCACCTTCGATGACGTACCCATCGAATTTAACGGTGCCTTCCTTTTCAAGGTCCGGATTAAATTCCGAAAGCAATATTTTAACGACCTTTTCGTGACCACATCTCGCAGCCACTATCAGTGGAGTGCACTGTTGTCCGTCTTCTTCGTAAACAGTCTGGAATTGTTAAGTAAATTCTGTGTTTTTAAATAGTTGGTGATTGACACGTTTGAAACAAAGAACAAAGGCGTGTGAGACGCACTTACGCAAAAATGCAATAAAATTACCTCATTAATTATTTTGTTAACTTCTGCACTGCTCACATCGCTGAGGAAGGTATATAAAGCCATTGCCATGCCATCTTTGGCGGCGTAGTACACGCGATTTTTCAACGAGTCCTCGTTCATTTTGCAAAGCACATCGTTTGCGAATTCTATTTTCAAACTGTTAACTTATTGAGCAGCGTTGATTCCCAAATTATCCTGACGTAAAATCAGGAGTGAACATATGATTTGAGAATGAGAAAAATTCGCACAAGTCACGTCACGTGACTTATTTACCGCCACATTTAAACGAAACACTCTACATATACACTCACAGAAGTCTCTGCACAAACAGTTTCATTACTTATTAAAAACGGTTAAAAAATCAAGTTAAATATTTACTCACTATTGCTTACGTTTATTAAGCACTTGAGATAGTGAATTTTTTAAATTAATCAGTGTTTTTGCTTGATCAAAGATAAAATCCACCATAGCACTTCAAAATTAAGCAAAAATATGGCGCTTTTCCCAGCATTTCGCTTCTTTCAGTAAATGCACTCGTGCTTAAACGAATATACCTTAAGTATTTAAAATATTTAAATCATTAAATAATTCATTATGAAAATAGCTTTGTGATATAATACATCGGTTTACGTCTGACACTTGGTTGCAAACGTCAAATTGACGTTTGGCTTGACAAGTCCATTACAGTTTTCTGTAATACTAGGCGTTTGATTTTAAGATCACAGCGCTACCGTGGATAAATCTGAACCTCTGTAAGCTACACGGAAGGTTTGTAATGCACGTGTTTAAATACGTACTAATACAAATACACAAGTTGATTTAATGTGAATGTCACATATAACACAGTCCTGATCCTGATACATCATACACTCAGGATCGACGTCAAAACACAATTTGTTGTGTAGCATTCAAGGGTTTGCTTAGTTGACACCAGGTGGCGAACGCTTAGCTGCAAACTCCATTAATCAAAAAGAAACTTGCAATAAACTTAACTGTAACAATAAGTTTGATTGCTTACTTACAAGTAACGAAGGGTTTCTAATTCGTTTCAATTTAAGATCCAGTTTTATAGCTTTATTTTTGCGTGTGTTCAAGCGTCCTACCGTGGCACCATCTATTGAGCTCTAAATTTGCTTCCTGCAAATGTATTTTTTGAAAAATATCAAATTTCCTAGAATAATGAAAATAATCATATTTAAAATAATTGATTAAATTAAGAATGCGATACATTACCTGTTTTTCACTTCACTGTTTTTCACTGCACTAATGCGCACTCAGAATATCTTCATCTCGTTTAATTCCATGAGGTTAAAAGAAGATCCAGATACACTGAGTGCAACCAATACACATGATTCGAAAACGTTATAAGTAAAGCACGGGGAATTTGTACAAAAACGTCACGAATGTTGCCCCACCAAACAGACGACTCACAGTACAGATTCGTTACGGGCAAATATTGCCGCCTTAGCGGCGGCGTACCGCTCGGAAACACGACATCACTCACCGCTGGGCTGTGTTTCTCGTTCAGTAGTGAGGCGAATTTGTACATCTTTCACGCGGCCTAGTTATAAGTGACAATCAAAACAAAATATAGCTTTAAGTATTTAAATCATTGAACAATTTCGTTGATATAACAGCAGGGTACAATTACATACTGCGTTCGAATATTATACGTCGGATGCATCTGGAGCGTATGATCTCATCTTTATCAATCACGATTTTTAACCTATTTTGTATCTCGCTCAACCGTTTAAATAAAACTTGTGTTTATAGTATTTCCATGACAACAGACGATCTTTCACATCCCACATTTAAGTAGGGTGTGAAAAGATCGCCTGTTGTCATGGAAATAATATAAACACAAGATTATTTTAAACGGATGAGCGAGATACAAAATAGATTAAAAGTCGTGAATGAGAAAGATGAGATCATACGCTCCAGATACATCCGACGTAGAATATTCGAACGCAGCAACAATCGACGGAAATTACCACTTTACGGTAAACCAGTTTCTGCAATAAGGCTACTTGTTGACATCCGCTGTCGTACAAGAACTGGCGGATTTTATGTTTGTATCCGAGTGTATAAAAATATAAAAATATAAAATAATATAATAAAAATATAGTAAGAATCTCAGTATTTATTTAGCAACTGTGATTAGTAGTACATATATTCAAACGATACAGTGATATGGTACATATTATAGACTTCAGTTACAAAGTGAATGATTCTTAGGTCAGTTTTGGAATTTCTCGATTTTCAGTGGCGCAGCAAGCGTGTTCTTTTCAAGTACTTTTAGTCATAGAACTCCAGTGTGTAGAATACAATTATTGAGTTAAATTTAATGTACAACGAGCCGATACTTTAGTCACATAGAAACAATTGTCTTTACAATTGTAGGCATGGGAATAAATCAAAAGGTTAAAGTTAATCGGTGACTAAAGTACCGTACGTAAGTGTGTTATAAACAATGATGAGCTGTTGATTTGTAGAAATTTTGTAAAATGATTGATATGTGCGTCTATACATCGACCATATTTAGTGACCAGTTTGGACATGAAACTTTTGTTGGTATGACTCTCTCCTAATATTCTTAACTCGTTGGTTGAAGCGCTCAAACGTCGTGTCATCTGACGGACTTTAAACTTACTTCTTGCAAAAGAATTTTGAAAAATATCAATTTTTTAAAATAATCAAATATATAATCAACTCAATTAATTTAACGAAATATATAATTAATTATAGTCGAAGTAAACAATCTTACAGCGACTAATCAAAGAATCAAGTTTTATTTACAATGGGGCTCTTCACCTGCAGTTCAATTTTGTTTCGAGCTATAGGGACCATGCACATGCGAAGCCAGCGCCACCAATGACCATATTCTGCATTAGTGGTATGAAAATACGAGTTGTTTAAAATAATTAGTGAACATTTGAACTTGAATATTGTAATGTATTTCAATACCAGGAAGCTCAAGTATTATGTACTACAATCGTAAATTATCATAAGAGTGATATTATTCCCATACAATGAGTCTTAAGAAATATTTTCATATCACTAATTCAGAAATCATCACGCCAGGCGGCGCTGAACGCAGAGATGTGCATTGCGCCTATAGGCGTTTGATTTTAAGATCGCAGCGCTACCGCGGATAAATCTGAACCTCTATAAGCTATTCGGAATTTTTGTAATGCACGTGTTTAAGTGCGTACCAACACAAATACACAAGTTGATTTAATGTAAATATCACATATAACACAATCATATACATCATATATAGATAATCGACGCCAAAACACGAGATGGTATGTAGCATACAAGGGTTTGTTTAGTTGATACCAGGTGGCGAACGCTTAGCTGCAAACTCCAATAGGGGTGTGAGGGTTGAGGATGATAACACTAATATCTGCGATTGTAAAAACATTTCTAACCAATAACTATCTGTACCAATAACTTTAAACATTACCAGCAATTAACAGTGTTATCTTGCATGTTGTATTTTTTGCATTTCATTTTTTGTCGAATTAATTTATACCAATTTTTGGTAATACACTGTCTTTATTACAACTGAAAACATCAAACAACTATTGTTTGGTATTGTTTATCAAATTGCTCATTAAATGTTCATAACAAGGAATATACATAATATGTATAAAGAGAACTGTAAATAAATTTATTTTCATTTTATATAATACATAAAAAAACACCCTAAAAATCTAGAAAAAACAAAAAAAAAAATTATTACTATTTAGTCCTCCTCCTCGATGCAGTTTTCGACCATCTCCTTCAGATTAGGATTCTCCATGGCAGCTGCTATCCTCTCCTTATCATTAATTTGTTTATTTACTGAAACAAGTCGGTATTTACATAACTCTTAAAGCAGCTGGTAAAAATTATCAAAAGCAAAACATTGCATCACTTACTCTCATGTTCAGTGGTGTGCGCACCCTTTTTGATGTAAATATCCAGTTTCATTTGATAGGGTATGCTGCGCTCGAGCTTGATTCTTATGCAGAGGCCTATCAAAGTGGCCAGCGAACAATGGGGCACTGTCGGATTGAACTCAACTCGGACCACACTTATTTGGCCGGCAGTCGGTTCCTTGATCTATGAACGAATTACTTACGAAATTAATTTAATTTAATTTACTCTAACTCACAATGACACCATCTTCATAAACGACGTTTAACTCTTCTAGGGTGTTGGGTTTCTCAGGATCCTTAATTGTTCTTATGAGATCTGCAATGCATAATCAAAATACAAGGTGAAGAGGTTATGTGCAACTCACCATAGACTGTGTATTTTAGTTCCTCGTTGTTCTTTGAGATTTCTTTGCCCTGGAGTTTCTCCCTCTCCTTGTCTGCTGATTTTTTGCGAAAGAAAGACAAAAACATTTTTAGTTTAATACTAATTTATGTTAATACTGTAAAAACATGCAATACTAAAAGCAAGGTGGGTAATCTAACCTTCGTCGTTAAAGTCATCGGTCTCGCTCATTATGATGTTTGCTTTCGACTGAAATCAATCGAAATCACAGGCATTGCACGAATTAAACGAAAAAACAGATTAGTTTCGTTGCTGCGATTGGGTTTACTTTTTGTGGATTTAATCACCCAATCCAATGCGAATGCATTACAAGCTGATTAAAAACAGATTATCAGTTCGAAAGGTTTTTTTTTTCATTGCCAAAGGAAGGTGGTTCGTTTAATACTGCGAAATATTCTCAAAATAGATTTTTGCATAACAAGAATATTTATACCTAAGGAAGTTTTGCCGAAAAATGCCGTTAAACCTAATCCCTGCCTTTTGTAACTTGTCAATTTTTACAACGCAATTAATTTTTTTATTATTTATAAAGAAACGTTCCCCAGTATTTGAATAATTTCTAATTTCAAAATGAAGCAATTCTGATTATAAAATTGACGTTTTAGTTGACAGCGCCACCAACCGAGTTACGCCAGTGTGTGATGGGTTGCCTATCATTCACTATCTTATCACTTTAATTTATTAATTTAATTAAATCGCCAGTAATTACCTCGTTTGTCCACGCGGATTATGAACAGCGGTTTTTTTTTTATTAATTCGTCAAAATAATTCCAAGTGTTGTCCGCAACTGTCAGACTCTAACCTCAATTTTTTTTTAAATCAATTTTCTCTCGCGTTTCAATCGTGGGATCGTTAAGCACCTGCGGGTCATGGCATCTAAATCAGCAATAACAACAGCAGCAGGTTTTGTAATATTTCGAAAAGAAGCCAACAGCATCCAATACCTTCTCCTTCAAACTTCGTATGGAATACGACATTGGACACCACCCAAAGGTTAGTTTATTTCACTTAATCATGTATGTAGTTAATACTGGTAATTTTTAGGGCACGTAGATCCAGGAGAAACGGAGCTTGAAGCGGCCTTCCGTGAAACCGAAGAGGAAACTGGATTAGTTAAGACCGACTTCAAGGTGTACGAGGATTCAAGGAAGACGCTGGAGTATGAGGTGAAGGGAGCCCCCAAGGTAGTGCATTACTGGTTGGCCGAGCTAACGAATTCGAGGGCTAAAGTGAGGCTAAGCGAGGAACATCAAGATTTTAGATGGCTCGATTTGGAATCGGCTTACCCGTACGCTAAGTTCGAAGACATGAAAGAATTATTGAAATATTGTGATAATTACCTGAAAGAACTTTGTCCTTGTAAAAATAATTAAATTAGCAAAATAAACAGATTTTTTTAATTTCGGTTATCAATTCTAATTCGTTGCCAACCCAACAAAAATGAAGTCACTTTTCTTTTCTGGTATTTTATGTTAGACGTCAGCGTTCTATTGAACGAATTAGTATTAGCGGTGGTATTAGGTATTAGGTTTGTTCGAAACAGTCAAAAGCATCCAGTCATCAAGTTTGTACATTTGACGGCGCCGTTATAATCGTTCATTACTTCGGTGGGCAACTGTTTTTAACGGTTCCGAACTAGTTACGAACTCTTGCTGGAACAGACCTATTATTTCTTATTTCTTATTACTACTGTAGAATGCGGAATTTTATTATTTTATTAAATAGAAAGATTATACTCAAAGCTTTTTGATTATTATCTGAAAGCGTCGATGAGTCATTCTAGTGTGGCAACGTCGGTTTCGTCGGTGAACGTCATTGTCAAATCTTAAAAGTCAAAGTGAAAATTCTAGGTTCATGAGTAATTACGTGTTTTATTAATTATTTAAGTAGCAATTTCTAGCGTTATAGTGTAGTGTACGTAATTAAACATTCGAAAAAAATGAGTTTCCTCAAGGATCTGTTCGGGGGCAAGAAGGAGGACAAGGGACCGACAACCGGGGAGGCTATACAAAAATTAAGGGAAACGGAGGACATGTTAATAAAGAAGCAGGAATTCCTCGAAAAAAAGATAGAGCAGGAGATACTCCTAGCCAAGAAAAATGCTTCCAAAAATAAACGAGGTAAAAACCAGTAGAATTTGGCGAACCACCTGTTTGTTTAACTTGCGTTCGATTTCACAGCGGCCATACAAGCCCTTAAAAGGAAGAAACGGTACGAAAAGCAGTTGCAGCAAATCGATGGCACCCTCAGCACGATTGAAATGCAACGCGAGGCCTTGGAGGGAGCCAACACTAACACCGCTGTTTTGACTACAATGAAACAAGCAGCGGACGCGCTTAAGTTCGCACACAAGCACATGTACCCCTTTTCTAACTTTAGCGCTTTCAAGCAGTAATGAATGAATTTGTAGGGATGTTGATCAAGTACACGATATGATGGATGATATCGCTGAACAACAGGACGTCGCGAAGGAAATTTCGGATGCAATTAGCAATCCCGTTGCTTTCGGACAGGATGTTGACGAAGACGAACTCGAGAAGGAACTAGAAGAATTAGAACAGGAAGCTCTCGAGGACGAGTTGCTCAAAGTCGGGCCTTCAGCCGCTGAAGATTTACCGGCTGTGCCTAAGGGAGAAATCGTCAAACCCAAACCAGCCAGTAAGACAATCACTAGAGCTGCACTTAAGACAAATTCACGGCTTTATTTGTTTCAGAAAAAGTCGAGGATGACGACGATATGAAAGAGTTGGAAGCTTGGGCTTCATAAGTATGCAAATTTATATATACTTAGAGTAAGCAGTATGATTTTGCAGCAACGCAAGCAACAAGATACGTCGACGTAGGTGCACCCAAGCTATTTGTAAAAATAAAAAGTAAAAGTATGTAATATCTTCTTGTATAATGTTACTAATTACGTATATATGCTTTTAATGCAAGCAAACATGTTTTATGTTTAAATAAATTATGATTAATATTTTTAAATAAATTTAATTTCTTTGGAGTGGATTAAAAAATGTATCTCCTGGTTTAATTTTTTTATTACATTTCCGCATTACATCGTTAATTGTAGAGGTATCTATCAAAACAAAAGCATCTTTTTTTATAAATAAATTAAATAATACACTTGTAACATTTGTGGGAATGAAGCATAGCAGTGACTTTTTTATTATTTTTTTTAAAACACGTCTTCAGTGCAGCTGTAATTATCTCTAAGGACGGTGAATTTTTCAATTAAACCTTCCACAGAGATTTCTCCGTGAACTACGTTGTCCCTGGTGCGTACATTCACGGTCTGACTACTTCTTTCCTTTTCCCCAACGACTAAAACAATCGGAAACAAATTTCAACCGACTTTCTTCGTACTGAAGCACTTACCTAATATGAAATTAAATTGTGAAAGTTGCGCATTTCGAATCTTCTTGTTCATTGTATCTCCGGGGTCGGTATCGACTTCGCACATAAACCCGGCTTCGTACACCTTCTTTCGGACCTCCTGTGCATAATCATCAAAAGCCGGTCCGACGGGAATCACCATAGCTTGCCTGGGGGAAAGCCAGAAAGGCCATTTTCCTGCGTAAGACTCGGTCAGAATCGCAATCATTCTTTCCACGGATCCCAAGATCGCTCTATGTATAATAACTGGCCGCTTCTTCTCTCCAGATTCACTAAAAAAACAATTTAATCAACGTGCTTTCACTCGAAACAATATTACCTTATGTATGACAGATTAAACCTAATTGGTAACTGAAAATCTAATTGAATCGTAGCGCACTGATGAGCCCGTTTCAAAGCGTCGGTGATGGTTATGTCAATCTTTGGTCCGTAGAAAGCGCCGTCTTCCGGATTTAGCTTCCAAGGATCGCCAAACTCTTCTAAACTTTCGGCTAACGCCTGCAAGATAATGTTGAATTGTTTCAATGAGTGATTTCGATCATACCTTCTCTGCATTGTTCCAATCTTCTATGTCTCCCATGAACTTTTCCGGCCTCGTGGATAAAACCAAGTTGAAAGTGAAGCCGAAAACTTCGTAGACGTGCCTTAAAAAGTACAGGCCACCCTTTATTTCATCTTTGATTTGCTCGACGGTGCAGAAGATGTGCGCGTCATCCTGTTGAAACCGTCGCACTCTAGTCAAGCCGGTCAAAGCACCTGATAACTCGTTTCTGTGCAGAACTCCGAAATCCGCCAGTCTTAAGGGCAACTCCCTCCATGAACGAGTGCGGTTATCAAATATTAAACTAAAAAGTTACCGTCACATTTTTCTAAATGAACTAATAATAACAGGTTGCGACGTACCAATGCCCCGGGCAATTCATGGGCTTCAAAGCGAAAGTGTCTTTTTCGACGTCGAAAGAGAACATGTGGTCCTGCAACGGCAATATTTTCTATTTCAAATTTAACTTTGAAATACGAACTTACAGCGTAGTGAGCCCAGTGGCCGGAAGTCTGCCATAATTTCGCGTTAAAGATATTGGGGGAAACGACTTCTTGAAAGCCGCGCTTTCTATATTCTTTTTTAATGAAGTTTATCAGAGTATTGTAAATGTGTGCACCTCGGGGTTGGAAGAAACACGAACCCGGCGAAAGCTCGTGGAAGAAAAATAATTCTTGCTCTTTTCCGATTTTACGGTGGTCCCTCCTTGCGGCTTCCTCTTGAAACTTCTCCCATTCTTTGAGTTGTTTCGGGTCCGGAAAACTAATGCCGTAAACTCTCTGTAAAGTCTCGGCGTCGGCTTTTCCTTCCCAATAAGTAGATGAATTCTGCAATGAATGCAGTGTTGTTTCATTAAAACACGCAATAGATTTATCTTACCTTAGTAACTTTAAGTGCCTTCACTTTCCCTGTGTGTCTTACATGCGGTCCACGACATAGATCGATGAGTGGGCCACAACGGTACACTGTGGTAGTCGGTGTATTGACCTTCTCATTTAAAATGCGTACTTTAAACTGATTATACTTAAACATCTCCATCAGATCCTCCTTCTTCATTACAAGCCTCTCAAACGGCTGCTTTTCCTTGACTATACTCTTTGCCAGTTGCTCAAGCTGTGGAAAATCTACAGACGAAACCTGTAAGGTGTGGTTAACAATGAAATGGTATGATTAATTCGAATCGTTTTACGTACACCTTTATCTTCGAGGTGCATGTCATAGTAAAAACCTGATTCTATCGGAGGACCATAGCATAAATGCCCTCCGTAAACTCGTTCCATGGCTTCGCCTAGAATATGTGCGGATGAATGCCAGAAAACGGCTTGGGCTTCCGGGTCATCAAACTTAAGAAGCTCTAGCTTACAGTCGGCTTCTAGAGGTCTATCTAAGTCCCATAGAACCCCATTTACTTTGGAAATAACCGCGTTATCCGCCAGGCCTTGACTGAAAACCGAAATTTAATTAAAGTCAAGTGATATTTTTGTAATGGTGTTAGACCTTATGCCTTTTGCAACGTCATACGCAGTCGTTTTCCATGCAAAAGCTTCGACTTCCTTCCCATCAGGCAAAGTGACTTTGATAGGGGTGTTTGCTTTGGATTTTTCTGCAAGTTCTTCTTCATACTGCGCCTTCAGTTTGTCCCACAAGGACATCCTCTCCTGAATGAAGGATGGCCAAGGTTTCAACTCGCTTACAGACGACTTATCACCGGCGTTCTTCTTGTCCTTTGCGCTCATTTTCGTGGCCTAAACACCAAAAATAAACCGTTCATTTGCGATGCCGGTGAATGATAGCAACGTAATGAATTGAAAAAATTGCATCATTCACAGATTAACCTCAGACACCTAACAAAACCTGTGCAAGGTATTTTTACAAACCGCTGTCGCATACGTTTGGCGGAACGCCGGCACTACGATTTTGTAACAACTTAAAATGCGCAACATTATCGAAAATAATGTGACGTTATTAAATAAGGGTCAAGTCATGCCTTTTCCTTTCCGTTTGGATTCGTTTTTGCAGCACTTCTTAACCACGTTGTCACACTAGTATACAACACAACCTCAACAAGGTGTCAAAAATGTCATTTGTCGAAAACAATGTTGCCAATAGTCCTCCACAAAACATATGAACATTTAGCTTAAAAATGTCACTAAACTGAACATATTGGGTGCGTTTTGTTTGCACGCTAACACGCTTTAAGCGCTTACGCTTATAAGCGCTGTTTTCTGTTGTTTCCTTTGGCGTTTAGTCGCTTAAGCCGTTATACGCAAAGGTGTTTCTTTTGACTTTTGTTCGCACAAGGAATTCATAACCTTAAAAATATAATTTTAGTAGTGAAATTGATCCAATCATAGCTGCTGCAGCTGTTTCTGAAGTGTAATGTTTGTTTATAATCTGACTATGATTAGCTGATCTTCTTATACACGTCTCATACGTTCAGTTAGGAGCATAAGCGCTTACGCTTTTGCTGCCCTACCTCCATGGAATAAGCAATTGTGAGCGAAAACTATTACGTCATATGACGTTATCATTTCGTCAGCTGGCGCTTTGTAAGCGTTTGCAAACCCAAACGGGATGATTTAAGCAACGCTTATTAGCGTTCAAAGCATTTGAGCGCGCAAATGAAACGCACCCTAAAAATTCATGATTAAATTAATATTCGAGAAATTAACGTATTATCGCTGGATTTCACAAACGTCACTTAACTTTAATTATTGATTAAGAATAATCATTCCTATACCTTCAACACATGTAACCATGGCAACGTTTACTTTTAACGGATGATTAAATTTAAGTAACGTTTGTGAAATCCGCCATGTAAATGCTAATAGATAATAGCGAGTTATCGCAACCATCACGTTAACTTACGGTAAACGTTAAAATTACGTGGCCCCATTCATTTTCCATTGGATCACGTGATCTTAAGCTACATTGGCCGCGTTCATCAGAATAATCGCTCAAGTAGCATTCATCTGTGATTGGTGGATTTTTTGAAATTTTTTGAAATAAGCCAATCACAGACGAATGCTGCGTGAGCGCTTGGTTCTGGCGAACGCGACCATTTACATTCAATTTCGTGCCAGCATTAATTCGTAACACGAAAGTTTGACGCGTGTTTTCTTATGATACCATTTACATTGGCCAATGTGCTGGCACGAAATTGAATGTAAATGTAGTCTTAACGTTTAACGTAAGTTAACGTGATGGTTGCGATAACTCGCTAATAATAAACGCAAACTTCTTTAGTCGAAGTACGTATTATTGGTGTATTTCGATAAATTAAAAAGTGTCTGTGTTGAAAATCGGCATAAATGTAAAATGTTTTATTTTTGTAGAATATAATCGATGTAAAATTAACAAAAATATTTTGGTATTTATGCCGGTAATCTCCACGTAGAAATTATATAGAGCGTTCGAAAATGATTGACAGGAATTTGAAATTCCCGCTCAATAAATTATTTTTAACAGTTGGTACTAAATAACGTATTTTTTACTGTGAGCGGCACTTGGGAAAATTTATAAAAGGTAATTTAATGATTTCTCATTAACAACTGTTTAATATTAGGATTATTTTTATTAAATGTATAGATCTAACATCTTAATATTTTGAGTAAAAATAATTCAGTAAAAGTAATTATCAGATCAACTCGATGAGAATGAATAAATCAAAACGTAAACAATTAGATGCCACTGGTGAACAGACGAACGTATATAAGATGAACGATTTATGTCGACAGAAATACCAACGTCGCAAGATGAAAATTACTATCACGACTGCACCCTAAAGTAAAACGCCTTAAAATATGTAGCAGATCTACTGTCCCTTCTTTTTCGTGAGGACTTGTGTTGAATTTTTATTTTTCTTAGGCCCAGTTTCATCAAACGTAGTTAACCACTCGATCAAGTTAATTGTGTAATTAAGCAATATCATTGGAGGAAAGTTTAAATTTCCCCCAATGATATTGCTTAATCACACAATTAACGTAATCGAGTGGTTAATTACATTTTATGAAAGTGGGCCTTAATTTTATAACTTAAATGCTCATCCATTGTGATAAATACCAGCGCCATTTTAATTTTCTACATACTTTTGCTGGTTAAGAAAGGCATTTTTTTCCTAGAGTCATTTTTGTTTGATTCTGGAAAATTTTTATTTTAACATCGCTTTCCTTCTTCATTTGATAATCCATCTTAAAAGTTTGGAATTTTGTAGTTCCTCTATGGAATTATATCAGCGCCATCTATTGTGCAGTTTGGAAACAATTTACGTGCTTAATGGTGTTTCTTATCTTCGTGAAGTTTTGAAATGAAAAAAATGTGTTTTCCTTAGCAAGGAGGAACAGAAGACGTGTTCTAAATTAAAATTAATTCAAACTTTTTTCATGTTAAATGTGAGAGTTCAGATTTGATCTTTTCTAGTTCTGGATTTTATGAAGCTGTGGTCACAGTTGGACTTCAGAAACGTCAAATCACCTGTTGCAATAAAGAAAAAGAATTAGTTAATTACGCCATCTGTTAAGAGATAGGAGAAATACTTGAACAGAATAATTAATTTTCTTTTAATTTCTTGCCATTTTCGAATTTCAAAGCGACTACCCCCCCCCCCCTATTCTCTAATTCATAACGATATCGTTAGATACCGACAATCGTTAAGTGACATATTTTGACCAATCAGTACATGGAAATGATTGGTCAAAATATACCACCTAGCGAATATCGGTATCTAACGATGTCGTTATGACTTACAGAATTCAATTCAATTTTTCAAATTTTTATGTGTACGGTGAAAAATATCGTCGCCACTTGTGGAATAGTAACGAAGTTAATTCTCCACAGTTAACTTCTGTTTTATTTCCTTTTAGTTCTACACTCAACGATTTATTTCGAAAGTTTTCCGGTTGCGGTAAGGAAAAAAACAGCGCCATCTGTGGTAGAGTAGCGGAACGTTTTCATCACAGTTCATTTTCGTTTCATTTTCTGTCATTTCTTGTAATTTCAAATTAATCTACCTTCTCTTTTAATGTTTATTGTTTGTTTCACAAAATCACAGAATTAACTGAATTAAAATTGTCTTGGCACTAAACCAGCCACGAAATTATTAAATTTTCAACTTGCTTGAACTCATCAAATTTTCAGTGACAAAATCACTAAATTGGCAACACTTGTCAATAATGTGTCAAATGTGTCACTAGTGTACCCTGAATCCAAGATAGCCAATATGAAAGTGGAATGCACTATACATTAGCTGCGTTCGTTTATTATATCTCAGATGCGAGATGAATCAAACAGATACTTGTCACGTGACTTCAGATGTAAGCGAGTTCTCGAACAAATAAACGAACGAAACAGAGCACGTCGATTTCTGTAGACGTCATCTTACTGTAAATTAAACATGAAGCAAACGAACTAAGGACCGTTTTCATAATAGAACTTTAATATAATATAATATAATATAATATAACATAATAGACTTTAATAAAAGTCACTTTAAGAACAGGAAAACTATTGTTTTTATAACTTAAAGTTACTTTAAATTTAAAGTTCTATTATGAAAACGGCCCAAAATCTTTTAACCGGACACTAAATCGCGCACAATACACTGAACGTTCCACCGTCGTTCGACAGCTTCGTCAGAAGTGAAAAATATTTTTCACTGAAAAATATTTTTCAGTCAATTTTCAGTGAAAAATATTTTTCAGTCAATTTTCAGTCAAAAATATTTTTCACTTCTGACGAAGCTGTCGAACGACGGTGAAACGTTAAGTGTATTGTGCGCGATTTAGTGTCCGGTTAAAAGATTTTGTGATACAAATTTCATCGGACAACTTTAAATTTAAAGTCATTTTCAGATGTCAAAACAAATATGAAAACATAAAGTCTCCTTTAGCACTATTATGAAAACGGCCCTTTGTGATTTAAATTTAAAGTCTCCTTTAAATTCCATTATGAAACTGGCCCTTAGAATTGAGTTTATTTTTTAACTTTCAAACTAAGACTGAAACTAAAACTGTATTTTTCTATTGTTTATTATTTAGAATTGTTTATTTTTAAAATTTTAAAAATAAAGTTATTTATTTTCGTTTTTTCCGATGTTTTTTTAAATCGATATTTTCATCCGATATATCGAAGATCGATGTAATTTTTGCCATATTGATGTTGAGTCCAATATGGATGTTTTCTATTCGATGTTCCCACCTCTACATCGCATCGTGAATATTCGAACAATATAGATCTACATCTACTTCCTCGATAAGCAATAAACGAACGATTTAGAGGAATCTGCTCTGTCGGATGTAATAAATCTGTAATAAACGAATGCACCTATTGAAACTAAATTTTGCGATAAAACAAGAAATATTATTAATGCCTTAAACTATATGAATATTCTATCTATTTTTAAATGAATAATCAATTTTTTTAAATTAATCAGTAAGTAGTAATAGAGTTGGTAACTTAAGTTTTCTAATGTTTCGCTGGGAGTATTGACAGGATGCGAATTGTAAGTTCTAACCTTGTTAATTGAATAATAAAATACGTATTTTTCTACAAATTTTACTTTATAAATAAAGAATAGAAGAATACAATTCTTAAAATATGCATAGTTACAAGTTGGTTTATTTTAGTAACTTTGACTTTCTGACGTTTTCCCGACTTGCGGCCAGTCCGGTGATCGACCTGAAGTTAGTCCCAAATTTTGAATCCGTGCGTTACGCGTGGGTTAGTTTTTCGGTTTCTCTCCAGCACAAATAATTTGTGCAAAAGCCATGAATTCCGAAGAAGAAAACACTAATACACACCCTCCAAGAGCCGCACAGGGTGAACAACAACCCCACCCCAACGGTACGCGGGATCTGCACAGCGTTTTCGGGCCGTTCAGATCGCCCCCGCCTTACCTTTGGCTGTGTTACACGCCCGAGCAGTTGCACAATCATTACAGAAGCATGTTTCAAGTGCCTCGCATTATGCAAGTTCAAAAAGAAACTGCCATAGAGAGTAGCCGGCTCTATAAAATGCACCTTCAGCGAGAGGCAAATCTCAGAGGCTTACCGATTCCAACGTTTATGCAGTACGGAACAATGCCACCGAGCAACATGCAGACGTTGATTACGTTAGCGGAGCATTTCAGGGCTTCCCCGCAGAGACGGTGGGTTTTTGAACAAGCCAAAACGATCGATTTGGATTCTCTCAATTTTCAAACATTCCGTGCATTGCTTAACGGCCTTTTCAATAATGTAAGTAAAAAAAAGGTTTGTCATTGTAAATAATAATGTAATGCAGTGTAATTGAAATAAGTTAAGTATATGTGTAGACAAGGATGTTCGGTTTAGTAGCTAGAGTTTTTCTTTTCTTAGGAAATTGGAATCACTTGGGAACGTGTCTTGGTTTTGTTCTTCTTTTGTAGTGATATAACCCTCAGGGCATTGTGGGAGAAACTGGGTGCTCATTTCAATCGTATTTACGATTGGAGCCTTTGCTACATGCACTTGATATTGTCTTTTTGGATTGAGCAACACGGCGGATGGGTAAGCACAAAAATTCAAGGGCCAGTTGATTATGTTCTTCCTGACACTGAGTTTTCTTTTTTTATCTTAGGAAGCAGTGTTGGCTCATACAATCAGAAGTACTTACTATAAAGCAGGATTGGTAATTGGCACACTGAGCTGCTTGGGCATAATAGTTCTATTTGCTTTCACCAAAAAGAATTAAAGTGACTTGATTGAGACACCAAATATTGAAATAATCAGTTATCAGAGTGATGCCTAAGTAATGTTGTTTCTGTGACAGTCAGTGTTGGATTTTTTAAAAATAACCTTCATTAAGTTATGGTCCCAAAACCTACTAAGTGACAGAGGTTTTTGTGGTGGTTGCAGAGGTTTTTGTGGTGGTTGCAGGAAGGAGCAAAGAATTTTTTTCAAAGCTATTTCCATGCAACTGAAAAAAATTCTATGTTGTTTTCTTCAATCTTTTTACCTCAGAAACCTTTATCACTGGGTCCCCATAACCTGCTGAACGTTATGAGAATAAAAAACTCGAGAGAGAAATTTGGTAATTGGTTATGTCAATGCAAGAGATGTTTCTCAAGTTTCATTTAACTATAAGCATTATTTGTTTCCTATCATTTTTGGTTTTAAAGTGTTTCTTGTCAGTATTATCATTTGAAATGTGTTCCTTGCAATTTTTGCATGTTTGCTGCCGAGCACCTGATAAGACTGAACTTTTTATATTACTTAAAGTATTATGTATCGAATTTTATAAAGGCAGTTTAGACTACCTTAATTTTTTGTACAAGATTTGGTTCCACTTGCACTGTTTAAACTGTGCAGTAAATTGTGTCAAAAATCAAAATGAATCAAAAACTGTCTGAGGAAATAGCAGCCCATAAATCTCTTGTTTCATATATTGTGGAAATTGAACCAAAATCTTGTAGATACATGAAATAGGGTAGTCTAAAGCGGCCTTAAAATTAAGATAAAACAAAATATGTATTTAAATTAAGCTCAACCTGTGAACAGATTAGTGATGATATGTACCTGATGATTCATTACTGAAAGATTTGGATCTAGTATTTATTTAAACAGTTGGTAATGTGGTTTCGTGATGTAAATGTTTAAGCTACATTTACATTCAATTTCGTGCCAGCATTAATTCGTAACTTGAAAGTCACCAAATTGAATGTAAATGTAGCCTTAGTTTTGTTTGTCTGGTATTACGTACTTTTTTATATTCAATCTCATGGTTGTATATTTTTCGAATATTTATGGTTATAACTAAGTACAAATGGAGCACAGTTTGCTCAAAAATTAAACTTTTTGTATTAATGTACGTTTCATAAATAAAACGAATGATAAGAATTTAACCTTCTTCAAAACCCTTTACCCTTAAATAATTTACATCAATTTCCTAGATTTTCCTTCATTTTAACTGGGTATTTTCGATTCATCCAACGAAACAGCTCCGAAAAATTCGGGCGACTTCTCTTTTAAAACCGCCCTGCAAACACTCGGTAACAGGATTAAGAACAAAACACATTGTACACACCAGATTACCAAGTGTCTTCATCGGCGGCTCCGTAAACTTTCGGAACGGGAAAGCCATTAAACTTGGAGGCCAAACTCAGTGAATAATCGCCCAAGTCCTCGAACATCAGCCAATCTCCGATCTCCAATTTGGGCAACATGACTTCACCACGAATCACATCGAGAGGATCGAGCGTAGGTCCAAACACCGCACTGTGTTGTAACTTATCGTCGCTCAACTTCGACGTCTTCTACAAAGCAAACCATCAAGAACCCAAACGCTAATTTAGCCTTGACGTAGGTACCTTCAGAGGTAAGGGCGTAACATCTTCGAACCGAACTATATGCATGGAACCATACAGGCCATCATCAATGTAATAGACGTACTTCGCTTTGGTTTCGTCGCAACTAACTTTCCCATTCCCACTTTTAATTATCTTAGTGGCGAAGATATTGGAGGCCAGCGTAAAGGCAGTGCGTGCGAAATAAGTGCCCGGTTCTGCGACCACCTGCACTTCCGGTTCCGGAAAGTACTTGTCTAAGGCCGAGTTGATTATTTCCGCGAACTTTAAATTAAATCAAGAAACAAGTTGGAAGCAAAAATCTCCGAATTTTTTTTGGATACCTCATCGAGAATCGCTTGCTTTATTCCGGGGAAACCCCCGCCGATGTCCAGGAGATTAAATTTCAGCCCCAGGGAAGTACCGTAATCGAAAACACGTCGGGTTACTTCTATGGCCCTCAGAAACGCAGCGGCTTCCTTGCACCCGCTTCCAACGTGGAAACTCACTCCGACCACCTCCAAGTTCAAGAATTTGGCGAGGCGAAGCAAAAATGGGGCCTCGGTGGTCGGGTCGCAACCGTATTTGTTTCCGAGTTTGAAGTTCGCTTTGCGCGCTTCGCATTTAATGCGGATCAACAATCTAAAATTATCCGTCTGCATAAAATTTCTTTAAATCAAAGCGACCGTTTACGGTACTTACTTAACTCCCGGATATAGTTTCTTGCACTTGAAGAGTTCGGATTCACAATCAAAAGTTGTATGCATCACTTCTTTACACACAGCGTATTCGATGTGGCCCGGTAGCTTCACGGGGTGGGCGTAGATGATGCGCTCGGGGGCAACGTTCAGGCTTAAGATGGTCCTGAGCTCTTCCTTTGAGGCACAATCGAAACCTAATCCTAGTGCGGCGAGGGTTTTCAAAATTATCGGGTGGTCGTTGCATTTTACTGCTAGTAGGAAGATGAAAATTAATAGTGCTTTCGATTGACTGCTCTAGAGCACTCTCACAGTATTCTCATCTTATTTTAATCTTACGTAACAATAAAAGATGAAGATAGTCTGAGGGTGCTCTGTAGCAGACAATCGAAAACGCTATTAGAGTTTAGTTTTAAATACAAATGTAAAACGCACACTTGTAGTGACATTGAAAGTTTTAGGTGATTGTACACAAGGTGAAATAATCAAGTTTGGAGACTTGCAAAATTTTTGGCTGCAAGTCACCTGGATTGCAATGAGCTCCCGGGCATTCTCTGTATAGCTATTTCGGGGGCCTAATTGGGGTCTTATCAGCAGCTCATGACTCTTGTCATGAAATTTGGACGGCATGTCTTGGCCTAATTAAAAAATAAGTCAATGCGCTCCTTGATGGTGTTTTCGACTGACTCAGAGTATCTCCATCTTGTTTTAACCTCATGTAATAACAGGGGATGGAGATACTCTCAGAGTGCTCTGGAGCACATCAGCCAAAAACGCTATGAGTTTATTTTACAGTCAAGCTAAGGCATGCCGTCCAGAATTCATGAAAAGAGTTGATAAAAAGATCAGTCGGTTGAGAGTGTCATTTATTTTATATATTTTAAATAACATCTGTTATCTTCATCTTGGATTAAGGGCTTCCGTGGCCGTTGTTCATGCTTCATTTCATACGTCTTCGTTTTTCACACTATGCCTGTGCCTGTGCCTGCCCTGAAGAAGTCAATTTTTATTTCCTTTTTGTTTTACTTTTCGCCCGATTTTAGATAGCAGTCCTTGATGTTTTCCGCCCATTTTGTTTCCCAGAATTTTATTTTATTACATTTTTTTTCCTTCACGTTTTGTTTCTGTTTTGCCCATAGCATTCCTCCTTTATTTTGTTTTTAAAACCATTTTGATTTCTCTTCCATCGTCACTGTGTTCAGTTTGCTTAAGTTTAGTTTCATGTGTCTATTTTTTTTTTTTAATTAAACTCGCTTTGTTTATTACGTCTACAGATTAATTATTATTTTATTGCTTTTGCAACTAATATCCTAATTCATTGTCCACTCCGTTGTTAATTCTCATTGTTTTATGTTTTTTAATAATAATTTCCATCGACTTCTTTTTTATAACCAGCTGTTAGTTTGTTATTTTCTTGAATCCTTTTGATGTTTTTTTTTTAAACATCGTGTCAGCATTATTGAACGTCCTATTCAAATCTCAAATTAGTTTATTCTTTATTACAACGCAGCACAAATAAATAATCAGGAAAGAGTTTTAGCCATTTTATATTTTAATAACAAATTTTTAAATTTAATTTAAATTTTCTGATTTTGATTCGCTGATTGGCATCGATTCAAAAAGAATTTACGTGTTCGACTCGTGCAGGATCCACCATAAACAAAACTGACCAAATCACTAAGATCCAGTTGTACAATTCGAGCTTAACTTTAAGCCAAAGCTTAAATTCTTAAGCCTAGTTATACAATTCCAGTTTAAGTTTAAGCCAAAGCTTAAACCCTTAACAATTGTTGAAATAATCGTTGTTAATAGCTGTTGGGTTTAAGCTTCAGCTTAAATTTAAACTGGCATAGTACAATTGGGTCTAAGTGATCTATTGATAAAAATGAATTGATTTGGACTGCGAATCGAATGCTACTTTTAACTTAAAAAAAGTGGCTTACCATAGAACGGTTTAACGCGTGGCATTAAAGAAGTCCACGTGAAATATCGCACGACGACGTCGTTCAGATCACAAACGTAAAAGGCCTCTTCTTGATTTCGAGCATCTATGATGTAGTTAACAATATTTCGAATATCAAATTCCTTCCTTCTTAAGCAGATGTATTGATTGGCGGGCTTGTTTTCCATGATGAAATTTTAGGCAAAACGGCTAGTGCCAAGAGCAGTATATCTCAGTGTACCTATTGATTAAAATAAATAAATAAATTGAGGAAAACTCTAAACCGAGGAATTTCGTTTACTCCTCGTGCTGGGGGACTGAAGGATTGAAACACCGATAAAGCGATTTTATGGCGCAAGTCGTTGCTGTTTGTTCAAATACCAGTGTCTTTTTGCGACAAATTATTGTAATTAGTTTGGATATTCGCTTGTTATGCACTTTAAAAAATTAGGTACTATTTTCTGTTCAGAACGAAACTTCAATGTAATTAAGAATTTTTTGTTTAAAAAGTAAAAACTCATGATTTGGAAGACCTTGCGGAGGAAATAATAACGTGGAAGAGTTAACGGCCTTTCCGTGAACCTATTTGATAATTGATAGCGAAAACAAGTATGTTAAGTTGTTTTGTAAATTAGTAAGTATTTGCTCAAAAATATTAATTTAAAATTGACTTGCGTTTATTTACTAGATTTAAAATATTTACTAAAGCAAAAGTAAATAGGAACATTTTGCTTAGTGGAGGGTCGTTCCAAATTCTACCATCCCATTAATTATATTCGTAGCATATCTCATTTGAAAGTTTTTTTGCTGAATATTTTGTTTGTTTAAACTCGTCTGTATTTTTTGTTGAACGTTCTTGCCTTTCGTTCCAATATAATGTAAGTCTTATCAGGTTTCACTATTTTAACGAACCTCTGAATTCATAAGTGACGCAAAACTGATATTTCAAAGTAGGTGGTTTAAAAAAACAAAAATTAAAAATACAGACACAGGGTGACTGACAATCGTTTCGACAAAAAGCTCGTAAAGGCTTTATGGCAGCGTTGCACCAAGCGTGATCTTGATCTTTAAGTGAAATTTCACGTCAACTTCGTTTCTAGGCCAACGCCCGACGCCGTGAAATCCGAACTACAAAATATTTACTTGACAAATGCATGCAAATCACCTGAAGCAGATTATATTACGTAAGGGATCACAACGGCCCCATTTTTAATACCTGCTTTGACAGGTAAACAAATAAATCACTAAAACTAAAACAATTTAAATGTCCGTGTTAAGAATTCCTAGTATTTTTCTTTCATTTTAATTTAAATTGTGTTGTAAATAAAATTTATTTTCACAAGTAACGTGTAACTTCATAAACATTTTTTGATAAAAAGAATTTAAAACATTTTAATCAGTTGTCCCCTTCGTAATCTGTTATTATAATTTCATTTTGTGTGCAACGAATAATTATTAACTTAAATCTATTAAAAGTTTAAACAAATTTAAAATTTGGTGCACTAGTTGTAAATCGTTCCTTGTTCCACCGAACGCCTTCTTTCCACTTTGAATTAAATTCTTAATGAATTATAAACTGTTTGGAATATAGTAGAATATAAGTAGAATTGGGAAGAACTTGCTAACTTTTTTTTTTAAATAAAACCTTCATTAAATTAGATTGGTCATTTTTTACAGTTTCAAACGCAAATCCGGGATGTGCGCAAAAACCGAAATACCTTTACGTGCTCCTTTTTTCTAAACAGAAAAAGCAATAAAAATAGGCGACGCCTTGACTTCTTTGCCCGAACGGTTTCACTCAAGGATGTTTGAAAATTTATAATATATCGCACAATAAAGTTGTCGGCGATGATTTGTTAAATTTGCAAACTGGAATTTCAATCGCCAACAACAAATCGAGCTTTTCTCGAAAAGTATCCACACATATCCTCTCTCTAAAATATCGAAAACAAATAAAAGAAATTAGCAGCTGTTAATTTTTTAATTACGAGAGTTAAATTCTGCGTCGAGAAGGAAAGAATGTTAATTTGCGATCGCTTAAACGAATTATACACCTTTGGCTATTGTCCGGTCGGTGAACCTCGAAAATGTAGCCCGAAGGAGTTGAATCCTTGATACACTATGAATGCCATTAATAGTTACTTTCAGTTTCATTAATGAACTTGACATTCAACGGCGACGTGTTCCGCTCAAATCATGCGTAAAAAAAACCACACACATACAACTTCTTACCGTCTATTGATAAGTAAAACTGTATGTACTTATATACAGGATGTTTAAAAGATCATGCAGTTAAACGTAAGTTATAACAATGTACAGTGGTGACCATTAAAATCTAATCTCGCCTTTATTGAGCTATCGTTGCAATAGCAATTGGTCTCTTTTGAGTCGTAACGATTTACTTGGCCACCAGTGTACATATGAGCCTCAAAGGCCGCAGATGATAATCCTAGGTAATTATTTGTATGTAGAATTCAGGACATCGTATCTTGTACTAATTAGAAGAGTTTTCATCATTCACTAGTTGCGAACAATTATTTTTAAGACCTTCCGATGTATAAGGTCAAGAGATACATGTATTCAACTAATTTTTACGCGCATTTCGTCACAAAATTGCCAGCGAAGGTTATCAGATGGTGTAAATATCGACTTTTAACAAATAAAGTAATTTTTAAAGCACGCAATTCAGAGGACCATTGTCTTTTTTTTTTAGAAGGTCTACGACTCAAGTCTTATGCATCATTCTTTATATGAAGAGGTGTTTTTCTCTTAAGAAACATTTTCTTGAATTTTGATTTTCATTTTTGGAAAATACCATTTAATTATTGCTTCAATAGCCTAAAAAGTGGAATGTAATTTCATTATTACCTAAATTTTAGGAACTTTTGAATGATTGTGAGTAAATTAAAACGTGCCGAACGAATTTCAAAATTCTTGATGAAGTTAGAAAAATCAAAATGTGTTCCTATAACTTTTGGTTTGTTGTCGTTACTGCTCTACTTTGTTCCAGAGACCTTCCTCATATTCTCTTTTTTTGTCGTTACTATTCTACTTTGTTCCAGAGACCTTCCTCCTATACTCTTTTTCTCTTATCCTTCTTGTTCAATTTAATCTTAAAGTCCCGTCCCCTTTCTGCGAACTTATTTATTTTGAGTTTAACTTTATAAAGAATATATTATAGATGCTGAATTCGTTCGATCTTATTGAATCTGTTGAAACCAAAGCTATTGATGGTCGATCGATATTCGATTTTCTTCTCTTCTTTCTGCTTTTTCTGCAGCAGAAGAACGAAAATCGACACGATTCCAGCCCCCGATCAATCACCCATTTTGTCGGGTCGCAATGTTGTGTGATTCCCCCTTCTAATTGGAAGGAATCAGTAGCGCTCAATTACCATGCAAAATGGGATGCTGTGGTCAAGACAAACATATTGTTTACGACGAGTATTACAAATTTATTTTATTTTATTGTATAATTCAGCACGTACACACATACTCACGTTTGAACCCGCATTCACCTACGCATCGCCGTAAATCGGGATTTCCCGGTCAGTCTGCAACTTGATGGGCATGCTAATGACATGAGTGTGTTGCAAGGTTCTGTTTATACAACAATTAAAAGGCCGTCCTTTTGAGAACTTCAAAGCGAGCCTGGAGATCTACCCGGAGGCTACATATTTTTATAGACATTCCTCTATTCCACAAACAATGAGGATGACTGTAGATTTAAAATTAAATACGCCATGGCAATATAAACAAATCGAATGTGCACACGTTTGCTCACCTATTGAGAATGAGATGCATACCAAGTTGTTTGATAATTTTTTTTAATATCCAAATTGGCGGAATCATTTATGTTCCGATAGGAATTATTGCTACCCAGTTTTGAATAATGCAGATAGCTGATATTGCATAGAATTGCGATTTGGTGGTCATTCCAGGCACGTTGTTGTTAAATTATAAAAATTGCTTTGTAAGAAATTTAAATGAAATGTGAAGGAAATTCAAGAAATTTAAATGTTTTATACGTTTTATCTAAATAAATACGTCTTATCTAAATAAAATGGAACGGCTTCGTAATTTGGTTTACAGATTCTGATTACTCAAAAGTGAAACGAATATTTTATTGAGTGTTTTGAGATGAGGATAATACTTATTCCTTTAAGTAGGGTGAGTGACAATTGTACCGACAAAAAAAAACGCATGGGAAAGTCGATGTCACAGATTATGGAGAAAAATATTAGCAAAATTCTTGTGAATAGTTTATAATATACGGTATAATAGGTCTATAAAGTTTTTTATTGACTACTCGCTTGCACACAATGTGACCTTGACACACCTTTCTCAATTTCGTTTTATTGCACGCTTAACAGCTGGGAACGGAAGTCTGAGTTGCTTCTTGTACGCGACGTAATTATTAGTTATTTCTAAACTGTTTATTGTTTACATAATCTCAAGAGGACGAGGTCCCCAGCGTAGCACCACGATCGTAACGCTGATAAAACTCGGTGCATTGCAGACTAAGCTTTAAATCTTAAATTCTAAACACGTTACATTTTTACTTGACAATAAATGTCTAACATTCGGCCACCCTGAAGACTGGGCAGGGTACACCATCTTCTCCACTTTCACTTCCCGTCGAGTCTGACATACCTCCTATCAGTATCCAAGGTTTCATGTTATCTGCAGCTACAATGTTGTATGGTTTTCTTTTCCTGCGCTCCAAAGCAGGCATATCCAACCTGATAGCGGTCGTTTGGCAGAACCTCTTTCACACCAACATGAGGCCACTGTACTTGGGCAGTAATTTTCCATCGTTACTCATAGCTTTAGCTATTAAAACAAGGTCTCCAGTTTTATATTTTCTAGGCTTCTTTCTCTTTCCGTCGAAGTAATCTTTTTGTTTTTGTTGTTCTGTTTGTATACGTGATGCTGCATCGTTGTTAGGTGCCTTATGTTTATAGTTCACCAGGCGTTTTATTTGTAGTTTTATTAATCGTATTGTTAATGGCGAATTGCACTTCTTTAATCTTTTCATCCCACGCCTTCATCTTCAGATGCTGATAGAGAAGCAAGTCTAGTGCCGTTGAATCGTTCGACTAGTCCATTTGCTCTTGGAGTTGACACTGCATTTAAAGTTTGTCTAATATCATGGTTTAAACAATAATGCCTAAATGTTTTGAAGTAAAAGCTGTTCCTCTATCGGTTACAATGTGAGGTGGAATAATGTGATCATGTTACGAAAAAAGAAATTAAGTACATGTTTGGATTTTGTTGATTTTACTGCATCAGCTATTGTGTACTTTTTAAAGGCTACTTTTATGTGAAGTTTCAAACGGCCAAAGGTGGTTGATATGTTTGACAAAGAGCACATCACGTGACTATGTAAAAGGATGTCCTACTAACAATCTTGGTTACAATCTACCACGACGAGTGGCTGTATTAGTTTTCTAGTTCATCTATGGTTAATTGGAAAAAATGCTACGCCGATAGTTTCTGTAAAATTACCAACAAATCCTTTGATATCTGTTTTTCTATTTATATCAATGGTAATTCCTAAAGGTATGGAATCACTTTGACGTGTAATAATGCACATGCTTCCAAAGTCGACGTGAGTTGAGTTAGAATTGAATTTTTGTTTATTAGGCTATAAAAACTTTATTGTGTATAGCTGTTTTAAGCGTCGTTGGTGATATGCGTACAGTTTTTAATTAAATCGCGTGCGTGAATGAATGTAACAGATTTAATTCAAAGTGAAAAGAATGCGTACGGTAGAACAAGGAACGATTTACAAGTAGTGCGCTAAAAACACAGGATTTGGAGATGCAAACGCGTCTTGAATTTGTTAAACTTTTAATAGATTTGTGTTGATAATAGTTCGTCATACACAAAACGATGTTATAATAATTATCAGATTACGCAGATATTTATTGATTAAAATGTTTTAAAGTCCGTTTGTCAAAAAATATTTATCAAGTAGATGTTTCTTGTAGAAATAAATTTTATTTACAATACAATATAAATTAAAATGTAAAAAATATACTAGGAATTCTTAACACGAAAATTTAAATTCTGTTTCGTGTTAGTGATTTATTTGGTTATTTGTCAAATCAGGAGTTAAAAGTGGGGCCGTTGTGATCCTTTACATGGAATAATCTGCTTTAGGTTAATTGCATGCATTTGTCACGTAAATATTGTGCAATTCGTATTTCACGGCGTAGGGCGTTGACCTAAAAACGAAGTTGACGTGAAATTCCACTTAGGTGGTCAAGTTCACGGTAGATGCTACGCCGCCGTGCCTACCATAAAACTATTATGAGTGCATTTATTCCTTCATCTAGGGGCACATCGTCGTTTTGGGGCTAATTTTTAATTAATTATTTCTCGAAAACTAAAGTAGAAAGAATTTTTTTCCCATACTCTCGGACATCTCTTCTTATCGTGTTTTTTTTTGTTGGATCAATTGTCGGTCACCTGTACATATAGCTGACTGACTCGCCCTGTAGATATAATAATTAACACTATGTGTTTCATAATGTCAATGTCGCGTACAGTTATAAAATAATTAGATGCCCAGTATTTTTTAATTTCAGGTTTAATTAAGAAAACTAATAAGAAATAATTATTATCTTGCATAAATGAATATTGCGCGTTATTATAAAAGTAATAAAGATTTATGATGTTTCTAATTACAGAATGAAATAGGTAATTTACATAAGAAACTCCAGTGAATAAATTTTATTTACTTACTTCAGATGCGAGCCATTTCTTCGTTATCTGTGAAACATCACGTACTCCCTTTTTTTTAAGCCTTTTCTTTCATCAAAAATCAAAGTTATTGAATCCTTTAATTAAACAAATTATTTATTTAATCATCTATACCACTTGTGGGGCCATTTTCACTTTTCCTACTCTGCGTACGCTGCTTCATCTTCTTTTCTCTTTCCATTTCCACTTGACTATTTTTCCCAGGCTTTCCTTTTGTATTCCTTTTTAACTGTGACTTTATAAACAATGAAAAATAGAATGAGAGTTAGTTGGAGGAGTTACGCAAGGTAGTGAAGTCATAGTGAACAAGAAGCTGTTTCTTTTACTACATTTAGATATATTCTACAGTTTAGTAAACTTTTTCATTTCTTTCTATTTCCTAAGCCTAGTTTTGAACCGTGCTTTATTGATCTTTCTTTTTCTCTATCCTTCTGGTTACTTCCATATGATACTTTTATTCTTCCTTTTTTTTAGAAAATTTCATGTAATATAAGTACTACCGATGTTTATTATTCTCATCCCATTTTAATAACAAAATGTTTCAGTCCGTTTGCACAAATTTGTTTGTTAATAAATTCCATTACAAAAATGTTAGGTGTTGCTTATTGTAAATAAACTTTTCCAGAAACAAACGTATCAAGTATGACTTGGAATACCTAAAAATATTATAAAAGAGGCAGGATTTACATTTGTAATGAAAGAGGCATGACGACAATACTCTTGGACGACAAAAAAAATTCTTGGAACATCTTCGGCATTAAAATCCGAATAACATGAATAAACTATAATTCGTTACAAATTTAGCATGCGAATGACAAAACGAATGTTTACGCCAAATGGTAATGAACCGAGCGCCACTTTGTTCTCAAAATAAAATAGAAAAGTACGTTGTGAAATATTTCATAATAAAAAGCGTTTGCCCAAATCATCCTGAGTTTGCGCTTTGAGTCACGGAATTATTTCTAATATTTTAAAAGCGCAAACATAAAGGATCGTTAAAGAATTAGCATTTGCGAGCTATATCATTTTCTGTAATAAATAAATAATTAGTCACTGCCCACGTATGTTGCTATTTACATATTTCTTATAATTAAATTAGCTAGGAGTTTTTGCCCCGTGTAAATAATTTACAACTTGCGTATTTGGTTCTGGTTTTAATTGGAATTTCAAAAACTTGAAATTTGCTTTGTGTTCTTAACCTGATTCTCCTTAAGATAAGTGGCCAGGCCATTAAAATATGGTATAGTATATAGTCATATAGAGTAGGCAAATGAGCCCTTCAATTAAAAACCCCTTCTCTAATTTTTGTTAAATTAGATATAATTTAGGCGTCCTTGCCTGTAATTTATTGCAAAATTCTTCTTCTAAATTGTAAACAAAAATATGTCCTCTAATTATAATTGATGTCTTTCTTTCTACGCATTGATGACTCGTATAGCTGCGAGAGTAGTTACATAGGTAATAACAAGCAGACAAACAACACCTGAGAATGACAATGATTTCGAGGTTCAGGCGTTCACGTTTATCAAGAGAATCTTTAATTTCACACCTAATTAGCCGCGAGCTGTTTTGATCACGTACGTACGGTTTTGAAAAAAGTCGGTTCAATATCAGGAAAAATATCGAACGCAATCATCATCATCGTCAAGTGTTGTTAGTACGTCCGCGTGAATTTCATTGATCGTGTTTATTAATACGGCAAATGTTTGTCTTCTTGCAATGGTGATTAATGAGAAAGCGCTTCGAAATTTGCAAGTGCGCAAGATTAGAAGCGAAATTTGAGAATTGTTTTGTCATTTTTCTTTCGAAGGAGGAGGAATTTGTGAATTGCGTCAGTTCATTCTTAGTAAGACAATTAAAAGAAGATTAGGTCATTTTAGAGGAGAGGCAGTGGGGAGGATGATGACTAAACTTTGTAAAAAAAGAGGATTTTCCGATGTGTCTTTTGCATAATAACAAATTATTGTATTTTGACGATCACTTAGGACTTGTCAATTTAATTACAAGCTTCAATATGTTAAGACTTTTGAAAAACTTTAGCAGCAGACAAAATATTATACTTTTCCCATTCAAAAGAGTCTTTGGGGCCACATTACAAGCAAAATTTGAAAAGGCTTAGGAAAGGGGCTGTTTACGACAATGGATCAATATAGTTGCTGAAAAGGTGTCGGTTACAAATCAAAAGAAAAGGGCACTGAGGGTTAGAAGGGAAAATAAAAGCAAAAGAAAATCGTGTGAAATCAAAGAGTAAGATGACAGACACTTACAAATCGGATAGCCAAAAAAAGCATGACCGTTTCTAAATTATTATGAAAGAGAAAAGGAAGAAGGACGAAAAATTTAATGAGCACAAGGAAAAGTCTGTGGTAAAATTAAATAATCAGGTGGATAATTAACAATAGGAACACCAAATTAATAGGAAATGGGAAAGGGAAGACTACAAAGTGGAAGTGTTTGTCAAATGCTCTAGAATGAACACAAGAAATAATCAAAAACTGGAGGGAAAGAGAATAGCCGAAAGGTGGGACAATAAGTGAACTAATAATTAGAAAAATAAAAAAAAATAAGGAGACCAAAAGGGATTTAGGTAGTTTGAGTTTGAGCACTAAAGTAAAACGTTAAAGTAGGCGACTAAAAGGCGCTACAAATGATTAGGAAATAGGAAAAGAAAAGGAAGGCCAAAATTGGAAGTGAGGTCAAGAGACACAGAAATTACTAGGAAGTGAGAAATGAAGAGGAAGACCAAAAAGAGTTAAACAGTGATTAATACATTTGAGCAAAAATTAAAGAAGCATACAATTTTGGAAAATAGGAAGGAGTGGAATAGCGAAAAGTGAAAGTATATAATCGGAAACAGGAGGAAATGAGAAGAAAACCAGAAATTTGGATAATTGCAGAAAATAAACACCAAAATTAAATAGAAAAGAAGCAGAGCGACAAAAGGAAAGCTAATACAGATTTAGGTGGCGCACAAAAGTAAAACATTGCAAAAACTGAAGGAAGAGAAACCAAAAGGAGCTTCAAATTTTTGGAAAATATCTGAAAGGAAAGATCAAAATTGGAAGTGAAAGGGCATGGTCCGGAGACACAAAAATGGACATTGAGTGCAATCAAAATAATCGAAAATTGGAGGAAAGAGAATCAAATAAGTTGGCTAATAACAATAGGATTGTATCCAAGTATCTTATAATTATCAAAAGCATAGTACAGAAATGAACTAACTGCAATGCGAAATCCGCCCACATAAAAAAATTACGCAACCGTAGCAGGTGCTCGCTTTACTAAAGAACCTTGCGCTAGATTGAGACACAATGAACATTGCGAATTCTAAGAAATGCACCTGCAACTGCAGTGAAGATGTTAGCTGACCTCGTGCTATATCGCACACGTGATCAAGAAAAACCAAATAAAAAGATAGCGTGGCAAAAACACAAGGATGAGACAGCTTCAAGCTGTTTGGTCGCGTACATCTCCAGAGCCTGAAGGCATTTATAGAATGTCATAGTGGGTGTTGCTGTTCTCCAAAAGTCCGTTTGTCTCTGTATCTAGTGCTATGGTTGGGTAAGAATTTTAATAATTTCATTTTTTACTATTTTGGCTATGTTGATGAACTAACATTGCTTATTTTAATTATGAGATACTGTTTTTCTCGTTCTAAAATTATTTTGAATTTGTGTTATGTTGTCTCGTATATTGTTCTAAAGAAATCCGTAATTGCATTTAAATTTTGAATTTGTCTAAGTTGTGCCTCTAGTAATTTAACTAGAGTGTTGTATGTACGTAAAATTGTCTTAATCCAATTTATAATAAAAATTTTGTCTTTATTTTCAAGTCAAAGTCATTCTTAAAAGAGAGAACGTAATTTTTCGTCAATCCGGAAAATTGTATGTAGTAACGGGCAAGGGCTGAAATCCCATTCCGTATAAAAAGGGCGTAATAGCAATATCTGGCTCAAAAGCTCAAACCAGACACCTACAAACAAAGAAATTGCTACTTGTGTCCTTTACGGTCTGATTAAAAGAGTAAAGAGTGAAGAGAAGAAGTACAAATTGTTGATTATTGTGGTGTGATTGATTTTGGAAATTAAGACCTAGTTTGGGCATCATGATAGAACTTCTCTCTTACTCTCGTCGAGATATCTAGACGGATATAGTGTTTCGACGAAGCCTTGTACTAAAATTGATAAAGTTGAAAGTAAAGGATAATTCATCCCCTTCCTTCTGTTATCATTCAATTTTAACCTCCCGTCCCTCACAGGATAAAAATAACACTAAAGCCCAGTTTTACAATTGTGGAATAAGAACGGAATAATTGTTCGCCGAATATCGTTTAACGTTCCTCCATATCTACGTCACGTTATTCTAAGAATAATGCTTATCCGACGACTGTAAAATCGGGCGTAAATGGTTAGGAAATAAAAAGAGAAAAGGAGGACAAAAAGGAACCAAAATTTACCACATTTGTGCAAACTTCTGAAGTATGTAAACCTAGAATAAGAAAGAAGATTCTTATCGAAATGTAAAAGTGGATGGAGGTCAAGAAACGCAGGATAGACAACTGGACAAACGAAATAATCTACAGCTGGAGGAAAGGAGAAGAAAACCAGATGGCTGGACAATTACTCAAAAGAAACACTAAAATTAGAGAAAAAGGGAAGTAGTTGAGGGAGAGCCACAAAGGGGCGAACAGTGAAAAACAATCGTAGCAAAAATTGGAGAAAAGGAGACAATAAAAAAGAAACTTTTGGCCAAAAGAGACATGTGCGAAGGCGACAAAAAAAGACTTAAGTAGCACAAGCATGGCATGCAATTGAAAGCAAAATCGTTACAACAAAAGGTTTCTAAAGAAAGTGAAGTAATAGCAAAGGTTGTGTATCTGAAGAGCTAATTTGTTTCGACTACTCTTCTTGTTGATGTCTGCCTTTCAAATTACAAACACAAATAACAAATTTATTTAAAAAATGATAAGAATAAAGTGAAGGAAGCGGATAATGTCGGGCCAACAGATTATTTAAATTACGAAGGGATGAAATCGTTGCAAGAAAGAAACCAAAAAGAAAGTTGGAACCAGAAGCCATTAACCTGTGCCATCTGAATTACTATATTTTTCTTCAGCTTTTAACTTTGAATTGGAATTTTATTTTCAAATTGGAATTTAGCAAGTTTGTATCTCTTTGTTTGTTGTTATATCACCTTCTCTCATTTGCAGTAGGTGAACAATAACGTATTTATTGAAAAAAAAAAGTTACTTTTGACGCAAATAATGAATAATAATCAAAAAGAAAGTTGGAACCAGAAGCCATTAACCTGTGCCATCTGAATTACTATATTTTTCTTCAGCTTTTAACTTTGAATTGGAATTTTATTTTCAAATTGGAATTTAGCAAGTTTGTATCTCTTTGTTTGTTGTTATATCACCTTCTCTCATTTGCAGTAGGTGAACAATAACGTATTTATTGAAAAAAAAAGTTACTTTTGACGCAAATAATGGGAAGACCACATCTGGCAAATTACACGTCTCGATACAGTTCACGTACGGAATAGTTTGCTAGCGGAAATTCACGACAATAAGTTAATGTTTAGCTAAGGAAAAAATGTCGGCAAAAAATTAATTGTTTATGAGTAAGTCTGCGGAGACTGGAGCGAAAACAATCTTGGGTGACTGAAGGCGCAATTTTGAAAAATTAATTTCATAAAGTGCCATGTCATATAATATCCTTGGAGATTTTGTTCTCTTTTTCTTAATATTTTTAACTTCGAATTTGAAGAATCTTTTCTAATTCGTGCAATTAGTAGAGGCTGACTCTTTTCAAGTCAATTGAGTGTGTGTCCATTTCAGAACACAATAAACCGAAGAAACGGTTTTTCAAAGACTCAATTAATCTTTCTCTTATTAAGAGTTGAATTTGAACTATGTATGTATTGCGGAGAAAAACAAGCACTTCAGTTAATAATCCGCGTCCTCAAATAAATAATAATACTCGAATGATTAAAATAACGTGGCAAAATCGATGCGGTACGAGCCTTCTGAGCTGCTTGCATTTTAGCCTTGACCAGAAAGAAGCAAGACCATGGGTCATCAGCCGCAACAGACTCAACCCAGGTGACTATATAAATGGGAGCAACAAAGATGGTACAGACATAAAGTTACGTGAGCTCGTCCGAGATGATTACCAGAACCGTAAGTAACACTTTATCTATTTTGACACATCTTACGCTTGTCTTCCCCAAATATTAAATTTTTTTTTTCATTCATCAAAAGTTTTCTTCAAGTTTTTTCCTTTAATCTACGTTTTAAATTGAATGATTTTGTTTTATTTTTTTAGTAGTAAATTTTGGTTTGTAACTTTTTAAATACGTAAATTTTTATCTTATTTAAAAAGAAGTTACGTAAATGTGAGTGTTTTGGGAGTCATCCAATTTAATTTTTAGTGATTTAGTTATGTATAGTTTAAGGAACTCATTTTATGGAGAGCCTTTATATTGTAAAAGAACGACTAACTCGTTCAAGTTGACAACGAGATGATTTATTTCCGCTCGGCAAAAAAGCGTCGCTCTTACAATAAATAATTATTGTTTTTTAATCAAATACAAATTCATTTTTATTTGCAATTTTCCTGATTTGTCAGAACACGTTAGATTTTTATTTTTAATTTTTGGAGCACCAAATTTTCGTTAAAATTTGCAAGAAGTGATGACGAGATAATTTCGCTTAAAAGAATGTATTTATTTGACAGCATTTTTTAATTAAATTTGCTTATCTCTTTGATATTCTTTCTAGTAAAATGTTATTAAATTTGAATTGAGCATAAGAAAATAAGACAATAGAAAGAAGAAGGATAAGAGACATCGACTATAAAATAAAATAATTATTTTAATATTTAAGTATTTTTGTTTTGTTTTTTGTTTTAGTCGCACAATTCCTTTTTTCCCTTAATTTTTTCTTTTACATTTGCATTAATTTTTCATATTAAAAATTCTCTTAATTTTTTCCAATTTGAACGTAGTTTCTTGTCCCTTGAAAATTTATAAAACTAATTTATCCTAATTTTTTTGGAGTGCAATTAATGCAATTTTATTGATTTACATTATTTATTATTATTACTATTTAATCCTTTCCTGAGGAGAACTGAGAAATTCCCATAGCAGGAGATTATTAAATTATTTTCTAAATTGAAAATTCTCTTGGCGTTTTCATTTTTTCTAATTGTTGTTATTTTTACAACTTAAGTAACACATGAAATGTTTTCTTTTTCTTTTTGAAACTGAAAGCTTAAAGCGAAGCTTTCCAGACTTGTTCCTTGTTCAAACAGGAGTGCATTTTGCATATATTTATACATTATTGAATCTGTGGAAAATATTGACTTTGTAATTAGCGCAATTTTATTAATTTACATTATTTAACCTTTTACTGGGAGGAACCACGAAACCTGACAAAGCATGAATTTGCTTCCCATATTTTTTAAATTATTTTTCTAAAATGTCTCGTCATGCTTTCAATTTTTTTTATTTTTGTTATTTTTATAACTGAAGTAATTTTCTATGTTGACATTTATCAAACAAAATTGTAAATGATATTATTATTTCAGTGTATACCGCCAGTAGTAACCATAATTTATAATTTCACAAAACTATCAAATTAAATTATGTTTAAGTATAGCGCCCATAAGAAATTAAAAAAGGATGATGCTCTGAGAGAAACGAAACCTTTTACTCGGTCTTTATTTTTCTTTTATAATCTTAATAATAATTTACGTTCTTTTTACGTTATATTTGAGAAACTCAGATTAGAAAGAATTAAAAAATAATTTCTGGGTTCTACTAAATTATTTGAATATTAATTACTTTAAATAAACAAGTTATTTGAAAAAGAAACATATTTTTTTCTTATTTTAGATCTATTTGGTTTGAATAAAAAAAATTGTTGCCTATCAATTATGCGACTTGCCCCAAATGAACCATTTTTGTTTCTTTTGTGCTAAGAGGGTGGCCCAAAAATTTGTTGCAGCCTCTATAGAATTGTTTACGTCACATACTACAGGTGTCCCAACCAAAAGTAACTGAAGTATCTCATTTTTTCGCTTTACCCCTGAAACTTTTTCATTAAACTTTGTTTAAAACATTATTTATTTTTTTGTTCACATAAAGGTGTTTAATCTCTGTATGTGTGTCTTCTCTATATGGTTTTCGTTCTTTTATTTTTAAATCTAATATTACTATTATACTAATACCATTGTTTATTGTATTTACTAGATTTTGTTTTTCTGAAACAATTATTTATGTAGTATATTTTATATTTTATTTTAACTAAATTTGATAAATACTTTGAAGCAATTGGAATCTATTCTTTTTGTCACTTCCTGACAAACATTTATTTATTTATTTTAATCATCAGAAGAACGTACAGTTTCTTAAACAGTTGTCGTTCTGAGTGACTTGCACTCTCAAACTGGATTGTACAAATATAATATTCTACGCTATGCAAACCGACTAACGGAAAATTCGATTATTGCCTCACATTTCAATATTTGGCATGACTTCGCGTTACTTCGTTTTTAATTTTCAAGGTCAATAAACCTGCGTCGTTAATTCTCGATCTATTCTTGGCCCAATTCACACCTCCAAGGCACGACTTAGCAGCCAATTACCACGCGAGAGGAATGTGCAGTTATTTTGCTGCCGAATCAATTAGTGGTCCTCCGCAGCAAATATTTTCGTTCTAGTTTGAATTGCGTCGCTTATAATTTTTTTATTTTCAGTTGTTTATTTTCGGGTGTTGTTTATCCTTGGGGTCGACTTTCCCGGCGGATGAAATACCCAGTTTAGAGGTGGTCCAGGCCAAGGAAATTCACCTACCGCAGCAGGTGGTGTTGACGAAAGATGTTGTGAGAGAGCCGTTCCTTCCTACGCCGACCCCTACGGAAGCGGCCCCCAGCAGTTCCGAGCCTCAGGCTCAAGCGGTTGAGACTCCAGCTCGAATTGCACCTCCGTTGGAACCGACTGAAGAACAAGGAGAAGACTTAGCGCCGCCCTTGGATGCGGGGCAGAACGTTGGAGACAAAAGTGATTTGGAGACTGCGAATACATTCTGGGGTGGATACGGCGGGTACGGTGGATACGGCGGTTGGGGGTGGAGGAGACCCTATTACTCCGGCGGATGGGGACGTGGATGGGGCGGCTACGGAGGAGGCTATGGAGGAGGCTACGGTGGTTACGGTTGGGGAGGACGTTCTTACTACCGTCCGTGGGGATGGGGAGGGTGGAGATGGTGACTGGAACCCCAGTTCGTTTTTCCATAATCTGACAGGCACTTAAATGATTTTTGCACAAGTTTGTACCATTTATTTATTTTTTAATTTCATTTAGAAGTACGTACGGGTTTTAGTGGTAGTGCAAATGTTGTTTATGTGCCGTGTTTAATCGTCTCACGAAAAAAATCAGTTTCATATTTTACTTGTAGCAAAATTTATTTTAATTTCTTTTTTTTTCGTTTTGTGTGTGATGTGCTTGCCTGTAGGTATATCATTCCACGAAGGCATTTGTATAAAGTTATAATAAAGAATTTGTACGGAAACTTTTTTTTACTCTTATGTACTCTTATATACACCTACACAAATACAAGATAAATAAAATAGTTTTAACTTGAAGAAAATGAGTTAAGAAAAAGCTCCCAAAAAACACAGTTGAACCCCAAAAACCAATAGTAGTCTGTAACTTCAATTTTCATAATCCTTTTTCAACACTTGTGTTGTTGTCTTCGTTTTTACGTTTTTCGTCATAATATTATAATTGGTTTGCTTAAAATTATTTACCTACTTTCTGATTTCAATTTCCCTGGAAACTTTTTCTGAGTTATTATTTTTTTTATTACAGTAGACACGTACAAAAGTATGAACTGAATGAATTTATCGAAATAATTCGTTAATGGATACTGCAGTATACAAAATTACTCCAGTATACATTAATTTGCCTATGAAATTAGAAATATAAAAGAAAGAACTTCTTTTTAAATTTATTCAAACTAAAAGTTTAAGAATATTAGAGAAATCAACATTATATATTTTTTAAATTAAGACAATCCACTTTGCAGAAAAGATACAACAAAACTAAATTCAATTTTCAATTTAATATTCGTCTTTATACCTCCGTATAGGCAACTCTGATTTTTCAGTTGCTTGCAAAGATGTCCTCTTTAGTTTATTATTAGATGTTGAGGTTCTGACATTCTTATCGTTTATGTTTATTATTATTACTTTTGTATCAAATCAGCTGGAAAGAGAAGGTTCTATGAGTGTAGCTAGCAAAAGCTACGTCGTTAAATAGAGTATAACATAGAAGAAGGAGCGTATTTATTCAAATATTTATTTCTCTCAAGATGTTATACAGAATGTAACAAGAAATAATTAATAAAATATGCAAAATACAAAAAATCCTAGAGAAATAATTCAGCCTTTTTAATTTCTTTTTGAAGTTATTTTTATGAAATATACAGCCTGCACATTTCTAGAATTAAAATCAGGAGAATCGTATATGTAAGTTAGATAGAGGAACAATAAAGGCGGATTCCCATGCGAGCTGTAAAACTGCAGCGGTTTTTCGTGACGCGGTATTGTGGCTGTATTTTACATTAAGTCGTTCACAAGTGCGCTGTATGACGCGTGCCTCGTCATTTAAATTTAAAATTTAAACTTCGACTGACAAACACTAACAATTCTCATTAAACAGGTTATTAGTGTTTTATTGTGTAATTGTCATAGAAATGGATTACCAAAGTGCAATATATCAAAACAGACGTCGAAAGTTGTTAGCACTTTATCTTTTAAACAATAAACAACGGAACAAAAAACACGGCAATAAACGACAAATGTGGGTTAGAGAACTAGTACTAGCTTCACTATCTTGTGACATTGTAACTGCATGATCTATAAAATTAAGTTCATTTTTAAATATCATATTTTGTACTACATTTTATCAGTACCTGTATATAAAATATCATCATCTCCTAAAATAAGTTGTTCTGTCCCTGCAAAACATCCATGAATTTCACACTGTATTTCGTTCAGCTCCTGTTTGCATTTATAACAAATATGAAAATTTACAGATATATGTAAATGCATATAATAAATAAATAGAATTACTATAGAACTACATTTATTTTACTTATTTTATATTACCATTCTTTCAACACACTAGAAGCACAATATAAACCATAAACGTTCCCAACTTTCTCTACAGGACTGCAGGTACACATTTTCGCGCCAAACGAAAAAGAACTCTGCGATGATAAACAAGGAAAGGAACAAAAAAATGCGCAGCGCGCCGCAAAAAGTTAAAGTTGAGTTAACTTTCAGCGGTGTGAATAATTTATGGCGCCAACGGTTTATAATTTGAATCTACCAATGGACGACGTACCGCTTTACAGCTTTACCGCTATGCAGTTCGCATGGGAATCGGCCTTAATGCATAAAAAGCGTAGGATAAGAAAGATAGATGGATGAAGCAAAACCATGTTGCCCATTGCCATTGAACTGGAAGGGAGGCCGCACGCATGCGCGATGAATGCCTAAAATAGTGATTTCACGATCGGTTTAGTGATAACTCTAGTGATATCATTTTAATCAAACCATCCAAGTTTTAACTTAACATAGAGTCTCTATAAAATAAATTTTGTCCGTTTACTTGACTCTTGATATCTGCACTGTCAAACTGATAGCATATTGGCAACACTGCACACATGACATTTCCTGTTTTATTGAACAGTATTTAGAATTTTATTCATAATTATTTAATGCATTTTAGACAGGCGATGTTAATTTTGAGAGCAAGAAACATTTTCTAACTCAATAAATTATACGCCATATCAAATCTAACATGGCTTTTATCGACTGACATGTTATGGCGTTTTCGTTTAACTGCTCAGCAGCTCCAGATCAAATTGCACATGCGCATAAAGAGTGAGCATTTGTGGTGACGTATTCGGATGACTGTTGCACTTTTGGAGATCAAAATTTTGGGCATTCGATTGAACTGGCTTGCACTGTGACAGAGCAAAATTTTTACACCGTGTTGAGAGACGGTGCAAAAGAGCAAAGCATTACTGGAGGGGATGCTTGTGGCTTTTGATATTATACATAGTACTAACTACTAACACTTTACCATCACCACCAACATAGAAACTTGAAAGTATCTCTGGAGCTGAGCAATCACCATTCAAGTGGTTCAATGGAGCACATTTGATTCGATCAAGTGCAATTCTGTTTCTGATCTGGATGGGTGTTGCATTTGAGCGGATTAGGATTGATCTTAACGGAAAATGCCAATAGTAACTGAATGTATAGTCCCGCATACATAAAATGCACTTCGTGCACGCAAGCCTTACCCTTAAAACCTTGTGATACAAGGCTCATAGAACTGTAGAACTTAAGCTTCGCGCGACTATACACGTACATAAGTGTTGCCAACTACTGATAGTCGTTTTCCCCCTCAAATTTGAATTTTAAGCTATTTTTATGCATTTTTGTCAAGATTTGCCTCAAAATTCAAGTAATTTTTCTTCAAAAATACACTTTTTCCCAAGAAATTTCCTTTTTTGCACAAATCGGGAAAATTCCCATCAATTGGCAACACTGACGTACACTCAAAGTCATGAATTTTATAGCGTTTTCGATTGACCGCATTAGTGCGCACTCAGAATATCTTCATCTCGTGTTATTACATGAGGTTAAAAGAAGATGCAAATACACTGAGTGCATCCAGTGCAAATGAATCGAAAACGCTATTAATTAACAGTGCAGATATCAAGTAAACAGACAATATTTATTTTATAGCGTTTTCGATTGACCGTACTAGTGAGCACTCAGAGTATCATCTCGTGTTATTACATGAGGCTAAAAGAAAATGCAAATACACTGAGTGCAACCGGTGCATGTGAATCGAAAACGCTATCAGTTAATTCTATCCAACGAGTTAAGAATATTGGGAGAGACTTATACTTAACAGTAGATTATTGTTCAGATTGGTCACTAAGTATGGCTGCGTTTTAGAAAATTCTAGAACGTCCACAAACTAGCAATTTATCATTGTTTATAACACACATTACATTAAATTGAACTAAATAAGATTCGAGAAATGTCAATTGTATTCTGTACACTGGAGTTCTATAGCTAAAGGTACTTGAAAGGAACTTACTTACATTACACTTGCTGCGCCACTGAACATCGAGAAATTTTAAAACTAACCTAAAAGTCATTCACTTTTTAAGTAAAGTCTATAATAACATATCAACGTATCGTTTGCATATATTACTATTATAATCACAGTTGCTAAATAAATATATAGATTCGTACTACACTCAGATACAAACACAAAATCCGGCAATTATTTTACGCTGGTTTCGTTGTGAGAGAATTTTAAGTTCTGAACCGTTCAGATCATGCGCAGTATGAAATTTATATCCAATTTTGTGTACTGCTCATGCTTACTACGATTTTGAACGGTCCAGAATCTTGATGATTGGAACAAACCTTTTTCCACTACGAATGTCAACGAACAACCGTATTGCAAAGTAGTAACTTTGCGTCTAATGTAATTGCATTCTCCGACCGCCGTTTCTTCCCTCCTGTTTTATTCTTTCCTTGTTGGTTCTGGCGTTTTGTGGCTCCACCTATCACAAAAAATGGGCGATGTTTAGCAAGCATTCTTCTCCGAGCATCCGAGTCCTTCTCTGCCAGCAAGTCTTTTACATTTTGACAAATTTCGAATGGCATTTCGTTTAACCATAGATAATAGATCTCTCCAGGTAGCCAACAAAATAGGATCGAATGAACGCTCTAATTTTCCTTTTAAACTTTACATCACATTCTTTGATTATTTACAGGTTTCGGTTTTCCACTCTGCTATTGTAACAATAGCGTCACCACATATTTGGTGAGCTGTCTCCAAACTGTCTCCAAATTGGGGCGTCAAGTTTGATGAGCCATATGTCTATTTCTGTTATCTATGGCTTAAATACTTGCGAAGAAGACGTTTTGTATTTAACGGAGAAAAAACGAAAGGCGATCGATTTTTGCTTGTTTTTTGGTCGAAGAGAAAAATTTTCTGCTTCTTTATTTATTTCTTGTGTCTTTCATAGTGGATTGTGTTTTCTCATTTTTTAATTTAATGGTTTATGACAAATGTTCAGTTTTCGAATTCGTACACGAATTCGTGCATACAAGTGACATCTATTGATTATTTAACAAACTATTATTAGAGCGTACATCCATTCCTATCTCGTTGGCTATCTGACAAGATCTATTAATTATCCGTGGTATAAGTTATGTTTCCTTAACTTTCACATTTCATCATGATGTCCTTCTTTTGTAATTTTAAATAAAATGCCTGCGCCAGTGTCTTCCGTATATTTGCGAGGAATATACATAGGACATTAATATGCGCAGAAAAATACTTTTCTCTTTTTATATATTTTCTAAAATAAAATTAATCATTGATTAATTTAATTATAAAGATATTTACGTGATTGTGTATACAATACGGAAACCGATTCGCTACATAATACTTTGTATGATGATAAGAACAGAGGTAGAAATGTACAATGTGGAAACCGATTTTGAGACATGGTGACACTTTATTTTTATTACCACGTTTACGCCATTACATTTCCTTCTTTGTCTTGATTATTACACGAGCTGCTATATGACAGCAATCCATTTCAAAACTGTATAATTTATGGATAAAGTATTAGACTTTAGAAATGTTATAGTTTCCTTTCCTAAGGAAAAAAAATTGAATATAATTAAAAAACTAAGCATTAAGTAGCTGTACAAAACTTATAAATAAAAAATTCACATTTTATTAGAGATCTAAATGCGCTTACAATATTACCTCATGGTTATTTTTAATTTGTTGTGTTAAACTAAAGTGTGAGGGAAGTTTCGAAAGTTATAAGAAAATGTGAGTAATGAATTTACATGTAACAAAATATCAATAATAAAGTGCATGTTTAATGTAAACACATTAAAAATAAAATGCTTAAAATACAAATGCATCAGCATGATAACGTATAAATAAATATGAAGTATGTACATGTGAAGTAAAAAAAATTCTTTTACAAAAATCGCCCGACTAATAAATTTACTGTTGTCGACTCTTCTTCTCCTTCAGTTCCTTCTTTTTGTAATAGGCCACTCTGTATTTATATAGAAAGAGGGGGTGGACCACACTGCTCTCGGCAGCTTCTAACGGATCAAGAACCTCGACGAAATTCGATGGTTGCACAATCAGAATTTCGTCATCAGGGTTACCATTCTGTTGGTAATCCTCGTCTTCCTTTTTTTGTTCCTTGGGTTCCTGGCTCGCTGTTTCGGCGGCGGACCTCGCCGCCCTTACGTCATCTTCATCGAACGGAAGATGACTTTTGTGTGTGTACACCGGTAGAAAAATAACGATGACCTTGTTCATTAAATCATTATCCGTCCTGTACAGGAGCTTAGATTTTGAGTCACTCGGTAAAGTCGAGTGGATGGATCTGGGGTTGCGCCTTCGCGCAAGTCGCCTACTCTTTTGCAACCTGTACGCAAACAAGGGGCGATAAACTATGGCGGCGGCTAAATCCAAATCATCTTCGTCACCATCAGCGTATTGCTGCTCCTCCAATGATTTGGATGTCTTGATCAGATCTGTGTAGGCCTTATCGTCGACGACGAAGATGGGATCGAGGTAAACCAACTTCTGTTGTGGAGACTCGGCAAGTCGCTTTGATAGTCTATGGGCGCCTTCCTCCGTTTCTTCTTCCCTTGCTATCACGTCGCTGTTTGGTGGATTGTGGTAAGCGAAGATGGCGTCTGGGCCTGACAGTTCTTCATTCTGTTCTTCGACTCTGTCCAGTTTTGGCCTGCAATGTCCCAATGCAATGATTACGCTGAACATCCAAATTTGATAGGCAATCATCTGGAAAAGGAGAAGCAATTAATTTGTTTGAAGTTTGCTTTCTATTTGGCGTGTTCACGTAATGTTGGTAATTGTGTTTGCAAATTAACAACGTGCTTGCCGCTGCTTCCGGAAACGCGCGCGCGTTGCGGCATTATACAAGATCTTACGTTTTAGAAATTGTTTAGTGATCACTGATCAGGTTGTGTTTGAGTTCACAGTGTTCAAAAAGTTCACTTTATTTTTATTATCTCTTTGGAAAAAGTGTGGAGTATAAATTCAAATTTAATCGCCGTCTATCGTAATATTGTCTATTTTTTATGTTGATAACGTACGGGAGGTTGTTGGAAGTGTGAAGTGTTTTATGATCTATTCTAAGCCTGGTTTTGTTCGTTGGTATTTTATCATTGCACCTCAAAATGTAAATAAAAAAAAAGCCAATTCTATTAAAATTGTTCTGTATCCTTTTTTAATTGAATAAAAATGGCATCTCCAACACTGCCAAATTTGATTAAACAATTTGTAAATGCAAGTTTTTTTTGTGCTACTATTGGTTGTTCTTGTATAAACATTTATTGCAACGACCACCTTCATTCTGAATCTCAAGCTTTAAAAAAATAAGTTGTTACATTTCATACTTCCAACAAAGCTGTGTTTTAATTGTCGTGCCATCTAGATTGGCTTCGAGAAGGTTTGACTTATTACTGGAACGTCCTTCATTTGTTCGACAGTTTTCTCGAAAGCGGGAACCTCTATAAAGGCAGAACTGGTTGCGAGATTTAAATCGGTTTCTATTTAAAGAACGAAGATCCTGGTTAACAGCCATTCATAGAACGAAAAACTGCTGTTTGCATGTGTACTCGATTCTAAGCATAAACCGCCTTAGCAGAGATCGTTGAAATTGTGGTGGAGTTCGCTAGCTACTCTTCTGCTGATGGGGCTCCAAATAGGGCCGAGATAGTAATTCAGAGTATGTTCGAGATTCCATTGCAATCAAAATAGACTTGCAACAAATTTCTAAATTATCTAATTATGCTTTAATGGCATTGTTAGGTTGCTTCGTGTATTAGTTGCTATTTGACAATGCTCGCACAATTTTACGTCAAAAATAAACCGCCAGATGTCGCGACCTAAACTGTTGATTAACTAATAGAAGTGTTAGCTGATAGAAAAGTGCCGCAGCTCGTTGTATACAGTGGCTTTTTTTAATACGTAAAGTGCAGACAATTAAATTGCTTTTAAATTGATAAATAATTATTTCCTGATTTTTCCGAATTCTTAACAGAACGATAAATCCTCACCGAAATTGGATAGACTCGTTCTATAAGCTGTCGTATTTTTCGTACCAAAAGTTATTAATAGTAATGGTTTTCGATGCAATCCTATTAAATATCCTAAAAAGTTCATAAATAATTACCCATTTTTAAAAGTAAGATTGCGTAAAACGGGCTCCAAGTGGAGACTTCAACGAAACGTTAGACTACAAACCTGAAAGCTTCTTGTGCTATATAATATGCTGAGGGCCATTTAGACAACGTTTTACCCCTTCAGTGACTTGCAATATTTTTATTAATATTGTCAAACATATTTTGTATAATATTCCACACTTCAACTATTGTTATATTGTAACAAAAATACTGAAGTAAGGAAATACATATTTGATTCGAATATACTAAATAGAGTAATCTAATTAATTGTTAATTTTGTTTAATTAGGACATTTTTACTGAAATTAATAACTTGTTTCACTGACTTTCACATTTCGTGCGGCAAAACATTATTATCGGCAATTTAAACTGCAACGAAGTCAAAAATTTTAAAAAGCTCACGAGGTGCATTCAAGAACATTTTAGTATTTTATATTTTATTGACGTTAAACACCTTTTCTTCTCCAGAATTTAACAGTAAAAAAGGTATGTATTTGATAGAAAAGCAAGTTTGTAATGATGACATAAATAATAAATTTGTAATAAGTTCAAACGGCATGGGTAGATTAAAAATCGTAAGAGTTTCTACATTTCGCTAATAGCTGACATGTTCAAAAAAATCTAATTTAACAATACAAATAAGATTACAAACTTTAGACAACTTGACCATATCTTGCAGGCAAGATTTCGCTCTTAAGGTTTCAGTCATTTTTTTTCTACAGCCTAAGACAATAAAAAAATTTAAACTAAAAAGTAGGACTAACTTCTTTGCACAAAAAAAACTTGCTTTAGATGAAAATAGTGTAAGAATTTACAACAGAATGACATATTTGTTCTTCTTGTATTTCTACAGGTTCAATTATTATTCGTTCTTTTTGGACTTACCGTGTTATGTTTTTCCCACTTGTTATGCAAGGTATCAGCACACTAACAAAAACGTCCTTGCGTAACAGATGTGAACAAGTTGCACTCTCGTAGATAAATAATATTACCATATTTAGTATAAGTCCTTATATACAACATATATCGCCTTGTTATTATGTCAGTTTATTATGCTAAGTGGTTGTGCCAACTTCGGGTGAAAATGATTACACGAGTTTTAAAAGTTCTTTCGAGTTCTATTTTTCATAAATAATCTCTTTTATTATTGGATTGACTTGTCATATATTTGATTCTTCTAGTTTCAACAATTCTATCGCTCAGTGAAATCGATTTCATATTGTCATTTTGTCTGGATAATTTACAATGTATTGACAAGAAAGAAATTAATTTCACTGCCAATATTTTTGTTCATTTTCTTTTCGTTTCACTTGTGTCCACCACCTAAAGCTGCAAGTAGTTACAATCACGATAATTAGAGACGAAATATTTTATTTGGAAGTTTGAATATATGAAAGAAAATCAAACACGCAAGTCACGTTTTCCAACTGATTTAAATTCTTTTGATTGCGACATTGTTTGACAGAAGTATGCGCGTTTGCAAATAATATTATTGTTTGTACACCTCATTATAAAATTATTCAAACGTTTTCTACTGATCTTAAACAGTATCTCAGTGTCTTAAGAGGGGGCCCCCTTACATACAGTCGTCAGAATGCTGGACGCCCCGCTCTATAATGCAGAGAGGAGTCCGACCGCTGGAGTCCAGCATTCCGGCGCGTCCATATGTAGGGCCCCTTTAATAGTTACAGTCGTACCATTAAAAACCAATTTAAAAATGGAACGCTGTACTATAGTCCGTCTAGAAAGTATACGGAAAAAAGAAAAAAACACTGCAACTTCCAGTTTTTGAATTTATGAACAAAACAGTTACAATAGAGGAAAACAATTCTAGTTATTTGTTTATGTAATTTTAGTTTAATCCTGAAAGTTATATTAAACGTTCAGGGAACCTGAAATCAAATCAACTGCATCCTGAGCAGATTTGATGTTTCATGCGTGTAAAATTTATGCTGTTATTTTATTTTTTCCTTACATTTTTTGGTAAACACTTTTACAAATCCCTTTTCTTTAATTATGCATCTCTTTGTTAAAAATGTGTTCTATCAGTTTTCACTTTTCTCAAATTTGACACAATTTCTCAAATTTTTCTGTTTATTTAAAAGTGTTAACGTTCAACATCTGTGGTCACTTTTTTTTGTTAGACTCTTTGAATATGATTTTGACAAAATACTGCGCTCCTAAACATATCATAAATATAATATAATATTTATAATAAGCAATATATTGATAGAAATTTTAACATTCCGGATGCTTTCTAGAAGGTCTATACAATACGATTCAAATTAAAATGAAAGAAAAATGCTAGGAATTCTTGAATTGTTTTCGTTTAGTGATTTATTTGTTTAACCGTCAAAGTAATGGGGCCCTTGTGATCCTTTACATGGAATGATCTGCTTCAGCTGATCTGCATGCATTTATAAAAACGGAGTTGACATGAAATTCCATTTAAAGGTCAAGTTTACGATCGATGATACGCCGCCGCGTGAGGGCATTTATTTCGTTTATCTGCTCCTCTATTTTTAATCCAGAGGGGCATCGTCGTTTTGGGGCTAATTTTTGATTATTTATGTCTTTTTCTAACTTAACAATTTTCCCATACTCTCGGACATTGTTTCTTATCGTGGTTTCATTTTGTGGGGTTAATTAACAGTACCCTGTATATAGGCGCCAGTTTTCTAAACTCTTGGCGATCGGATTTCTCTCTGCATTGGGATTAGAATGACTGATGGCCATTTGCACCAACCACTTTAAGCTGTGCTTGAATTTAAGTGGTGTTTATAATGTGATATTTCAGGTTACACGAAATTGAACAAGTCACATTCTAAGTGACACTTAAATTTAAGATGAGCTTATTTTGTTCGGTGCAAACCAGAGTGAGACGTCTACATGTAGGGTCCCCTGAACACGATCAATTATCGATTTAGTTGAGCGCAATTGTTTAGTATATGTTTTTCGCAAGGAGGTCAATCTCCTTGGTATTTCCGGATTTTCGAAATTAGACTAGGTCCTTGAAATTTGAACACATCAAAAATGTCGTTCTCTTAACCTTGCACGACCGAAGCACATTGAATAATAAATAATCGGGTGGCAAACAATTCCTTGTGTGTGAAACAATCGAGACAAAAATCAAGAAAATATTGACACAAGAAATACCTCGCGCGCTAGATATTATGTAATTGATATTGACGGACGTTTTTTTATTGGTGCACGACAAATATTGACCCAACCACGGCGAATTAAAAATATTTGTTGCCCTACGTGCACGAGTCATTAGCGCGGGTTTAGTTCAAACGCGCTTAATAAATTAAATTTTGTTTTTAAACGCACTAAACGTTTTGCCAAATAATTTATTGTTTTTTTTTTCTTCTTTTGGAATTAATTCGTTGCAAAATTGCGCGGTGATAACGTGAACGGAAGGATGTTTCGATTTCATAATAATTGTTATGACGAAAGTAGCTACATTTGTGCTAACAGATTTTTTTTTTCTTCTAATTTTGTAATACGTGTTTAATTGATGAGTAAACAACGAACGGAACGGTTCATGACGAGAGCACAGTGAATTTACGCAAAGGTTGATTTTGTTACGTCTTCAATTTAGTTAGTGGTTTTCAAGGTGAGCAACCAAAAGTTGGTTACGAATACGAAGAAGAAAGGTCAGGATTGTTGATGTCTTTTAGCAAAATAAATAAAGTCATGATTTGTTAATTTTCTAAATGCGGAGACTTGTCTACGTAAAATAAGTAAAAATAAAACTTTTTTTTTAAATAAATTAATTTTTTTCTTAATGGAGGAATTTTTAATTAAAATTGGAAATGTAGGGTGATATTGTTTGTAGCTCTAATAGGAAGTGATCTTTTTTAATACATCATTTATTTCAAAACATTTTTGAATTATTTTCATCTGAGACAATCATCAATAGATTGTCCTCCTTTCCCAGAAGTCAACGGTTATTGATTTTAATTAATAGCTTCTGGTTAGATGAAAGTTTGCATTGTATTATAACCAGAGACTCTCAGAAAAGATTCAACAGCGACATTCAATTTTTTAGAAACTCGATTTCATTATATATAGATTTATTCATGACAATTAGATATAATTTTTATTTATCTTCATTTGAAATGTTTTCGTTGTTGTTGAAACTTATTATTAAATAACTTTCCACAAGTTAACTCAAGATAACAATTAAGCAATAATTCGCAACCGAAGGAAAAATGAGCGCCCGGGCTGTTGTTCACAGCTAATCACAATCCCCGTACTCACGTCATGCCAATGAAAACTGAATGAAATCTGAGAGTCTCTGATTATAACTCTCAACGGACAGATTAAAAATTGTTTAAATGTCAACGTTTCGTTTACGATTTACAGTTTCACCTTTAAAAATCGTATAAATTTCAACATGTCGCCATCGTTTGACAGCTTGTCTAACAGGATTGAGATTTATACAATTTTTAAGATCTGTTGCTAATTTAATCGTTATTTAAAAAAATCATGGTGTATTCTACTTAGTTCTTAACCATAAAGTGTTTCTTTTTAATTTGGCGGTGACAAGGTGTTTATTGTGAACGCACCAGTTTTGATTACTTGTTGTAAACTTATTTTCTTATTGTCATTTTCGTTTGTTACAATAGATTACATTCTTGTGTTGTCCTATCGTTCTGTTGAGTTCGAAAAGCAAGGCTAAGTATGGCATGGTATGGCAAGTTCAAATGTCACACTAACAACTGTCATGATGCTGATGGTTCACAATTAAATTTTCATGGTTGACTTCGACGGTAGATTTAAGTCTTTATTTTAAGACATTTGGCAGTTGTGCAATTTATAACGTAAAATAAAACAAAAGACGATCGACAAATAAATAAAGAAAATTTATAAAATAAAGAAAATAAAAAAAATTCTTTTCAAATAGGCACAAAACTGGGTCGACTTTATAAAATTAAGATATGTTTTAAGACACTTGACAATTGTGCAATTTATGACGTAAAATAAAACAAGACGTTTGATAAATAGATCAAGAAAATTTATAAAATTAAAAACAAACAAAAATAAATTCTCTTCAAATAAACAAAACTGAGAGAAATTGAGAAATTTCCATAGCATTCTTGATTAAAGCTGACGATTGAGTCGTACTAAATTTTTTTTTTCTCGTTGATTTTGTTCTTTTTATTTTTCTTTTCTCCAACAAAATTGACAAAACACTGAATTGAAAAAAAATACGCTTATTTCAAAATAAAAATTGGTTGCCATAGCAACAAAACAAAAAACAACACGAAGGAATCATATACGTCAAAGCATGCATAGGAATACATCAAAGAACTTCTGTATTAAACATTCTTTCATAACTTTTCAAATAAAAAAAGTTACAGCCATTATTCGTTACTATTGCTCCAGCCTGTATGTACTTTAAGACATTTGACAATTGTGCAATTTTTGACGTGAAATAAAACAAAAGACGATCGACAAATAAGAAACTTTTATAAAATAAAAAGAAATAAACAGTATAAAAATAATAAATTCTCATTAAATAAACAAAACTAGTTCGACTTTCTAAAATTAAGTAAGATTTAAGCAGATTTTTATTTTTAAAAATCATGATCACTTGTTCAAAGTTATAAATGAAATACAAAATTTTATTTAAATATATTTATTTAAAAATATCAAAATAGTCAACATTTTTTAAATTTAAATAAGTGATTCTCGACATTTCTTTTTAAATCGTGATTACTGTCACTAGGTCTAACAGACTTTCAATGATATGGCAGTAGCTTAATCAAAGATAAAATTAATTAAAAAAAAAACAAGTTAGAAATAAAGAAAATGAAAGACAAATAAATCCGTGATGTTAATGATAACACCATTGTTTCGTCATTCTTTTAACATTACTGGTTCTTCCAGCGTATGGGTAACATATTATTTGTTTCAAATAATAAATAATTTATATTTTTCAAGTATATTAGTAACACGTCTGTTTCAAGTAGTTCAAGAAATATTTAATTTAAGAGATATTTGTGTCACCAGTCATTCCGTAGTTTCTCCTCCAAATATTTTTAGTAAGCTCCTCAACACAGGAGACCCTGTATAATCAACTTGGGAGACTCTGTATAATTTCTATAATTTAATGATTTGATTTAATGCGCTAGTTATAATTATCATACTTTTCCTTATTTTTTTTATTATGATCTAATTTGAGATTAAATAAATTGAAAAATTATGCAAAGATTATTATGTACATGTTTTTAATGTAAATTTGAGGAATATTTTTTTATTGCTACTATTTTTAAGTTTCGTTTCCATAATTACCACCTTTCGTGGACACTTGCACTGTTCACGTCCATCGCAAAATACCCATTTACGTCAATTGTAGTTGTTTATTTTATGCGCCTGTTTATTTTAGTTATTTACTTTGTTTACCTTTTAGTTCGAGTCAAGTGCGTGAATTTTTATTATCATTCTTTTTTTATCTGTTACGTTGTTCCTGTTAAATATAAAATATAAATTCAAAAAATAATTTACTATGGCCCGATTTATTCACCTCTGAGTAAGTGCCAAGTTATAACTTGACGGATTAGCACAATGCGTTGCCCTATCTTTAATCATCAAGTATTTTAGTGGCCACTTACTCGGAGTTGAATAAATAGGGCATAAATTATTTTTTTTACTGTCGTGGAAATTATTCGTTTGGTAGTTTCCTAATTTATGAAGAAAATTGTATGTATTATCCAAATGTGAATTAAAAGTAAAGGAAAACGTTTTATTATAGTACGGCCCTCTGAGGATCTTTGTGCCGCTTTAGGAGGTCCATTTTGATGTATTATAAATAAATACTTGCCTCTTAATATGTGCCCTTTTTACATTCGATGTCATAAACACTAAAAATATTAAGCAATCGATTTTTTTGAAACAAGAATATGTATTATTTTAAATAAAATAAATGAGTTGATTAACGTAATGCTGAAGCTATTTATTTTATCAATCTTATTTCATTAATTATTTTATTACATATTATATTAATCAACTGGAGTTCAGAATTATTCAGTTCATTTAAAAATAATATTTTGTTTCGAACGGAATTCGATAGCCTTAAAATTTTTAATTGGGAATTGACTTTTTTGGTGGAGGCGCCGCGCCGGCAAATAAAAGAATCATTAAAATCAAAGTTGGTTAAATAAAATAAACAATTGTAAAATGTGCATTACTATTGTTTCTACATTTACAAAAGGACTTGCCCGTTTTAAATTTGCTTATTTAACGAAAATAACTTCGAATATAGAAGCTTTATTAGACAAACAGCTACTGAATCAGAGTATTCTATCAAAGTATTCTGCGTAACACCAGAAAACTAACGCAGAAAATTTCCAACTTAAATGCACTAACATTTGCAGTAAATAAGATTTAAGTTTAATTTACATTCAAATAAAAAAAATTAGAGTAACTGGGTGTTTACAGTTTCCGAGAATTTTCTAAATATATTCGTGACGGCTTCGAAAATCGCCTTTGAAAAGAATTTTTACTTTAATCATTAGTATCCGGTCGAATTATTTGTCACACGAGTTCTATGACAAACAGAAAGAAATTAGAACGACAAACATTTTTAGAGTCGTTCTGGTAACAACGTTCTAAGTTCCAGGTTTAAAAACGTGCGAGAGATTTGTCATCATTAAAAAAAATTCCGTTGCCACTCGTGAATCCTCCAATGGAAAATTTTGGACACCTCCGAAGCAGATGCCTGATCGTTTTAATGAGGTGCGCAAATACGGAAACAAATACGGAATATTTTAGAACGTCTGTTATTCTTCGATTCTTATAGAAACCTTCAGATTCAATCAGCGCTTTTGGTAGGGACTTTGGTTTTGTTGACGAATCTCAGATTTTTTTCCTTTTAAGGCATGGTGACTTTCCAAGTTGTTTCTTTAAATTCTCCCTAAATCAAACATGTTTACCACAAATTCTGTCTAGTACGAAAAATGCTTAGGTAATTATTTATGTTAGTGACTGAACTGTTTACTGAATTTTGTCATCGTAGAATATTCCTAAAAATATTTATGATGGAAATCTCAAATAAATTCGCTAATGAGGATAACCAAAATCGTTCTATATTTTGTTTCTGCCAAATAAAAAAATACTGCAAACTGAAGAAAACGTGATCATCAGATAAATTGGATAGGAAAAGGAGTTGTATGGGTTAAATGCGAAATGATGTGGTTGTACGCATTCCTTAAGAGTGTACGCATGAAATAGTACGAGATTTTTTTTTCTTTTCGCACATGAGGATGGTGCTTCACTTAGCGTAGTCCAATTTGCAGAGTTGTGATTATGCTTACACTTAGAGCACTCGTTCTAACTTCATAAAAAGGCGTTTGTCTTCATAAATATTTACAATTTGTTGTACTTAAACGACGATAAACACGAACGTCCTTGTTTGTGACAATAATTTACAATTTTTTTTTAATAATCACAGCAAAATATTACTAAAAACCTTAAAAAAAAACACGAAAGAGACGCTCTTCTCCAGACGGTCGAGAGAATATAAGACAAAGAATCATCGGAAACTAAAAATCGAAGGCGATCTCGTAATTTTAGTTTTTAAAAAGTCGATTGATCTTGTAACGAATTGGTTTTTCTGATTCAGATAACATTTGTCTACAAAAAACTAAATGAATATTAAATCAGAAATGTTTTTATTTATATTTATATTTATAGCTAAAATGTCCCAATCGCAAAAATAATATATTAACTTTAACTTTCAGTTTATTCCCGTGCTTGCAATTAACTGTGAAGACGATTATTGTTTCCATCGGAATAAATCGAAGATTAAAGTTAACCAGTGACTAAAGTCTATTGGCCTGGAATTTTTTTTCATCGTGTTTTCGATATTAAGTAAAAACAGTAAAATATAAAATTGAAACGAAATATGTATCAATTAATTGATTTGTTATTAAATATATTTTTTACTGCAATAAAAAAAGAAACTTGAAATATAATAGAAGAGATCCAGCGACGTTCATAATTTGAAAAATAATTTAAAAAGGCTACTTTGAACATTTATGGAAAATGGAAATGGTGTTAATTATTTAAAAAAAGAGACATCGCTCTAGACAATTTTTCTTTTGGGTTTACAGAAATCAGTATAAGCGGTTGAAAAACGATCTCATATTGTAGGACTGTAATTGTGTAATTAGCACAAAAATAAACTGCGTTCAAAAACTCCCACGTTTGAAGTTGGCCACGACTTGAGATAGCAGGAAAGACGGTATGTCTTTTCTTATATTAAAACTTCAAAGTAAGTGAAATCAGTTGGTTGTGACTGATAGCGTTTTCGATCGACTGCTCTAGAGTACTCTCAGAATATCTATATCCCTTATTATTACCTGAAGTTAAAATAAGATGAGAATACTCTGAGGATGACCTAGAGCAGTCAATCTAAAACGCTATAACATAATTAAAGCTGGTTCTTGTCCGATGAAAATTGTATCACAAAATCTTTTAAACGGACACTAAATGGCGCACAAACACTTTACGTTTCGCTATCGTTTGACTTCCGAAGAAGCTGTCAAACGATAGCGAAACGTAAAGCGCCGTTTAAAAGATTTTGTGCTATAACATAGTTTACTGAACCAACGACAACTCCAAACGTGGGAGTACTTGAACGCGTAATATTTTTAAATCACACGATTATTATCATCATCAATAACATTTGAGAATGCATTTAAGTCAAAGCTAAGGATATGAGGTATAAATTTAAATAAAATTAAAATAAATCACAGTTTACTTCCTATTTTTTTTCTTCCTTTCTTTGCTTGATTTAGAAACGTGATAGATGTACCTCGTCATCTCCTGGGTTCTTTCTAAAGGATTTTCTTTCCTGTTTCTTCGAATTTTGTTTTCTTCTAGAAGGGAGATGAATCTAAAAAACACTAGCAATAATAATTTTACGATTTGAATTAATTAAAATTTTTACGTTTACTTCTTTTGCATAAACCAAATTTGTTTTTCCTTGTAACGTTTTAAAGGGCAAACAGTAACAGTAAATGTAAAGAAAGATTGGATGAATGAAGAAATGAGAGACAGAAGAAAAAAGAGAAGGTTTAAAATGTATTTTTTTTCAAAGTATTCGTTTAAATAAATGGGTTTTGTGAAAACATTTCGTTAGTTATTCACAAATATTTAAAAAGTGTTGTTTTTTAAAGAAGCGAGAGAAATTAAAAATGCATAAAAAAATAAAAGCAATACACGACAAACGTAGCTGAAGCAGCACAAAGAGACTTGCAAAGAGAAGACAACAAAACACATTAATAAACTAAGTTAATAGAAAGAGCAATTAATATTGTAAAAAATAAGGGTAGAAAATTGCTAACAAGAAGTGCAAAGAGAGAGATGGTCCTATGATTTTAGAGAAACAATGATTATAATGTATAGAAAGAGAAATGTGTAAAGAAGATAAAAGAAATAAATAATAATGTATTAGATACAAAAATTAACAAGAAGAATAAAATGGGGCTAAGAACACAGAAGAATTTTGATTACCTTAGGGATGAGAGTGCAGCTTTTCTTGGTAATACTTTTCAAGATGCATTTGAAAAAATGTTGCAACAAAAGCAGAAATATTTCATGTCATTGAACAATTCATGCATTTCCTTAAAGTTTATGTGTCCAGAAGGCTCTCTGGAATCCACATTCTTTTAACCTGTAACAATCTGGTTGTGATATTTCCTTATTTATTAATGGAGAATGCAGATGGAAAATGGTCAAGTGAAAGGAGTAGGAAAATTTTAATACAGACGACAGAGAGATAGCCGAACAAAAATAAAAACTCGAAGAAGGATTGAAAGAAATGCGATAAAAGTGGAAATAAAAATAGAAATGAGCAAACAACTTCCAGTATTATTCTATTTTGGGATAGTGGGATTAAGAGACAACGCAAAAAACATGGAAAACAAACACTATTTGCAGAAATAGAAGAACAAAAGTTACGAATGAATTATAAGAAATGGATAATGAAAGAAAATTATAATTCGATTTGAATTCTTGCGATGGAGATACAGGAAGATAAAATTCGGACGAGGACATAGTAAAGATACAATAATTATAAATATACAAGCAACAATAATCAGTTGAACGCATTTGACCGCACAGTCCTATTTATTATGAAGTAGAAAGAACAATATTTGTCAGTTGTCGAAATAGAAGAACGCAGAAGCTACAAATGGATGATAATATGCAGATGGCCATAGAGTAAATACTTATCAAAAAGCAAAAAAAAAAAGGAAGACCAACCCAATAGTTTTGCGCAATAGTGAAACGAAGGCAGCGAAAATAAACTATTAGAGGCACAGGATAAAAAGGTACAAATAAAGGAAATAGACTACCCCGCGATGTCTGATGGAATAGAACATGATAAGAGATTACCCAAAAAAGTTGAAGAGTAGACAAATAATGGAAGACTAAGAAGACAGTGCACTAGCTAGAGGAATCGAAGAGTCTAAAGAAATACAACTATTACAAGAACAACAAGTTTGCACAAAACAATCTGGAAGTTGAAAGAAAGAGCTGGCGCAGCAACACCCCTATTTTTTTAACATCTTCATTTATTTCAAAATATTCAAATTCGTCTGTATAATTTAATTAAGTTAAAACGACACTGCTTGTATACCAAATGCCTATATCTATAGGATAATATAAGATTATTATACAATATATGTACTTACATACGACAGTCTTTGAAGTTCAAACGGATACTTAGACAAGGAATTTATTTAAGCAGGTGACTCAGGAAACACATTCAATTATGCAAACGGCAGTGTTTATGTTTACGTCCAGTAATGAAAGCGACAGTGCAAACACGACAAGGTCGTCGCCGAAAATCGTCCAGAAACTCGCACGAAAACCCGGGGCGTCCGTAATTATCGGCGATTTTCGTTTACATCACGTAGCGCGCACTGTTTTGGTGTTCCAAAAGAATTAGCACCTTGCCATCCGCGTCAATTATTATTTAGACTATTTTAAAAACGAACGCCGCAGTAATACATGCTGCAGGTATATAAATAAATTTTTGGCGCGAGCGCAGCATTCAAAACTTGACCGACCATCAAGCAAGAAGCAAGTTTCTTTAGTGAGCCCCCAACTACCAAAGCGAAAACAAAACAACATGGTAAGTTCTACTTTTTTTTTTTGGAAAGAAAAATTAATTTAATTACTTTGTTTTTTGCAGAACGTATTTGCTTCGTTCTTCGTGGTGGTGATGGCCAGTTACGTTACGTGCAAGCCCACCATAGTGAGGCAAGAAGAAGTTCTTCTGACTGGAATGGAAAGAATCAGCAAAAGATCGCCCCTAATCGAGGAGTACAGCCCCGAGGAAACCCTGTCAGCTGCGAAAGAGCCTCGCTTCAAGAGGGATCCAGCTGCAAGCACGGCGTTTTTCCGGCCGCGCTTCACCCGCAGCAAGAGGGAAATTAATGACGATGACGACTTGGAAACTGCTGAATCCAACGTCTTCATGCCTCTGTTCTTCTTCAGGCGGCAGAACTTGAATAAAGAACGGTATTTCCGGCGGAGGTTTTATTAGTAAATTCAAATAACGTGCATCAAAGTAAGGCTGTCGATCATTTCATGCGCATTATTTATGTTTACATAAATCATTAGTGTATCTTTTGTAGTAACTTGTGAAATTATTTATTTGTTTATTTATTGGCCAATTTTGTATTTTGTATTGAATACACGTATTTTTTTTAATAGATTTTTATTTGCGTTGTTGCAATGGTTCTTTTCGCATTGTGAACAACGTTCAGTTTTTAATCAAAGATAGAATGCTTTTCGAACACAAATTATTTAATCAGTTTAAATCAGATCGTATTCCTTCAAGGTAAAACAAACTATTCATACTTATTTGTTTTGCAATACATTTATTAGAGATTTACACTTTAATCATATTTTGTAAAGTAATTGAATTAACTTGAGAGATGAACGAATTAATGAGATTGTTAATTGCGTTACAGAGTAACGTCAAGTAACAATAAAAACAATTCGTCTTTGAATTCTTCATCTTTTAAAAGTATTTAAATAATTTTTTTAAAAATTGTTGCAAGTCGGTTTTAATTATAACGGATTCCTCGAGCATCCCCTGCATTTTGTCCATTCTCACACAGTTAGGTCAAAAATCGATCGCAGGATGTCGCGATCTAAACTATTATTTAAATAATGTTTAAATCTTTGAAAATGAGAATAATGAAAAAGTAAATAACGATCAAAATGCATGCAAAATTAGTAGTTGCTTTGAGTTTTATTATAACTTAGTCTGAAGCTTTACGTTTCTTGAAAGGTCTGCGAAAGTGTAAGTTCGCCTGAAGAAATGAGAGAATTTTGTAGTTTCATAAACGATAATGTTAACTAACATGACAACAATTTTAAAAGAAGAGTTTACGGATTTTTATCTTCTACAAGGCTCGCTTAGAAATTAATCACATAAAAAAGTCTCCCCAATTAAAACTCGTGGTATTACCTACTATTTTATTTCAGACACTTTCGGCTTTAAAACATGCGCTAAGTAAATCCTTTTTTTTATGATTTCATAATTTCAAATTTGATCTTGTAACGTAAACGAAACTTTTTGGTTTTAGCGACAAAATATAAGAGAAGACAACAGATAGTAGTCGCCTGTTGTTCTATTTAATAAATAAATTTCAACGTATAAAATTAACAACAATTGAAAACGAATAATTGAAAAATATAGGGACCTTACAGTATTCCATTCTGCCTAACATTATTTATCTAAGTTGACCACGTTTGCTAAGGACAAGAGGGTTTTAGGCCGTAAATAAAGATTCAACGTTTCGAGAAGATTTGACCCTTGCAATAAAAAACAATTTAAAAATTAAATCCTTTAATCATTTTGATTGAACATTTTTTAATTTAATTTGTGATTTTATTATTTATTAAAAACTTATAAGTGCTCGCAAAATTTTGGCTGCAAGTCGGTCGGATTGCAATGGGACCTTATAAGCAGAAGAGTAACTCGAGAACTCCATCGCCATCCCACATGGACCAACATGATTTACGCAAAAATAAGTGCTCGTCGCTGTCTTGTCCATTATATTTTTATTCTAATCGGCGTCTCCTTTGTTTTACATCTGATTGTACGAGGACTGAGAATTAAGTTCGTAGAATATTTTTCGTGTGCTTTACATGTTACATGGCACTCCAGCGGCAACAAATGGTCCGTATCTTCAATTCAAATTTCAAAATATTTGAACTTCATTTAATTAGTTCAACGACAATTTTGGCAAAGCAGTTTCGCGTCCGCTGTAAAAATTTGGTTATGGATTTAATAGAACAGAGAACCGTGATAAAAATTTTGGTAAAAATAAAGAAAAACGGCTCGGAAATCGTAGAGCTTTTGAATGAAGTATTAGGTGAGTTTGTCAGTTTACGAATGGGCAAAGAAGTTCAAAGAAGGACGGTAATTGGTTGACGACGATCCGAGCGAAGGATTTTCTTCGATTGGAGGGTCATTGTGCATCTAAAAATTTGTTCCAGAAGGACAAACGGTAAATGTAGCGTCCTATCTGGAAGTAATGAGACTTTTAAAGGCACGTGTCCGACCGGAATTGTTTGCGAATGATGCTAGATCTTGCATCATGGCAATGCTCCAGTATTCACAGCCACTGTTGTTGTGAAGGACTTCTTCGCCAAAAATCGAATCACTGTATTGGAACACCCACCCCATTCGCCCGATCTGGGCGTTTCTGATTTTTTTAAATTTCCTAATATCAAGAGAGACATGAAAGATCATCACTGGGGCTCACAAGAGGAAGTGGAACCCATTACGAGGCGCGCTCTAAACAACCTCACGGAAAATGCTTTAGAAGAGGGTTTCCGGCAATGGAAGAAACGTTGGACCAACTGCATTGTTTTGGGCAGAGACTATAGCCATCCTCCATTTACATTCACTTCACCCAAAATCAAGTCAATTTGATTTTGAGCTGAACTGATTTTAAAGTGAACAGAGGGACTCTTAAAGGAATGATGTTTTGGAACTAAAATTAACATAACCTCAAAATACGTATGAAATCACATGAAACTGATAACTGAAAACCAGCTTGATCAGTACGGGGTGCGGGAGGGGAAACTCAATCACTTCCTCATCACTGATCGCCTAATGCAAATGGAATGTAATCAGTGATTTTTAAATGAATTTGAATCGATTCGCGTTCAAATAAGTTGTAAATGGAGGACTGCTTAAGTCACCAAATTTATAATTTAAATAGACTTGCCTCTCACTTACCTTGACAGATGACAAGATCTGCTGACTAAACGTATCAGCTGTTCCCCTCGACTAGCAAACAGTGGAGATGGGGGTGAGTTTAATTACGATGGTAAAAATTATTAAAGAGCGCCAGGAGTACTTACGGCTAAACGTAATCGATCAGTGATCAGTCGACGTCTCCAAATTGGGCAGAGAAATCAAAAGCAAACAGAGGCGAGACTTTACTCACTGGTGTGTGAACGTGGAAATCAAACTCGGAATTAAAGTTAACAACATTACAATTTATTTGCGGTTCCAACTTCGTACAAATGCAGGTTACTACATGAGTTCACCTAACTAGGCTAGGTTCGTCTAAAGTTGACAATCTCAAATTTACTTAAATCAACAACAGTAATTTAATAATGCCCTCTCCGCATTTGGCCGAAGATTCGTTCTCCACATTAACTAATAAGCATGCGGTATTATCGCAACGATATATATCTTATGATTCGGTATTAAATGCAACAATAAGACTCACGAATTTGTTTCTGTCAGTCCGGGAAATGTCAAACGAATTTGCTGATCACCACGCCATCTATGGTTCCCATCCCGCGTTGCTGATCCGGGATGAACCGGCGGTTTCCAACAGCTAATATGGCCGGTCAAACGGCCGCAGCCGAGAACGATTCTCAGGAAGCACAGCGATGCGTAAAGCGTGAGTTGGGAGTAGGGCTACCACTCGAGATTATAACCCAGTCGCAGAACCAATTGCGAATGCACTCGTAAAATCCAATAACAGGAGCAAAGGAAAAAACCTAAATGTAAAGGAAACAGTTTCGTTAACATCCATCATGGCGTCCGCCATCAGACTCAATATACATTGCCTGAGAGCTAATGAGGCTTGGAATTGGAGTAAAAAATATCCCCAAATGTGTTCAATGGTGTCACTAAACGTTCCGGCACAGCCGCTAATGAATTACTTCTCCCAAAGAGCAAGAACTCCGATAACTTACAATACACGTAAAACACGTCAGGAATGCACCATGCTTCGAACAAGAGAGAGCCCGATCGAGGCGAAATTGTGATGGTTGCTAAGATGCGGATCCAAAGACTATCACGTGGTGTATCACCCACCAATAGACTTCGAGAAAGCAAAGAAGGGATACAGGCTTACCAACTATATCGACAGCGGGTCAGATATCCTCGCGATTCCGCGTTTTCTTGGCGGGAAACTTGAAACGTAACAACCGCTTCGAAAGCGACTGTGTAGCAGATAACGAATAAATGTATTCCGTAGTTATCAGAATTTTTTTTCTACGAACTTAATTGTCAGTCCTCGTATACGTTATTTTTGATGATTTTGCTTTGCATTGAAGGAGCACAGGACTTCACGAAACGAATCTATTGTTCTTCATTTTTGGTAACTGCAGACAGTTCTTTCGCTTTCTTCCGTTCCTTTTTTTAAAATGTTGTCCATTATTTATTTATAGCTATTAGATTAGTGCCTTTCTAAAACTCCCTTGTTTCATCTAAAATGTTTAATTTCTCTGTTAAGTACATATGTACATCTCACATCTCATTTAAAAAATTATTTTTTCGCCATCAACTTGGTAACTTTTTCACTCGTCTTCTTAGTGTTACTTCGTTTTCTTTTTTACTAACTTCATTCTTAAGCTTCTTCTACTTTTACGGACGTGAGTCTGAAGGAGGTGAATCCGTGGCAGTGTCCGCCTTCATCTTTTCTCTTAAGAAATTATCACTGTTACTTCCTCTTCATTTTTTACTGTCTTCATTCATCTTCTTACGGTCACTTCGTTCTTAAACTTCTTTTACTCTTACGGACGTGAGTCTGAAGGAGGTGGATCCGTGGCTGTGTTCTGCTTTATCTTTTCTTGAAATCATCACTGTTACTTTCTCTTCATTATACATTAATTCCTGCCTCTCTAGTTAGAGAGGGCTACCTAACAGGTTCTTTTCGGTCTGGTCTGTGGGTGTCGTTTTTCCCATCGTCCTGCTTCGTAAATACTCTTCTTGGCCTCATTATTTTATCACAGTTGATTCTCTTTCCGTAACTGCCTTATCTTCGATTTTTTTTAAATGACTGCCTATTCTTCATCATCTCTATCTTCTTTTTTTTATTTCTTGTGCTGGTTCGTGATTCTAAAAAGTGAAACTCGAGAAGAAGCAAGAGAAAAGTCGCAAAAACGATACAGTTTTTAGTGAAACTTCCAACCATGCCAATTAAAAAAGCGGTGGCAATGTTGAAGGTAAGAATGAGTTGGATCTGTGGTTGAAAATAGAAAGGAAGCTGGGAGTTAATCATGCGAGAAATACGAAGCTGGACGGATCCAGGAAAACCAAGATGACTCATAATTGGAATTTTCGGAAAGAAACATATAAAAAGGACTGGATATCAGCGAAAGATTGCATACAGCCAGAAGCCGTGTGGTCGTGAACATCACTCTCCGAGCCCGAAGGCGAAATTAACATTGGCAGAATGTCTTAGTACTAAGCGTATGAACAAACTCCGAAAGATCCGTCCGTCTTTCTGTATCTAGTACCATGGTTTGGGTGAGAAAACATTAGTTTGTTTGCCAATTAGTTATGTTCCCCAAGTTGTCCCCCAATGTTGAAGTTAAGAGTTGGATCTGTGGTTGAAAATAGAAAGGAAGTTGGGATTTAATCATATATGAAATAAAAAGCTGAGGCCCTATTCTCCAACCGTGCGACAGAATTCTTATGCGAAAATGACGTCAAAATGACGTAGACTCTCGTGCAAAACTATACAAATCGTTCGAAAATTGCGTCATTTCGTATACGAATGTTTTCGCACAGTTCGAGAAATGGGCCCCTGGACGGATCCAGGAAATACACGATGACTGATAATTCGAATTTCCGGAATGAAACATATAAAAAGAGCTGGATGTCAGGGAAGGATATTATACAGCCAGAAGCCGTGTGGTCGTCAACATCACTCTACGAGTCCAACGGGGAGATTGGCGTTCGCTGAATATTTTAGTGCATGAACAAACCCCGTCTCTCTGTATCTAACACCATGGTTTGGGTGAGAAAACATTAGTTTGTTTGCCGAATAGTTATGTTCTGAAGTAATCTGTAATTACATTTAAATTTTACATTTGTCTAGATTGTGTTCTCTAATAATTTGACTAAATTGTTAAATGTACGTAATCATTAAGTGTCTAAATTGATTTGTAATTGCTTTTCCTTATTTTGAATATATGTATACATTTATTATTATTATTATTTTCTCTTTATTTTTTGAATAGTGACAGCAAAAAGTGTTTCTACTGATGGTGTACTTTCTCTTGTCAAGCTTTCAATTTTCTACAGGCATCCCACCCAGGTATTTACATTGTTTTTGTTTTGCTTTCGCCTGACTTCATGTTTGTTTTCATGAGCACTTTCCTGCATTTTCCCGATTAAGATTATCTCTTTTGAACCAAGGAGTATCGACCGTTGGCAATTGATTGTTCTTTTCTTATCGTTTTTAATTTATTTTTAATGCAAAAGTGAAAATGAAAGGTTTCAAATCGTCGACTATTTTTTTCTTGTTCTGGCATTAAATTGTACGATTTGATCGATCGCCTTTTGTGTATGTTTTTGACAAAAACACACAATTCCTAATTCCTAACTGCTTACGTTTCAAGTTTTACTCAGACTTCATGACTTATTCTTATATATTTTTATGTGTGTATTAAAGTCTCTCGTTTCTTTTGTTCTTCGTGTTCTCAACACTTGTATTCAGCTTGTTTTCTTTTTTATTGAAGGCGTTTCCTTGCCCCATAAAATGCGGAGACACTTTTCATTTTGCCTTATTGCGTATTCCATGATCTTCCTTCTTAATATAAACACAGTTACTTTTTCTTTAGTATCTTCTCATGTCGCGGCCACATTTGCATTTAATGTAACGCCTAATGTGATTTTTAACATCTGACAATTTGACATTAATCTGCGGTTACACATGAGCTTAATATCAAATTACTCGTTATAAATTTGTTTTTGTTTTCCATATTATCATATCGCGAGAAAAAACTACACAAAACTAGTCAAATTTATTACACATTGAAATCACGTTAAACGCAAATGTGGCCAGGAATCTTAATCTTCTTTTAGTTATTCTTGTGTAAATTTTCTCTATGTAACTGTATTGTGATTGCTAAAGCACGGATTTAGGTGAATTTTTAGGTCATGAATCATCACTCCACAACACGTACGCTCAACTAAAAAGATGACTCATGACCCAGAAATGCACCAAAGTTCGTGCTTTAGTGATTGCTCTCTTTTCTTTTTAGATTGAATGTTGCATAGCCGAAATTAATGTTTTGTGCTTCTTATAATTCCCGTCTTCTTTATTTGTAATTTAAATAAGTTCTACTTCCTTTTCACTTATATCTCTCCGGTCCTTGAAGTATCTTCTTCACTTTTCCACAATCCTCTCGTCGCTTCTCCTGTTACATCGTTTTCATTTTTAATTTTCCAACTTTTTTTATCTTATAAGTACTTCCAAATCTCTTTTGTTTCCTTTACTTGAAAAGCTTGAGCTTCTTGCTCGTGGTGAGTTTAATTTTTGTACTTAAATAATAATTTTTCCTCCTCTTCATTGATATTTTTACCTTTTCCGTTCATCAGTATGTGTACCTTATTTACTAAACCTGTTATTTCTTATTTTATGGACTCATACTAGTTTATTATATTTCACAGAATTATTTTTATATTTGATTTCCATTCGCATGATTAGTTATATAAGCGGACATTAAAAAAAATTATGCATTAAACTTCATACTTTTATATTCGTACTTTTTATTTTACTTCTGCGATTCATGTGCCTACGTGCATCTAAATTTACGCCAAGTGACTCACCGAGTTTACGAGAATCGTTAATTAAGCAAATTACGCTTTCATTTAGAGATTCGTTTGTGTTTATTTACAAACGCCGGAAGAACAGACAGCGCAGGTAAACAATGCCCAAAAATGGCATATGCACGAAATCCACAAAAGCGCGCGCGTCCAACAATTAACACAAAAAAAAAATTAACAATTATTAAAACAAGCAGGAGGTATATAAACAATTTTTGGTGCCCAGCAAAGCATTACATAATCGTGTTTCACACAGATGCAAAAGATGGTGAGTCTTAATTTAACTGTTGTTCATTCTTCGATTTGTTTATTGTTTTTATTGTGGTGCAGAGGACCTTCATTTTTGTGTTATGGTTGGTCAGTTCTGCCACGTGCAGGCCCACCATCGTTCGCCAGAAGGAAATTCTTCTAACGGGAATGGAAAGGATTAGCAAAAAATCAGTGCCAGATGATCACCCGGTCGTTTCCAAGGAAACTTCCTTGGGGGCAGACCAAACAGTAAAACAAGAGATTCTGCAACCGGCGAGTAGCACCGCCTTTTTCCGTCCGCTTTTCCGCAAACATTCCGATTTACCTCTGCGTGTTAGGAGGGAAGTCCAGGACTTGAAGCCGGCCTCGTCCAACGTCTTCCTGCCCCTTTCGTTTTTCAAAAAACGACATCACCATCGTCGCGTTCATGTGTAATGAAAATTTTAGATCAAGTTGTGTATTAGGAAGTAGTTTAATTTATTTATTAAATTAGAGACTGCAATGTCAAAATGGGGATCTGATTGAGTCTCCATCCGGTTTCCAAATTGTGTTGCACAATCATATAAATGCGCAATGACATCATGCGGAACATAAAGAAAAAAAAACCACCTATCAATAAATGTTACATTAGCATGGATTAGGTTTATGTAAATACGCGGCGTGAATAATAAATCGCGGATATGCAAATTGATTTGGTCTTTTGATTTTGAATCATGGAACATAACCAGTTTTAGACGCACGGGCACAAGTTTGACAAACTGTTACGGCGGATTTCACAAACGTTACTTAAATTTAATCATCCGTTAAGAGTAAACGTTGCCATGGTTACATGTGTTGAAGGTATAGGAATGATTATCCTTAACCGATGATTAAGTTTAAGTGACGTTTGTGAAATCCAGCATTAATCTATTATATCGTGTTCCTAAAAAAAAGAATGCATTTTGCACTCCTCAACAAATTACATCGAATTGTCCTTGTGTCATTCTTTGGATAATCGTTACAATTTATTGGCGTTGCTGTGTGTCAAGTTTCCAGAAAAGATTTTCCTTATAATTCGATGAAACGATTATGGACGCCAAATTTATATCATTTCTTGACTGTTTTGATTCAAGCTATTATTATCATTATTATTTCATTGGGAACTCCTTTGGTTACATCAATATAATAAAAGCAAACAAAGAAATAAATTATATGTAAAAAATTTATTTAAAAAAATATAATGTTTTGGTTCCGATTTGAGTGTACAACACAATTTCTTTGCATCAAACGACTAGAAACGTTTACAAAATCAATAAATAATGAAATAAATTAATTAATGAATCGATGGGTATAAATAAATGAATCGATGAGGTATCCACAACCTTGCTTCGATGATTGATCGTAATGCGACTTGGTCTAAACGACGTGGCCGAAGAAAGGTCTGAAGTAGATTGATTCTTCCGGAGTTAAATCATCCACGTCGATGTTGGCTGCGCTCTCGTGGTCCTCGGAGTTAATTTGTGCAGCGGGAGATGGCTCAATCGATCTGACGATACGCGTGATGAGTCCATTCTCTTGGTCTTGTGGTAAAGACCTCTTGCTGATCTTTTCCATCCCCGTGAGTAGAATGTCTTCTTCCGTGACCAGGGTAGGTCTGCACGAAACCAAACTGGCGAAGCAGATGGCAACCATGGCGACGAACACGACGATTTTCACCATTTTTATTTTATTTTATTTGTTATTTCTTGCACTTGTTTCTTTCTGCTTGAAAGCTGAATTGTTAATGTCGGAGGACCGTGCCAATTTCCTTATATACCTGCGCGGTTAAAATCTGCGTCAATCGCCTAATTCGTTCTAAGTGCGATTGACGCTCATCACAGGACGTAAATTGTTCGGATAAACAATCAGGATGAAGCGCGCAAAGCGATCGCGAAAATCCAACGTCGGTCGTGAATTCTAGCTGGATTTGTCACGTATTTATCTGCGAATGTTTTGTTTTATTTCCGATCACAAGAAGCGTTCCAGAAAAAGAATGCAGATGACGCATACACCACCTTGAACGGTGACTTTGAAATTTTCAGCACGTATGAATTATGAATGAGTTGTTTTATAATTTATAAATAATTTCACAGGTTTTAATCTCTGTTGATATAATCTCTGTTACTATAAAAATACTTTGCTTTTTTCTTTGAGAGTGCCTTCCAAATATCGAATATTTTAACATAAAAAGTTACCCAGGAAAGTTTGAAAGAAACAATTGAAAATAGTTGTCTGGGATGAAAAGTAATAAAAATGTTTAACTAGAAGTTAAGTAGAGATTAATAAAATGTGAATGGAATTAATAAAATATTTGGGAGGAACCTTTATTCATTGAAATAAAAATTGTAAATGCCAATTGCAGTCAGTCAATTAAAATTAAACGAAAGAAAATCAACATAATTTAACTATGCCTTTAATAAGACAGAAAAATTGGAAAAGAAGAAAGAAAATTAGAAGTAGTTGAATGTTAATAGAAATCAAGGATGAGTCCTAACAAAATGGGTCTTTGAAGATTTTCTTCAAAGACCCATTTTGTTAGGAAATTCAAGAATACTATATGAAGAGTAACAGAGTAAGAATACTTAGACAGATGTCAAAAAAAAAACTTTCGGAAGCAAGTGAAGAAATCAAAATCGAAGCAAGGATTCGAAAATCGACCAAAAACAAGAAAGAAATGTGGAGATTAGGGGCAGAGATCTAAGACTCAAGTTTAGATAAAATAGATCAATTGAAAAGAAAAAGCGAAAAAATTAGAGAATGATGAAGACGCTTTAGTAAAAGGAGTAACAGGGAGGCTTTAGGGAAGGAGGTTTATGAAGCAAGAAAGCAAGCGAAAAAATCAAGAGCGAAGTTCTAAAATCGAATTAAAAACAAGAAAAAAAAAGCGAAAGAAATTTAAAAGATAATGAAAGCAAAGATGGAAGGAACGCTTCTGTGGAAGAGCATTTTCGTAGCAAGATGGAAAGAAGGAGGAAGAGTCAAAGAAAGTTAGAATTACAAAGAAAATTAAAAACGAAGAGAAATACAACAAGCAACGGAATTTGGGAAGAACTAATAACGAAGGACGATTTGAAATATTAAAAATAGTTTAGAGAATGTAAGATGTCTTAAACATTTTCGACTAATAACAATGTCAGAGGACCGAGTTACAATAAACATTCACTCACCATTTGGTTAGATCTCTCTTTCCCGACCACTGCGGAGCTGAGGGTAAACATCTTAACATCTGGGCTTCGCTTTTCGATATCCTTATCATGCAAAATTACAAATAACCATTTACGAGCATCTACTCAAGACTATAGGATTTATTTACTCACCGGGGCCCTCTCCCGGCCTCGCCCCCTCCAGCGACGACTCTAGATGCGGAAGCTCCCTTCTGGGATGCAAATTCACGGAGAAGGTGTGCTCGAATGTCCATCTTCGTACTTTGCATGCATAAAGACGAACCCCAGGTGGATATTAGCATACCTTGCCTTCTGAGCGTACGTACAGAATCATTGGTGCTACTGCCTCCTACAGTGTTGCTACACCGCCATCGGCCCAAGCACAGTCAACACCAAGTCATGACCGTTTTTGAAAGCACAAGGCTCCACCAGGTCGGTCAGGTATACCACTAGTTATTTTTCCGACATCATCGGTCACCTACCAGTGTTCTTCACTGCGGCCGTTCCTCAGCGATGTCGTACTGCTGGTGAAGTACAATATAACCGGCAAGTGGACCAGACCCGTCATCTCGACAGTCTCTACACTTCGCCGCGTCAAATTCGAGGTACTGCCAAACTACTTCTGTCAAGATATCGCCATATCCAGGTCGATGTTATCTCTTATCAAACCTTATCAACCCTTATCAAACATCCACTACATTTCATTAACAACACTCGCGAGCCCGTCTGCTTAATTAGCGCATTTTACCAACACACGTTTCGCCTGCTGCATCTACGCGGAGACTGCCGCTATCTTTCCTTCCATCCCTCTGCCGGAGACGCACCCCGTATCATATTACAAACCATAAGATAAAATGAACAAACGTGCTCGTGCTTTACGGATACATTGAAAATGCGTAAACTTTCTTAAATTCTAAACTTGATAAAATATACAACGACAACAAGAATAATAAAGACCGTGTTAATGAAAGGAATAACCCAGCGGGAATGATGAAGAATAAGGCTCTAGGGAAGGAGGTTTGTAAAGAACGACGAGAAAAGAAGATCAAGAGCGAAGTTCCAAAACTGAATTAAAAAAAAAGAAGAAGAAATTAAAAGACAATGAAAGCAAAATGGAAGGTACGCTTCTGTAGATGAGAATTTTCGCAGCAAGATGAAAAGAAGGAGGTCCAACAACGAAGAAAGATCAGGGAAAATTAAAAACAAAGAGAAATGCAACAAGCAACGGAATTTGGGAAGAAGTAATATGAAGGACGATTTGAAACAATTTACAGAATAATAAAGACCGTGTTAATAAAAGGAACAACCCCGCTAGGAATGATGAAAAAATAAGGCTCTAGGGAAGGAGGTTTGTGAAGCACAATGAAAAGAAGAAGATCAAGTGCGAAAGTCTAATATCGAATGAAAACAAAAAAAAGAAAGGAAAAGCAGAAGACATTTAAATAATGAAAGTAAGCTACGCTTCTGGAGAAGAAAGAAGGAAGGAAATTGATACTATATGAGAATTAGATAGATCAAGAAAATTAGGCATATTTTATAATTTCAAAAAAAATAAATAAAACAAGCAATCGAATTTTGAAGGAGTAATGGAGAATGGCTTGGAATATTAAAAGAAGTTTAGATAATGTAAGGAATAACTCAGCAGGAGAGAAAAATAAGGCTTATGAAGCACCATGAAAAGAAGAAGAGGATCAAGTCAAGTGAATAGGTGTAAAATCGAACTAAAAAAATAAAAGAGAAAATGCGGAAGAAATTTTAAGTATAATGGAAAGTACACTTTTGATTAACAGAAATTTAGCAGTAATATGACAAGAAGGAGATTAAAGACAAAGACCCGATAAGGAAGGAGAGAGAAAATTGATGGTAAAAGACAAAGCAAGTTCGTGGACAAAAAGAAAAACAAAAGAATTACAAAGAAAGTAAATAAAAATCTTTATAATTTTAAAGAGAAATAAAAGAGTTTTGAAGAAACAATATGAAGGATGACTTCAAAAGTTAAAAAAAATTTAATTGAATTGAATTGACCTAGTCCAAATAGCATAATCTTCTGATATATAATTACATACATAAACAGTTATTTTATTAATTTTTTAAAATATTTTACACAGGTCTGTAAACCTGTTTCTGCATTCTTCTTGTAGCACTGCCTAAAATAATAAATTACGTACAATTTAATTTGGTGACCATTTATAATTTTTTTTTCTTTGATGATGCCAAAGCATTTGATGTAAGTTCTTAATTTTTTTGTCCAGCAAGAAGAGCACTATGAAAAGTCCCCAAATATACACAGAGTGCAAATATACAGGGGCGCATCTATCCCGACACCAATTTGTAATATTCAAAGTGTATAATCATTGAGTCGAGATTATTTTTACAGAATCTTGTACATTTATTTTATATTTATATTTAACAACTTATTCAAGGCAAACTGCCTACTTCTGTTATCAAAAACGTAAAACTGGTCGTTCTCTGGTAATATCAATCAGAAACCATGATCATTATGATTTTTGTTCACTAAAAAAAAGTAATAAAGAAAAGAGAAAGATAAAGACCCAAACTAAATATAAATAAAACAATGTAAATAACATACTTTCTTGTTTGGATTATTTTAAAGTCAATGCTAATAATTAATTGAAAATAAAAATGTGGTTGAAGGAAGCGACAATAATTTATTAAACTAAAAATTTTGAATGCTAGTGGACTCATAAAGAAGGGGCCTTGCCCATTCCCACAATATTCATTTTGTTACGCTTCAAGCAAATATCTCTTTTTTAATTTGAAACATTTTGAATACAACGTGGCAAGTAAACTTGTTTCAAGGCCAATAATTTTGATCGATTTAAATCAATTCATAAATCGAATTAGAAACTACTTGAATTCAAACATAAACAGAAATTTCATTTTTATTGGAGATAGTTTGATAAATACGGGCGAGTGAACTTTACATTACTGTCACTCTGTATTTCTTAAAGCAAATTTAGTTTTGCAATTTCACAGACAGATCTTTTATTATTATTTCTTGCTCTCTTGTAACTCGTGTATTTTTTCACTTGAACTTAGGAAGGGGTTTTAAAAAAAGGGCATATATAAAAATATATAAATAAAAATATTTATTACAAAAGCCAAAAATGACTAGATTTGTTCCATTCAAATAAATAAAATAAATAAACGACTGGATGAAGTATGCTTAAATAATGATGTGATGAGGTGCAGTATCGACAGCCTGGCTTTGACGAGTGTGTTAGAATTCTCGTATAGACGAAGTTCTAGGAGCTGTGGCCAAAGAAAGGTCTGAAGTACATGGTTTCTTGTTGCGTGAGATCTTCGTCCCCGAAATTCCTGGGGGATTCCAGATCTTCGGCGGTGATTTGGGCAGCCGGAGCTGGTTCAATTGATCTTATAATGCGGGCGATGATAATCAAGCCGGGTTTCTGAGCTTGATGTGGTGACGTGGTGTCTTCAGGCACAGATCTTTTGCTGATCCTTTCCATTCCGGTAAGGAAAACTTCGTCCTCCCTTGTGATGGTAGGTTTGCACGAAGCGAAACCGACGAAGGCACTGGCGATCACCACCAACAACAACAACGAAGCAACTGATTTCACCATTTTGATTTATGTATTAGTAACTTTCTTTTATATTCACTTGTGACTGTGTGCTCTTAAAAGCTGTCTGTATTGTTAATGCTGGGGAACGTCGCGGATTTGCTTAAATACCTCTTGGCCGAAGTATGGCGTACGTGGTACTAATACACTCTAATTAAGGATTGACGCGAATTTCACCGTGTGTTAATTCCCGTGTGCGTAAATGCGGGCCTATTTATAGTCCTGTGTGCAGAAGGTGTTAAATCTGGAAAGAAATGTCAATATTTTGTTTGTGTTGCTCGTGAGAGGAGGTTAACTGCAATTTACCGGATTTTACAACGTCTTATCAAAAAAAAGGACTTTGTTTTGAATCTAATTGAGTTTATAGAAGCGAAAACAATTATTTCTTGTTTTGAAAAAGAAAAGGAAAGGAAAGGAAATGAGGCTTTGCGTCAAGTGCTCCTCAACTTTGGTTACCATTATTTTAATTAAAAATTCCCACATTGATGTTTGTGTTTATGCTTTCGAACTAGTTTTTATTTTTTTGTAAATTGTGTACAGAAAATAGGAAAGAATAACCAGAAGAGAATAATTGTAGATTGTATCAAGGATAACCGGGTAAGAATAAACGTACATATATTAACTTGGAAGAGGAGTCTTAACAAACTAACAAGTTAAAAAAAAAGGAAGATCAAAGAGAAAAGCTGAAAATAGAATTAAAGCCAAGAAAGCAATGTAACTAAACGCAAACATGGCTCTAAGGAAAAACTATACAGCAGCTAAAAGTAAAAGGAGAAGTAAAGTAAAAGTAAAAGTGCGGGGATGAAAGTTACGGTTCTAGTGAAGAGGACTTTTAAAGTAAGACGAAAACAAGAAGTTCAAGAACGAACGTCAATAAAATGAAGAAAAGAGTGGAGCAAATTAAACAATTATAAAAGGAAAAGCACAGTAATAAAATAGATTGCACTGATTTGATGATTTAGTTCGAGAAGAGAAATAAAACCAATAAAGCGTAAATTTTCAAGAAGTAATGAAGTAATGAGGTTTCTAAATTTAAGAAAAAGATTGGAACCAAGATCAGTCACTTTTTTTTACTTATCATTGCGTCAAAAAAAAAACGTAACTTTCCAGTAAAATTGTGATTTTATTTTCTCGTAAATATGTCATTTAACATTTCTATTATTAAAAAAATCACTTTTTTAATTAGCACGTATAAATCCTGACAAATGCAATTAACACGTGGCCAAAATTTTTCTTGAAAATCCGCTTTTAAAATGCACGTCAGATTTCTTAAGAAATCCTGGAGTGATTCGTTCAGAATTCTGCGTTTTACTTTTTAAAAAATACTGCGGCGATTTTTATTTAGTCAGAATTTGTCAGAAAAAAAGAAAATTTATTTAAATATCAATTCAACACTGAACTAAAAAAACTTTAGAATTATGTAATTACAAAGTAAAACACAATCAAGGTGCTTTTTATTTATTATTTTACTATTGTGGGTTTTCATTTATTTCACTTTAAACGAATGTTTTTATGTTGTATTGTGTTAAAGGATATTTCAATAAATAAAACTGCTAGAGTTCGTGTCCGTCTTCTAACTTGAAACTTTCTGCACACACTCTGACTCGTACGTCTTTCTATTTTTTTATTTACAAGTTTTGTTGTTGCTACCTAACTGCCGTCTCTCTTCTTTCTCCTCTCTCTGTCTCTCCCTACTCTCTTCACCTTTCTGCCTCTCACTTCCCACACTATGTATGCTTGTATGTTGATCCTGTTCAGAAAAAAGTTTGTGGTTGTTATTTAGAAAGTCTATTTATGAAACTTAGAAAGTGTTAAGAAGTCTATTTATAAAAATTAGAAAGCGTTATTTAAGTTCTACTAAAGCTCTCCGTTAGGGGCAGAAAAGGACACAGTAGGATCAACTTTCTTTCAGAAGCGGATGTCAAAACAATTTCATAGATTTTTCTGTTATTAATCCAAATGTTTAATCGAAAATACAAATATGCACGAGCTCGTCTGGTCATAGGTGTCCTGCAAGCTGAAATTTCCCGTAATCCCGTAAATGTTGTACGACGGAAGTAAACGTCGTAAAATGTGGGACGCAAGGGAAATCTTTCCATCTACAGTTGACGGGCACGGCGCGGCGTGCATTACATTCGGATTCTCCATAAAGGACCAATTTACGTGCTGGTAAAGGTGCCTGTTGACGTGTCGATTTTTGGGCAATCCTATCGAGCGTCAGTATCGCTACGTGAATGGGCAGCAGCGATTTGATATTTTGATCGCCCTGTAATTTTTGTTCGTAAGCACTTGAGGCGTCAGTGAACTTCGGCTATTTTCTTGCAATTTTCGCAGATCGCTTGAATATCGAGACGTCAATGGCCACCTTTACAATCATGAAACTGTAAGAATCTTTTGTAGCTGTATTTATTTCGTTCTTTCGTAATCAGGGGCGTATCGTGATTTTCGGTACAAATTTTGATTAATTATTTTTCGAAAGTTAAAGTAGTAGTATTTTCTTGACATTTTTTCCATAATCCCAGAAATCGATTCGTTTGTTGGTTTCAGTTTGTCGGTCTATTTCAGAGTCATGCTGTATGCAGGGTGTCTCATAACGTCCGTCCGGAGAAGACTACAAGGGTTGCTAGGAGAAATCAGAGTAATGTTATCATGGTGCTGATTTATTCATTTTTCAAGATCAACTGGGCATACATAAGTGTACTTTCCTTTATCTTTCAAGGTCAACTGGAAATAAGTGTACTAACCAAATCAAGTTTAAATTTCCAAATGAGAACGTAGATCGACAGAGTGTACTTAAATCAAGCGCTCAGCTTTCATTTATGAGAAAAATTATAAAAAGTTCACCGAAGTGCTTCTTTTTTTGTGGAGAGTTGCTGAAAAAAAATCAACAGCAAAAACTGTTCCTAAAATGTTTGGTGGCAATCTATTTTTATTACGTCCTTTAAGACTGTTGGTATTTGCTGCTTTTCTCAAAAATAAAATTTCTTTCTTTTCTTAAATTCAATGGGGCCCTCATTTGATATTTGAAGGTCAATTTTGAAAGTGAAACTTATGTCAAATTTCAAAAAAAGAATGAAATTTTACCTAAAAATGGTTGCTTTTCAATGTTTCTCCAGTTTCCGGTTGACCTTGAGTTAACCATTTGCAATTACATTTTTTTTATTAAAAAGACTCAATATCTGAACTCCTTAAAGAAAACTGCAAGAAATTAGTTTACATATGTTTTTTTTTCGTTGTTAAAAAACTATTCAACGAATTCATTAGTTAGCAAGTGGATAGATCTTGTGGTGTAGGTTGGATTAGGTAATAGAAAACATGACGCTACAAATAGAGGACAACGCAATACACACCTAGGAGTCTACCTCGATCGAAGTCTCAGGATGACAACGCACGTAAGGAAAACATGTGATAAAGCCAATAAAACGCTAATGAAGCTGGCAAGATTAATGGCCAAACATTGGAGGCCCCAGACAAAAAAAAAACGGCGGGTGCTAGCAGGAGCCGTGAATGCACTGAAGTTCAAACACTATAAGGGTCTGCTAGAATTCATTAACAGAAAATTGGCCATCAGAATAAACTCTGTTTATAGAACGGTCGCCACTGAGGCTAATCTGGCGATCGCAGGTGTTTCACCCATAAAGCTAAATAGTATCATAGGCAAAGTGGAAACGATATCATCTCGGGATGCCCACTGCGGACACCGAAGAAGAAATATTAGACAAATGGCAATCATCCTGGGACTCCTATCGAGATTGGACCAAAACGTTCACGAAAGATCTACACAAATGGTGTACCAGAAAATTCGGGGATCTAGATCACTTCATCATCCAGGCAATGACGGGACATGTGTCTTCGCTAGCACAAGATAGGGAAAACTCAGAACGATTCTTGCTGGTATTGTGGGTCAACAGACACCCCAGAACATACAGTCTTCGACTGCGTGAGATGGGAAGAGTATAGACAGGAAGCCAGACGGAAAAGCGGAACAATGTGATGAGCATGTTAAGGAACATTACAAGAATTAAAGCTGCAGAAGAAAAAGATTTATTTAGCCGATATAAATCAGAACTGGGAAAAAAGATGTAATGCCTTACGGCAGATGCCAGAAATCAGTAGCTTAAAAAGAGAATAAGGAGTTTAGTTGGTAGGCGCCCCTGTTGAAGAACCATGAAGGCGACAACGAGGGTGAATCCAACACGTCTTGCGCTTGGATTACCGCGAAAGATGTCTATGAAGATTCTACAAACCTCTATAAAAAAAAAGGTTGGATTAGATGAAGGTGAATCACACTTAATCACCCTCTAGCTAATTTCGTTCAGTTTGTCTGTTTTCCTAAATGATTTTCCTCATTTATTCAAAAATAATCTTATTTTTTGGAATGAGATTTTTGCTGCAGTTATTCATTTTCTTTTAATTTATCGGACTCCTTCATTTCCTCTTGCTGAGGATGATTTTTTTTTAAATACATAATTTTTATAACAAATTCTTTTTAAATCTCTTAACGGACACTTTAAAAATCTCGCAATCGCTCAACGTTTCACTACCGGTTAATTCGTCAGGAGTGTAAAAAAAAAAACTGTCAACCGATAACGAAACGTTGAGCGATTGCGAGATTTTTAAAGTGTTCATTAAGAGATTTGAAAAGAATTTGTTATAAAAATTTTCATCGGACGAGAGATTACTTTACTTTTTATAAATAAATAAAATAAGTCTTATTTGTATTATTTTTTTTAATGAGGTTGGTGTAGATAGTTTTCTTTTTCAGTTTCAACTCCTTCATTTCCTCCTATTGTTCTTTTTCTTTTCTTCTTTTTACATAAATAACAGTCACAACCTGTCAATATTTATTTTTTATACGATTTTCTTCCTCCTTTTATTTTTCATACTGTTGTCCCCTCCTTATGTAAATCTTTGCTTCTCTTTAATTTTTCCTTTTCCATTGATTACTTCTTTTCTTTCTAGTCTTTCTTGGGCGTCTTCTTTAAGCTCTTACTTTCTTCTTTTGAATGTCTTCTCTTAAATATCTTCTATTCCTTGAAACGCCCTGACCATCTGAGTTGTTATGTTATGATTCTGTTTTCTTGAGTATTCTCTTCTGTTCTTTTGTTTCTCACACTCTTTTGAACTGGCAAATATTTCTTCTTCTTAACTAGGTATTCAAACCATATGGTCTTCTTTCAATTTTTACACCTTTTTGCCTTCTTGCAGTCATACAACTTCCACAACCATGTTTTAGTGTTAGAATATGGATGGACTTGTACATTGGTAGCTTGGTTCTTCCTATGGTTTATTTATTGTGGGAAAAAGATCTATTTGAAACTTTTTAGCTGTTTGCTTCCTTCTTGTTGCTTAAATACCTTAACTGCGCTTTCCTTCTCTAAAATTAAAAATTAATGTTTAGTCTTTGTTCGAATGCTCTTTCTCATTGATTGGGGCAGCTTTCTCCTTGCGGATTTTGGGGGTAATGTGCCCACTCTCTATTTAGATTACTATCTTTTGGTATTATGTTTTTAATTCTAAACTTTCTAATACACGTTCATACTTTGGAACTTCAGATTTCTATTTTTCGTAGATCCTTTTGGAGGATAGATTTAGTTGAACGTAGTTTGAAAACGATTCGTAAATATTATTGTGGATACTTTGTAAATGAAAAAATATGTACATAGAAAACACCTTTTATTTCAGTGCATATAAAATAAATAAAAACATGTATGTATATAAGACCAGAACATTGACTAGATCGGCAACAACAAATAAGTCGGTAGATGAAGGCGATTATAAATAATGACGAATGGTTTCACGTGATATATCAACAGCTCTGCTTCGATGAGTTTTTTCTTCTTCGGCTTGAAGGTCTAAGCCGTAGTATGGCCAAAGAAGGGTCTGAAGTACATGGATTCTGCGGGCGTTAAATCCTCTAGGCCCGAATTCATTGGGTTTTCCAAGTCTTCAGAGTTAATTTGGGCTGCCGGAGACGGCTCGATTGACCTGATTGAGCGCCTGAGGACCACGGCTTCATCTTCTTCTGCCAGCGATCGCTTGCTGATTCTTTCCATGCCCGTGAGAAGGACTTCATCTTCCCTGGTGATGGTAGGTTTGGACGAAGCGAAACCAATGAGGACACAGACGATCACCACCAATAAAGTTGAATTCACCATTTTGATTTTGATTTATTTATTCTTTCTTTGTGTTATTCGCTAGTGAGCTGAATTGTTAATGCCGCTGGATGGAGCGGATTCCCTTAAATACTTCTTGCCAAAAAACTATGACGACAATAGAACAACTATCTAATTGGAGAATGACGCGGATTTCGGTGATAATTTTTACGTGCGCAAACGCTGTTGTATTTATAGACACACTTGTAGATGTTTAATTCGAAAAAAAAGCTGTGTAAATATTATGTTTGCGTCAAGGAAAAAGTATTTTATAAATTATGATTAGAATTGAACATTACACCTTTTTTTATCTAGAGTTTTACTGAGTAGGCATCTTCTGCCTGAAACATCGACTAATTGAGTATGTTGTAGTTAAATTTAAAAGAAGTTACAGAAGTCGTCGGGAGATGCCATCTTGAAAACATGACAGCTTCCTAGGGCTTTATAAATATTGTACTTCAGAACGTATGCTACTCTCTCTATAGCTTGTTAGACTAGTTTCTATTTATAAATTCAAAGAAGGCGATTTTCAGACTTTCAGGTTCGAAGATTTGAAGCAGAAATTGGAATGTATAATTACGTAGCTTCGTAGTTAGGTCTATTACTTATCAGTCGTCCCTCGTAATTTCGTAATAGAAAAAGAAGGGCGTTTAAATTTCTTTTTTGGTAATATGTGTCAAAAAAGCATGAAGGGTGTTGTGTGTCAACAGAAGTGAAAAATTCCTGGCGGATTAATTCTCTTCTACGAATGAAAATCCTTGATTTCCCTAGTTGAATTGATCCGAAAAAAAATACAAAATATAGAATTGCACCATAATTCATTTATTCATTAACTAATTGAAGTGTACGTTAACTAACTGATTAAACTTAAATACAAACTTCTAATCTTAAAACAGTAATTAAGGAATATTGTTGGTTTTAATTCAGGTTGGCTGATTTGCCTTTTGATTTGAACAAGAAGGAGCTACATACTTAATTACAATCTGCTTTACTTCTGGCAATCGGCAGTCTGTTCTGCGTGACCTACTCCTTCTCAGTTTCGTAATGTACAGAATTAAAGGATGTGATGAATGCACCAGTATTCGTCTTTAATTTTAAGAGGCAATTTTGGAGTTCCATTAAAATGATTAAAATGAGGACGTTTGCTCTGTAACATTTAAATTTTCTCTTTGATTTTTATAATTATTATTGGTCAAATTAACGCTTATTGTTTAGGTGACTTTCTGTGCATTTAAATTTGTTTTCAGTATTGTGGCTTTAGCAAAATCTTGAAAATAGGTACGTTTAGGTGGGGCTCTTTGTTTGTCGCACTGCGAATTTTCTCTTTGATTACATTTTACTTGATTTTACCTTTTTTTTTCCAATGTAGAGTTTTATGTTGGGCTAGAAAAATTACCTAACGGACGCACCATTACTCAGCACCACTTGATGCTCCATTTCGTTTCGAGTCAAGGAATTGTACTGACAATTTCTTTCTGAAGTTTGAACTCAAAAAAGGAAGTTAAGAAAAATCTTCCTGCATTCCTGTGGTGAATTCTGAAGGATCACACTGTTCCGGAAGTTATATTCCTGAACAGACTCCGGATGATAGCGTGGTGAGCTGTATTTGGCCAGTCCAGTTTTTCATACGCCGTTAAATTTTTCTGCTTTACTTTTGCCGATCTAAGTTGAACGAGTATTTTCCGACACCGCAAATTATACTGCTAGTTGCTGCAAAATATTTAACATTTCTTTAAGCGCTATTATTAGTATTCACTCTCATTAAATAATTTTTTTTTTATTTATCGTAATAATTTTGTTTACGTGGCCTTTTGGCACTCACTTATCATTCATAAAAAATAAAATAAAAACCTTTTGTAAAATATTGTTAGCTGGGGTAAAGCTTTAAGCAGGGAATACACGATCCCACATGTCTTAACACATGTACGCGCGTACATGTTCGCCGAACATCAACGTGCGTGTGTTGGCCCGAAAAACGCTTCGAACATGTACGCACATACAAAAAGTCCGTCGAACTTGTTTTCTGGATTTCCTGAAAACAAGTACGTGCGTTGATGTTTGCGCGTACATGTTCGATCGTGTGGTTGCCAAACGCACATGTTCGCCACGGACTTATTCAATGCAGTGCGTCGACGTCGTGCATACTCTTTTCCACAGCACCTCGAAACAGCCAATTTATGATTTTTAATAAATAAATTTCCGGAAATGTGTGCTGGCAGATCCTGTAATTGGACCTATTAAACTGGGGACTTATCACAGCTTTGTTTATTATTATTTTTTTTTTGTATTTTTGTTTTACTATAATAGCGCACGCCTGTGCCACCAAAGATAACTCTTCCGACATCGTCTTGGTTGATAACTGGACTGAGATGTCTTAAGACAAGTTCGATCGTGTGTAGTATGGTACTATGTGACGTTGATGTTCGGCGAACATGTACGCGCGTACATGTGTTAAGACATGTTGGATCGTGTATTCCCTACTTTACAACGGTAATTTTTTTAACAGAGTGTATTTGTTTCAATTCAATTTTATTTTTTTTGCTCATTTCTTTCATACACTTTTATTCACTTTAATGTGTATCCAATCTTTTGAAATGAATAAAATTTGTTTTTTTATTGAATGAGTCTTTTCAAACGCTGAGGCCTGTCTCCAATAATTTTTACAAATTTAATTTTTTTTCAACCGTTTCCAATTTTGGGTTGAAAACATATTTTTTTAAATATAAAATTGGTGGCGCCCTCTCAGTTTTTTATGTCTTTCATAATCCACGACCTATTGCTTCCGTTAAGGACATTTGCACTAGCCATAGGCATTGGTAACCGAATCTAATTTTGGTGGCAGCTTCCAACACAAAATTCTCTGACCCGAAATACATGCGTAAATTATTTATTTTAAAATTAGTTTTCTTTGTGTTTTAACAATTCAAATAATTAAGAACTTGGAACTTGGAAATTGTAAACAAATAATTAAGTTTAGAACACCTTCTGACCTACGTTGTAGGTCGACGACGTACGACGCTACGCGACAGTACAGTAGCGGGCAATAAAATCCGGGCAAGAATTTGACATGTCGTGCGTATTTCGACAAATTTGTTAAATCAGGCTTTTATTGAGGTTATATTTCTGTCAAGAAAACTAAAAGAAACAGATGCTAATAATATCAATCGATGTAGAATTTGATTCTGTATCTTATGAAGTAAAATATTGAAATATGAAATACAGGGTATTGCATTTACGAAAATTGAGTTTTGGGCAGTTAAACATAATGACCTTCGACACCATATTGTGACCACCCTATGAATTTTTCAGGGATAATTAGGATATGATTTGAAAGTCTGAACATTATACCTTTAAACGACATGTCACTTCAATCTTTAAATTTGAAATTGGCGTAAGTACATTGTCTTAAATGAAAGGTCACCAAAACAATTTTTTAAATACATTTGAAGATATCTCAAAATCGGTTACATTTAGGTATAGGGAAGCCTTAACATTTTTTATTTAAAATAACGTGTAGAATCAGAATTTGTAATGGAAAGTATAGCATTTCATTTAAAATAAGAAAGTTAACGGCGACTTCCGGTATAACCGGAAGTGATATGAAAGTGAAAATATTTTAATCTGAAAGATCGCTTTCCTTTAGGGCAGTATGCTAATTTTCAGGGTATTTGTATATTCCCTTTAGCGAAAACTTTTAATAGGCCACTGAACTTGGGATACCCTGTATATTTTTTTACGCGCAGTATGATCACGACTGATCAGTTACGGGGTTGTATTCATCAACAGGGCTGCAGTATTTTAAACAACCGAGTTTTCGAAAAATTTTTATTTTTTAATATACAGGATTTCCCAAGAGTGTGTTCTCGGTCCATAACTCCATAATTACTGAAGATACAAAAAAATTTTCGTTTTTAATTTAAGAGGTCTACAACACAAAATTATTTTCATCTATACAGAGTGAATCAAAACAGTGGTGCCGGACACAACTTTTTTATTTCAAATGGCATGCCCTATATATGAGACCAAATTCGGATTGCCCATAAAATTCTACATATTTTCTATATAGAGAACGCCGCGTTTTTAGCCTTCGTATAGAATGGCCCTAAGGTGGCCGTGGAGAGCGGCAAACAAATGAAGCTGTTAACTTTAATAATTAATTTTCAAGCGATAATAATGTAAAGGGTTTTCCAATAAGCGCGTCAGAACTTTCAAATGAGACACAATAATAACTACAAGTGATAATCCTTCAATCTTTATTTTATTTTGAAGAACCATCGATGTCATTATGTTTTAAAAATAATGTCGTTTAAATGTCCTCCTCGACTTCGTCTGACTGAATACATTCTGGAGACCCAATTTGCGACTACTCTTTCACACATATCGCGTGGTATAATTTGTAATGGTGCGTTGAATGTTCCGTTTGAGGTCGGGAATTGTTTGTGCCTTATTTTTGTAAAGCAGAGATTTCACATGACCCCATAGGAAAAAATCCAAGGGCGTGAGATCGCATGATCTTGGTGGCCAGTTGACATTACCATTTTTCGAAATAACGCGTCCAGAAATCTATTGTTGCAATAAAACAATTGTCAGACGAGATGTGTGACACGTCGCTCTGTCTTGTTAAAAAAAAACATTGTTTATATCGACATTTCTCAGTTCAGGCCAAAGATATTTAGTTAGCATATTCCTACCGTTCACCATTAACCTCCAGAATGCATTCAGTCAGTCGAAGTCGAGGAGGACATTTAAACGATATTATTTTTAAAACATAATGACATCGATTGTTCTTCAAAATAAAATAAAGATTAAAGGATTATCACTTGTAGTTATTATTGTATCTCATTTGAAAGTTCTGATGCACTTATTGGAAAACACTTTACAAGCATTAGTTAGTTCAAGTACGTGACTCCTCTAAACAGTTATACATTTTTTTATACTTACATCATACATGCTCTCTTTGAGCTTGTCAGGGATGCGTTAAGCTGGCTATTGTAATATTGTATTACTGCCTGTAATATTGCCTGCTGCAGCTGCGACCTACCTACTAGGTTACAAACCGGGAAAACGCAGAAAACCTAGTTCGAATGGGCCAAAATGAATCCTGAACACAATCCGACACATAAGTGTTCCATCTCTAACATAGGACCCATATGTACCAGGGGGGGATTCGAACATACACCTATAATTGCCCGACCAAGGCGACCAATTGCCCGTCAAGCCCGTTACTAGCTGATCCAACCAACTTTGGCTATGCAATCATTTGGCATTTAATAAAGAAATAATTCAATAAATCTAATAATTCATGTCTTAACAAGTTCCCAACAGAAAAATAATTATTAATGTCAACCGGTTCATTCTTTGCCGGTTTTCCACAGCCACCTTAGACAAGTGTTCGTTTTAAAAGAAATAATTCAAGTAGATCCGAAAATCTCAAAAAATATTCCAGGTAAGTATAAGACATACTGAACAAAAATGACAGTACTTTTATAAACGAAGAATCTAGGATAGAAAAATATAGGGAATGCTATTTAAGAAAATTGAGTTTTGCCAAAGCCGTCTCTATCTAACAAGCCGTGCACTTGTAAATTTGGCAACAGAGCAAGTAGTCCGACCACGAGTTTCACCAGTTTGATGTAAGTTGTACGAGATAATGCTGTAATGTAATTCTGTACTTATCAATCAAATTTTATTGTTTATTATAGTATTGGTGACTAAAATAACGTTTTAAATGTTATATTAACAATCAAGGTAAGTCCACAAAGCCTAATTCTGCTAGATAACCAAACTTTTTCGTTTTCCTTTATTTGCTTTTATTTCATACCAATGTTACATTTTTCGGATTTTCAATGGTACAAAAAGTGGAACTTTAAAGTCCTAGTACTTAATTTTAAACTCGTTAAACGTCTAGTTTGAAAGAAAATTTCATATTTACCTCGAACGAAAATTCACTTTAAATATATATACTTGGAAGTAATTACAGCCTCGGCTAAACAACTTGCTCCTAATTACTTTAAAACTTGACTTTTCGTTGTAGGTAAATATATAACTATTCTTTCTGAATTATTAATTAGGTTTATGTTGTAGATGCCAAGTTCGATTAGGACTACTTTCGGGTATCAATGCGACGTTGCCGAGCGTAACAGCACGGCTTGTTAGATAGAGACGGCTTTGGTTTTGCCATTTTGAAATTTCTGATATTTTGTTTATTACCATGGCCACCCTGTAGCGATAAAAGTACATTTCATAACGGCTTACATTAAGCTTATATATCAACTATACCTGTACCAAAAATCTTTTCTTTAGAGTTAAGAATAAATGAAATAAGAATAAATAAAATAGTGGCTGCAAATGGCAGTTTTTAGACAAAATGTTAAATATCTCAAGGATGGTTAGGTTTAGGTATAGGCAATGAACAATAATGCAACAATAAGGCAACAGAAAATGAGTAGAATTTTATGGGCAATCCGAATTTGGTTTCATATGTAGGGCATGCTATTTGAAATAAAAAAGTTGTGTCCGGTACCACTGTTTTGATTCAATCTGTATAGATGAAAATAATTTTGTGTTGTAGACCTCTGAAATTAAAAAAGAAATTGTGTTGAAAATTTTTTTGTACCTCCAGTAATTATGGGGATACACACTGTTCGGACACCTGTACGCTATTCCTTGCATCGTATTTTACGTCGCAAAATATTTTAATTTGGGACGTTTGAAATACATAAATTAATTTTTATTTATTTTATAGGTTCCTCACATTCGCATCCGGTTGACTGAAGAGATACCTAAACCACGTCGGAGACTGGGGATGAGACGTTTCGCCTCAGCCATTTCGCCGCGGCCGTTTCACCGCGGCCATTTCGCCCAGTGTGACCTTTTCGCCGTTGGACATTTCGCAGACTCGCCAAAAATGGTTCTTTTTAGAGCCACGAAATGTTCGCTCGAGAAGTCGCCAATCCTAGACACAAAATCTATATTCTAAAAAAGATTCATACTTCAAATAATTAATACAGAGGAAAAATCAATGCTTAAGAAACTTAGTGGTGCCATCTATCAAATAGCAGCTTAAACTATTAGCAGTTTCACAGGTTTCTGTAAGATAACTAAAGCGCACATAATATGAAAATTTCAGAATAAAATAGAAATTCATTGGGAACATAGTGGCGCCATCTATCACTCAGTAGCTCAAAGCCTAGCAATTTAACAGGTTTCTGTAAGATCACTAAGGTGCGCTTGTTGAATTAATTTCATACTCTTGAAAATAACGGGAGAATAGGAGATTACAATAATAGCGCCATCTATGAATGAGTAGCTTAAAGTCTAGCAATTTTACAGGTTTCTGTAAGCTTGCTAAAGTGTGCGTGTTGAAGATGAGATGAGACTACAATACAATACAAACCAAAGGGTGATCTTTCCCCGGGGGACCTTCCCTCCCCCTTACTATTATTAAAGAATGTCAAGCTAAAACTTTATGCCTTAAGAAAAATTTAGTATGTATGGGTCGAAGTTGTGTGGATATGAGGCCCAACCGCCCTCCCCCGCCAACCGCCCTATTGCTTGCTCGGCTTATATAGCCTCTTAGGTTGCAAGTTGTAGTGAGAGGTTTGACGTCACAGGTCGAATTTTTGTTACGAAGTTAAAATTACTGCGAATTATTTTTCAAACGGAATTTGTTTGGTGACTTTTGCAGAAGCCGGGTAAATTACAAACTCGGCAATTTTTATTTCGCGTGTGGTTCATTTCTAAATTGCTTCAATTTTTTTGTAGCATGAAAAACAAAAATTTATTTTGAGTCACGAGGGGTTTGAACTCCCAACCATTTGCTTAGTAGTCGACGACTTTACTGACTCAACCACCCAGTACTTAATCCTTACTTTTTCAAAACTGCTACATATTTAAAACTTGGAATAAATTTAAACAATTACTTTAACTTTGATATTTCAGATATAATGCTATACATCGAACCAACAGCCGTGAGAGGCCGCTTCGTTTATAGATCCATAGTTTGAAAAACATAGATTTCTTTTCTTTTATAGTCAATTGCATCCCTCTAGCCTCTGTTGCTTAAAAAAATGAGAGGTAAATAAAAAATTGCATATATTAAAAATCCTTTATTAAATAATGCCAATAGCAACAAATTGTTACAGATTGTCCAAATATGTATACAATTGCTTGCAATTAAAACAAATAATTACATTTTTTAATCAAGGACAAATAGATTAACAAAATGAATCAAAATTTACTAGGTTTCTTCGAATTATCATTAAAATGTCAGCAACATATTATTTTTTTGAAATAAAAAGCATAATTTGATTGAAATGAAGTAATTTTAGACATTGTCGGCAAACATTCTTGGTAGTACTGTGCTGTGCTCCTTTATCGACCTGATGCTCTTCTTCGTGTCCTCGTGGCTCCTTCCGCCTGTTCATTCAGTCCTCGAACAGTTTCCTTGGGGCTTCATTTTGAAACTGCTGACCTGTAAATTGATTTAAAAATTAATTTTGTGATTCCACCAGCTGTTAAGAGGAGAGCCAACATAAGAGCGAGCGCAAAGTGTATTTGCACATGCAGTACGCAATTTGTAATTTCAGCAGAATGAACTCTGACGATGCAGTGCATTTTGCCCAAACGTAACGTTTGTTAATTCTAATTATTAAAATTGCCATTTGCCCTACATACATTTGTGTATGTAACTTTTTAAACACTGCTTTAAAAAATTAACAATGAAGAAAGATGGAGATGAAAAGGAACGTAAAAAGAACGGGGTATTTTTTCGTCAACTTTATAAACTTTTAAATGGATTTAATTTAAAGATGCATTTCATAGGTTTTCTGTGTAAACTTATCGCAATTTGCAGCGTTTCCAATGCGCGAAATTAGACGTAGGTCCGTCAGTCCTGCGGTCTACACAACTACGCCGCTTGATTGACAGACCGGAAAAGAGCCAATAGAATCGCTGGATGAGCGTCAGGACGAGCAGCGTCTAATATCCTTTCTGTCAACGTCTTGTATTCCCGCTCGCCGAAAACTAATTCGCAGCGAACCTTTTAAAAATATATATTTTCTATTTACACAAAACGGGGAATTTCTTCTCCCGAAAAAATCGTTCTTTCAGGGCAGAGATGATTCGGAAGCAAGAGCCTGATAAATATCGCCAGAGAATTTTGTTCGCAACTCAACTGCGGCTTTATAAATTCACAGCACGATCATAATAAGGCCAAAAGAGGCCGGCAATAAGTCAACTGTGAGTACTTCGTCGTCATCATAATATGAGAGAGATCTGCACTAAAATGCTTTAGTACGCAAATACATTCAAGTTGGAGGAGTTACGATTTTAGAGCTACAATAAATTTTAAAAAATTTGTTTAAAGATGAAAGACAAAGGATTTGAATTTGTACAAAGTAGAATACTTATAGAATTCCTGAGAGGGACAGTCGAAGGATGAAGATGATGATGCTCATTTCGGGCACGTTCGCTTTGATTTGAATTCAAGTAAAAATTCCCACCTCAGAATATCTACGTAGGAATTAAAGATATTGTTATTCATAGGACGGATCCTCAATTTAATTGGAAATCCCCGCGAAATCCAAATATAAGCAATACAGCCCTCGCCGCGACCACCACCCAACCCAGTCATCTCGATATGCAAACAAACCCAGTGAGCGGGTGGTTGGAGGTGGCGCATTCTTCCTCCCTTCCTCCGGCGTCGGATACAAATTTACGATTGCATGTCACTTTCTGGATGGCCTCATCCTTAAAAATATCGGGCGGCGAGCAAACATGTTCGCACCGGTATTGGATGTCTGTGTAAGCATATAACAAAAACAAATGTGACCGGCCGCCTTAGATTGCTTGCAGTGCCGATATTAGTTTGGTCGGTGCAACGAAGAACCCCCCTTTCTTTATGGCTCAATCCGACGCCTCCTAGGTACACATCCCTTATGTCGCCACCGCCGCCGCCCCAAACCCCCCGTAAGACTGCGACACGTGTAGCTACATACATTCAAATATTTCTCTCGGAGTATGTCGCAGTCGTAATTTTATTTATCTTGTAGATTGGTTGTATCTGGAGATTTATTGTGTGGTTGATGTGCTTGGATCCAACCTTATTTAGTCGAATGAAATATCAAAAAAATAAAAGAAAGTTTGCTATGTTACATACAAGCAAACAAAATTTTGTCGTAAAAAAAGGAAAAAAATTGATTGATCGTTACCCCAGTCTATGAAATAAATGGTAAAAGCGTTAAGCAAGTTGGTCACAGTCGCAGCGTTTCTAAAAGAAAACATAATTTCTTAAACAATCCAATTACAACAATAAAAGAAGATTTAACGAAACAATAAGTCAGGAAAAAGATTAGTGCGATGAAGGATGGGCCAAAAATCAAGCAAAAAGTAACTTAGGGAAGAGAGAAAAGCAAAGAAATGTTGCCAAAGAAAAAACGTACAATGGATTAATAAACGTATGAAGCATATATAAGAAAACAGCAAAGTTAATAGGAAACTGTTTCCAAACACAAAGAGAAAGCAGCAACGATAGAGAAGAACATTATCAATAGAAGCCCTGTAGAAGTCCTTTTGCTAAAAAGGACCAAACGTTAGCAGAAAGATGAACTTGTTGCGCAGCAAAATAAGAATTTACAAGTACTTGAAATGATAATATTGAGGAGAATTGAGAAGGAGCAACCCGAGGATTGTAACTACAAGCTTGTAGCAGAAGACTGGTTCGGTCACGTAGTGCCTATACTCAAGTGGGTGTGTGTGGGAAAAGATCTAGAGGCTTTACTAAGAGATCATGGAATGAGTGTGTTGCTAGATCTTTGGCCATCAGAGTGGTCGCTGGGGGGAAGAAGCAAAATGGGCAAAAAAAATGTTTTCAATTGGGTTTCTTTTTCCTTAAAAATTTAACGGATGAAATCTTTTTCTCAAAATTTGTGACATAAATGTAAATCGAGAGGACGCAACGTGATGCTTTTTTACTCAATTGGAGATAGATTAATTTCTTGTCTCTCGAGTGACTTTTGTGTGATTTTGAAGCTGAGAGTGACGCTAGAGAGATTTTCAGAGGTCAAGGGCTTCTTAGGCGATCTCAGAAAGTGTCCAAATCTTTTACTCTCTCAATTCTAGACAGTCATTCAAGCTTTTACTTATTCGTACTTCTTTCTGGCCTTCAAATATTCTTCTACGAGGTTCTCGGTGGATAAAGTTCTACTTGGCACTCTCAGAAAGACACTTTTCTTCTCTCTTTCTCTCTCTAATTTCGTTTGTTACTTATGAAAAGAGGAGCGCAAAAAAATTCAGAACTGTAAATTAATCACTTGAACCCCCAGAATGTAGAAATAAACGGAAAGGATAGATACAATACCAGGACTGTGGTAAGTCATGTGGAAGAAGATGATGGTCCCTTGGATTGCCATAGACAAGGTGGCTAGACGAATTTAAATAAATCGTAGAGTTTGTGATCCCTTTAAGCACGAAGAAGAATTTATTCGTTTTTCTTTCTTCTTTTCGTGTCTAGCGATGGAACTCTCTTCCTTGAGCCAATGGTCAGCTGCTATTTGCAAAGGTCGGGTCCTTTGAGACCACTAAGAAGAATGCTCCACTGTAAGTCACGTGGAAGAAGATGATGTGTCCTTTGGATGACCATAGACAAGGTGGCTGCACGAATTTAAAAAACATAGAGTTTGTAACCTCTTTAGGCATGAAGACTTTATTCGTTTTTCTTTCTAGCAATGAAACTCTCTTTCTTGATGTTTTCGTGACCTACGGTCATCTCCTCTTTTTATTTTATTGTTAATTTATTCTGCTTCTTCCTTACCTTTCTCCAGCGAGGAATTCGTTTTTCTTTCAATCAACGGTCATCTGGTATTCACAGGGAATGCCCAAATTACTTTAACCCTCCTCCTTTTATTCCTTCTGCTTCTTTCTTAACTATCTTCAGGCATTTGACATTCCCAGTCGGCCGTTTACTTTTATTCTGCTTCTTCTAGCCCCTTTTCACCCACGATATCGTTAGTGAAGGCAATCTTTAAACAATCTGAGACTCTCAAGAGATCTTCTATTCTCTTTATTCTAGCGTTCACTTGTTCGCTTTGTGAACTTCTTCGTCAAAGCTTTCTGTGAAGAATTCCTTTTGGCAATGGTTATCCGGTATTTTCAGCTACACCCAAACTATATTGGTTTTCTTTTTTGTTCTTCTCTTCCACTTATTCTTTTTCTATAAGTTTCGAGGAATTCAGTGGTGATAAAAAGGCCCTCTCAGGAGAAGACCAAACCGTCTTAATCCTCTTTCTTTTATTTTCTCAGCTGCTTGAAATTCTCTCCCTCAAGGTTTTTATGACAAATAGTTTTTGGCCAACGGCCCTCGTCTTTCTATAATTTTTTTACATTTATTTTTGCCTCTCTTTATTGAAGATTTCACTGAGTGAAGGATTTATCTAGACAATATGACACCCTCTTCTGTTTTTTTACTCTAGCGATCATTTCAGCTCTCATTTATCCGCTCTTTCAAGTTTCTCTATTTTTGGTAATAGTTATCCGGCACATCCAAACCGTGTAGCCCTCCTTTTCTATCACTTCTGAAATTTCTGATTCAAAGGGTCCAGTAGAGCTTAGAATCTTTTGGTTTTTGATAGGCTTCTCTGGGACGTGAAAAAGTTCAAACCTTTTTAATCCTCTTCCTTCTATCTCCTCTCTATTCTTTTCAGCTTTCGCTTTTTTTCTGTGGCCTTGAAAGTTTCATCTTTAAAGTTCTTAATAGAGAATTTTTCAAAATCGACTTTCTCCATTCTATCCTGCCTATAACTATGTCTCTAGCATTCCGCATTTCAGTCTAGAAACATGGTTAGTTCATTTCTTTTGCTATCAAACTATTCCTTAAGAATGTAGTCAAAGTCCACCACTCAGACTTTCTCTTCGTTTTTGTTCTTCAAAATCCATCCCTCAGACTTTCTCTTCTTGGTTTTTGTTTTTCTCCGAGATTGGATCTTAAAAGGTCTTTCATGTTGTTTTATGTCAATTTCTGTAAGAGGCAGGTTTGGCAGATTTTTTTATAGGTAATGCCACCAACCTATTCACAAAAATGTCGCCAAGACGGCAATTTTAAAAGTAAAAAAAAACTACTTCGTTTGGTTACAAATATGAACATCAGATAATACCCACGACCTAAGAAGTATAAATATATTTGATTTAAGATTGTTTTACACCAGCCTACTCTTTGTTTTGTGGATTTGGTCGAATTTCTTGAACAATTTAAAATATCCGGTAGTGTTACAAAATTTAAATCGAATCAAAACTTATCTGAAAAAAATGGAACGTGTTCTATCTTCAAGCCGTATCTGCAGCACAAAGAATTATTTCTTGTTCTAAATATTATTACTTACAGAAATTGAACCAAATCTTGTATGTATATGAAACAGAATATTGTAAAACGGGCCTTTATACCAAAGATGACGCAAATATCTTCAAAGAACGAGGTACCAAAGGAACGAGTACTTTGTCTTAAAGTTGGGTTTTGGGAAAGAACGTTTTTCGAATCTGAACATGAAGACCTACACCTACTGAAGACTGCGGGGATTTAATAAAAGAAAGCCTATAGTGAATTAATTAAACAATAACACAAGAAAGTAATTAACATTACTTGGTTCTAATTGAAAATGAAGATGAAAGAGTTTTCCTTTTAACTGCTTGTTGTCTCCTCTTTTTTTCCTAGGTTCTTAAGTTTTAATTCTTAACTTTACGTATCATTTTGTAGAGTTAAATTTCTGGCAAATCCAACGTTGTATTTTAGAGAACACACACATTGATCTATTTTACAGTAAATTGAAAATAATGTCGGTGTTTTGGATTCCCCGATTCTAATTCTGGCGTATTCGCCAGCGCCATGCATAAATATTGATTTGGCAGTGGCAGAAATTGATGCTTAATATCTTTCCCAATTTGAATTAAAATTTGACAGTTCATAATTTCGCCTCGCCGGATTTCACGGGGGCATTTCGGCTCAAATTAATTTCCGCATTTTCGGCGCAAATAATTTCGGCTCAAAGTCGATGCGCGAATAATTTAACAAATTCAATAAACAAAGTTGCACACGGCTTTCAATGTTAATAAAACGACGCAAATTCCAGATATTTAAACGCTGCATCCAAACGTATAATACCAACTATTCAATACACTTAATCATAGAACAGAAGCATTCCGCACATTGTCTGAGGGATCTCCTGGAATAATTCCGGAATCTGCTATGCGCTTCACAACCGGAGAGAGGCAAAGGCCGACGTACCCTTGCGTCTCTCTCTTTCTGCCCCAATTCGACGAGGACGCACAGACGCCTCAGATCTCCATTGTTACAAAACTGAGGGTGTTGGTAACGATAATTATTATAACAACATCAACGTGTATTGTTAATATCTGCTCCGTTTATCATTTTATCCTCGAACAATTCCATTCACAGAAAAAAAAACTTCATTTTATTTTATAAACACGTTTGATTTAAGAAGCCGAAGCCCTCCTTGATGTAAACGAATCGTCCTCCCTTCGTTATTTTACTGGCGTTCCATAAAGTGAGACGTAAACGTAATCTTCCGAGCAATTGTAAATAATAAAATTAATTAGCGCAAACAAGACACAACAAATGATTATCTCACAGCACGAAGCTGTAACGATCCCATTAATTTATTTGGCGCAAGCAAGATGACTAATATAAGCCATGGATTTAACGTTCGGAACGTCGAGTCAGGAGCAAACAAGACACTCTGTAATTGTGGCGGAGAATAATTGTATCTTGCGCCGCAGATGGAGCACCTTTGTTGGTTCACTTGCCGCAACTTCAAGCCAATGAAATGCGCGCGGTTTCGTTTCAACCAGTAATTATCAATGTGATTAAGAAACAGGCATTCATTTTTTTTCCATATTTTTTGCTTGTGTTGATGAGTGGAGATGTTACTTTCGCCAAAAAATAAAACCAACTGCAGTCAATTATGTTTAGAATACTTATAAAAAAAAGGACTCAAGTTGCGTCCTTGAAGATACGTTACACTTTTTTTTTCGATTAATGACATCTCGTTCTTTAGACGTAGGACGGTTTTACATATACAGTAAATTAGAGCCGAGTTAATTCAATTAAGCATAAAATTAGTAGATCGTTTGCAAAAGCTTTCATCATATTCCGAATTGAAGGGGTCGTCAAAGTGTCGTCGCCTTAGGTAGCTAATTTGGGGCATTGTTCGTCGGCGAGTTAAGCCCTGCGCGCGCGACCTTTAAAAATTAATCTTGGCGAAAGGTCGCGAAAACGCAGCGGGAACGTCGACCGTTCCTCTTTCCATTCCCTGAAATGTCAGTTATCGATTTCCGCGTGTGTGCGAATAAGCTGACATTAAGCGAGTCGTAAACAGGCGGACGGGACAAACATAAATATTGATGGAAATGCCAGGGGCTTAATTAAAAAGCAAGCGAACGTCCGGGACGGATCGTCCCGCCGGCTCATGTGAACCCGGCCTTAACGGGATGCATTCGGGTCAACACTTAACGAATTCAATTGTTTTATTTGGTGACGTGCTAATTTCTGATGAGGAGTCGTGAGATTGATACCGCAGTTGTGGAGGCCGCCGATAGGTTGAAGCGGCGCTCTCGGCGCGCTATCGACTGAGTCGTCTACTACTAGAAGGTTTCCATGGAGACCAGCCTCGCTCAGGTTCAAGTACAGTCTAGCACAAAGTCGTCACTAATCGCTTGAATCGTGTCACAGTCTGTCGGGGGAATCACCGCCCCCCGCGCGCCTTATATGCAACTTGTGGAGTCAACCGAAGTGACTGGAAATCGGAAAAGCACGCGAACGCACGGGCCTCAAAAAGCGAGCAAACTGCAAGTTGGCAGGCATGCTTGCCATCATTAAAGATATTGCTTTCCTGAATTTATCGAAAAGATTCTTAGACGTGACGGTTTTCGTACTTCATCTAATGCACAGATGTCTCATCGTTTCAATCCTTCAACAAAAATATTTTTTATTAATCCAAATTCTTTTCCTTTCTTGGTTGATCTACATTCTGAATATTTTGTTTAAGAAATCGGCCGCAAGATGTCATCACCTTAACTGTTGATTACCAATGTGTTCGACTCCTAGATAACTAGGAGAGGTCGATGAGATTGCAACAATGTTGCCAATTTAGTGATTTCCTGTTGAAATGTCAGACAACTTCTAGTGAGTTTTAGACATGTCGGAACTTAGTTCAGTGACAAATCTAGTGTTTTCCATTCCTATCAAGGTTTAATAGTCCTTGGTTGTGGTGACATCTGTCATAAAAACACAGAAATGAAAAAAAAAAACATTGTTCTTGGTAATTCGCAAAAAACATCGTTTGAATTTAAAAAAAAAACCAATAAGTGCAGGTTTTCCGTTTTATCATCTTTCGTATTTTATTACTTTAATTTTTGTATCTTTTGAAAAAGAAAACGTGATTATTCTGAATTTATTTCACAGTTGATTGTGTTTTGTTATTTTCCTTCTCACTATTGGCAACATTGTACTGCAGTGGAGTTTTCGAGCTACTCTTTTGCTAACGAGGCCCCAAGTAGGGCCGAAATAGTTGTCCATTGCAATCAAAACCGACTTGAAACAAATATATGATTCTATTACAGTACCAATAGAATTAGTATAATTAATAATGAAACTAGTAGTAAAATACTTAAATAAAAGGAAAACTACGTCAGAGCGTTTACTCCTGAGGCTGTTGAAGAACGTCTTGGTTTCCCATGGGAAGTAAAATAAATATTCTGACTGGAAGATGTCGTAATTGTACAATAATTTTATTGCCGGAAGGTTCTTAGCTTTAATTATCACAGAAAGTAGTTTTTAATTACGTTTTAATTTGAGGAGATTCGTTTTTAATACTTTTTGCAACGCCTATTTTTTAAAATAATTAATTGAACTTAATTAATACTAACTTGAACTTATATTGGAATTTCTTTTCTTCCGTTAATTAATTGGATGCCAATTTAAATTAGTTTTTTCCTTCGGTCACTTTAAAAATTAGGTCAAAGAATTAAAGCCAATAAAATACTCAAACTGTTCATGATTGATTAAGCGTCGAAGTTTAAAAAAAGAACAACATAAAAATGATTGGTTAATCAATAGAGTTGGCTGGGAGGGTGGGGCGGGGGGTGCCACCACATTAACTTTTTCTACTGAATACATCTCATTTTCAAGTGGTACAAATTTAAAAACTGGGTCAAAGAATTGTTTAAGACAAGCACTTTAATCTCTCATGTATCTGCTGCACGTGACCCAGTTTGCACGCGTCTATTTTAAGCAGAAGTTAGCAAGCAGAGGAAACAAATTTCAAATACAAATCAATCCGACTTTACATATATACGTAGGAGGATACGTAGGACACGGGGGGCTGCGAGTAGCTTCAACTTTTGTGTCGTAAAATAAACACTACACGTTGAAGTCGTTTCGAAGTTTATAAAAGTAAAGTTAATAAAATAAAAGACGGGGGGGTTAAAAAAAGGTGAAACAGCGTCTCGGTCTATCACAAGTCGAGTTTCTGTCGCTCGCAAACTTTTAAATAAGGTGACCAAGTTGAAAACGGTTCTAAAGTTCTTATTATATACGTAATCCGGCTCGTCTGGTGGTGGTGATTTTTCATCGTGTTTTTCGCGCCCCGACTATTTCGTCCGAGTCTAAATTAATATATGTATTCTGGCTGCATCCTCGCGCCTCCACCATTCCCCGTGGGTAATAACCTGTTAATAGCTGGCAAGTTAACTCTATTACCTTATCGGGAAATAACGAGCGAAGTTTTCGAATGAATCACTCGCAGATTTCTGCGCGTTTCTTGCGCTCTCTCCAGAATATGGAATTATTTAGTAACCGACCGACTGCATCATTATTTAACGGCGGAAATCAATAACCTCTCCGTTGCCGCTTAATTCGTCTCAAAACGCCCCCGCGCCTTCTTTATCTGTCCGTGCTGGCCGAAATTTCTTCTCCTAATCACACACACACTGCCACACAAAAGAATAAATAAAAAGAAGTATCGTTCAGCAGGTTTTTCTTTCGCAGCGTTAACAAAAGAAATTTAACCTGAATCTTTTAAGGGTACGATAAATCTAATACAACTGCGTTTCCGTTTCGGTCTTTATTTATTTATTTTTTTTTTTTTCTTTTAAAATGAAGCAAATAAGAAGGCTTTAGATTCAAGTAACCAGAGCTCCGAGTAATAAACAGTCTGGTGAACCCCTAACGAGCTTATTAAATTACAACGTTGACTAAAAATGCTTTCCATTCAAGTTTAGTAACAACTAATTAAAAAAAAAAGATAATTATTACTTTCTTTCATAACTTCTTGCATTTTAGATTAGTAACCAACAAAATCAAAACTCGTCAGTTCGATAGATTTGAAAAACCTTCAGATTCGAATCTGAACGCGTTCAACCCTCTCGGTATCCACCACATGCATATAAAATGTAGTAGATTGAAGATGAAAACCCATCCACTACTATACCGAAATTAATGGAGAATTGATTGATGGATTCAGTTCGTAAACCAGTGGGCATACGAAGCTTACTGATTTATTAACAAACGAGGATTCATTGTGTGAACGCATCTGCATTTTTGGCTAGAGCGTAGTTGATGAAAAAAAAAAAGACTACACAAATTTGAGTATGGCGGCAGCTAATGATGCAGAAGGAATTGTGAGGATTAAAGCTCCTAAATGTCTCGAAACTTTGGTAGGTTTTTGGTTCACTGACGATGAACTACATATTAATACAGCATTCTTCTTACTTAGGCCCGATTTTACAATCGTCGAATAAGCATTATTCTTAGAATAACGTGACGTAGGTGTGACGTAGGTATGTAGGAACGTTAAAGAAGGATATTCAGCGTCCTTATTCCACGATTGTAAAACTGGACCTTAGGGTATTTGGTACCCCTAGCCACCTCGATACATAATTCATTGTCTACACATATTGACATGGTATTCCAAAGTAAGTAGTACTCGTAAGTAGCCAAATTGTATGATCCTTTGCATAAATTAAAAAAAAAAATTAAAAGTCTCCCAAGGCTAGCTCATTAATTTTTTTTAAATTGATACATAATTGCAATAAAAGAACTTCTTGTTCTTCTTATTGTTAGTCTCATACCCTTTTGGCTTTCGGTGGCAGATCTAAGACTTCAATTATACACTGCTTCTACCCCTCTCTCTTCCTATCTTGAATTATTGTTTTTATTTCACGAGGCGTTTTCCTTTTCTTTCTTGTTCTCTATACATATATTCCATCCATGATTTGCCAGGAAGTCATAGATTCTTAAGGTACTTGAATCTTGATAAACTTCCTTGCAAGCTCTTTCTATCTTTCTTCTTATTGACTCTTGTCCTAACATCTTTCTTATGCTCAGTCCTACTTATTGTTGGTCTTATTTGCTATTTTTCTTATAGAAACAGTTACGATGATTAAGGCTCCTAACAGTCTTGAAATTTTGGTAAATTTTCTGTTGACTGCTGATGAACTATTAATACCCATCCATCGAGGATCATTCACTTATAGGTTTCGTAAACTTCCAGCCAACTTTCGTTATTAATGACGTTAAACCAGTACCAACTGAAGTCAAGATGTAACGTACGATGTATTTGTTGAAATTTTGTTACTACAACTTTTTGAAAATGACAATGACAGTAAATGTCATTATGTTTTAAAAATAATATCGTCTAAATGTCCTCCTCGACTTCGTCTGACTGAATGCATTCTGGAGGCTCAATTTGCGACTACTGATTCACATATATCGCGTGGTATATTTGTAATGGCGCGTTGAATGTTCCGTTTAAGGTCGGGAATTGTTTGTGGCTTATTTTTGTAAACCAGAAATTTCACATGACCCCATAGGAAAAAATTCAAGGGCGCGAGATCGCATGATCTTGGTGGCCAGTTGACAATACCATTTTTCGAAAGTGCGTCCAGGAAACTGTTGTTGCAATAAAACAATTGCCTGACGAGATGTGTGACACGTCGCTCCGTCTTGTTGAAAAAAAAAACATCGTTTATATCGACATTTCTCAGTTCAGGCCAAAGATATTTAGTTAGCATATTCCTGTACCGTTCACCATTAACCTCCAGAATGCATGTCAGTCGAAGTCGAGGAGGACATTTAGGCGATATTATTTTTAAAACATAATGACATCGATTGTTCTTCAAAATAAAATAAAGATTAAAAGATTATCACTTGTAGTTATTATTGTGTCTCATTTGAAAGTTCTGACGCACTTATTGGAAAACCCTTTACAACACGTACATAATCTATACACCATCAACCACGTATCATAAGTGAACACTTCAATACTTGGCAACATTGTTATAGCATTACGTCATAAATACGAATGACGAAAATTGGCTGGAAGTTTACAAGAACTTGTAGAAGCATTGCTTTAGAATATGTAGCTTATCAAAGTTTCTCAGTTTGCTGCAATGCAAAAATCCCAGCTTGCTGTTTGAGGTGTTTAAGAAGGCCAGTTTCTATACATACAGGTTAACTCTACCTTTTAGGTCCTCCGCTGTGTAATTTTCTTCCATTTTTTGATTCTGTTCTTCAGTTCTTAATTTTTTCTTCGTCGACTCCACCTTGCTTTCTTTTTTTACTTCCGTCTCTTTATGTCCCATCTATCCGAGCCCTGGCGCCTTAAGAAACTGTGCGATATTTGGGGCTCTCTTAATTTCATATTTCTTCGTCTTTCCCGTACGTCTTCGTTTCTCTTTCCCCCAAATATCTGTCTCAGCAGTTTTCTTTCCTAGATTACCAGTCTCTTTGCATCTGTGCTATTCACAACTCAAGTTTCATAGCCACATTATTATACTTGGGTATTTTTTATAAAGGTATAATCTCGCCCCTCTTTTGGTTTTATTTATTTGGTTAATGAGACTTCTCGTTCTTATATCCGTTAGTCTGTTTTTATCCTATTCCCAGATACGTAAAGTTCTGTATTCTCTCTATGTCTATCCTTCTGATATTTCTATCCTTAATTTTTTCTGTCTGTTTTCCTGTTTGGCTATGGAACCAACCATAATCATAAACCGACTGATTTTTTATTCGTTTTATTCTTCAACGAAGTTAAGATATGCAAGAGTTGATAAGAGATTCACGTCTGCATTTATAACTAACCCTGATTTTTCTGCTTTCAAAACCAGCACTTTTGTCACTCTCTGTAGTTCCTTTCGTGGCGTTGCTAATACCAGCAAATTTCATCAACAAACGCAATATACTGGTGATGTGCGAGACTGTTCTGTTTCCTCTCATTTTCTGGAAAACTAGGTTGAAAAGGGTTGTTGATGAGGGATTTCTCTGCGTCAGTCCTTCGTTTACACCGAGAGATTAAAAAATTATATTATTCACTTTAATTTTGGTAGATCGCTTCTCCAATATTTTTTTACTAATTGAGTCTACAGGGTATCTCCATACTACCAATTGCTTCTACATTTTCTCTTTTCTTAATGAATAAGCTCCTTGAGAATCTATAAAGTTTGCATATACAGCTATACTTGTATATTCGGAGAGTGCTTGAGGGTAAAATGCAGGAAGCAAATAGAATCTATAACTTTAAGCAAAGAGTTCCAAAAATTGATAGGTTTGGGTGCCTAACAATATGTACACTAATATTAATAACAACAAATTTAATTACAGTACATTTAATTATTGCCAGTAACTTGAATATTTATTTTTTCAATTGTGACCCTAGAGAAAATTTAAATGCATCTATACACTGTCTATATAGAATGTTTTAAAAATAAGAGGTGCTTATTCTCTGCACAAAAAAGATCAAATAAATGAATTAGATAAAGAGAAAACTTCTCCCAATAAGTTAACCACAAAAGCAGAAATGAGAGTAGGTACTGAAAGAACTTAAAACAGACACCATTTAAAATTCTTCGAGCACAAAAAACATACTAACATACAAAACGTTGTATGAAGAGAAAGTACTGGTTTTAAATGGGGGACAATACAAAGAAAACCCCGCTTTGTCAGTAAGAAAGAAAAATCTACCACGACCTTCCTAAACATAAAAATGAGTTCACTGAATGAAATTAGCTTCTCAGCACAGTAAAGCTCCACATGTATATGGGTTACTGAAGACTCATAAAATTGGAATCCACTAAAACCGTTTGTCAGCTCAGAGAATCTTTAGTTTAGGTCATACCGTAGCAAGCTTCCTGCTCCAAATTCAAATTCAATCGGGATAAACACAGAGATGATCCTTAGAGATGATCAAAAATCGTTTAGTTTTTGGTTTCTACAAAACAGGTTCTCAAGATATTCTTGATTCCTTCTCCTGGAGCCTAGAAACTGCTGGGCAAAGTCGTCGTTGTGCCTAAAATTAATGTGTGTAAACCTCGCAAGAAAGTGTAAAGTGATCAAACAGCGTTTAGAATCAACTTTAGCAACAACTAACACCTTACTTTTCATAAAAAACTGCTACGGAAAGCAAATCAAACCGCACGCACCTGCTCTTAATTACATACGCCAAACAAAAATGTGAGGTTATGTTGTACAGTCTCGGGCGAAAAAGCGGTTTTCATAGTGTTTTATATTTACCTTATTGTTCAAGCTTCCACCATCGTTGTTATCTCATTTTCATCAAGAATAAATAAAATAAATCCGATTTGCTTCGCATGATAACCTGCAAACGTCAAAACACGGTGACGCAGCGCTGCCAACTGCTTAACCCGAAACTTCCGAAAATGAAAAACGTAATTTTGCTCAAAATATAACCTACATGTTTATCTTTTTATTTCAAATCTCATTGAAACGATATACTTTAAGCTTACAACGAGTTTGTTGTTTCTTTTACGTATTTTTAAATAATTTCAGACTGTCTCCGGAGGCCGAAGTGCTCTGCAAAAACAATCGAATGGCGGCCATTCAAGAACGCCAAACGACATTGCGACCTACTTTTTTTTCCAAGAAATATAGTAAAACCGGCTCGTGACGTCAGTACGGAATCCCCTTTCGTAGTAAACTTTTTTGAGGACGATTTCGGCGGTTTCTCGATGAGTTTGAGGCTTGAAATTTTGCAGGCGCTTTGTGGACGGCCACGGAAATGATGTGGTGATAAAAAATCGCGCTTATTTTTCTCTGGGGGCTGAAGGGGGGCCGAAAATTCGACGAATTTTAAATTTTTACGAAAAGAATATTCGGAATAATGTAGTAGAGTTTGTTTCATTTAAATTAGACTGATTTTCAGAAGTGAAAAATAATTTTCTTATTAAATAAATCACACCAATTAATGATAGGGTGGTACAAATTTAATTGTTTAAAATTTTTCCCGATTAGTTTGAAGGTTCAAATTTTGTATGCGCTCAATGGATGGCCACAGAAATGCAGTGGTGTTAAAAAATCACTTTCATTTATTTTCGGGGGGCTGGAGGGGTCTAAAAGCCTCGGCCATTTTCTAAATTTTGGAACAATTATTTTAAGAATAACGTAGCGTGATTTTTTCATTCTAATTAAACTGATTTTCAATTGTGAGAAATAATTTTTTATTAAATAATTACACTAGTTAACAGCAGGATGGAAAAATTAATTGTTTTAAAAGTTTCCCAAGATTCTTCTTAGAATAACTGACCCCCATAGACGCCTCTGTACGTTGCCTATACAGGCTATTCCAAAAATACTGTAAGATCTTGATCTTATTCTTTGCAAATTTTTAAAATGTCGTCAAAACTACGCCACCGGACTAATTTAATTTCTTTTAATCTAATTGGGCTTTGTCCTTTACTTCCATTTATTACGACCGTTGTTTTACTTCTTTTTTGGTTTACTTCCATTTTCATTCCTCTTGTTCTTAAATCGATTAATTTTTGCATTTTATTTTGTGTGTCCAATATGACGGAGTCGCCTACTTATTTTCAACTGGTTCTAAATTCATGTATACAATAAAGAACAAAAGAGGCTTTCTTCTCCCCCTCAAAAAAAGAATGTGTTCTAGGACGACATTATAATCGGGTGGTTTGTTCTCCGGCAGCGAATGAGATTCGCTTCATGTTTGGATTCGATTTGTTGGACGGATATTGCTATTCGTTATCCTGATTACAACACGATCGGTGTGTACCCTGAGCACACGTTCCGCGACCGACGCGACGCGCCCCCGCGTCGCGACGGAACCAGAAAGTGAATTAACGGCGGAGACGCCGAAAAGCTCCACGTCGAGGACGAAATGAATTTTTCCGCGGTGGCGGCGGCAGAGTCATCTGAAGGAAGGACGACCGACGCCGAGCGACGGGGAGAATTTAAGGAGGCGGGCCTGCTAATTAAAGAAGGAAGGCGGTACGGAACGCCATAATTATACCTTGCTCAATAAATCTTTACGCAGGTGGCACTGCTGTCCTGCATCTAAGCCGACGGAAAATATATTATTCCGGTGGTATCACCGAAACCCACTGAGTGAATCTACAATACCACTCACTCTTCAACTAAAATTAAAATTCACATTTCGATTATTAAAACTCAGGTTTTAATAAAACTATGTAGAAATGACCTGTCATACTCATTCCTCATTCCGTATTGATGACGTCCGGGGGGCTTTCCATTCGCTATTAAATGGCGGTTGCTCTTTCCCTGTCGATGGCAGGTGACATCGGATAAATAGCGCAGTCCCGGAAAACGTATTTATTTCTAACATACCTGCGGTCAGATATCGAATGACCCCTCCCCCCCCGTCTTTATTTCTTTTGTTCCCGGTTTGTTTGTGATTGCATCGAAAAAATTGCAACGTTAATTAAAGCCCCGTCCGGACTCGGCCCGGTTTTATTGGCGCATCGGACGAGAGACTTTTAATTGCAGCTTTTTATAAATCTTCGTGGCCCGGTGATTGAACAATGGCGCCGTAGTTTTTCATCGAGAGCTTAAATGGCGTAAGCTCTTCAGGAGGAACGAATACGCGTAGTTATTCAAGCGAACGGAATTAAAGGTGTTTAATTAGACAAAAAAAAAGATGGTTTCACGTTCTGTTTAATTAGAGTCAAGTTCGTTGTGGATTTTAAATTCGAATTTATTCGTTGTTTGCATTTAAAAATATCGCGTTGAAATGTTGATTTAAAGCGACATCTAGGTAAGGAATTTGTTCAAGAAAATATTTGAGATCTGTAGTCTGAAGGGAGGAAAAAGAAGGGATCCATTTAGTAAGATTTAGCAAGAAATGGCAAAGCTGAGAATAGAATGAACCAAACAAGAAGCAAGGAAAGAATTGGAATTGAGTCTTAAATCAGGCGATTGCGAAAGCAAAAGTTAATAAGTTAATTAACAAAACTTTTTACTTAACACAGTTACAAATCACGATTAATAATTATTTCTGTATATTTTTCTTGCAATGGCAGTTTTGTTAATTTCCATAGAACAGAATAAAACATAACTTCGCCGCGGGAGAAAGAAGTAATTTTGTTGGGAGTAAAACGGCCGAGAAAGTTTCCAAACATCTCCGATTAAAAGTTGCTTACAACTTACAACAAACTTGCGAGTTTGTTTTCAATTATTTGCCGTGAAAATATTTTCCCCAATATCGTCATTCCGTGTTATTTTAAGGGTCCGGCATCTCAGGAGGTTTTCATCGAACGTATTAGAAGTTTCACAATTTTATTTTGCACTATTTACTAAAGCAAGCAGTAAATTAGGTTTTACGATATTTCAAATTGATAACCTTGATAATTTTACGTAGCAAATACACGATGTCGTGAGGCACTGAAGATGATCGTTTTGTTGTTGAAATATGTACACGCTTCTTTCGTTATAGTCAAAATCACGGAACTTGAGGTCTGCGTCATCAATCGCCGAAGTTACAACCGACAATTATTTCAGTATTATTTCTTTGTTAACGATTAATGAGAAAAAAGCATAGAGTTACGCTTCTTATGTTTGATGATGCAACACCAGACGCATTTAATTATGACGCAGAGCTTTTCTCTTATGAAAACAACTTTATTACGTGATTACACAAAGACTCAAGTTAAAACATCCTTTATCTGTCGGCAGAGGTTTAATAAAATGCATTTAAAGCTAAATAACTATTGTTATGATTTCTTTTTGTAAATCGATTGTAGTTTATCTATACCGTCGTTGTACACAAAAAGATACCTCAAGATAGATGTCACTCTGTATATACTTTCTATAACTAGGTGATATATTTTTAGTTTAGTTTACTTGGAAATTTCTTTCGTTTTGTCTTTAGCATTGTATATTCTTCATTCCTCTCAATATATACTTCCTTTTTTTAAATCTCTCGACTGTTAGTCTTCGATATTTTTTCTCCCCCGTTGAATTCCCCCGATTCGCTATTGACGTCTGTCTTGAAGCAGTCGCCGATTTTTAAACGTACGAAAGTCGTTCTGCATACGTCAGTATTATAACAGTCAATAAATTGCTATCTCTATATCGTTCAGACTTCAAAGGACTCTCGTACATGCAAATATGAAATTGGCAAACGAATGTATTTTATGCAATTTCCTGTGATATCCGCAGGACTTTATTTAAAAGTGCGAAACACAAATAAATAATTAATTGAACGTTTGATGTTTTCGAACACAACCTGCTGGTGTGGTGTCTTCTTTCATTGATAAATGCGCCCCCTCCCCCCCTGCATAATAGGCCGAGTTACACACATTGGATTTATGCAACTATGTTAACCGCTGACGTGGTGGTGACGTTGATGATAAACGGGATGAGCACTGCAATAATTACTATGTACGCAGGCCGGATACTGTTGCGTAAATTACATCGACGTATCACAGAAGATGGATCGAACGTGAACACGAAACGTCGCGCCGCGCCATCATAACTTATTGTTGGGCTTACGAGCGAAGGTGGTGAAAATCTGCTGCATTTATCAGGGACTTATTTGATTTTCAGTCGTGCTGAAACAATTATAAGGATCCGTCGGCGTTCTCTCCTAACTTTGTAGATACGGACGGGAATGCGGTGGCAAAATGCCAGGCGTCCTTCAGATTCCCTCGATGAACTGAAACGCCTGAAATATATGCACGTCTGTAAGCCAATTATCGAGCGCCAGTTTCAAATTTTAAATTTTCCAGGAGCACATTGTATTATTTATCTGAGATGATGCACCTATCCTGCAAGCAACGGGAGGATGACTTAATGAAAGTTTTAATTTCCTCCGGAGCATAAATTAAATCCTGCAAGATTAAATGAAGTCGACGGTGAAATTAACGCTCGGTGAAAATCGCCCGGCGAAAAAAAGAATGCGACGGGGAGCCCAGGGGAGGGATCAATAAAACGATCGCTTTCTCGTTCTGTGCAGTTATCAAAAATGGGGGGCCATTTTGGACGCAATGAAGTGGACGTGAGCCCGCACATGCTTGCTCCAGAAAGGTCCTGATATACACCGCACAATTTAGCTTTTTTTCCCTGAGCTAATACGTTATCGTTCTTTGCGTTTTCTTTCTACCATTCCGTCATCCGTCTGGATTTAAGAACGCGTGAAAAAAGAATAAATACACGGAACGATTTTAATAATAATAATAATAAAATAATTCAAGGCCCGGGTTAAAATAATTATAAAATTCTTCGTCGTGCAGACGGGCGGGAATTCTAATAGCGTCTTGTAGACATCGATATTTTATGCAAGAAGAACATGCTGCCTCGAGATCAGGAGTGCGCCCTCGTCGCCGTCCGTTATCCTGGCACATCCTGCTATGCGCGTCCTTGTCGCTCGCGCTCGGGAACATGTGTAATCTCGAAGGGTTGCATTGAAGTGTAAAAATCAGATGGGCCAGGACAGGATATTACAAAGTCAATGTCCAGCGATCTTTTCTTATCGGGTTAGTTTGAAGTAATGAAATGGCGCTATTTTTAACCTTAAAAAAATACAACAAACGAGCGCGAATAAATCTCGGCGCTTTCTTGCTTCGGCACGACGTATTTTTCCAAAATTTATACGACGCTTTAAATTTTTACGTTCAATTTGAGATCGAGGGCGCGCAATCGGAATTTACGATCGAAACGTGTGGATTCTAAAATAATTCGAAAGTAAAAAAATTGAGCGTGCTCCTCTCAAAGAATCGTCCTGAATAGTGAAAACTAAAAAAACATTTTGAGAAAATGCAAGCAAAATTAATGGGTTAGGAGCTTTTAAGAGCAAATAATTCTTGTCCCTCATTGTACGACGGTTACATAAATAAAGCAGTCAAGAGATTGGTCGGTTTAAGTATCGATTGATCGCATTTAACGACAGTTTGATTAATTGCAGGCATGTGTTTGGGATAACACTTTTAATTTATAATTCCGCCATGAAACGAAGTGATGAGTAGACGCGATTTATTTCGCTTTTCATCCTCCCCAGCAAAGTTTTTTTTTTTTATGAAAGAGACTGCAGATAATGAAGTACAAAAGTGATCGTTGCACACGCGGGAATCATGTGTATGTGTGTACACGTGATGCAAAGCTCCCGCAAAAAAAAAGAATTAATTACGCGCTGTGTCAGCCTCTTGAACAATAAGGGCACAGTAGGCGGGGGGGCGTAAGTTGAAGCAAGAGAAGGAAGCTGACGTGTACACGAATCCATTCACACGGGATGAATTTAGCTCTAGCCTGGCTTGGCTGAAAGGGCAAATTTTGAATAGATTTAAAATGAACAGTAGTGTCGGAGTGTGTTCGTGCGACTGAATGTTAAATACGTATTAATTCCGGCGAGATAAGGACAACTTCCGTATTTGGCAGCGGTTTTTGTTGATTTTAGGTACCTCTAATGTTCTCTCTAATGCTTTATTTATGGAAGATTACTTTGGGTTAATGCAGATCCTGGCTTCCTGATTAATTTTATTGACGTTCTGCTAGCTAATTTACAAGATAATGCGGAATTATTTTGTGTGCGCACGCTGTGCCCGCCGGACGCTTAAATTTAATGAAACCGTGCGGCGGAGCCGGGGGGGTGGAAAGAGTGGGTGAAGGTCCCGTCGAAAGAAATTTATATCATAATCGTTCGCTTCGAATTTATCTGCCTCCGACGTCATTAAAGCGTTTACAAAGCGAATTTATTAAATCTTAATGGAATCAAAGAAGCACAAGTTCGAAACCTCGCAGTTTTATCTGCGATGTCGGGGAAATTAATTAGCTTTTAACTTAAAATGTACTAACTGCTTTGCTCCTTTTCTTCTTCTTCGCCCCCTCCCGATTAAAATTGCTTTACTGGCCCCGAAAACCAATTCATCCGATCTGTAGAAATCTGCGTCGATTGTATTGTACAAAACGTTAATTTACCACAAGTGCCAAAGAGCTGCTTTCCCATTCAAATTAAATTTAACGACGCCGACTTTTTTCTTTTTAATATTTTACATCACTTATCCCATCGCGTGTTCCTGAAGAACAGAAAGAAATGAAAGAAGAAATGTCCACAAACGTTTAACAGAAAAGACCAAATCGAGTAGCGAACTTAATATCGATAAATTTGAACTGCTTGTGGTTGATTCAAATCTAAGTGCATTAACGTTCAATCAACTATAGAGAAAATAGTACACCTACTTATATACCGGGTGACTGACAATGAACTTTATATATTGCCAGTCACCCTGTATGTCTAATCAAAGTAAAACATTTGGGGGCGGGGGGAAATTCCTTGTAGTTATGGTTCAAGAATTCGGTTAATGCAAGCAAATCGCAATCAGAACTTTCGGTATGTATTGTTTGAAAGCTGCACATTAAAAAACAATCTCGCGGAATTTCAATCAAGGTCTTTGTTCATGGAACTATGCAAATAGGAATCCGTGCAACAGGAAAACGTTTCCATTATGGAATGTACCTCCGCCGAACGTCGGCGGCCATGATTTGTTTAATCGGCCGCTTTTTTTTCCTCGCAAAACCGATACCGTTTTTTCCTCTCATCTTTTTTTGTTTTCAATTGAATGCAAGCGTCGAGCATCGATCCGTTGCGCGTTATTTAATTCGCGTTTGTTATAGATTTGAGCGTGTCAGATCCGTAATCTGTTTAGCGCCGCAGACCTGCCGGCCATTCGTTAATTAACGAGAGTGGTCGCTAATTTCACCACCTACCGAGGGCTTCCGGTTGCGCAGACAACGCGTGTGTGAAACCGATCAACCGGTGTTCGGAAATTTAATCATTGTCATCATAACAAGATTTTCACGTGTTTCCCGAACGGTTTAAAAATTACATCGTCAATTTATCATCAACTGCAAAAACCCAAGCAACACCATTTCGTTCATTAGACGGTTTATATACGACAGATAGGGATATTTTTAGTAATGGTATATAGAATGCCAAAAATATTCATATTTTAATGGTACTAGTTACCCTAGGATGTAAGTGATACGTTAACTATACGTTTTCATTAAGTTGTAATAAAATGTCGCGACTTGCAAAACACGTTTATTAAATTATTAAATTCCATATTATCATGTAGGCGTAGGCCCATAACATACATTTTCCTCATTAAAATTTATAATATAATCTAAAAAAGTATAATGAATGTTTAGATGTAACATTTATTAACAAATATTTATCCAAATTGGTCTTGTGACCCTTGTTACATAGTAAATTTTCTATAAAACTACTAACATTGTATCACTACATAGGATGAGAGCTTAAAATATGAGTATCTTATAAATTTCGCCGCGAGATGTCGCAACCTAAACTGTTGCTCACTAAAGTTGTGGTTTATAAGTCAAAACCGCAGGAACTTTCTTGTCCATTACAAATCATCACAAAATATATAATTATTACAAACGAACAGACACTTGGTTGAATTAAATGTCAACATATTGCTGTACGTTTCAGAGTTTCTTTAGAATAAGTTGTAATAATATAAATATATAATTATAATAATTTTATAATTCCAAAATATACGTCTAGTATAAACCATGTATAAACGTTGCGCGTACCCTATAAATATACATTTTGTGTAAACGTTATATTTATCCCAAAAAGAGACGTTAGTTAGACTGTCACTCATATGTATAAATACTAGTCTATAATATTCTACATTTAGACTAAATTCAAAACGTGTTTTAGACATATTCTATATTTGGTGTTACATGGGAACTACATTTTGTTACTCTGTTTTTGTTACTCTGACTTGGTGAAGTCATTGGATACTTTTGAGGACAAACTGCGGAATAAATTAAAGACGTTAGGATTTATTGGCATTCAATACATCTTCATTATTCTAATTAAACCGTTAATTGAATTTTTCTCTTGGAGCTCACCGCTTTAGTTTCGCAGCTTTATTGAATTCGTTCTAATACATATCAACCCCAAACGTTCATAATTAGTTGTATATGAAAATCGTTTTGGATGTAACATGTGTAAAGTGCTCTAAATCCCGCTGTTCACGGTAGTATCCTTCGGCAACTCGTCCTGGTGGTAATTCACGGTGAGCGTAGCCGGCTAGCAATCGATCCAAACACATTAATCAATTAGCAGAAAACCGCAACAGGCCAAGTGCAATCAGCATCGGAACTAAGAGCATCTGTTTAGCCGCATCGCCTGATGAGAAACGGCCATCCAAACACATTAGCGCTGAACGGAAACACGACACGACATCGTCATTCCTATCGTCTAATTGTGGCCAGATCTGAATTGAACGAGGAATTCCTTCCTCGGCGGGTGCTCGAGAACTTTGTGTATCACAAAAGAAGACGTCTTGCATTTTGGTGTTCCCAAAACATAAAATAATTCAAACATAAAATTCTAAAAATTTCAGGAATATAAAATTGATTCTTGACTCGGGCAGAACTATGTATAGTGTGGCATCCAGCTCGGCAAATTCCAATCTCGTCTAATTTAGCGCAAACTTTTTTGCCATAAAACGACAACGCTTCTCGTAATTTCAGGTGGCGCAGAATTCTCGTCGACGCTGTAACATGCCACGGAACTAATTAAAAACCTGAAGGGGGAGGGAAAAATCGTCGAGACTCCGTCAGGATCAATTATGTAATTGCGAATGCGTTACATTCTTGCGGACAAGTTTGAGTTATTTTATTAAATTTTGATTTCGCGCTGATAAAATTCAAGGTGTCTTAATTGAACATGTTTAGGTTTCCCAAAACTTTTTAGGACTGTTGAAGACGAGATGGTTAATTACAGAATTCTATCAGTTGAAGACTTCTACATGTTTTTTTAACCTTTTGCCATTTGTTATTACGTTATACAGAGTGGAAAGTTTAACTGGAATAAATTCTGTAACTTAGAAAATTACCATTTGTAGCAAAATTCTTGGAACAGGTCAATTTTTAATTTTAATGGCGCATATTACAAAGGGACTTCTTTAACTTTTCAATTATTTGGAGGGGTGAAACAACCCCTAACTTTTTTTTTTAAATGGAAGGGTATGTTGAGTAATTTTTTTTCTTAAAGCTTGTTCAATTGGTAATACAGCTACGTTTTTATTTTTTAATTTTTCTTTAACAGTAAAAGGAAAAAAAAAATTAAAAAAAAGAAAGATTTTTTTTTTACTAAAACCGTTTTTCCCAGTAGATGGATAGGAAGAAGAGGACCGATTGAGTGGTCAGAAAGATCTCCAGATCTCACTTTTTATGGGGGGTATTTAAAAAGTAAAGTTTATGTGACTAAACCAAACGACATAGCAGAACTTCAGGAAAGAATTCGGCATGAAATTAGGAGAGTAACGCCTGAAATGTTACAAAATGTTAGGGATGGAATTTATAATCGATTAGGGTATTGCCAAGTGAGAGGTGGCGAGCAGTTTGAACATCTGATACATTAAAATCGTTCTAGTCAAAAAAATTTTAAAAATTTTTTCCCCTTTTACTGTTTAAGAAAAATTAAAAAATAAAAACGTAGCTGTACTCCCAATTGAACAAGCTTTAAGAAAAAAAATTACTCAACATACCCTTCCATTAAAAAAAAAAGTTAGGGGTTGTTTCACCCCTCCAAATAATTGAAAAGTTAAAGAAGTCCCTTTGTAATATGCGCCATTAAAATTAAAAATTGACCTGTTCCAAGAATTTTGCTACAAATGGTAATTTTCTAAGTTACAGAATTTATTCCAGTTAAACTTTCCACTCTGTATATGTTTATTTTTGTTTATTAAGTTGGGACTTCAGATGTCGTTTGGCACAAATATAAAGAACTTTAATAAAATTAAAATGAATTGGGCTGGAAAGGGTTAAAGTAGTTTTGGCCACTGACTAGGATCAGAACTTTTCTTAGCATTCAAAGTTGAAAAAGAACAATCAAAGCTCAAGGCTTTCTTATGTCGAAAGTACAATAAAGATCAATAAAGACTGTCTGAAAAAAACTAGGATTTTGTCAATGTTTAGGTCTGGGTTACAACTTGAGAAATTTTGGGGAAATTTAGTGAATTTTGTTTGTCTTAATTCACTTTCTGTTCAATGGCGTTCGCTACCGATATTTGTTTATTTACTTGTTTGCTATACTAAGTTATTTTAAACCAATCAGCTTTGCATTAAAAACATACTTCGTAAATCAAAATAAATCTAATCTAATGTAGTCCTCTATTATTAGTAAGTGGTATATTGTAGTGGGTACCATCGCCGGCGTTAAAAACGGAACGAAAAGCTATAAACTAGTTCGAAAATGAACCTTATTTATTACCTACTTACGGCTATGGCTTTGGCACAGCGCGCAGCGTTTCGGCGTTTAGGCGTTGGTACCTACATATAAATCAATGTAGCAGCACAGACAGTCACTACTGATCACATTGTATAACTCTGCCATCTATTATACTAATTGTTAATCAACAGTATTTAAAGACTTTCTGTAGGACCAATGGTGAGTTTCAGAAACATTAGCTATAGCGTTTTTGATTGGCTGCTCTAGAGCGCTCTCAGAATACCTCTATCCCTTATTATTACATGAGGTTAAATAAGATAAGAATATTCTGAACGTGCTCTAGAGCAGTCAATTGAAAACGCTATTAAATTTAATCATTCGTTAAAAGTAAACGTTGCTCTGGTTACATGTGCTGAAAGTATAAGAAACCTTGCATTCGTTCATTCATGCAATTAATAATTTATGGTTTGCACCATCTATTGAATAAAAATCGAATTAATTTATAAGCGACTATGTAACAATGTAACAATTTGAATTACAAATACCTACTGCGCTTGTGACTAGAAAGAAAATCTTCTTTATTCAAATTGACAGACAATCGTCTTGGCCGCCTTTTTCATTCTGCATCTACTAACGTAGAGCGCCATTTAACGCTCAGTTGGTGAACTAATTTTTATGTGTGAAGAATTGCAGAGAAAAATCATTTCCTATTCGGTGTTTGCAAGAATATAAATCTGGAATATTCTCCTGGAAAGTTAAAAAGGCTGAAGTGATCATACATTAATTGATTGTGAACAGATGGCGCCAGGAGGTTTACCCATTGATTAAGCCGTAATGCTGTAACATATAGGCCCATTTGTACAATCTCAATCAAAAGTAATGAAACGTTCAAAACCGAAACGCTATAGTCAGAGAGAGAAGATACCGAGTGAGATGAAACCTTATGGCGAATGAATGTTTCCGAAGTCCTTCGGAACCCCACAACAAGTTGCGCTCTCTTTGACGCGGCACCGTTGCACTCTGACTACAGCGTTTCGTTTTTGAACATTTCATTACTTTTGATTGAGGCTTTACAATTCGAGTTTGATTTTAAGCGAAGCTTAAACCCATAGCAACGTCCATTACAACTATGTTATTGTTAATAACAGCTTTGGTTTAACGTTAAACTCGAATTGTACAAACGGGCAATAATATTAGAGGGCCATGGCAAGAGATATCCTGTTAAAAGGAAGCTGTCTGTAAATGATTCTAAAGTATATAAAATAAAGTCTGCTAGCTAGCCTCCTGGAATTTTCTTATTATCAAAACCATCTTTAAATCAAAGATGGGCGACTTTTTCAGTCGCATATATTTCCTTTCATAGATAAGTAGGCCGTGCGACCAATCAAATGAAAACGCTGAACACGAATGAATCAATTCCCTAGCTGCCGCGAGCCCCCAAAGGCGAGCGGTCCTTAATGCGCGAAGCGCATTCTTTCATTGTTCTTCTCTGTTCACGAGTTCACGAATTCACGAGTTCACGAACAGGTGCATCATAAATGAAGAGTGCCATCTACCGGATGACCTTTACAGTTGTTGCATTTTTAATACACTGTGAAGGTTTGCAACTGAAATGTTTCCGATATATTATTATCAACCTTTCATTCCGCAAAACCTATTTACTATTTGTAAGGATATCAATAATAATTTCTACACAACGCAACGCCGTGCGGACAATAAGATATTATTGTAGAGCGGCACGATCAATCATTGTTGATTACAGTGTATCTCTTTAAAAAAAAAGGTCGTCGATTGACGGTCATTTTCATTTTTGGGGAAGTTAGGCGCACGCCATCTACTGCATAAAAGTTAAGCCAATAGTAATAACCAGTAAACTCGGAGTTATAGACTTATAGGCATAAGACTTTATGACGTAACTAAACCGGCCTTTGTGTTCTGTAATAACAATAAGTTTCAAAATCAAACCCAAATCTTCAAGTACGCATCATTTTATATTACCAGAGCTTCCAGCGCCATCTCTTGTAAAGTAATTGAACTAATGTTACATGCAATCCTTTCGAAGCTTTTCCAAAATTTTATAACATAACTAAATCAGGCTTTGAGTTCTGTGATAAATTTCAAAATCAAATTCAAGTTTTCGAGCGCGTATCGTTTTATATTACCAGACTCTACGTTACCAGTCCCTAGATAGATAAAGTAGCGCAAGTACCGCCATTTTGAGTCAAAATAAGCGCGCCATATTTGAAATCACACTGTCTGTTTAAATTTTACATTTTCGCTTTTATTTTGACTCAAAAAGGCGGTAAGTGCGGTACTTTAGCTATCTAGGGACTTTATATTACCAGAGCTTCGAGCGCCATCTATTGTTTAGTAATTGAACCAATTGTTATATGCAGTCACTTTCGAAGTTCGCACAAGATGTTATGATGTATTTTGGGTGAGTATTAACAACAAAGTTGAGTGCAATTGGTGAAGAAGTTTTGAGCGCCATCTCTCGCAAAACAACAAAACTAATTTTTTACTTTTTTTATAATCACCAGGAAAAGCTCCAAGCCCCATCGATATACTGAAACAAATCGGATTAAGGAAACGAAGGATCTCCCTGATTACTCCTGCGGGTACTTTCCCCTCTCTCTTCAAGATCATCAAAAAGAAGACCAGGTAGTTGAAAGAAATTTAATTTTTCTGGGTTCTTTTTTTAATTTTTTTTAGAAGCCGCTTAAAGTTCAACTTTTCTGTCGTTTCTTTTCTTGTCTTCCAGTTTCATGTAGAACTGTTCTGGTATTTAGGAATATTTATTTTAATGGTCAGCAAGATAACTTGGTGATCTTTCAAAATGAAAAACAACAACTTAACTCTGCTGGTTAAGTTTGATACCGTTAAAGAATTGTCTTATTTCCTGTTAGAAAACACGAAGAAAAGATCAAGACAGATCGACGTTTCTTTGGTATGCAATTCAACTCAACCACTGACTCAACCTTAACTATCAACAGGAAGCGATGAGACGATAGTTCAATATTTTTTTTGTCCCATCTATCGAAGAATCTTTGCAACTGATACAAAAATTACCAAGAAGAGATCCACGAAACTTTTAGACACTTATAAGGATCATTTCTCTCTTCACTAATGGCAATCAGCCTCAGCTAAAGAAAGTGGTTTAAAAAGATGAGATCTTATCCCTAGATGGCGCGAGACTCTTTTTCTATTTGAACTGCGGAAAGTAAACGGATCGACCGTTTTCTAGCGTACTTGAAACCATTTTAAAAATGTTCCAAAATAGATTGGAGATAAATTTGAAATCTCTTTGTGTTCTTTTAATTTAACAAAGGACTGATATGTAGTATCAAAATTCTTTGTAATTTCATTCAATGATCGTCAATAAAAACCAATCCAAATCCCTCCTGGCTAATCTTTTTTAAGGTCACCAAATTGAAGCTAAAGATCCTTTTTTCCTTTGCTTCTCTTTAAAATATTTATCGGTTACATTCGTTCAGTACGTCAAATTTTTATTTCTTTCTTTCTTGTAGTCATTAAGACGAAGCTCAAAATAGTTCTGGAGTTCAAAATTTTTCTAGTTTTTTCTTTTCTTCTCCCTCTTCTTTCTATCTCAAAGTCACTAAAGCGAAAGCGCTCAAAGGCGTTTTGTTTTCATCTTTCTTCTTTAGGTTTCTTTTTAAAATCGAACTTTTCAGTAGCATATCAAAATTTTAATCTTCCTCAATATTCCAGAAGAAGAGGAAGAGGTATTTATTTCACTAGTTCTTTATTTTATAAAAAAAAAAATAAGGTGGTTTATAGTTTTACTTTATTTTTCCTTTTTTTTTGTAATTCATTTTACTGGAAGCAGCCATCTTCTAACTATGTATTCTTGCCATTGACTAAACAGTTATTTTATTACGTTCATACTGTTTATATTTTTGTTAATGATGGAAGTTGCGTTTCATTCTAAGTTCTTCTAGAGCCTTCTCTGTCTTTTCCTTTGAATTGGCCGAGTTCTTGTTAGCAAAAGTTTTGGACATTTGTTAGATACGTCATTCGCTAGTTCCATCAACTTGTCTAATTCTGGATTTTTCGAGACATGTTTTCTAAATCTGACTCTGACGCCTCAGGAAAAGTGGAGAAGGTGGGCCACTAATACAAAATTCTCTTCCTTACTCAATTCGTAACTCTTCGAAACCATTCGATTCGGTGTGAAGATGTGATGCTTGCCCATTGTTCTTTTTAAAAATCACGAAAACGAAAGCCAAAATAATTCAAAGAAGATGTTACTTTTCAAGATCTCGAAGGAAAAAGCCTTGAGGAGAATCTGGAAATGAGATTGAATCTTTCACTCCCTGGCAACTTACTGCAGCAATATATCTGCAGAATTTGCCTTCCATCCACTCACACCTCCAAAGATGGGAGTTACTAATCACAAGTAAAACTATGTAGAACGATCGATGTGAGAATTGCGCCGGAGAAAGTCAATCTTGCGCCGCCTTTAATTTAACGCCACAATAACAATTGCAACAAATTTAATAGGACCGGCATTAAAATTAATGGAACACGACTTCCGTTCCGGGACGGATGCTCGGAATGAGCGTTCATCAGGCCCGCCATGAATTAATATAAAAGTACCCCATGGTGTTAATTAAGTGTTAGTTATGGCGATGGCGGAGCTGAAAGGCGGGGGGCACGGGGGGAGCTTTCATTACGCCAGGCATCAATCCTACATAACAGATGGCGCTAGTGTTTCGGATGCATGTGCACCCTCTCTCAACCCACATCGCCACACCACCCGCTCTATAACATAACACACTCACACGCGGGGTAGATTTTATATGTTATTAATGAACGTGCGATCATGTTATATCACGCGGCATATTTAATTTAATTTTTTTTTCAAGGGAAGAGATAACCCACTGTAACACAATGTGTTGACCTCCCCTAACTGTTAAAGCAAGCAAGTTTAACGACTCGAACAATAAATTATGCAAATTGGTTAGTGTTTCAGCCGCAGATAATTTTGTTTACAGCGGCGAATGTCTGCCGGAACAAAGATTAGCCGCGATCATTACGTTCCCCCCAACTTCGTCCCGCTTTCATTAAAAACAAAAAAAAAAAAACGCACCGTTTTGCACGCATGCTTGTTTGTTTTACTTATCCGGGCCGAATTTACTATGGACATTGCACGAGTGCGCAATTAATTTCAAGGAATTTAAAAAAAAATGCGCCCTAATAAAACGAAACAAGCGCAAATTAAATCAATTTGATTTAAATAATGTCGCGAAACCTAATTAAAGCTCGAAACTAATTAAAAACTCGGAAGAAATTTTGCTTCTGATGGAAGAGTCAGCTTCGATTTATTCGCAGAAACGACGACAAAATAAAGATCCCTAACGGAACGGAAATTGAAGAACGGTGGATAACAAAGATTTCAAATGAAAACACATGTTCAAACGTGTTAAGCAAGACTCCTTAATTCACTATACAAGGGTTACTCTGAATATTTTGATTAGGACCCTATGTACTACAGATGTTCAAAGTACTCCCCCCCCCCCTGGCCACAATGTATTTACATATTTTATATGTTTTCACTTCGAGATGGTGTTAAAATAGTTACTAATTGTCACACAGCTTAAGGGGGATGCCCAATCACTTGGCCTTGTTTTCCCTTAAATGGCAACTCGTGTGAATTACCATGATGTAAAAACTCCGCTTTGAAAAGTCCCAACAATCTCAGGCACACATTTTTCATATACCACTCAGCAGTGACCAGTGGTTGTTCTTTCACCTTCATGGGTTTGGCCGAACCGGTGCTTCTTAAGAAGACAACTTACGTGGTACATTACTTTTTCGTATTGGTGGGGGGTTAGGTCTTCTTCATGGGACGCCTGACGAGTAGGTGCGTTTCATCTTCAAGCAAACTGATTCTCCTACTTTCTGACTTTTGAGGCCCAATTTTACAATCGTGGAATAAGAACGGAATAACTGTGCGCCAAATATCCTTTTATGTTCCTCCACATCTACGTCACACTACGTCACGTTATACCACAGGTTATACCAATAATAGTGCTTATCCGACGATTGTAAAATCGGGCCTGACTTGGATATGTAGTGGGTCACCCCCAAAGACGAACGACGTTTGTTTATCCCAAATTGGTGCAAAATTTTTGAAAAGATTGCGAATTCGATCCACTTTGACATTTCCCTTGCTTGATTCGCCAACCAAAGAGCTCCGGCCTTGCTTAAATTCGAAACATCAGCTCGAAAAGGATTCCCTTCTCTAAGAGTCAAATTTTCTGTTCAAGTTCCATTGTGTCAACTTCTAATGCACTAGATTTAATATCAATGAATACAGATGAGTGGGTTTCTTATGACACTAAAGTGAAGGTTAAAGTTAACTGGTGATTGAGAAACTCGACTATGCGTTTAGCTCAAAATTTTCGGACTAGTCCTCGTAATTTTCTTAGTTAAAAGAAATATGTCTAAGATGACACAGTTTTCATGAGGACATTGTAAGATGGTAGCCGTTCTCATTATTCTCTCGTGGGAGATATAGCATGGTTACTCATCGTTTCCATTTTTGTTTTCTTTGGCCATTAACCCACACATTTAAAAGACGTGTTCATTTCTATCCATGTTTCTTTTGGACCTTGAGGACTCCACCGCAGCGGTCTCTTGGAGATCTCGTTTTAATTTTTTGTAAGGGGTGACCTATCCATCCCAATTTCTTTTTTATTATTTGCAACTCTACTGCTTCCTTTCCTGACGTGTCCGTACGTTTAAATGACATGACTTTCTTTCACTCCGCCTGGCCTTCTTTTACCTTGGGGTTTCCATCACAGCGGTCTCTTGGGGTTTCGTAAGGTGTGGCCTTTCCTTTCCAGTTTTCTTCTTTTTATTTGTAACTGTATTAAAAATAGTAAAGGAGACTGTGGTTTAAGGAATAATTGAAATTCATCTCCGCCCACAATAATTTTATATCCGTAGATACGTATTTCGGCAGCTAAGCTCCCATCTTCAGTACAATTTAATATTTATATAAAACTACATTGAAATCTAACAGCTACCTACCTACCTACCTGATCATATTATCTATACTACTAAAACTATCTAAAAATAACAAAATTAACACTAAAAATTAGTAAAAGAGAGAGACTGTGGTTTAAGAAATAATTGAAATTATCTCCGCCCACAATAATATTAACAGTCAAAACCTACCAAAAATGCAAATCAAATAAAACGGAAATGAGTATCTTATTCGGGAGAATAAGAACCGTTTTCGGTTATTAGACCAATACTCATTTCCGTTTTATTTGATTTGCATTTTTGGTAGGTTTTGACTGTTAATATTATTGTGGGCGGAGATAATTTCAATTATTTCTTAAACCACAGTCTCTCTCTTTTACTAATTTTTAGTGTTAATTTTGTTATTTTTAGATAGTTTTAGTAGTATAGATAATATGATCAGGTAGGTAGGTAGGTAGCTGTTAGATTTCAATGTAGTTTTATATAAATATTAAATTGTACTGAAGATGGCAGCTTAGCTGCCGAAATACGTATCTACGGATATAAAATTATTGTGGACGGAGATAAATTTCAATTATTGTAACTGTATTGCTTCTTCTTCTAGTTGTGTCCACAATTCCTGAAGAGCGACTTTTCTAGGCCACCAAATTCCTATGACGATCCTTACGGAACTCTTACAGTTTCCTTTTTTGATTAAGTTTGTTCATTCAAACCCTTTGCAAGAGAATGTTGTAATTTTCGTTTTTAATCCTTGCTTTTGTACTTCTCTTGTTCTGCTTAGATAGTTGAATCTTCAACTCTTCTCCTCCTATACGTTTGTTCCTTTTCATATTAAAGTGCCATTAATTTGGATTAATTTTCAAATATACTTTACTAGCTTCTTTTTCTAACAGTTCTACTTTTTCTTGCATGTGTTTGGCCATTGTCAAAACGTCAACAGCAAAACCAGACCTTCCAAACTTCTCTTACGTCTCAGCTTGCACCCTGTTTGCATAGTTAATTGTTTTCTTCATCACCTCGTCTAGTACAGGGTCCGGCAATCAAACCTGACGGTTTTAATTTGAGTGTCACCCAAGGTAGGAGCGAACAATTGGGAAGAAAAAGGTGTAATTCGATTCCACAAGTGTGGAAGTTTTGTACTCATGGAGGGAGCAGTGTAGCCTTTTCGTCACAGAGACGTATTTCAAAAACGGCGATTCCGTTACGATCACGAAACGAAAGTTCCGCCAGCATTTCAATGTTCCTCTCCACGAAAGGATTCCTACACGGAATTGTTGTGGGTGCAACACGCACTACGCCTTCAGCTATGCCAAGGAGTCAGTTCGAACCGTCAGGAAAACATTCAAGTCGTACGTAATGCGATGGAACAAGGTCGCCGTCGATCTGATACAATTTTTCACACGTGATGGTTTTTTAACAATTCTTTTTTATATAAAAAAAATCTTCTATCTTCCTTCCTTTGTCGAAAATTGTCTGTGTTCTCCCCTCTCAAAAAATGTCAGGTTTGACTGCCGACTTAATCGAAAATAGGAGTTGCGAAAGTATCATCCCTGGTTAACTCTTGTGTCTGGTTTGAATTGCTTTGATCGAATCCTTAATGAAGATAGTTTTTGAGGTATACCTTCGTTTTTTAAGGAGTTATCCTGTTTTCCCTGTTCACAGAATATGAACATTAATAAAGGCATTCATATTCTGTCGATTACTCCGTGATGATTCTAAGCGTTTTAATCGAATCTATGCACGATTGTCTGAATCCATTTTGTTCTTTTCTCGAACCCTTTCCAATTTCTCCAATGATCTTGATAAGTAGTATTATAGCTCGAATAGCTTGCTAGCCTTGCTAACTATGTAATTCATCTCCAATTACTTCGTATCTTGGGATCATTTTTTTGGTTCTTTGATTACATTACGCCTATTTTTCAGTTTTTCCGGAATTTCTCTTCTTGCCAGATTTTGATGTATTCATCAGCTTTCATTGAGTCTTTTTTCCTCAGATCTATCCCACGAGCTTTATTCCTTTTGAGATGCATCATCAATCATCATTCATCAGCTTTCGTGAGTCTTCTTTTATCTGATCTATATCACAAGCTTTACTTCTTTTGAGATGCCTTAACACTTCTATTAATCTTCTATAAATTAATTCATTTATTAAACGCTGGGATATTCTGAATGACCAAATCATCCCAGGTTTGCTTAGGAGCGTTACATACAAGGTCGAGATTGCAGAGTGATGTCGTTTCGTTTCATTGATAATACAAGAAACGGCTTCCAAAATAAAACAATTATAATTTCGTCAATTAACATCAAACCCTACGCAAATTTTAACCAAAACACAATAGAAAATAAGGAATTTTAAACGGAGCGCAAGAACAAAAGGAAATACAACGTACAAAGTAAGTTTCGAAAGAAAAAAAATCTTCAGCTGCAAGAACAAACAAAGTTGAATTAGTTGAAGAAACAGAGGCAAACAAACTTGAGAGATTCTTGTATTTATTGTGATGAACTATTTTCTGTCTCGCGCCAATTAATATTGCCAATAATGTCCAAAATGGTGTCATGGGAATACGTTGGTGTAAAACTTAACGCGAAGAAATTTATAAAAGATTTATTTATATCAGTTTAATCATAAAGGCCCGTATTCTTATCGTATGATTAATTTAATAACGTGTTTACATCCCATGTCAACGCTCGTCTGTCACTCTCTTACACATTAAGTTGACATAAACCTATATCGTTTCTTGTTCATTTTAATCATGACTTTAGTTATCCACGACCTTAATCATAAGATGAAAATACGGGCCAAAGAGTTTTGATACAATATTCAACGACATTTGACTCGTCCAACATTCTCATTTGGAATTTTAAATTTTTAAATTTTAAAGATTGAAAATCTCTGGATAGTCTTTTATTATGGATTCTTTCGCAGCATACAACTTTGAATTTTCGACACATGGTGGAGTCACCCTGTATACACAAGTTTGTCTTTAAAATACTGATTTTTTTCTTGATTCTTTTTTAATTGTTCTTAATGAAAGATATTAAAAAAAAAACTATAGGGGAAGGAGATTCTAATTTTGTTCTTTTTATTGTAATGTAAAATATTCCACGTCCATTGGCATTCTTTACATCGAACTGATTAAATTAGTTTGAAAACGTATTAGAAAGCGAGTCACACAGTCCAGGTTTGATTTTTCGCTCCCTCGAATGATTAGGACCGATCGCGATCGGAAAGTCCGGGGGAAAAGGCGGAAAATTTACTTAATTTTCAAAGGCGCGGGGAATTTCGTTGCCCCAATCAAATCAACAATTCGTTATACCTTAATAAAAGCTGTCGCCCCCGTATGCGTAAAATCTGCCCTGACGTGAACGCCTGGCCGAGCCAAGTTACGTTTATTGCATGTTTTATGTATAAAGAGGGCGCGCGCGCGCGCGCACGCTGATTGTAAATTCGCGACCATTATAGTAAGAGCCTTTTTATACGCGCGCAGGAAACGCCTGAGGCTTAAATGTAACATAAACTTTGCAATTTAAATACACGAAGCAGATCGTCCGAAATACGCACCGGGTTTTCCGGATTCTGGAAACGGGGGATGAGGGGGGCGAAATGTAATATGCCCCACCCAGAATACCAACATAACTTCTACATAAACACTTTAAGCAAAACAATAATAAATCATTTTTTGAAGCAGAAGAGTAGCTTGAGAACTTCACTGCAAGCTCACAACGTTAAGTGAACAATCGGCCGCAGGATGTCGCGACCTAAACTATTGATTTCTAATTTATGCATGTTTGTAGAAAGGGGGTGTAGTCGGGGGGCTTGGGTGCATAGGTCGTAGGTCAAAAACGGGACGCAGAAATAAATGAAGGCTTTGTATGTATGAACTAACAGAGGTTTATTTTATTAAAATTCCATCCGCGTGCGCAAATAAATATTAAATTGAAAACAATTAACGCGCGTCATTGGATTTGCTGCAAATATAAATTGCAGCAAATACATGCCGAATAATTAATAAATTTAATAAAGTAAAGGCCGGTTGAAAATACGTTGTTTTAAAAATAAACGCGCGGCTCGAGCCTACTTTATTAAATTTAAATGCCAAAATAAATTGTACATACAATATAATGTTAATAATTTAGTAAATATCGCACAATTGAGTTATTGTAAATAAAATATGTTGTCGTAAATTCACTGATAAGAAGAACAAGGTTTAGGTGTTTCTATTTTACCTCCTCAGAAGATCAAATCCACTCCTGAGTGTCGCGTGTACTTATCCCAGTGCAGACATTGATTACCGTCGTGTAAAGCTGACATTTTCTGCACAAGGAGAGTACAGTCACGACCAACGGTAAAACAGAAGATCGCTCTTGAAACAAAAGCTGAAAAACCGAACTTAATTTTAATGGTATTAGCGGAAAGACAAAGGCTCTTTGTGTGTTGTTTTATGTTAAAAGGGCTTACAACCATTACATTACGGAAGATGAAATCCACACTTTGCCTTCTGTTATTTCAGTATTTATTTATCTTACTCTGTTTAATTTCGCGTATTATATTCCGCACGTTAAATATTTGCCCGGTTTTCATAAACTCCCTTGCTTTTCCTTTTTGGCGTTCCCATCTTATCCCCCCCTTCCTTTGATTGTTGGGTTTTCCAATTAAACTCGAGTCTGATTTTATTGATTATTCTATTTTTTTTTATTTGGTCGTCGTCGAAAACGATCGGCGATAAAGATTTATCTCATCGTTCGCTGATAAACGCGCTCGTGAATTTCCCTTAATTTAACCTTTCCTTTAGTGTCGGGCCCATACGTTAGGGCGGAAACAATATTGCGCCCGACATATTTTACACGTCATTATTCGACGCTGAGTGGCGTAAAATGCATCGCGATTTCGTCCTCTACGACCACCATAAACACATCCATCGTAAGGGCGGATCGTGTTGCGGGGCCTTCCGAGGAAAATAAATACATTTTACGGCGCGTTTAACGCTGTCGATGCTCTCGCTAAAAGGTTTCGATTGTAAACGATCGGTTTTACAATAAAACGTTTTCTGTTATATGTATGTTCTTGGTTACGAAAATTAAATTTACACAATTACTTGGCAGATATCAAAGTTAGGGAGAAAAAAGGATTGTTTTTAATAAGGGCTCATTCGCATTCGCTGAATTAATAAATCCGAATAAAATAAGTTTGAGATAGGAAGAGGGAAAGCCCGAAAGTTTCCGAGGAGAAGTTTCGATTAGCGTTGTAGATCGTCTGTGTGAGGATGTGGATGTACGAGAAAGAGAGAGGGATAATATTAACTTTCGTTATCACCCCGGAGCAGACCGCTTCTTTCATCAATCACCTCGCACCGTTATCACTCGGTGAAATAAGGACAGCTAGACAAACAGCGGCATCTTGCGACGGACACCAATACATAATATTTCCATTTATTATGACCGATCCTCTTGAGCCAGGGGCTCACGGATTCGACTCTGTTCGTCTGTAAACAAATCTCCGATGGAAGAAGTCTGCGGCGACGCCGGGCGTCGATGAATCACAATACACCGCCGCAAATCTTTCATAGCGAGAGCACACGAGGATATTTTTATTTGGCAAGGTTCCAGGTTCTCTCTTTTTTTTTTTGAGAAATCCTTTCGAAAACACCGAATGATTTCCCACGTTTTTCCGACTCAAAGGCATCTTTGATGATACGTAGAATCAGTTCAGACATCGGAGAGATGAATTAGTTTAGCCCAAGCGAAAGCCGAAACTCATAATTGCAGCCGAAAGTCGTAAAAGCCCCCCGTAAAATTGACGGCCAGACAAATTTAATTTTAGAATCGTTTAAGAATCTCATGTCCTTACTAAAATTCTATATAGACGCTTTTTACTGCAAGTGAATGAGAGTAATTTAATTCTAGAATTATTTTGGAATGCAATGCATCTATGGATTTTTAAAACATACCAAGGATAAAATTTATATGGTTGTAAGAATCAAAGGCACATAAAAATAACTTCTCCCCTTCATCTCACCCGTTGGGATCAGATAAGGCCTTTAGAAACGAAGTGCACTCGCCCCTTGTTAAACGCAACCCCTATACAGATCAGAATTCGGTAAAAGTAGGGTAAGAAAGTAGGTAAACTCACCACGTGGTGTTTTGGGGGTGAAACAGTCCTCGAGGCCTTCGTTAAATCTGAAATTAAAAAAAAATAATGTGAGAAATCGCATGTTCTAAATCTATATAATGAATGGCTTAAAAGAAAATAAAAATAGATTGTCTTTTTCGCGAAAGAAATGTCAAAATTCCATAGAAGCATCATAGAAAAAACAGGGCCGTACTTACTTACGAGGACATAATTTAAGAGAGAGCAAAAATCAGCATTCAATTAAAAAAAAAAACTATAATTTTCTTTTGTGGCAAACATTATTTTACAATTTCTAGAAAAGTTACGATATATTTAAGAAACAATTTGTTGAAAACATGTTCGATTTTTCTAGTGCTATTTCAACAAAAAAAAAATTAAATTTGTTTTAAGTTTTCCTTTTACGAGTAAAGATTTTTTGATTCGCCTTCTTTTTCTGCGCTTTATGGATTAGGCTGTACAAGACCATCACCGTTTCGTTGTCTCTTTAGTGTGGATTTCAATACAATCACCGCCTATCGGTATCCTACCTACTCAAAACTTCTTTTATATTTTTATTCAGATTACAAGTACTTAATTGCTAAGCACTAAGACATGATAAAGATAAGAACGAATCTGGCATAGATTTAGTGCCCCCTTTGTTCTCTTTTAACTGGCCACGAGTGTACATATTGACCAACAGATGGAAGAAAATTACCCGATCTAATCGATATCGTCATGCAACTAAAGGTATAAATAACCACAAGGACTCTAGCAAATGAAATCATGTTTGTCTCAACAGTAATTTCTGAAATGAATAAAATCAACGTGAACCATTTTGAAATCTATTTAGAAACAACTACGAAACGACTTAAAAATTCCATCGTAAGCTTCTCAATAAATCGGAAAGCAGTCTTTAACTTAATTAAAAATTAAACACGTATGTACAGTCACAATAATTAGTCATGACATAACCTTTACATAAAAACTCATCGTGAACATTTTATTTGTGGTTTCTAAGCCAAAAATAATTTACGACATCCCGGATTCACTTTTAATGGCCGATTTCTTCACCATATTTAACCTAAGGTTAATTTATCTAACAGTTGGAATGTGACGTACAGTTGGCCGTACACATACTATGTGTCACATTCTAACTGACAGATAAATGTAACTTCAAGATAAGGCGACGAAGAAATCGGGCATAAGTTGTAAGATTTGGATCCATTGGACGTTTATAGTTTCTAAGGAGATGTATACGAAGTCCTGTAAGCTTTCTGTAAGCGTCATAATTAATTATTGCGACTGTACAAGGGAAGTTATTTCAACAGTAGTAGAGAGAGAACAAACGTGAGAGGGGGGTGTCCGTTAACACTGAGAGGAGAGACAAACTCGAAAGTGCTGCTGGCGTAACAAAAACTGAATGAAAATCACAAGAAATATAAAAAGTACATAACAAAACAAATCGACCTTCAAGCAGTAAATAGACAAAATAGTGGGCAAAAAGGAAAACTTAACCGGATTTTACCTTCTGTTTTTTTTTATCACACGAGTGATGACTAAAGCACGGATTTAGATGCATTTTTAAGTCACAACGCGTACGTTCGAGTAAAAAGATGACCCATGACCTAAAAATGCACCTACATCCGTGCTTTAGTCATACATAGTAATAGTTTAAGTAAACCATATGTATGAGTTGAGATTATCCGTGGACAAAATCATTTAGCAGCGTTAAAGAAAAAAATAAATCCAAAAAAAGGTTTCGAGTTCGAAGATCTAATTGCAAGGGCAACGTTACGGTAACTCTCAACAAAAGCAATCAAAACCTTAATTATAAATTAATGTCATGGTCCGAACTGGCCACTTTTCAAATGCATGGAAGAAAGTCTAAGGTCCGTATTCATAAACAAAACTTACGCTATGCGTTCACCAAAACATTGCGAATATGTGTTTATGCGCTGCAAAGATGTCTTTTACGGAATGTAATTTAGAAACTGTTGTTAAACCCTTGTTGGTTGTGCGTCCATTACATTATTAGCGAATTATTATCGAGCGCATAGCGTAAGTTTTGTTTATGAATACGGGGCTTTATCTCTTAAAGCCGCTTTACAGTTCGCAATTATTTACTGCCGGCAATGAAAATTGCAGCGATTTGTATTGCACGCATGCGTTGTACTTTTATACAAAATGCAAATACCGTGCATGCGTGCAATATAAATCGCTGCAATTTTCATTGCCGGCAGTAAATAATTGCGAACTGTAAAGCGGCCTTTACAGATCCATTAGTTTGTTGCCAGTGCTATCTAAAGCAACGGTTCCCTTTTTTGGCAAGAATTTCGTTGGTGACTCCCCACTCTTGCCGTACTCAACTTCATTCGTAACAGAAAAGCAGGGCTAAATGACTGGGAACATCTGTTAGTAAGTAGCTCAATTCGTGTCTTTGTTGCTGGCGCCATCTATCACTAAATAACTCAATCTCTTCTGTGCTGCTAGCGCCAGCTATCACCAAGAAATGAAATTTGTTATTTGCGCGCGCCATCTCTCACTAAGGCCAGGTTTTACAATCGTCGAATACTAACTAAACTGGTATAGCACTAAACTGATATAACTTGGAACGTGGTGTAGATATGGTCGAATGCTAAAGGATATTCGGCGAATAGTTATTCTGTCCTTATTCCACGATTGTAAAACTGGGACTAAGTAGTGCAATTTCTTTCATTGTTCTTCGTGTTTCCGAAACTTTCCACCATATTCGAGAAAGTGCTAGATGGCATCAAAGTCAATTTAGTTTTAAAACTCTGTTATTCGTAGCCCAATTAATTTGCATAAGCGAAAAATCATATAAAATGGCTGCAATACTACCAATTGATAAGAGATTTATTTGTTTCAGTGCCAACTGTTATATCAAACGATGCCAACTTTCTTTTTTCAAATGCATATATACCGAGTGAGCATTTTCAATCCGGGACATATGGTCGATTTCTTCACAGGGTTAATTTATCTAATAGTTGGAATGTGACGTACAGTTGGCCGTATACGCGTACACATACTATGTGTCACATTCTAACTGACAGATAAATTTAACCTCAAGTTAAGGCGATGAAGAAATCGGGCAATAGGAGATAAGCATGACTACCCTTAATAATGACATTAACGCTGAAACACTAACGAATGTGATTAATGGATTTTATAATCATAAATAATAAGACAACAATAATCTTTAGTTTGTAGTAAAATTATAATACTTAAATTCAATAATTTTTAATATGATTATAATCAAATATGTCATTATTAAGGGTAGTCATGCTAACTTCCTATGTATCTGAATTCTTTGATATGCAGAAGTCGAGTTTGGTTCAACATTTACCAAAACAAATACGGAAATAAAATTTAAAATAAGTTAAGGGTTGAGGCAATACTTCTGTTTGATAACCGCTGATCAAAATAAAAACGAATTAGAGTAACGCGTTGAATTTAAATGCTTCGATAACGTCAAATAATACTAAGTGTCAATCAATTGTGACATAAATAACATCTCGGGCGTTAGTGACGCAGTTGTACGTAGAATTCAAAAAGAATTCTGAAGTAACAAGGTCATTTTATGTACTTTTCTGCTTTAATATTTTTTTTAATCAAACGTGTTTCTTGCTTTGGTTGTTTGAATTTCAAATTAAGATTAGGTTCGAACAGATACGTCAAAAGTTACTGAAGTTACTGAAGTCCGATGAACTAAATGCACACATGCGCGTTTGGTTGCATCGCCAATTCTAATTCGTCTTTTATTTGATCACTTCTTATATTTTTATTTACTCGGAAAGACCCCCTAGTTCTTTCCCCCAAAGTGTGGGTCGTGATCGTCATCAAAAAAACTAAATGTCGTTTTAGAAACAGAAACACTAATTTCTTCCTTAATTAATTTCAATTTGGCTTCAGAGACAAGCATAGGAGGCGAATGGAACAAACACACAGGGTGGTCAATAAAATTAATAAAGACTTAGAAGGGCTACGTTTTTAATAAACAGGCAGAATTCCTTAATTAAGTACATACTGCATTTTTTGACATTACACGGGCCTTAATTAATTAAATTTAAGAAATCTCTGCCATATGACGTGTAGGAACTCTTTTTTTGGAGAGCATCAGGTATACCGCAGAGTGGTATGCTTGGACCGATACCATTTTTAATATGTGACTTACATGACGCGAATGATATCGTTATCTTAGCATGACCTTTTGATACGTAAAAGCTTTACACTAAATAAAGTCCAGCAGTGTTGAAGAGCTGGCCAATTGAAACTAATGGGAATGAATCTATCAATGGAAGAGGAAATTGTCCAGTTCTTACATTCAATGCTCAACAATATAAAGTGCTTAGATGTAGGCCAAGACGAATGCGAGACAACTAAGTTTAATAACTTACTACGTAATCTATACTGGATGGTGGGAAAGAAATTGAACGTCATTGCCTAGCGACCTCTTTTTAACTGTCCACGATTGTACATACAACAAACAACACTAATATTAAAATCTTATAACCGTTCCAAAATAAGATTGTGTGATTAATCCTAATATTCATAGATGAAGTAGTATTTATATTAAATCTGTGCCAAATGCGACATATCAAAGTCGTCCAAAATATCTCTAGTGAAAGAGAAATATCTAAGAAATTTAATGAACGAATTAAACTATCCTTTGTTGATAACTTACAGGCAAGAGACGTGTGAAACGATTCCAGCCCACGGACTTCTGAATTAGTTTTAGTTCAAGTTTAATTAATCATTAAATTACTTACTGTAGATATCACAGCGTTTCTCTACTGGAAAGTCCTCTTCCACGTTTATTGTACTCAAATGAAATTCTCAATGTCAGATGATTGGAAGGTGAAATGCAAAAGATTCTAAACAATATTCATAATAATTGTTTTACTGAAAAGAGAGCTCCAAGCTTATTTAAACTCCACCCACTTCACTATAACAAAAATTTTATTACACGCAGCAGAGTAATATGTAATTTAATGACAATTTACAGTACATAGTAACTAGTTTCAATTTACAGATAATAAAGACGAAACTGTATGTAATGTGGCAATTACATTCAATCGGTTGTATTAACGTAAATAGTTGCAACTCCTAAACAAGAAAGTATTATGTATATTTAATAAGTCTTGACACTTTAAATAAGTTCATGAGAAGTGAAATTAAGGAAGGAGGAAACTGAAGAAGTTTACAAGTTTTGTTCTAATTAGGATAGGTCGAAACTTGAGTTTGAGCCCTCGAAATACAAACCTGAATCTTTGTAAGGTTTTCCAAACTAATTTTTTTAAAGAAGTATTTTGACCAGAACTCAACAACCTGAAGATCTTTATTAATTAAACATAATGACCCACTGAGTACTGGACCAATTATTTTTTTGACAACGACATTTTTACTGTGAAACAGTCCTTGAAACATCGTCAAGTTTCAATAATGCACGAGAAGCCAACGTTTCTGAACATTCCATTTCGCCTTGCATATTTTATCATATTGCTCCGAAAATCTGCAATAAAAGAGAGAGGGCTGGAGACGAAAGAAACTTCATTTCCTCTTCGCGCGCAGATGATTTTGAATTCCCACAAGCCCTTATCAGTTCTCCGTCCAGTAGCAAAATAAAAACACCGGGCGAGAGAATGACAAGGGTCCGTAAGAAATCATATTTTCTCTGAGCGAGTTTTGTCGACCGTTGTAGTAAACTTACTAGGGAGAGAGGGCGGGGGAGGGGGAGAAAAAAATTTACGTTTTAAAAGAGCCCTCTCTTCCTTTTAAAATAATCTTCGTTCTTCCAGGATTGGTCACAGGTGGCGTTGTGAATATTTCCCCATTCAGGTATGTGTACATTCAATCTAGTAATCCTGCATATAAATAAGGCTTAAAATAACTGGCCAACCGTGAGGATTAGAGGTAGCGGGCGAAAGCACAGGAGAGAGATTCCATGTCAGCGGTAGTAAAAATGTGTGTCGCTTGATCGTGTGTGTGTACGTACGGCACACATCCCTGCCGTGTGCGCCCCCTAAATTATTTAAAACGCAATAATTTCCTGCCGGCGATATAAACGCTCGCGAAATTGAACGACACATTTTAATAAATGTTTCATAAAACGACGAGCATGTACCCGCACTGGAAACATGATATTGTGTGATTACATTACACGGTGGAAAACGGCTGCGCAATGAAAGCCGTAATCTCATGACGTAATTAAATATGCACCGCCGCCGGTTCGTGTGTAGGTATAAAGCGCGCGCCGGTTCTCGTCACACAAAATTCTTCTTACATTCCGCCGAGATCAAAACTGTAGCTTTCATATTATTCTGATATTAACGCCGGAAATTCCTGCAACTTCTTAATGAATCGCCCTCCTCTTCGCCCTCGTCCTACCACGGCTTCGCCCGCCCCCAAGCGAGCTTTATATCGCACTTAACTAACTCTCCCGTTAATTCGTGAACTCTGATGCCAAAAGCACGAGCGCAGACAGGAGGGGTGCAACATTCTACCGGCACATTTGCACGTCTAGAAGAGCAACGTACATATGATTTTCATGATTTTAAACGGAATTAATAGCACCTGGTGGAATTTATATTCAGTTAAAAATTCAGACGAGCTCACCGAATTATCTAACGTAAATTAAATCTTCTAATTCAAGATTCCTTATCTGATTTTCATGACTCAACAAAAAAAATTATCCGTGTAACTCATACAAATTTAGTTAAAATGGTCAGGGCTCACTTTCTTATGGATAATTAGCATTATGTACCAAATGCGTATGTGTGGTAACACATGGAAAACAAAACTCGCACTCCCCCACGTCAGAGGTCAGAGCGGCGATAGGCAACCACACATACACATTTGGTACATAATGTGAATTCTCCATAAGAAAGTGAGTCCGTATGCCTGTTATATATCTATTAATTTCATAGAGTTTCGTATGTCTGTAAGCTTTTACAAGTGACTTGCCAGATTTTTATAATACAAATAAATATTGGCACTGAAATTTAGTTAAAAAAATAGAGCGACCTCAAGTAGTTCTTTCACGAACACCTACAAGCTACAAGATTTAATTTCGGGGCTCTCAACTAGCAGTTAAGTAACAAGACGCAGCTACATGCAGGTTAAATTCAATTTAAATTCAGTTAAAGAAAAGTCTTGGGGCAAAGTCTCATTGTCATTACAAACTGCACTGAAAGCATGATGATAAGCATGACCTAACTTCGAAAATCCTAGAAACTTGCATGTCTAGAGGTAGCCTGGCATGATTACTATAGTTCTAGGCAAATACATTGTTTTTACAATCAGTGGAACTCAAACTCTGCACACTTAGGGAATGTGCTTAAAAATTCTCTGAAAATTCAGAAAACTGTGAAGTCTCAGAAAAAAACTTGAAAACAGCCTCCTAAGTCTCGGTAAGTATCCTCAAGAAAGATTTTCAAGGTTCAAAACAGGTCTTCAGAAAGTTCTTGAAGCGTACTAACAAAAGATTTTTTAGACTCGGGAAAGTCTCCGAGTTCTCAGGAATTTTACTGAGGACTCAGAGACTTTCCTGAGTCTAAAAGATCTTTCACTGAGTAAATTTCCTCAAGGTAGTCCGGGAAGTATTCTCAAGGAAATATCTGATGATTCAGAGATTATCCTTGAAGCTTCTGAAGACTCGGTAGATATTGTCAAGAAGACTCAGGAAACGTTCTCGGAAAAGCTCTCAGGAAAGTCTCTGAGAACTCAGCAAAGTTCTGCAAATTAAAATACTCGAAAAGTCAGGATATGTCTGAAAACAGTCTCCGAAGACTATATTCTTAAGAAAGATTGTAAAGGCTCAGGAAAGGTCTTTGACGATTCGGGAAACGCTCTAGTAGACTCAGGAAAGTCTTTGGCGACTGCGATAAATTTCTCAAGATAATCCTTGAAGTACTCTCAAGAAATTTTCTGATGATTCAGAGATTGTCCTCGAGACGAAAATCTTTCAAGTCTCAAGAAATACTTCAAGTTCATTTCTGTGCTTCACGAGAAATATTGAAAGCTCAGGATATATCCTTATGACAGCGTTTGGTGACTGCGGGATCTTTAGCGACAAAGTTTCAGGATATATCTTCTTTTTTCTGAAAATTTAGAAAATCCTTTAAGAAAGTCCCGAAGACACAGAAGATTTCTTTAAAAAAAATCGAAAGCTCAGAAAAATCCCGAAAACAGCTTCTGAAGACTCGATAAATATTATCAAGAGGGCTCAGGAAAGACTCGGGAAACGTTAATCAAGAGGGCTCGGGAAACGTTCTCGGAAATGCTCATTTAGACTCAGGAAAGTTTCTGAGAACTCAGCAAGATTCCTTGACGTCGCGAGAAGTATTCTCAAGAAAGTTTCTGATGATTCAGAATTTGTCCTTGAAACAATCCTTTAAGTGTCGAGTGTTTTTCAAGAGAGATCCTAATGACAATTGCACCAAACAGTTAAGCTCAGGTTAACTTTAAGCGTCACTTAAATAATGTTATGTAACCTTAAGGTCCAGTTGTACAATACTAGTTTAAATTTAAGCTGAAGCTTTAACCATTATTATTATGATTATATGATTATTTCAACAATCGTTGTTAAGGGTTTAAGCTTTAGCTTAAAGTTAAACGTCACATTATAAACATCACTTAAATTTAAGCTCAGCTTAAGTGATCGATGCAACTGGACATAAGACTCAGGAAATACCCAAGTCAATTTCCGAAGCTCTGAAATTTGTATGGGTCATCAATTTCTTCCTTTTTTTTAAGAATGTAGGGCAAGTTTCAGGATATATCCTCACGAACTGGAAAAATGTTCTCTGGACTTTCTGAAATGTTCTCAAAAAAAATGATGAGGGCTTAGAAAATGTCTTCAAGAAAGTCATTGAAGTTTGGCGAAATATCCTCTTTGGAATTTCGGGAATTGTTCTCAAGAACGACTCTGAACGCTCAGGAAATGTCTTAAAGAGAATATTCTCAAGAAGAAACGTCTTCGAAATATCCTGAGAAACTCTCAGTGGGGAGTCATTTTTTGAATTTACAATATAAAAAAAGGATTTTTTGTCAGAATTTTAAGGGCACAAATTAATAGAAATCAAGTAGCACATTTCTGCCGGTGTTCGGGGTTTTTACGAACACGAATGAAACGACACACTTTCAGAAACGTTTCTGAATTCCCTGCGATTTATTTTCCCTTCGAATGCGCTTCAATCCTTCAAGACGTCGCTTTCATACGCTGCGAGTGTATTATTCCGGTATTTTGGTTTATACGTTCTGCGTTTAGATCCACCGAAATATGTCAAAGTAAATTTAGGGAATATTTTAAAACTTTTTTTATTCATAACATATTCCATGATTTTTGTTTGAAATTGTAATTTTTTTTTAATTCCCAGAACATAAAATTGTGAAAAGTAGAATACAAAGTGTAAGAGTCATACAAAATTGAATCATTCAGTCGTCGAAAATAACTCAAACTTTGCGCTCACGTTATCGCCCCGTATAGGTGCTTAGCGTGCACACAAGGAATCCTCTTATCATATCTCGGGCTCTGTAAATATCAAGTAGGTTATCGCGAGCCTTTTCCCGACTTCTTAATCGCCAAGAATGTGCACATCGCATCAACTTCTTCGAGAAGTTTTAAATTAGCATTCATTAAAAAAGGACGCCCGCGGACATTTTATCATCTATCAGCTGAATGGATTCTGCGAGCGAGCAGAAAAGTCGGCTTTGAGCTTCTGCGTGCGTGCACGTGTCTATTAATTAATTAATTAATTAACGAGGGAAATCTCAGGGTTTTGAACGACGATCAAACGTTTCACATCACAGACGACACTCGAGATAATGATAATACACAAGAGGTGCTCGCACTCAAATTAGCGCGTTGATTAAGTACACCATGTGTCGGTATGAAATGAGATAATATGGCAACAGTATTTTTTTAATTAATTCTTTTCGCCCACAAATAGGGAGTGTTCTCAATGTACAGGTATTTATGGTTGCCTAAGTACCTGGGCATGGGGAGAAGAGTAAGCGACATCATCCGGAAGCTGTTTTTAGTTTGGTAGAAACTGTAAACTGTTTCTATTAAACAGATAACGAACAAACTGAGTAAAATTTACTTAGGTAACCATACCTACATTCAGAGCCGTCGATCACGTTAGGTAGTTAGGTAACCATACCTACACATTTAGAGCGTAGTTTCCCCGTGTTAAATTAAATGGGAAATCGAGCTAGAACCGCGGCCCCCATTTTGACATTAGGGATTATATCCAAAGTAGTTGCTAGATCGATTTGAAAAGTACAATAATTTGCAATTGCGTAAGCCACAGTGAGTTTTCAATTCGTTCGTTCGCTCAATCATCTGCCCCTGACGTTTCACGTTTTCGCTCGGCCGCGAGATAATATAATACTTGTTGCCAATAGCAAACGCCGGCCAATTTCTGGGAATTAGTCCTAACGAAATTATTCATTCTGGGAACGACTCCGAACGTCAGGAGCGACATTAATCGCCGCCGTCTGCCCCGGCCATCGATCTTCGTTGAAAATGGAAAAGGTCCATGTCGAATGTATTCGTATAAAAACGTGCTGTGTTGTAGCTATTGTGTGTATGAATGTATGTATGTGTGTGTGTGTGTTTGGATGTGATGTTGTGTGCAGCTGACGTGGGTAGATAATGCGCTTCTTGACCTCAGCCACCCCCATGAATATGCATGGGTCGGTACGTATTACCATAAATGCATACGCAATCATCTCAACTGATTTATACGTTCATTTCGGTGCTAGTCATCCCTTGCGAGATCCAATCCAATTTTTTTTTTAATTTTACACACAGATTACATAATTATTTGGAACTTTTCAAATTTTGTAAATCTAATCTACTTTAAAGGGTGAACAATGATTTGCTTGCTCGGTTTGCACATTATAGTAGATCACATTTTTGCAGTTGACAAACCAATCAATCAGGTAGAGGTGGCGGATACGACGATCATGATGAAAAGCCCGCCGCGTCGTAATAAAGTTGCATCAGAATAACGACGCATTTTATGTTACCACCTTTAACGACGTCACCATATAAATTCCATAATGTAAGCTTCATTTACGTCATGCTCCGGTGTATGTTATCTCGTCGCCCCGGTAAAGTCGAAGCTCATTCAGGAAGACGCGCATTGATTTATGGCGCAATAACGGGCCGAAAGTAACGCGCCGCGACGCAACAAGTCCGGACGATTTCCATTTTCAATAAGTCTAATGGCAGTTTTCGACGGCGACGGCGGCGGTGGTGGTGGCGTCGAGCCCTCCGTCGCCCCCTATTATTCGGCGGACGCATCCGCCGGAGATCAAAGGACGAGACAAAAACCGGCGCTCTTCTTCATTTATTACGGCAATTTCGTTATGCAGAGATATCATTCTGGCAGAGAGGGCTTCAATTTGCTCGCTGTCCGAACATCTTTTGAAGAAACTAACCCAATTTGCATTTCACTTTGTGTGCATTCCTCCTCGCGCGACTTTCTCGCGGCAATTTGCAGCGAAAAGCTCGCCTCAGATTTCCCGGATACATTTGCATCGAGGTGTAAACACTTTATCGCCGTTAATTTCATCAACTAGAATGTGCATTTAACGTGAACGTAAATCGAACTTTTTCAATTTTCATTTTCATCTCCAAGAGTTAATTTGAAACAAAAAAATTTCTCGCTTCAGAAAATCAAAGAGAAGGAAAGCACCTTAAATTATGAATACAACTCTCACACCTTCGCACTTGTATTCACAAAAAAAAGAAAGTTTATTTCGTTTCTCTTCTTCTTTCTAGAAGATGAAGATTTGTTCTAGAAAGTCGACGGTTTATTCTAGAAAAGGCCGCCGGCTCTCAGCAGATTTTTCGGCGTTCCTCGTCAAGTGCAGACGAGAAATCCGAACATAAACGAGACGACGAGCGCGAAATTTGAATAATTGTACTTTCGAAATTGTAAAATGTTTTAATTGAATACTTAATAATTCTTTGTTTACTATTTCACTTTAATTTAACTGGTATCGAATAATTTTGGACTCGAACTCGCAGCAACAACTTTAAATCTTATGTAAGTGATATATTGTAATATTCAGCGGACACAACTGTTGAGTATGTTGTTTGGTACGCTGAACGGTTAATGGTTACTACCAACAGTTGCCGAATTTACTCACCAGAAATAATTTACGGTGAGTGCAGTGCCAGTGAGTCATTTGTTTATTCTGACCATAGATTCTAACCTCTTTTGAATTGCTGGATTTCTCAGTTTTCTCTTTTTTAAACGCACCATAAATGAAACACGTTTCTGGTTTTAGTCAACTGTTGTGTCCGCTGAACACGCCCATTTTGTAATTTAAATATGTACAGGAAAATTCTGCTTTGTTATGTGGCGGTTGGTGACATTGGTTGGCGCTTAAAATAACTTCAAACAAACGTCAATTTGGAGGTTATGTTTATAATTTGAGATGGGTTGCGGTAAGTGAACGTTCAAACTGAGTATTCTTTCGATCTGAACAAAGTGAATGCGTTCAGCAAAAGTGAAAATATTCAATATGATCGTATTTTCTCGTTGATGTTCAGTTCCCCCACTCTTGTGAAATAAGTGATTACATTCAGTTTTTACTGCACAAATAATTTTGCCGATCAGTTCGTACTGAAAGTGAACTGAATATTTATTCACTTTCAGTTTGTTCAATTGAACGCATTTACTTCGTTCAGATCGAAAGAATACACCTCTGATCAGACCAAACCACGTGTTCAATTTTCCTAATCGCTGATTGGTCAAGTCACGTAATTCGACCTTGAGATGTCAACAACACCAAACAAATGTCACTTTCGAGGTTATTTTTGTAATTTTAAGTGTCAATAAGTGTCAACGCTACGTGTTGTCGCCAACCTAATAAAATAAATTTTGGATTGCTTTAATGAACTATGTAATTTATGAAGCCCAAGAGAGTTTCATGATACAGTCAATCAAAGCACCAAAAAGAAAAAATATTTATGGACAATTCGTGAACTATCTAATATCTCTTTTTTAATATAATTATTTATTGGGGATAACTCTTCTACTTTTAAGCTGCACTGCATAAAAGGTTTAAGCCAGGATTAAATTTAAGCCTAAGTTAGATTGTAACACAAATTATTACGTATAGCATATAGTGTGTCACATTCTAACTTAGGTTTAAATTTTATCTTGGCTTAAACCTTTTATACAACGCAACCTTAGACTCTTCTTTCCTCTGCTCACTTAGTTTATTCATTCCGAAGTTCTTCTTGTTCTTTTAGATTTTTTTTTACGATCTCATTCATTATCTTGCTTTCACCGTACAGGAGTAGCGGAAACAACAACAACAACAGCCCTGAAGAAGTCTTTTGCTAGAAAGACGAAACGTCGGAAATAAGAAGAAATTAGCGCAGTACTTCGGAGGTCAAAAAGAAGATGGGCAACGGCCGCAGAAGTCTTCAAGATTATTGCTTGCGATGGCTTCTTTGTTCCATACTTTTTCTTTTTTCGTTATTTTTGCTTTACACTTCCTTTTTCACGGTTCTTGTTATTTCATCCTCTTCTAATAGGTAAGTTTCTAAAATATTCCTGCGTACATAAACTTAATTTATTTTTTATTATACCTGCATCAAAATCTCTGTTTTAAAACTAAAACGCGTGCGCAAAAGGACGATTAAAGTTGCCTAGGAACAACACATACAATCTCCATGTTAACGACTCAAAATGCGATCCACAGGCAACTTTACAAAATGAATTTAAATTTTAATGTCTTTCTAATTTTCATATTTTAGCGCAGGTATAATAAAAATATCGTATAATATCGTATAATACACGTTTCTTATGCACTTTATTATAAGATACTATTTTATTGGATTTTGGTGTTCTTTTCGCTTTCCTTGTTCTAATGAACACTTTCACTTTTTTCATCTAGAACCGGTTTCGGTCTTCGCCGTTTTCAAAAGACCGAGTCTCGACGAAGAAAGAGAAAATGTTCGTCAGGAGAAAGAGAGCACCAAAATGAAATCCATGGAGACAAGGCTAGGACCAATTTCTTCTTCACCATCGTGATGCTGATAATGCATCAGATATCAGATCTGAAGCTGATCAAGGATAAAAGAAAAAATATCGTGCTTCCAGTTTGCATGATTAACATTTCGCATTTTATATTTTGTTTGCTGATGGTATCTTCTCTATCTTTGACTTATTGTTAGTTTCACCACATTTCTGTTTCTAATTTTAATTAAGCTCTTGTTCGTCACTTCTTTCATTTGGTTTTGAAAATAATTTTTCCGTTTCTTTTTTAAGATACCTTCTTTTCGGTTCCAACGGTTCTTGCTCTATTTCATTCATTACTTATTCTGACTTTTATCGTTACTCTAAAGAAGCTCCATTTTACTTTTATCTCAGTTTTTACTGCTCCTGCCTTCTCTGTTAGTTCTTCTTTCCATATAGTAAGTAATTCTTATTCTTTTTCTCAAGTTTCTCTGTTTGTTTAAACAAGTTTCTTCAATTTCTCGCTTTTATCTTTTGCTTCTTTCTCTACCTTTTCTTTCTTTTTAATTATTTTGTATTCCGCCAATCCTTTTTGTTTCTAACCTTAGCTGCGCTACAACTTTATTCCTGCTTCTTTTACTCTGGTTTTAATTCTTTTCTTACGGTTTTCTTTGTCTTTAAAGTTTTAGGACAGTGTCTTTTTATTTTATTTTCGATTATAATCATTTATTTGACTTTTTTCTTTTGTTGGTGCCTCTAACTTTGTCTTCCATCACACCTTCCTTTGTCTAACCTTAGCTACGCTACGTCTTTTCTTTATTGCTTTCTTTATTCGACTTCTAATTCATTTTTGCGTTTTGCTCTTTACGTTTTATTCATTTTTGTCTGTAAAGTTTTAAGACAACATTTTTTCATTCTTCCATTATTATGTTGTCTGAACATTATTCTAACTAAATAAGCCACTCTCAATTACTAACTTTTTTTAAGCTCTCACGTATTTTATCATTTCACTCGTGCGTTTCAAAATGAGCAATTTCGATTTATTTTACTCTTTTTGATTCTCTATGTTAAGCTTTGAGGTTGTCATTGCTACTCACACATGCTTCTTCTTCATTAGAGAAGCACTTTTTCTTCCCTAGCCTCATATTGAAATTTGAGAATTTCTCCTCTGTTCTTTTTAACATTATTTATATTTATATCTATTTATACTTATATCTATTTATATTTATATCTTAGCAAGTCGGTTTTGATTGCAACGAAACAGCAGCTGTCTTTAGCAGAAGAGTAGCTCCAGAACTCCACTGCAATCATACCGATTTGATCTCAGAATCGAGCACCTAAACTACATTTATATCGTTTTCCTTCATTTCCTTCTCATCTCTCGTTTTTGCCATCCCATTGTTTCCTTTTCCTGTTCATCTCCTTTGATGCAATGCATGTATCCTTTTACACTGATTTCTTTGTTTCTGATTTTATTATTCGAATCGAACACTTGTAGTAATTTGAATTGCAGGACTCACGACATCAGTAACACACGTGGTTGAATTCGATTTACATTCACAATCTTTTTTTCGCGGAATTCAACGCAATTACCATACGATTTTGTGAACTTGTTGTAATTAAAGTGCCCGGCTTCCATTTCCGTCGTTCCAAATGAACTTTGGCAACCGGCTTGAACCGGCAACTCGAAAATTTTTCGAGCGGGATTCTATTTCGATATTATAATTTCAAATTTGCGTCGCACAATGAAAGTTTGTTAACCAAACACATCCGATATGGCGGAGGTCAAACGGTGACGAGCATAAATATTCGATGAGTCCCCCGTGCATGCATGATTTAGAACTGCCAACAGAAGAATAAGTTTGCATAATAATTACGTCAAATATTTGTAGCATTGGCTTCCATAGTTTGGAAAGTCGTGTTCAACAGGTTCATAAAATAAGCAAAACTTCTTTCTTGCACGATCGTAAAAATTCCTTGCGGTGCACTTTTATTATTTTTATTATTATTTAGTTTGTGATTTTGTTGCGCACACGTACGGGGGCGGAGGGCGGTGGTAAGTGGAATTAACCCAAAACTGTTGTCTCGAATTTATTTATTCATCTTGCAGAAGCTCCGAGCAAGAGATTGTTTTGCCGACGTTCCTCATAATGCAATTCTGGATGCGATTCCAGTCAAACTTAATCATCGCGTTTAAAGTTTCCGTCCATTATCAAGTGTAGCAAGCCGAGAGAAAGATGACGTGTTCGTTGAATGTAGTTATAAACTTGAAATTTCTATGCAGAGGCGAATTTCGGAGATAGACTTCTGGCTTGGATGCTGATGATGTGAAGTCAAGGGGGAATTTTAGCGGCCTTAGAGGAATACAAAGCAGGGGCATGCAAAACCTAACCAATACAATTTTAATTATTTATTTATGCGGAAGGAAAAATGAGATTTAATACGTAATTAAAACTTTCAAAGGAAAACTGAAGTAAAAGAAAAAGTTTATTTGGTGTTAAATAACGTTATTGATTAAAGGAATTAAAGAATAGTCCTCCTCAGCTGATAATGAAGATTTCATAAATATTTACATCGTATAGAGATTTTCATGACACAACAAAAACAGGCATTCCGAAAACATTACATTCATTAAACCGTCTGGACAATTGTTGATTCGTAGTTAGTCCAATTATTTTAAGTAGCTGATGCAAACAAATTACTCGTGTATGTGTGTGTGTGCGTGCTGTATGTGTAATTCATTCAATTACTATACGTACATACAAATTGGAACACGAAGATATCGCTTGCACGCACGCAAAAAAGAGCACCGAAATCGGTCCAAAGTTGAAGAAGAAGCACGCGGCGAGTGAGTCACGCAGATCGAAGATGACCCCGCGGGGCCATCGCTAAAATTCCATGGCACACAGCGGCGTGCGAAAGAAAAAAAACACTCCCACGATATAAAGCCGGCGGCGGATTCGGGTGCGACGAGGACGTCAGACGTCGTCGCCTCCGGTTTTTAACATTGCATATGTGCGAGCGTGATGCGGACCTCATGTTCATCATATGGTCGTTCGGTAGCGAGCATGTGGTTTTGTTCCCATACTATATTTAATAAGTTACAGGATCGACGGATTTAACGACACTTCTAGCGTTTAGCTCCTCCCCGCCCCCATCTCTATACTCGACCACATTCGAACCGATATAATCTCGCTTTGCCATCGTTACTACTCACCAGAACGAGAACGAGAACGGATTCGTTCTACTCGATTATATTTGGGCACATAAAATCGAGCCAAACTCAATTTTGCTACATAGTAGAGAGCCATTCTAATAAATGTTATTCACTAACCTATCATTGAAAAAAAAATGTAAAAGTCAGCTGTTGATATCAAGGACCAAACGAAAGACGAAATTAACCCTTAGTTGTTAAATGTCAACTTGCAGCTGTAAGACTTTTCCACTTCTTCCAAGTTCTTTTGTCGTCTCTTCAATAGTCTTGCCTCATTCGGCTATTCCCTCCTGCATCCTTTTTCTCACGTCCAAGTCATTTCCTCTCTAACATCTCTATCTACACACTTCTTATCTCCTCGTTTTTTCTTCTCTATTCTTTCATGAATGTCCACGATTTTGTTTCTTTTAGAATCCTGCCTTATATACCCTTCTAATTGCTCTCTCCTCCTGCACATTCTTCAAATGGTCCAAGTCATCTTCTCTATGACATCTTTAATAACCTTTGTATTTAATTCTCAATTTACTCATTTCATTACGTACGTATCTCCTCCATTATAGTCTTATCCCATCTTTTCCTTCTATATTCTTTCATGCAAACCCACGATTTTGTCTTATCTAAATTCACACACACTTCATATACCCTTCTTGTTTCTCTCTCCTCCTGCATCTTCCTCACATCGTCCAAGTCATCTTTAATAGCCTTTGTTTTTAATCTCTGTCTCCTTTATAGTTTTATCTCTTATTTTTCTTCTGTATTCTTTCATGCAAGTCCACGATTTTATCTTTTCTAGGGTCTTGCCTCACGTACTTTTCATGTTGCTCCTTCCTCTGCGTCCTCTTAAACATGTCCAAGTCATCTTCTCTACAACATCTCTAATAGCCTTTGTCTACTCAATTCTTTTCTTATCTCTTCAATAATCAACTGCTTAGGTCGCCAAATCCGACCTGGGCAGAAAAGGCCCCGATCAAAACGGACTCAATAAATTTCTTCAAATACAGTTTTATTCTCGAGTTTCTATCCCATCCTTTCCCTTTTCTTTTTCGTAAGTCCACGATTTTAATCGTTCATTGATATATAGGCGACTAACTACTTCTGAAGAAATTTAAAATACTATTGGACTCCATTCCTTCGGTACAATCCCATTTCTCTCTCACCTCCTTCTACCAAGTTCCTTTTTTTTATTGCTCTTCCTTCCTTTGTCGTCTTAACATGTCCTACACGTCTCCAACAGCCATCGTTTTAATCTTTGTCCATTCATTTCTTTCCTGATCTCGTCCATTATATTTATTATATATTATATATACATTATATATTAATCCCCAAGTTTTTATTTCAACTTTGTTTCTCTATTCTTCCATAATATTTGGGAGGGGTGTTTTCTTTGAGAAACTGAAATTTCTTGGGCAAAGCTCACCGACATTTGAATAAATGGAAACCAAACGCACCAAGACTTGATTAAAAGAAAATCTAACGCACAGTGGCTGGTTCTAGTTTTCATAAGTGTTAGAGGAAGACCTGACACTGCCCACTGGTACAAATTCTTGGCTTCTCCTTCTTTGATACTTCTGCAGGGTATTTGGGATTTATTTTTTTCTACAATTTTGCCTGGTTTTCGTAAAAGATTATATGCTTGCAATTTCTTAGTAGGTACGTTTTTGACAAAGCCTTGAAGCGAACCAAGTTTTAGCTTTCGTGAATACAACTAGGAAGGGCTGATTGGGGTTTATTTCATTTGCAAGCTTCCATTGCCATTGTCCACTGGTATCTCTTGAATCTTCTTTGGGGTTGACACTGATGCTGGTATTTTTTTCAACCATTTCGTCCAGCAATATTTCTTATTATCTGCAATTTCTTAATACATTTTTGACAAAGTCTTGAAGTTAATCAAGTTTTAGTTTAGTCTATACCAGCAGGGCTGCGGCGGTTTACCTCACTTGGAAGCTTCCACTGGTACTTCTTGGGGTTGATACTGCTACTGGTATTTGGGGGGTTCATCCTTTTCCTACCATCTTGTCTGCAGTATTTTAGGATTCCTTTTAGGATAAATTTCTTAATACACTTTTTACAAGTGCCTTTCCTCTTATTCAAGTACATATAAGGCTGAAAGATATCTACCCTTTCAAGTACTTTTCCAGTAAATACTGAAATTCCATTTCTTCAACCCTCTTATACTCTTATTTTTAAATCCGTAGTTTCTACATTCCTCTTCTTGCATCTTTATCCTCCATATGCTTTAAGCTTTACTTTTTGTGTGAAAAAATCCTTGCACATTGTGAATGGCCGCATTTTTTTTCCTAGCTCATGGTAACACAAACGTTTTAAAGAGAATCAATCTTCCCCTCCCAAGGATTCAATTGTTTAAAAGAAAGAACGCGTTTTTAAGTCTTTTAACAAACCCCAATGAGTTATGAATAAGAAACATAAACTGTGCGAGTAACGTTGCGGGTCTCCGCTCAGAATTGAAAAGGACGAAATAAATATATGAGAGTATCAGTTTAGTTGGACGCCACTCTACATTAATTAATGCCAATTCTCAAAACTCGTTAGGTATCAGTTTACTTGGATGCGACTTTACATATCTTAATCCAGATGTGACATGATTTCAGAACAATTACAGTCATTATTGGTTTAAAGTAGAACGTAGAATGTAAGCAGTGAATTGTTAAAGAAAAATAAATGTACTAAATTTAAATCAAAATCAACAAAAAAAAACAATAATTTTGATGAAAAACGAAGAGCGAATTAAAAAAGACGGTTTATTTAAATTATTTCGGAACTAATTGCCTGTTGAAGATCCTTAAAGAGTCTAGAATCCTATTTAAGCCTCTGTCTTGTGCTGGAGCTTAGAAATGGTTGCCCAGAGAGTTACTAGTGGGACTGGATCATGCCAAGAAAAAAGACATAAATACTATTTATAAAATTAGCTTGTGACGTTGCGTTCAATTTCCGCAAATATTTGCAGAACGCCATGGGCAAACAGAGCGCGCGCCGCCACTGCGGAGGGACAAGACGAATTGAACAGCTGCTAAAGGAATTAGTTTGTATAAACTGAAAGGCCCGCACATCTGGGCCAGGCATTGTGCCCGTTCCATTCAAGACACGACCTCCGGAATACAACAAGTATACGTCTGTCTTACCCTTCACATTACTTGCTTGCTTGCCTGCCTACCCGCCCTTCACCTACCCTCCCGCCAGAAATGTCTGAAATATATACAAGTCTGGCAAATGTTCTACACGCTAGTCATAACAAAATCTAAGCGGTACTCGTCTTCTTTTTCTTCTTTGAAACTTTTTCAGTTTTACAAATAATCACATAATATTTAATAATAATAATAAAACTAATCTAGATAATGGGGGGTAAATTGAGCGGAAATCGTTTTGGACGTTTGGGCTGAGATCCAATCACATTACTACATCAAATAAGAGTATACACCCAGGGTTGTACTTCGTTTGGTTTAAAGGAACGAAAAGTTTCTATTATTGCAGTCAAATGACGTGGAGTAATCAATTTAAATAACGAGAAAACACATAATAATCCCTTTGGGGCATCATACCCTGCACGAGTCCAATCAGATCTTACTTTTACCAAACGGATCAGAGCCTAATAGGGGATGACTCAAACCTGCAAACCATGTAAACAATAAATAAGGGAAAAACCAATTTAAATAATGAGAAGGCTCAAAAAGTTCTTGGATATTCGAACAGTGATAATATATCACAAACTAGCACGAGTTCAAGTCACTGGTAAATAAAATAATTTCAAGCAACTGTAGAAGACTTTGGAGAACGCTCATTTTTCTTAATAAAAAAAAAAGATTTCCCCCTCGAGATTTTATCTGTAGGTAAAGAAACGACATCTACTCAAACAACAAATTCAGATTATTTGTCAGCAACAGGCAAGGCGAACAAATTTTTGGAGTTCGACCGACTTAATTTATCTTATCTACCGAACACACAGAAAGCAATCGCATCCGTTAGCATGGCCCCCCCGACTATCTCAGCGTTTATCGTTCGCAGAGAGAGAGAGGGGTCCTCCTCCAGCTCCTCTTCTTTAATCCGTCGGCGGTGACAGCGGTAATCCTTCGACCAGGAAGCCGCCGCGCTAATAGAATTACAGAGGCCAATTAAACGGTAGTTAAAACCGAAAGAATTTTCCACCGATTATTCTAATGGCTTGCTATTGAATCGGCCACAGGATTACGCTTGAATTTGGTTTTTGTTCTTTGGAACAAGTAGTTTTTCCCATCGCTTCCTTGTAACGGACGGTTTATTTGTGTTCTAAAAATACCTGAGTGCCCAAGCAAGCCAAGCCAAAGAATAAAAGGCTTCCAGTGCAATTTGCATCCTGTGAACCCACAGCCGACGAATCCATCGAAGTTCGCAGGTACACCGTAAAACTGAACCTCTCTCTCCTCTTCGGCGTTTTCAGAACAATGCCTCTGATTACGTCGATATCTGAATGGACCCTTGACCCCGAATGTTCCTTGGCCTCATGTTTCCCACCGCAAAGCGCGACACCACTTCACCGGCTGCTTTCATCCCCCATCACCGTTTTCCACACAACACACGCCCGATTGTAAATTGGGCGCAGTTTTTTTTTTCCTTCCGTTGCTTTCACGAGAATCCAGTTTTTAAATGACGCTCAAAATTTAAATTTCGGCCGCCGACCCCATTCTAGTTTCGACGGACAATGGGATAGTAACTATTTCATTGTTGCAGTCGCAAACAGAAATACCCAAGTACAAATAAGGGGTGGCTCGAAATTTCGGAGGCAACTCAAAAATTACGGGCTGCAATTTTTGTTTTGTTTTGTTTTGTTTTTGGGAACGAAATCGATAGCACTCGAGCGTTTTTACCACCACTTCATGTGTATCGCCGCCGCCGCCGCGCCGCCCGATTATCACATTTGCAGTAACGAGAATTTCAATATTAATTTGCGCGTTAAATCAGTAACAAATAATTGCGGCGATTAAAAATTTGTTCGCCGTGTAACAACGGGTTTTAATTTAGATTTAACGGGTCGAATCCGGACGTTGATTTCACGTTTAATGAAAGCAGACGTTACAACTCATTTACTATATTTGTTTGGGGCACATAAAAATGTTTGATTGAATAATGAATAAAATCCACCAAATAAAATGCCAATACAGATGACCAAAAAATTGTTGGGTCGTTCCTTTTTTTAAGAGGGCAGGTTCCCTTCCCCTAAAAAAAATAATCCCAAAGGAACACAACTCACTGTAAGAAGTTGCACGTCCTGGTTTATTTCAGTTAAAGTAAAAATGTTTGAAACTGTTCGGAACACTACTCACTGTAAGAAGTTGCACGTCCTGGTTTATTTCAGTTAAAGCAAAAATTTTTGAAACTGTTCTAAGGGTTGGAAAACATCAATTTGAATTCAAACTCAAAAGTATTGAAAAAAAAATCTAACAGTATCTCATTGACTGAAGCCTAAAAGAAACTGTATTCTGGCATTTTTTTTTATAAATATAAATGCATATAGTCTCCTTACTTCTGTATCTTCACGTCTTAATTTCTTCGTAAGACAATCTGCTCTTAATTCTCTGAAGACAAGTGTTCCTCAAAGGAGTATACTCGGTCCTCTACTGCTATCACAGTAACTTTATCTGTTTTGACATTCCACGAAGTTCTGCTGCTATTCATCAACTTCCAAATATATTTATCCCATCTGTAAGAAGTTACTTTATTGGTTTACTTTTAGGTTGAAGCAAAAAATGTTTGATACGGTTCTAAAGGCTGGAGAAACAACAAATCATGCCTAACCGTCAATTTGAATTTAGGCAACAACACAAAACCATTGAGAAAAAAATACCTAATACGATCTCACATTAGCTGAAGCATAAATGGATATAAATACATCATTTTCATGTCTCAAGGACTTCGTAAAACAATTCTTTGAACAGGAATATTCCTCAAAGCAGTGCACTTGGACCTCTTCTCTTGACTTCCTAAGACAGTCGCTTTTTATCTGACATCCCACGAAGTGCTACTTCTTTTCATCAATTTCCAAGCATGGTTAAAGAAATAGGTGGTGTGTAAATCGAAGCAAAATCTGCAGATTCACCTCCAGACACACATGTAGAAGAGGTAAGTAGTTAAGCAGCTGCTCCTAGTATAGTAAAGACAAACACTTCGGTGTAAATTTAAATCGAGAGCCGAAGCAATGATATTCATGTAAAGCACAAAATTTTGAGAAAACTAATGACAGATACTTCACACTAGAGGAAAAATAATTACATAGTGAGAGAGATATGGGCCTTTCCAATAAAAAATGGGATACCATGGTTGGAATTAAATAATTTTTATGTAAGAGTTTATCACTCAACATTTAACTTGCAGAAAATTGCAAGTTTCCAACGTCATTTGTTGCTATTGTTTGCAACAATGATTCATTTTTTTTAATGGAATAATGCAGAAATGGTTCATTCTAATACCTGCATGCTGTAGATAAGGTTAAAATTAAATCTGTAATCCGAAACTCCAAGAATATATATATCTAGTGTATCTACCCAGAACAGCCTGTATACAAGAAATGTAAATAGCGCCTGATATACTGAAATTTTCTTTTGAAAAAGAAATCTTGTAAAATGAAGAACCAGAAAGGTATTAAAGAAGACGATTTAAATAGAACACCCGGTATCTAGCTATTCGCAGAGTACGGACAAGAGATCCATATCAAAATCCAAGGGGGAAGATGTTATCTTAAAAACAAAGTAATGCAAAATTTAATCAAACCACATTAACACGTTTAAACGCTACTCTTCCCCCCCCCCCCAAAGCGATTTGGAAAATGCTTATTACTTAGGTATATTTTTTGGGTCACGTTCTTTTAATAAAAGGTAATGAAGAGGAAAGTATATAATTTTTTCGCAAGACAAAATTCAAATTACATATTATATACGGGTGTCTACCAAGAGTGGTCTTCTTCTTTAGTATCTAAAATGTTCTTTAATTTAAAACCTTCCCAGGAAAATTTTTTTTCACTCCACGAAGTGATCAGATTCTTGAGACCAGAACACAACAATCTTATTTCTAATGGAACACTCTACATACAGGATGTCGTTTACCTTGAGATACCTTTTTGTATAGAACGACGATATAGGTAAACTTCAATATGTTTTCAAAAGGATAATTATTTCCATACAAGAAGGTGATAGTAGACTGGCTTGTGCACGTACACTAATTAGGAAAGAGATGATTATGTATATACATACATATACTGCTCGACAAATGAAGACCATTTGAATTAAACAAATTCTTAAGCTTTCCTACATCTAGAACTAACGGTTTTCTATTTCTAAAGACTTCTACATACTTCACGATAAAGACTTTCAAGAAATAATAGTCCATGAATGCGGAATCTTTTCAAACACTTCACAGTTCAAATCATGCATACATGTAGGAGTACTATAAAAAAAAAAGTTAAGCGTACAGTGGCGTCCAACTAAATCGATTCCCCCCATACATTAATTAAGTGATACAGTAATAATCAACACTGCTTTTCGAATATAATTTAGTTTTTGTGTAGTTGTATTCATAGAAAATCGCACGCTACGAACACCATCGGATGAGAGAGGAGCTTTTTTCTTTAATTAAAGCTCGAATTGCATAGTAGACATTTCACGGATTACGCTATGTGAAAGGCACGTTGATTGATTACCGGGCGCAAACTCGACTCGGGGCTTCTGTATTAATAATATCGCCCCGTATTATTACCAATTCAACACATTACATTCATATTTGGAATGGGGGGGGGGTATTACATTCGTAATACGCTCGCGGATCCAATCTTTTTCTTTCTTTCTTATCGCCCCATTTATTTTCGTTTTTCATCTTTCGTTTATTTTTTACTTTCTTCACAAAATTTAGCCAGTTTTTTTTTTTTAATAGAGATCTTTTTGGGCGCATCTGCTAATATAATTTCTGCACTAATGATTTTCGTTAATTCACACTAATAAATGTGACATTTGTAGCGTGGAATTTACGACGATAATCACTGTAAATAAACAGGTTCCGGCTGCCAACGTATTATCCAAATTAATTGCAAACATAAATAATCTCGTAATTACACGGTCGGTTTTAAGGGAGTCGACTGCATTTCATGAAACAACGCGCGACCAAAAATGAACATATTTTAATGCGGACATTAAAAATATATAGGGTGTTGCTGATTAATACAATACCTACAATGTGCAACACAGAATGAAGTCAAAATAATCAAGCGCCGAATAAATAAATTCGAACTAAACAATTCATTAACGACGCTAATACTAATTTACGATTTTATTGCAATTAGTGCCCGCGCATTAATTTAAATTATCCCCCGGTAACATTAGCGCAGTTGTTAAACGAATGTCTGTGGATGCACCCGGCGAGAGCGATGGCTGCGAAATTCTAATTACCGTTGAATTCCGACAGTCATGAATAATATTTAGATTATTTAGTGGCGGTAATTGAATAAGGCGTCGGGTAAAAGGCCTCGTTACGCGAATGGGATAACAATGCTGATAAAACAATAAAATAACAAAAACCGAAATACCGTCTGCGAATGGCTGGAGGAGCGAACGACATCGAACTGCGAAAGAGAGAGGAGAGAACAGGCAATCGAAGGGTGCGCAAGAAGGACCAAGTACTATTATGTGCGGTGTGTGCGGCACATTGATCAAGACGACCGAGATAAGAATGGAAGGGTCGCGTTATTCAAATAATAATGGCCGTTCTGAATGGCGCAGCCGAGCACGTGTGAAAGAAAAATTAATGATGTTCGACGATCCACCACCAATTATCCCCCTCGGTCTCCAATTCGACCCATCATCAAACTATAACCAACATTTATTTTTGATCTCACTGTAGATGGGGAAACGCTACGGAGTGGTTTGATATTTTTCTTGCTGAAGGACCAACCCTGCCGGTGCTTTACGACGTTGACACGCGAGTAAATTTAAAAGTTCTTATAAATTTTCAAACTGGCAAAAGTAATTTCTGTGATGCGCTTATCTTGTTTGCGCTTTCGTCGTGTAAGTTGCAAAGTTCGAAGTACTTTGTGGAACACATTCTTGCGCCGTTATTCATCGCGTAATCGTCCTGAATGAAATATTAATAACATAATGCATACAAATTCTATGAAGTTTACACTCTAAAGCTATTGTTTCCTTCACGTTGATGATAACTTTAGCTGACAAGTCACGCAGTCAATTCCACAATTTAACAAAGCACATCGAATCGATTCCATTTCTGTCGGAGAAAAAAAAAAGAATCAATTCTATTTCTCTCAGAAAAAAGAATCAATTCTGTTTCTCTCAGAAAAAAGAATCAATTCTGTTTCTCTCAGAAAAAAGAATCGATTCTATTTCTGTCAGAAAAAAAATGTACTGGGAGCTAGTAAACTTTCAGACTAAAAAATAGAGTAAGAGTAATATTTTTTTTAAATCGTAAATTTCCATCGAATTTGGTTTGAATAGAACTGCAGCGAACCAGAAATATGCCCGATCGCCCTTGGCAAATACATCAATAAACTCAACTGAGATATCAAAGGTAAACACGCAAACATATTTCGGGTTCTATCTTATCCCGTTTCCGGCGACCGAACCCTTCAGCTGGTGGCACGAAGAAGATGGTCGCGTCGCCGCCGCTGCATCACCGGCGGCGTTTAAATAATGCCGGCAACTTTCGGACGTAAAAGTGCCAACAATGCCCGGCATTCGCCGTTACCGAAGTATGCGGGGTTAGGAAAGAGGGTAAATGCAAATAACCCCGGCCCGCATCATCCCCTTTGACGGCCGCCGGACTAAGGCAATTATGATGCATATTCTGCTCGGCGAGCACACACGTGAACGCGACAGAGATGTCGGGAGAGAAGGAGAGAGACGCGAGGCGGTAGTTGCAAATTGTGGGTTAAGTTGTTTAACAAAGGAAACCATTATACTGTTGCTGTAATTAATAAATTCGGCGCGGAATTTGTTTGATTGTGAACAGAAATATTAGTCACGCATGTTGGTAGTTTGGCGCGGAACGAGCAATTTGTGCGTGAAATATCTCAAGTCCCCACATTCTTTTCACTATCATTAAAAATAAATTAGTTATGATTAACTTAGTTGAATGTTTAGTATTTCCTGCCCAATCTACACTCCACAATGTTTCAAAAAACAAATGGGGATTATGTTAAAAAAAACAACTTAGATAAATAGAAAGGACAATGAAAAATCAACGCCATCTGCCGGAAAAACGAACAAAATAATCAAACGAACAACGTGAATCAAGAATAAGCGCCATCTGTTAATGCATGGGAAATCGATTCTGCTTCAGCAGCCCTTATTACAACGTAAATAAAGACACAATAAAAGTGAAAGAAATACGTGAAAGAAAGGCAAAGTACAAAAGCCTTCTGCCGGTAGAAAACTAAGTTAATGAAATAAACAACGTGAATTGATAATAAAGTCCATGTGTTAATGGATAAGAAGCCGATTTTCTGATACAGTCGTCCTTTTTACGATATAAATAAAAACAAACGACGATTATGTTAAAAGAAAACTGAAAAATTACATAAATAGAAATGACAATGAAAAATCAACGCCATCTGCCGGAAAAAAAACAAGGTAATGGACAACGTGAATCGAAAATAAGTGCCATTTGTTAATGCATGAGAAATCGATTCTGCTTGAAGCAGTACTTAACATAACATAAGCAAAAAAGCAAGTGAGGATTATTATTATTGAAAAAAAAAACTTGAAAGTAAAAGAAATACATAAATAGAAACGACAAAGAAAGAGTAAAGTAGAAGTTGATTGTGGATACAGTAGTTCTTGTTAAATATAAATAAAAAACAAACAAGGATTATGTTTAAAGAAAACTGAAAAATTACATACACAGAAATGACAATGAAAAATCAGCGCCATCTGCCGGAGAAAACAAAGTTTTCATTCTTTCCTTCGACAATCTTTCGGTCGGTCAGGAACATTGGAACATCCCTAACATGATTCCCTAAGGAAGTAAGCTAGTCATCTCGTACTTCACTAACGCACGTTCTTTCCTTCCTGATTGCACTTTCCGGCGGGAATGAATGCTGGTGTATGGTTAGCTAACGTGGAACGAGTGCAAGCTCCTTTACTTACGTTCCTTCAAAGGGCAAGAAGTTATTTTATAATTACCTTGCCTTTCACTAATTGTCAGAAGTCTTGTCTAAAAAGAACTATTTGTTTAAATAAATGTCAACGTCATGTCAGGACATTGAGAATAAGAGAAGAAGATCCGAAAGGTCTAGACTAATTTAAAGATTAATTTAAAGACAAGAAGAACAGAGCTTCGAAAGGAAAAGAAAAAAGGCAAATGTTTCTTTGCCTTGTCGATAAATAATTTCCCTCTTAGTCTTTACAGTAAATTATAGTCTCAACTTCGTTTCTTTGTTCTTCTTAACCTTCTGACGGAAGGAATCTTTATTTGTTAGCGGTTTTCTTTCAAATTTGCCAGTCCTTCGTCCACGCATTTTCTCCCCTTTTTTTAAAGAAACAGTTTTTCTATTGTTATTCTTCTTTCTGATACTGTACAAAAGTTTTGCATCTCGTTTCAGTTTACCTTTTTTTTAAATCTGAAGCTAGTAGTACAATAAACTGTGATCTGGACATTCCTAAACTACCCTTCTTAACTTCCCGGTACAACTTTCTTATTTACTTGTAAACACAGCTGTCTTTCAATTTTCCAAGTCCTTTCCCCATCCATTCTCTGCCTTTCTCTTTCTGTTGATGCTGTTGTTCTTTTAATATGAATTTGTATCTACCCTCTCCTGGCATTTAATAATTCTTCCTCTCAATTTAATTTGCTTTCCTTATTTGGAATCAATTTTCCTTCTTTATTTTTACGCGAACTACTGCCTGTGGTCTTCTTCTTCTGTACCTCATGTTATAAGTTTCTTATTTATTCGTAAAAATAGTTTCTCTCAACTTTGTGAGACTTTCCTCCACCCATTCTCTTTCCTTCTTTTTCCTAAATACATTTTATTTTGCTATTCTCCTTTCTGGGAATACTCTCTTCCACTACGATTTATGAGACCTTCAAAATATTCTTCCTCTTGGTTCAGATTGCTTTCCTTGTCTGAAACTAGATTGCTTTTTTTGTAGTAAACTGTAGTTTGGGCCTTTTTCTCTTATCCTTGTTGACCTCCAGGTGTTTACTTGTAAATACAACTTTCTTTTTAATTTTTTCATTCTCTTTTCTCCATTCTACATAGGTAAATCTTTTGTTATTTTACCTTTTTAAGAGTTCCCTAAAATGTTCTGCTTTAATTTTTTCATTCTCGTTTCTCCATTCTATATCCTTTTTAAGAGTTTCCTAATATGTTCTGCCTCTTGTTTCTGTTATCCTTTTTTGGGCGCGACTAGATTGCCCTCCTTGTCTTTACTAGGAACTGTAGTCTGAACCTTTTATTCTTCTTAAGAACCAGTAATTTATTTAATAAAATATCACTTCCTTCAACTCTTCCATTCATTTTTCCAATAATTCTTTCTTCTTTACACCTTTAGTTACTTTCATTTTGAATTTGGTTCTACTCTCTTCTACTGCCCACTCAAGAATTGTTCAAAAGTTCTGCCTCTGGGTGCGATTTTCCTTTCTTTTGTCTGCAACCAGATTTCCATTTTTGTTTTTACTGTAAACTGTGTTCTGGTCCTTATTCTTTTATTGTTTTTAACTTCCAAGTGGAAATTGTTAATTTTTTTGATCTTCCCAGTATCTTTTCCATTCATTCTTTTTATACATTGCAAACCTAACTTGGTTTCTGTTTTCTTCTTTGCATTATGAATCCTAACATTCTTTCTTCCATTTGCGCTTATGTAGTTCTGTAGTTCTAGCCAGGCTTTATGTGATTTCGGGCATATTTCAACTGCAAGTTTACTCATTCCTCTGTAATTTGTGTTCATTTGTATGCTCTCTCTCTCGCTCTTTCTCAACTATTTCTTTTTCTACTCTCCGAATTTTCCTCTTCTTTTTTTCGTCCAATCCCATTTCGTGTTTCTGTGAATTTAATTCGATTCTCTCTCTATGCATTGCATTGTTATTTTATTTTCCATTTCGTTTTGTGGAATCTATTCATCAGAGAGAGCACTTCGGGATTTACGAAAAAAAAATTCCACTACACACATGCATTAAAAGAAGCACAGAAAAGTTGTTTTGCAAAATAGTAACGAGGGTGCAAACACGAACTAATTACAGGGCCGTTCACTAATTGATGAAACGTGCTAATTTATTCTTTGCGAGCGCAGGGGACCTGTCGCACAGAACGCTGCATTTTCCGGTTAATTTAAATGCAACGAACGCATCAAAAATTAAACCGAAAACGTAGGTTCACGTTCTATATTTTTAATCGGCCTTAAAAATTATGTATGAAATTGAACGGAGGCAAAATCAAATAAATCCCGACAACAATACATCACTTGTGGAGATACCCCGAAATGAAAACATGTCAAAACTCTATTTACATGCCGCGAGAATAACGGCACAAAGAACGGGATACAACAGTCAGTGTCATTTTCATTACACACGTCGATGGATCGTAGAAAGCTCGGAGATCGAGCGCCATTGTGAAACAAGCGAACGTTGAGCGTGTTCCGGGAACAGGACGGGAGTATCCGTCACCGCACGGCGCACTTCGATAAGAGTGCTGATAAGCGGCAGTCATTGATAACCGTTTAAATATTTCGTTATTATCGGGGCACACTCGGCCAGCGAGAGGAAACGACCAAGGAAATTCGACTCCCGATAACGACGCACTTTCTCGCCCAACACTGTAACCACTTTGTGGACACGTCGAATGGAACACGTGCGACCCCAGCAACATATCGAAAAACTTTCCCATAGTAACGGTCCGGACCCTATCAGTGCTTTTATCTGCTCGTTATTTGCACCAAGTGATAATAAGTTATACTTCAACAAACAATCGAAATTCTACGTGCGATAAAAAGATTTAAAGTAACACCAAGAAACCAAACGAAATTTGATAGGACCGACCAGAGGGGGGCTAAAAACAAACACAAGCGCGAGAAAAACGTTCGGCCAGGCATTACAGAGTTTGACGTAATAAATTGGGGCAATGCCGAACGTCGGGTCAAAGGACCTGATGCGATTTTGGGCTTACGCCGTGCTTGCGGTTCCCTGACCAACTTCTTGCGGGAGAAGCGTACGAATTACTTAACAGGAACTTGCCTTTCTTGTTTTCATCCTGCAAGTCACAAAGAGCCCCAGCCAAACTATAGCTTCAAATAATGGGGGAAAAAAGTCCTCAAACCGTCACTTATGGTTAAAAAAAAGGGCACAACGAAAGAAGTGACGTTTTGGCTAATTGTTAGTAATCCAAATAAAGTAATAACTCAGCTTGGCAACGTCCAAGGTGATTAATTTGTTATGTAAGCTTGTAACGGAGAAGACGACGCCGGAGAGTCTTGAGACGTTGCATTCAGTCACTCAAAGCAGGGATGGATTAAGGACGCGGTTGGAAATGTGCACCCTCATTCGGTCTCCTGACCAGTGGCATAAATCAAGGGAGCTAAGAGGACGGGTCTTCCTCCGTAATTCGAGTTCCTGTGTTAATTAATTGCGATAAAAATCGAAAACCCACCCGGTTTGAGTCCGAGAATTTCAAATTAGCTCACGCCAGTTAGTGAGATGAACCGGGAACGAAAACCAATAGCTCCTTCGTCTTGTTGAAACAATTGGTATTGTTTAAAGAAAAAACAAGAAAATTTCTATCAAAAAAAATAGAATAAAAGAACAAATTAATTAAGTCGATATGATCAACACAAACCGTGTAAAAGATGTATGTATATAAATATAAAACAAATTGAAGGGACCTTCTGGCTTTTGCAGCTTCTTCTATAACAAAATTTGACATTCTCCTTGGTTATAAGTACTTTGATTATTTTTAAACATAAATACGTATTTCGTTAGCCATGCTGTCATCGTCAGCTGTCATCGTCAGCAGAACAGTTCAAAAGACTCATCGCATTTTGAATGTAAAGGTGGTATACAAAGCTTTTTTGGTAAAATGCAGTAGCATGTTAAGGAATACTTAATTCATTACAGAATCTAATATTAGCTTCATGAAGCTCATTCCTGAAATTTAATTTATCTCCAAGATAAGAAGAATGATTTGTTGATAAGATTTTGTGAACCAAACAAACTAAATGATGCTTTCGTCTGCTAGCCATATTTAACCAGTTCAAATCTTTCACTGCAAAAGAGACATGATCACATTTCCGCAAATTATATACATATAAAACGAATCTAGTTATTTTGAACTCTCTGAATTCTCATACTATTACAATAATTATCAAGGAAGGGACCATAAACAGTGTCACAATAGTTAAATTTTGATAAAATTAGAGAGTTAGTGAGCAAAATTTTTAATTGTTCAGATAAGTAATCTTTATTGTTTAGATAAGTAAACTTTTCATATATTAAATGAAGATTTTAAAACATATTTACATGCACTATCGGAAGCACAACATCATCAATAGCTATTCTTAAATTCTCAATTCTATTCCTGTCGTTTTTACGACCGAACAGCATTACAACGCATTTATTTTTGTTTATTTTTAGATTATGAAAGGTCGCAAATTCAATAAAATTATGTAATTCTGTATTAATAACATCCAAGACGAGACAATTCCGAAGGAAGAAAAGAAAAATAAAGTTTTTTGTTAATTTACTGAAATCAAATGTATATATGATAAAAAGTAAAGGCCTCAGTATCGATCCCTGAGGAATCCCTGAAGAGATATCTGATTTCATTTCATTCAAACTTACGATTTGCGATCTGCCAGGAAGGTAGTTGTCAAGAAAGCTTGAAATGTTAAAACCTACATATAGGTATGTTTTAATTTTACAAGTAGCAGATTATGAGTTAGTACTGTAGTAGCTAGTACTGTAGCTTTTCCTTGATCAGTAGATAATAAAATATCATCCCTGGTATTAGCTAATGCACTAGCAGTGCTAAATCCCTTACGAAAAACCAGTGGAAGAATATTGTTAGCATCAATATATCTTAGGATCTGATCATCCAAGACTTTTGATAACAATGGTAAAATACTGATAGCACGAATATTATCAAAAGTAGTAGGATTTGAACACTTTGGCAGGGGTCGTACTAGTGCAGTTTTCCAAGGAAGTGGAAAATTTGACTGACGAATGCATTCATTAATTATATGCGTGATATATGGAGTAGCTAGTTTCAGCATTGATAAATTAATTCCGTCAATACCCGAAGAATCATATTCAAATTGTCTATCACTTTTTGAACAGTAGTTTCCTCAACAAGAGAGAAAGAAAATGTTTTATGTAAGACAGGAAGGGTATCAAAATAATGATTTAAAATACACTGATCTGTATCACTTGAGACAACATTTTTAACCGCTCTCCAAAGATTTTTTATTTGTGTTTTGAATCTCTGACTGCATGTAAGCATATAGCATATCTAGTATCAATTCATTTTTCTTTAGAGGAAGTAGAATCTTATTGAAAACCACGGACGTACTATTCAAAAATAAATAATCCTTCATATTTCTTGAAAAACCTCGCTATAAATAAGCTGAGGCCTTTTTGAAAACGCGAAGTGGGTTCCACTCCAGAAAAAAGGGCGGTACATAAATCACTAAAAGTATAAAGGATATTTTAAGTAGCGATCGCTTTTTGACCTGACATTGCAGTATAGATCGGTTTGGTTTGCAGTGGAGTTCTCGAGCTACGGTTCTGCTGACGAGGGCCCAATTAGGCCTGAAACAGCTGTACAGAGCCTGCTCGAGGAATCCGCTACAATCAAAACCGATTTGCACAAAAATTTTTAAAAGTATAAAATAAGAATCATTTATATCAGAAGCCATTATGGTCGTGTCTACTCGCCAAAGGACGATCGTTCGTGTAAGGGATAAATAAACAGGACTCAAAATGAATCCTAGCGGTACCCCAAGTGATGTATTTCATTTCCGAGACAGAATGTCTCTTATAGTTTGGCACTAAAAAAAATTTGTTTATATTTTAAAATATCAAAAAGTAATTCTTTGTAAAAAAAAAAAAATGGGATGCATCCATATTGGAGAAGCACTGCTCAGATCACGAAGTATTCACACAGTCTACAAGTGGGAACCGTTAACTTTAGGAGCCCTGGACTAACACTGGGGTCTACCCAATTAACCCACGTGTGTTAGTTGTGGCGACTCATTCGTCATTTTGTCGAAAACCTGTTTTTTTACCCTTTTTTTATATAGGAAAAATTGTAGGCAATTGACATTGAAGAACTTTTTTGATGCACTTGTATACACAAACAAAAAGACAAAACAACAAATTCTCCGGTCAAGAATAAAGACCAAGAAAAAAGAAACAAACAACAAAAATCGCCGTATTTACTATTTCATGTTATTCAAAACATATTAAACATTTTATTCAAGTCCAAATTGTTGCAAACTTTATCTACGTACGAAAAAATTTTGTATAATTTTTTCTTAAATTTTTAATTTAAATTTATTTTTTTGACAGCAAATGGGGACCCTTTGACTGAACGGGACCCTGCGCTGTAGACCATAAAGACTATGTCTAAATCCGCCCCTGCGTCGATTTTAACTGCACTATAGAAACTGTCACAGTTGTTCCTAATTTAAAATTTGTTTAATGAATTTCAGAAATTTATACTGCGTGATTTCCTAAATTTTTTATAAACTCTTGCCATGGAATTTGGACGGCATGTCGTAGCTTTACCGTAAAACAACATAAAGGAGTGCAATGATGTACTTTTCACTTGAGCTAAGACATGCCATCCAGATTTCATGGCAAGAGGTAAGAGTTGATAAAAAATTAAAAAAATCACTCGGTATTAATATTAAAGTGAAATCAAAAAGACAATTTTTGGTAGAAACCAACTTTTCTTTTTAATTCGAAAAGAAATTAAATGAAAATTTTGGTCCTCACTGATTACATTTTGCTTTTCTTTACTCCATTCCTGAACTCAAGAACTGAAAGAGAATAATTTCTTTTAATAAAATAATTTAAAAATTAATAAGCAATTAAAAAAAAATTAAAGGAGGACGAAAACGTAAACACAAAAAGCACAGGGCCTGTTTGTGGAACAGTTCTGAAATCCACGTTTCTATTTTTCTCCAAAGACGATAAAATGAAACAAATATACATACTAATTAACTAATTACAAATTGAATACAACGGAAAATAATTCACAAAGCAAGTTTTAAAAATTAAACAAAACCTAGCTTACTAAAGCAAATTTTGAACTTAAAAACGAATAAATAAATCAAGTGCATTTATTATACAAATTATTACTTTGAACTAGATGTCTGGGAACTAGAGGAAGGACTATTTGTATCATAAACACTATTATTTTTTTTTTAATTTACATTCATTTTTACTTTTTTATCTTTTCGAGAGCACTTTATTCCGCTACTGATAATCCGCTAATAAATTAAAAAAATAAATAAAAAACGAGAAGGACAAGCATTTTTAATCAAATTTGTAAATGCCAATTGCCCAATCAGTACTTAGATACAACACATTTCTATATACTGATTAGTCAGTATATGTCACCTTGTCACCTTAACGATTGTCATTATGAGTAACGTTATGAGAATAAGGGAAGGGGATGGAGGTATTAAGACTGACACAGAGCGTTATAATAATTAACCTTTCATAACATTACTCTTTCCAAAAATAGAAAATAAAGCAAGAGACTTCATGTCTTTGCGTTACGTAGCTGTTAGTACGTTCAATGCAAAAAGCGCTTTTGATTGAACTTTACTTGATTTAATAATTTTTTAAGAAATGTGCGAATCAACGTTACATTCTAATTAGTGGTTCTTAAGTGATGTATACCATTTCGTAGCATGTGTGTGTATAACACGCTTCCCCCTTTCGGCAAAAACTCCGCGCACGTCCATGTCTAAACGCGGCCGAAACTTTATTACGCAGTAAAAGAAATTGGGGCCGATGTAAACGCCGCGAACACTTCAAAAACATCAATAAAAACGGGTCCAACGCACCAAAGAGGGAACGCGGGATGAAAAAAAAAAGCCCGAATTTTTCGGCATCACATCTGTGCCGCGTCGCACGCCGGCGCGCCGAAGCTTCGGGAGTTTTTCCCCGTGAAGTTTCATAACGCGGCAGACAAAAAGAAAAAACATATTCCGCACCATCCGTAAATATTGACTTACACGTACGATTGCCAAACATTGCATCGAGGCGAAGCTTTAAATAGACACTTAAAGGAGAGAACTCCGAGAATCAATTCTTACGCAGGGGCATGCGAAAGTGTAATAACTTTTTTTTTTTTTTAATTAAATTGCAGAGGCGTGTGTATGTGTATAAAAAAAACACTTACCACTACATCATCCGGATCATCGAGTGTATCTATCACGCAAGAGGGAAAAACACAACGCACTGGATGTTTTGGGATGAAACGTACTTCCCCACGAACGCGCCATCAAACGGTACGAGCTACGACGACGATACTCTCAACTGGAATGAGAATGAGAATGAACTTCGTACAAAACTTCCTGTTTTTACTTTGTGCGAGTGTGTTGTATACAAAAAGGCTTCGCTCACACACGCCAGGCTCTTCGTTTCTGCTGGCGTCCCGGTTTCGTTCCCGATTTTGCCCCACCGTGCATCTCATAGTATCGTCCAATGCCGGCGATGTTTCAGTTTAGGTATTCGGGGCTATTTTTGAGTTTTGCTGTTCTGGATGGAGGGACCTTGTCGACGACGAGGCGCCCGAATTGTGAACGAACAGAATTCACAATGTTATCACCGCCAGATTACACACACACTGACGAAGCGAAGTGTTAGTTTACTTTACGTAACGAGATACGAGTTGGCAAATGTTCTTATCATTGTTTCGAACGACTTTGTCAGTGCGGCATTATTCATCACCACTCTGTGATGAAATTAAATAAATTAAAATAAATTACGGCGGAGCAGTGGCGGCGGATGTAATTTTTTTTTTCCAATTTAAATTACAGCCCCATTTCCTCTCGAGTATATTTAAATTTTAATGTGCAAGTCAGTCTGCCAGGGAAAAAATTAATTGTAATTAACATACAATAATCAATAAGGTAAGATGTACAGTCGCGGACAGTTTAAAAATATCTTGCTTAGCACTAATGCTAAAATGTTTTCTTTTAACTGTCCACGACTATACTTAGTCATTCTGCGTTTTGAATACAGGGTGACTGACAATTGCTCCGCCAAAAAAAATAAATAAATAAAGAAAGAAAAACGTTAAGAAAATGGAGGTTATAGATTACGGGAGAAATGTTTAAAAGATTCTATGCTAGAGTTTATAATTAATTAAAAGCAGCGCCCCGTACGAAGCACACGTTTTCTAAATGTAACAATAAATTGGAGTATAAAGTTTTATGATTACTATTTTATTGACTACACACACTGTGACCTTGACACACATCTGAATTTCGTTTTATTACATGTTTAACAGCTGAGTACGAAAGTCTGAGTTATATTTCTTTTACACGATGTAATTAAACGTCGTTTAAATTGCTGGGGATATTTGGAAATCTCAGAAGCTCAGACAGGAATGTTAGAAATTGATAGCGAAGATCAAATTTTTAAGTTTCCTCCGAAAATGTGAAAGGCATTATTATTATTTGTTCCTGCAATTCATCGGCGACATTTTTTTTTACTTATTAACGGGCGAATCTAGTTCAACATTCGTGCAAACTTGCAGCTGATTGTAAAAGCTTTCGCCGATGTGAAGGTCGCCCGGAGATATAAAACAATAAAACTTTATTAGATACGACTATTTAGATACATACTCTCGGATATCGCTTTTTATAATATAGGATAATTTATAACATGGGATAGAGTATAAGACATTTTTATGAATTTTGAGAAAGTTATGATTTTTGAACATGTAACGATGGCCAATAAATGCGAAGAGGATGTGGTAATTGATTGATGATGGGAAGCAAAGCATTAGGAGTAATAAAGAAGGCCCTCTCTCTGGTGTCTGCACCAAACGAATTAAAGTTAGAATTAGAACTAAAAGAATGTCATGCAGTGCTAAAATTAGAATACCAGGAACGATTTATTTATTATATTTGGATTAATAAATACAAAGTAAATTATGAATCAGAGAAAAAACTGTTCTAAGAACACTCTTGGAATAAAGATAGGGAACGGAGAAGAAGAACACATAATAAATCTTTTTCTTTCTATTTCTCTATGATAAAATAAATCTCATACGTTATTGTAAAAATGTCTTTGAGGGGGAGTAAATACATTTACATTTAACTAAAGTTAATAAGAAGAGTACTTCCTAATTTGATAACTTTTTAATTAGGCTAGCGGTTTCGATATAAAATCTTCATCAGACAGCTATCGTTATAATGTGAAATTCTGAACACACTTTCATTGGACAGAAAAAGGAGAAATACTATTTCTCCTTCTAAAAATACTACAGTAGAGTCTCGATATAGTGAACATACCATATAGTGAACTATCTACTCCAGTGAACACAAATATATACATGAACCTCTAAACAGTGAACAAATTATGCCTCGCTAGAGTGAATTGCACAAAAGTACAACCTCAATCAAAAGTAATGAAACGTTCAAAACCGAAACGCTGTAGTCAGAGAGAGAAGATACCGAGTGAGATGAAACCTTATGGCGAACGAATGTTTCCGAAGTCCTTCGGAACCCCACAACACGTTGCGCTCTCTCTGACGGGGCACCGTTGCACTCTGACTACAGCGTCTCGTTTTTGAACGTTTCGTTACTTTTGATTGAGGCTGTACAATTCGAGTTTGATTTTAAGCGAAGCTTAAACCCATAGCAACGTCCATTACAACTATGTTATTGTTAATGGTTGAAGCTTTGATTTAACGTCGATTGAGGCTGAACATACATAGGGACTTCCCCGAAAGTGTGATAACGCGCTCACGTCTGGAGAACCAAACAAAATTAACAGTAATAATATAATGATAATAAATAAAGTAATAACCACATTGTAAGTATCACTGTTATGTGTTTTTATCTGCACTCTAAACAGTGAACAACCTCGGTGGAGTGACAAAGCCGTTCATCAATTAGTTCACTGTATCGAGACTCTACTGTAATATATTTTGAACGAAGAAATAAAAAGATTTTGTTTCTTTTTAATAAAAAAAAAAATTAACTAAACTCCGACTTCAAAAAAGAAAATTGTCTGAAGGTCGGTCACCCTTTATTTATTTATTTATTTAGTGAAGAAAAGGAAGCGAAATCGATTGTCATTTGTTTTTGGTTAGTTATTTACTATAATTTTTTTTTAAGAAGTGAGAGACGATCGACTTTCATTTAAAAAAAAATGTAAACAGGATGATTAATATCGAGGGTCTTTTGCTTTTTAAATTTTTTGTTTCTTCAATGACGGATGTTTTGAAATTTATAGTAAAGTCGACCGCCTCATGTTTCTATTTTGTTTTGAACGAAGAGATAAAATTCTTTTATTTCTCTTTGGTTAAAAATAATTAACTAAACCCCAACATCAAGAAAGAAAATTTGTCTCAACGTCGTGTTGATGGCCTCTCATTTATTTCATTTTTTTATGTGAAGCGAAATAGATTATTTTGATTGATTATTATTTTGGTTAGTTACTATTATTTCTTTTAATCGATGCCTTACGTTCTTTTAATTTAGATTTATCGATTGTTCCTTTTTGTTTGTTAATTATTGTTTTTTGACTTCAAATAAAAATTACGACTAACTGAGCACAGGTTCAGTAGGAAAAATTGCAACCTCGATGTTTGAAGTTAATCGTTTAACAAATTCTCCGGATTTGCAAAAAGAGTTACAAGAGATAATCCAGAAACCGAACAAAAGCAAATAATTTATTGGAATCGAAAGATGACACATTGCGCAGAAAGAAAAAAAAGTGCTATTAACACTCAAAAGGGATTCAAACAAGAAAATGAAGGTCAAAGAAAAAGAAAACTGAAGAAATTGGGGGACTTGTGCGATCTTTTTCGAAGACGAAGAATAAGAGAAAGATTTTTTAGAGACACGACTTTGATTTCACTTTACGAAAGATTATTATGATGATAAGGTAATAATTGCTTTTAGAGCGATATATCTATTATTCTATTATCTTATGCGATAAAAACATTATCGTGACGTAGTTACGTTTTATTATTTTTCTGCTAACACACTCGATATATTTAATTTGTTTTAATCTGCTGCATCACTTCCAGAGATAAGACATGTTATGGGTAGTAGCTTCATTTTACTGTTGCTATGCAGAATTTGGTTTTTTGTATTTATATATTTCTTCCAATATATTTTATTTTAAACTATCTATTCTGTAAATAAAACTATAAACTAAACGTAAGGAAGGTAAGTAATAAAACATGAATGAAACGTATTTCCACCGCAACTTGTTTTACAATTTAGGTATCTGAGTGTTTAAACTCCACGAACTCCTCTTCAACAACTAAAAACTAACAAATTCTATTCCGTTCAGCGATTTTTTGCGACGTTTGTTTTATGCATGCAGCAAATACTTCACTTCAAGAGTTACGAAAGGCCCAAAAAAAAAGAAACTCGTAACAAGCGGATTAATTTCATCATGATTGCCTAAATATGAATGTATTCAAAAATAGTTTCAACATACAAAACGTGCACGTATTATCATCAACATCATCATCAACATGAAGAGGAGGTGGAGGAGGGACCAAAAAACGATCGCTCTCAACAGTTGCAACCCTTTTGTTATTTTCGACTGGAAAAGCTGGTTTTTACACAGCGGATTATTCGGTGTACAGAGCGAACGCGAACTCGAATTACCGCCACCAACTGGAATTCATCGGCTAAACCGCGGCGTCGTAATTAATGGTACGCCGAAAACGTGAAGCCCGAGCTAACCGCCCGATTATTTTGTTATCGTCGCTAAACGACGCCGGTTATTTATTTTTCCTGCAAACGAAACGCGAGCATTTTTGTTCGGCCGATTCGATTGCGGCTGCGTCACGGAACTCGACCTCTACAAATAGAAATACAGCTGTTCCGCTTTTTAACATGCACATGTGTACATACACATACGACGCATTATTTCATCAAATTGTTTCAAAAAGTTATTATAATTCTGAAAAAAAAGGACTTGCACCTTTATATGTATGTGAAAAAGGGCGTAGGGATTTTCAGAATCGATTCGATTTATAATTTACAAGCGACGCATTGAAAAAATCGAATCGATTCTGGCATCACTGACGATTAAATAACACAAAACGAAACAATTTCTGAAATTTATAACATTTACAAGTATAAGTAATTAATAGGAAGTTCTATAAATAGTTCTTTAACAATACTAATTTTGTTGGAAGGTTTGTTATAGATACCCACAGGTAAAGGTAGCAACGCAAATTAAATTATCTCGGACAGTCTTTATACATACTGAAATTCGATAGGGATAAAGACGAAACAAACCCCCCATTATATTTTAACACGCTCGGGGTATTCTATCTACGAAGAGAACGAAAATATAGTCGACCCACACCACACCCAGGCCTAGCCTATTGCTTATACTCTTTTAGTCGATATGGAACGGCCTTGCATTCCAGGATGGCGCGTCATGTCAGGGTGAAATCAGACATCCCCTCAATAAACCGGGAACGTCTGCGAATTTTTCCCGGGAACATCCACCTTTATTGTGCGCATTTTTCGCCCCGCCGTATTTACATATTCCCTTTAAAAATTACCGTCGTCGGCGGAAGGAATTCTTCCAATTTCGAATTAGAATTGCGCGCTCTCTTTTATTCATACGCGTAAATACAATCAATTTACTCGCGAACGGTAATGCACACAGACGTGACGGAATTTCAGCTGCTTTGATTTAGATTCGAATTCGAGAATCGACAAATTTCCTTTTCTCATTTTTCTTATTCACATCTTTTAATAAATCGAATACGTTTTTATTTTCAATTTATTGGGATCGCAAATTATTTATAAAGCAAGAGTAAATGTATGAGAATAGAACCACCGACAGTAAGAAGCAATACGGCATTTGAAGTGGTGGAACGAAACGGAAATAGACATGAGATTGACTTTAAGACCAAAGCTCAGATTTTACGGGACCAATAGTTTTGTGATGGTGCGAAACATAGATCATGAATAAAACATCTCTCTTACGATTGGAAAGAAAAAGTTTTTGAGAAGAATCATGGGAGGGAAAAAGATGGATGATGGATATGAAAGAAGGAGATGGTTGGAACATTTACAGAAGATGAAGGAAGATAGAATAGTTAAGAAGAGAAAAGGATCTTAAATTGGGAAGAGAAAGCCAAAGATAAGGATGGGGCAATGGAAAAAATTCGAATTAGAATCAAACACCACTTTCCATCATAGTTTATAAATAAATAACTCTTCCCATACTCTGTATTTTCGCTTTTGCATAAAACATCTTTTCAGAGTGAAACAATTTATAATGTTGTTTTTAAAACCAAGAAGTTCTTTGACAAACAACTTTTCGTAACAACACCAGACGAAATATCGCACATACATATATATACCTTTCCGGGAATGCTCGCGTATTCCCCCGTATAATCAACGCTGCTAAATTGTAGTTTTAAAACTAAAGTTGCCACAATTTTAAGTTCGCGAAAGTTACGCCCGAACTTTTATTGGTGTTTATTATTTGTGCATTACCCACGTCCCGCTTCAAAGTCAAAGCGAGAAGGGAAATTTATCGCCCTTCGCCCTCTCGAACAAATAAGTCCTGTACAAGATTTGGTTCAATTAAAAATTAAATTGAATCAAAAACTACATATCTAACTGAAAAAATAGAACCTGTTCTATCTCGAAACTCCAAGACTTTAAATTGAGTTGCACTTAGTAGAGAGCAGGACTATAAACGACTCGGAAGCCTTTGTTGCTTTTAATATTCACGGTAAAGGAACGTAAGACGTTAAATTAAAATTAAAATTAAAAAATGCAACGCACAAAGCCGGGGGGCCGATTAAATCGCGGAGTGCTGTAAACGCTCCTCTGGCGTATATTTCTTTCTTTCCAATCACCACCAATAATAGCATATGGCGTTTACACATAAAAGTGCCAGGTAACTTAGTCGTGACGCCAAGATTCATAAAGAAAACTTCATTTAATACATTCACCACTATTTTAATGAAAATCGTAAAACATAACAGAATTGAAAATTAATATCCAAATAAAATACGTGCGGAGGATCCCTATAGCATCAAAAATAACATTAGAATAAATCTGTAAGTTAATTATCTCAGAAATTTTAATTAACAACACACAATTAAACATCGCTCGCAACGGACGCGATACTTAACAGAAAATTGGCAACAGAAACTCCCACCAACAAGCTAACAACAATATTAATATTAATATTTGATAATCTCTCTCATCGGACGTGATTATCAAACATCTCCCAAAGCTCGGCTTTACCAGGCTCATCGGCCAGAGTAAAACACAAGTGTTATTTGCCAATCGCTCTCAACGGTCGCGATTTACAAACAACTAACAGTTTTGCATTTACTTCGCACATCGGCCGAAGTAAGATACAAGGAATAATTAATAATCGTTCGCATCGGACACGATTTCCAAATGATTGACAAAATCTGTCTTTACCCTGCTCATCGGCCAGAGTAAGATACAAGTTCTGTTTGAAAACTGCTCGCAACGGACGCGATTTTCAAACACCAACCAGATCTTCCTTATTTAAGCTCACCGGCTGAAATAAGATGCTTCGCTCGTACATCGACCAAGCGTGATGAGATCTCATCGGATACTCATGCCTCTTGGGCCATTTTCCCTGGCTTATATAGCAAACGTTAACTAGTTTTTGTTACCAAAATTCGCAAATCTCGACTGTAAAGTTCGTAAACAACGCATCTTCGGCGCTCCGCGTGGAAATTTCCGTGCGTGTCGTACCTGGTACGAGAATTTCCGTGCGTTTTGCGTTCAATTACACTTACTTAAATAACACTTTATAACAAATTTACACTAAATTACACACTTACATTTCGTAATATTATTTCTAAATTACCCAAAACTAAAAAAATTCATAACAAAATTTAAGAATAAAAGCGCAGTCTTTACATTCCCCCTTCACTTCCGCAAAGAATTCCTTCTAGGAACTTCTTTCAGGCCTTCCCGGTGAATCCGAGGGTTTCTGCATCGGCCTTCTTTATCCGGAAAAAACCACCTCCGGGCAGAAATACTTTAAAGTTCTGCTGATCCGGTCTCCGCTTTCGGGGACGCCTTCGTTGCTGAGCAGCTCTAGTGACTGGGTTAGGAACAGGCAGTCTCGACACTGATCGAATGGGAACGACCCATGGCACACTCGCAGTAGTCGAATTAAAGCAGGCTGGTCTTGGCACCGGCTCTGACAACCGAATGACTGGGGCCTCAACTTGCGGTCTGTTCCACGAGGATCCCAACTTCTCCAGAGGAATTGAACACCGCAATCTTAGTGGTCCTGACATAGCCACATCTCCTGGGCAAGGTTCGGCAGGAATACACAGCTCCGCCTGTTTCCTCAGGAAGAAGTCCGACGTGGAGGGGGAGATTGCTGAGGACACCAATCCATAAGGAGACCCGGTCAGGCAAGGCAGGTCTCTCCCTGGAGTCACTGGAGGTGCCACTGGAAATGGAGACAAAAACTGTTTCCTCGGAGAAGGCGTTTCCGGGCTGGATCCAAATAGATCCTGGAAGACGGACTTTAAATGGGCTGCTTTAACCGTTGACAGACTCGGAGTTGGAGTTGGGGCTCTCGGGGGTGTTCTCACGTCTTCCATATTCTGAAAGAACATTAAAACATGTGAATGCTGCTTTTCGGGGTAGATTTTCAAATCCTTGACATGTGCTCTTCCCACGGGTTTTCCCTCTTCGTCGGCTAATTGCACGATTACTGGAGACTCAATCTTTTCCACTGAAAAAGGACCCACATATTTCGGAGCCAACTTTGCGGAAAACTTATTAACAGCATTTGACAAAACATGATTCCTTCGATACACCTGTTGTCCAAGTTGCGGCTTCAAAGGTCTACGACGTAAATTATAATATTTACTTTGAGTAGAAAATGCCTTGGCGAGATTCTGTCTCACTGAATTGTAAATTTCCGGTAATTTACGCAAACGTTCCGCAAATTCATTCGTATTTGTCGCGGTGAAGGTCGTTGATTCACTTGGGTCCACTTCTTTTCTTAATGATTTAGGGGGTAATATTTCTCTGCCGAAATTGAGAAAGCTTGGTGAATATCCTGTTGAGTTATGTTGAGCAGTGTTTATTGCGAAAGCTATTTCAGAGAGATACTCATCCCATTTCCGATGATCATTCTTAATTGTCTGCGCAATCATTGTCGTCCCGATCACCTTGTTGGCTCTTTCCACTGGATTGGCTTGTGGCGTATATGGAGAAGTAAATTGATGCTCTATACCGAACTCTTTTACAATCGCCATTAATTTATTCGCATACTGCGTACCATTATCGGAAACCAGCTTCTTCGGCGTTCCGAATTTGTAAATAATCCTTTCCTGTAGAGCCTTTAACACTGCCTTCGCATTAGCCACGCGTAATGGAATTAATTCCACCCATTTCGTGAAACGATCCTGAAATACCAATACATATACATGGCCTCGACTTGACCTTGGAAAAGGTCCAATTAGATCTGAACTCACGATTTCCCACGGACCTTGTACTCGCGAAAAATGCATGTACCCATAGGGTTTTCCTGTTGTATGCTTATGTTGTAAGCAAGACTGACATCTTTTAACATAACGTTTAATATCTCTCACCATTCCTGGCCAAAAATAATGTCTCTCAATTTTCCTGACGGTTTTTAATATCCCTAAATGACCTCCTTCTGGATTGTCGTGTGCTTCTTTTAGAACTCTTTCCTTCAATTGACTTGGAACACATAATTTCCATGGCGATTCTAAATCTTCTGCCGGTCCTCCTGGTGTGGAAACTATCCGTTTGAACACATTTCTTTTGTTCACATAGTAATCCGGATATTTTCTGGGATTCTTTTTAATACCTTCCTTTATTTTATGTAGCCATTCATCCGTTGGAGTAGTTAGCAATGCGCCTAATTCTTCTGTCACCGGTGATCTTGATAAAGCATCAGCTACCTTATTAAGACTTCCTCTACGATACTGAACTTCGAAGTCAAATTGTTGTAGGTCCAAAGCCCATTTACTTAAGCGACCAGAAATGCTTTTAAGTGAGTTTAACCAACTTAAACACTGATGGTCCGTTATTACCAAGAATTTATACCCTTCTAAATAATGTTTCCATTTTCGGACAGCCCAAACGACGGCTAAACATTCCTTCTCCGTTGTAGAGTACTTCTCTTCGCTCTTTGAAAACTTTCGACTAGCATACGCAATTACTTTTTCCCCCTCAGGAGTTTCTTGAGTTAGCACTGCTCCAATTCCACTATTACTGGCGTCAGTCTGCACCACAAATGGTAAATTAAAGTCTGGGCACGTAAGCACTGGTGCCTGTGTCAAAAGATGCTTGATTGTATCAAAAGACGACTGTTGATCTTCTTGCCACTTCCATTTTGAACCTTTCTTTAATAATTGATGCAAGGGTGCTGCTATCGTGGCGAAATCCGGCAAGAATCGGTGATACCAAGTTGCTATTCCTAAGAACTGTCTAACACCTTTTACTGTTGTTGGAGGCTTTAACTTCAGTATGGCTTGTACTTTGTCAGGATCTGTACGTATTCCGTTTCTCGTAACCAGGTGACCTAAATATTTCAACTCCGTGCGTCCAAATTTACACTTCTCTGGTTGTAATCTTAACCCTGCGGATCGCAATCTTTCGAATACCACCTTCAAATTTTCCAGGTGTTCTTCAAGTGTCTTCCCTAAGATTATTATATCGTCCAAGTATACAAACGCATTGGGTTCCAATTCCGGACTGATAATCCTATCCAACAGACGTTGAAATGTGGCTGGAGCTGAATGTAGGCCAAAAGGCATTACGGTAAACTGGAAAAGTCCTCGTCCTGGTACGGTAAACGCAGTGATTGGTCTACTTTCTTTTGTTAAAGGTACCTGCCAATATCCCTGTCGAAGATCTAATGTTGATATATAACGGGCTTCTTTCAGCTTATCTAGTATAGCCTGTATATATGGGATGGGGTACGCATCCTTCTGTGCTTGTTCATTAACTTTGCGAAAATCAACACAAAAGCGGTATTGTCCTGAGCTTTTCTTTACCATCACTACTGGTGAACTCCATGGACTTTCTGAAGGTTCTATCACTCCTTCGGCTAACATTGAATCTACTTGTTCATTAATCAAATTCTGAATATACGGGTTACGTGGAAAATATCGTTGTTTAACTGGCGTCGGGTCTTTAAGGCGTATGCAATGTTCCACCAAATGTGTCCGCCCTGGGAGAACATCAAACTTTGGAAGTTCCTCTGCTAGAAATTCTTGTATTGCTTCTTGTTCCGTTTGAGTCACTTTGGACATAACATTAATATACTGTTTCCTAGCCCTGACTTCTTCTTCCTTAAGGTCCGGTAAAAGTAAGATAGACTTTTGCGGGATATCAACCATGATTTTCAAAAGACTTAACATATCCATTCCTAATATTAAGGTGGTGGACAACTCTTCCATTTCCCATATTTTGATTATTTTCTTCCGAGTTCCAATGTTGATAGGTACTTGAAATTCTTGTGCTACACTCAGCCTTGTATTGTTCGCTAAGAGAACGTTCTGAGAATTAACTTTAAATACACATCCGTTTTGTCGACAAAAGTAAGCTAACGCATGGTTCATATATGATGTAGATGCTCCGGTATCAATGAGTGCTGATACTTCTCTATCTAAAATTTTTACTGGAATCCATATCCGAGAATCTTCTGATTTACTGCTATATATTCTTTCCCTGTACGTTTCTGACATGACCGAATTACTTTGGGGTCTCCTCGGCCTTTTTAATTTCGGACCCCCCTGAAGTTTTCCGCCCGTCGACAATGACAATCTTGCTGCCGTCTTCTGCACCTGGGACAATCTGCTGGGCGTTCCTTGCACGATGCTTTGAAATGGCCTTCCTTCCCACAAGTCCAACATACTCTTGGGTAGAACTTGTTACCTGTAGGGCTCTGTAATGACGCTGGGATATTTGTTCGTGGCATGTTTATTTTGCTTTGCGTCATTCTGCGCGGATATTTAATTTCCCCACTCGATGGTGACGGGATATTTCCATCTTCTACTGAGTTAATCACCATCTTTGGTGAGTTACCTAACTTTGGTGGACGATAAGCTGTTTCAGACACATAAGCTTGAGCTGGATTCGGAGGAGGTCTAAATTGGGTGGATGCGCACCTTATACTTTCATATTCCTCACCTAATGCCATCAGTTCATCTAATGTACTAAAATCTCCTCTCTTCACATAGAATTGATACTCTGGGAGCAGATTTTCATATATTCTCTCAAGACTTTTCGTCGGATGCCATTTTCCGCTTCTTCTCATAAGAGTTTGTATCGCTACAATGAAGTCTCTTACCGGTTCCTTCGCGCCTTGAGTTCGAACTCGAATTTCGTCTTCTAACTTCAATTTAAATCGTGGAGGCAGAAATTGCGTGGTGAAATCTTTCACGAAGTCTTCCCATATGACCCATGTTTGTTTCCGGCATCTATACCACAGTAAAGCCTTTCCCCTTAGAAATTCAGGTGCTGCTAACAATAATCTATTTCCAGGAAATGTATAACATTCTCGTAATTCTTCGATCCTCTCGAGAAAAGTTAATGGATCGCCCTCGCCATTGAAATGTACGTTCCATTTCCTCACCTTCTCACACATCGCCGCGGTTGAAATTCCTTGCTCTTCTCCTCGCGAAGGGTTTGGATTGTTATCTTGTGAGATACCTGCTTGTACTGGTGTAGCTTCCTCTATCTCATTCTGATCTTCATCTTTCTCTCTTAACAAACTTTTATAGCCTCCTTTTAGAAATTGTACCAGTCTGGCCCGCATCAGCGTTACAGTACCTCCTGTGTTCAGACCAAATTTTTTTAATTCTGTCGCTAACTCTTCCTTCTTCAAGTGATAAATCCATCCTGTTCTCTTGTCTTGTAAGGGAGTGGAACTTTCTTCCTGCTCTCTGCTTTCGCTATCTGACATATTTACTTTCACCGATAAGTTCACACTTAACACAAATTTTCACAAATTAAAAATAATATACAAACCAATCACCAATATTGAAACATTTAACATAGGAGTTTCCGTGTCTTCCTCCTGTGATGCAATTAGAATAACGTGTGGTGGTTATGCTATTTGAGATTCCTGTTCTTAATTTTCAAGTCCCTGCTCTCGGAATTTTCAAGTCCCTTCTCGCGGAATTTTCAAGTCCCTGCTCTCGGAATTTTCAAGTCCCTGCTCGGGCGCCAAATTATGTAAACGCTCCTCTGGCGTATATTTCTTTCTTTCCAATCACCACCAATAATAGCATATGGCGTTTACACATAAAAGTGCCAGGTAACTTAGTCGTGACGCCAAGATTCATAAAGAAAACTTCATTTAATACATTCACCACTATTTTAATGAAAATCGTAAAACATAACAGAATTGAAAATTAATATCCAAATAAAATACGTGCGGAGGATCCCTATAGCATCAAAAATAACATTAGAATAAATCTGTAAGTTAATTATCTCAGAAATTTTAATTAACAACACACAATTAAACATCGCTCGCAACGGACGCGATACTTAACAGAAAATTGGCAACAGAAACTCCCACCAACAAGCTAACAACAATATTAATATTAATATTTGATAATCTCTCTCATCGGACGTGATTATCAAACATCTCCCAAAGCTCGGCTTTACCAGGCTCATCGGCCAGAGTAAAACACAAGTGTTATTTGCCAATCGCTCTCAACGGTCGCGATTTACAAACAACTAACAGTTTTGCATTTACTTCGCACATCGGCCGAAGTAAGATACAAGGAATAATTAATAATCGTTCGCATCGGACACGATTTCCAAATGATTGACAAAATCTGTCTTTACCCTGCTCATCGGCCAGAGTAAGATACAAGTTCTGTTTGAAAACTGCTCGCAACGGACGCGATTTTCAAACACCAACCAGATCTTCCTTATTTAAGCTCACCGGCTGAAATAAGATGCTTCGCTCGTACATCGACCAAGCGTGATGAGATCTCATCGGATACTCATGCCTCTTGGGCCATTTTCCCTGGCTTATATAGCAAACGTTAACTAGTTTTTGTTACCAAAATTCGCAAATCTCGACTGTAAAGTTCGTAAACAACGCATCTTCGGCGCTCCGCGTGGAAATTTCCGTGCGTGTCGTACCTGGTACGAGAATTTCCGTGCGTTTTGCGTTCAATTACACTTACTTAAATAACACTTTATAACAAATTTACACTAAATTACACACTTACATTTCGTAATATTATTTCTAAATTACCCAAAACTAAAAAAATTCATAACAAAATTTAAGAATAAAAGCGCAGTCTTTACAGTGCATCTAAAAGTAATCTAGGAATGTTATCCGGGGTACGGCGTGTGCTTGCGGGCGCGGAAAATACGTAAGGGCTGCGCTAAAAGCGCATCCCCGCCATTACCGTAAAATTATTCAAAGTACTCGCCGTATCGTTTACAAGTATTATGCTCCGTTGTTCTAAATATCAAAGTGATCCCCTTGCGTTCGCCGCGTTCTAAATAAAGTTCCGTCCTGATGAACTTATTAAAAGCGTCCCATCAGGATGTACTCTCCCCAGAAGCGCGCTTTTCGTTTTTCGTTCTGCAGGTGCGCACTCGTTTTTTGATTTAATACTAATTGGAAAACGTTGCGTTAAAAGCACCATTAATCGCCTTTTCTTTTCCTTTAATTAACATAAAATTGTAAAGCACGAAAAAACGCCTCCAAAGAGTTAAAAAAAATTAAATATTTTAATTTCTGATCATCTCACAAAGCGTCGGCCGAAAAATTTAAACCAATCAAATTAAAAAAAAAAAAGATAACATCGGACTGAATCAATACGTCTGTGTCAATTTGACACAGTCGAATTGATGCCCGTCCGTTTTAATTTGGGTTTAATTTAAAGCCGAATGTGAGAGAGAAGTCGGCTATTAGGGCAATTGAATTTAGTTATTTATAACATTGTTTCACGGTGCAATATCGTAATTAAACTTTTAATTTTTCCGACCTATAGAATAAACCCAAATGCTGGTGAATAGGTCCGCCACATTTCAGCAAACATCTGCGATGTTTGACACGAAAGGATCCGCGAAGTTTAAACGAAGTGAGGTTTATGAAATAGAATGACATCAATAAACAGATATTCATCTCCAGATAGATGATAATATGTTAAAGGGGGAAGTTGAGGAATTAATTTGTTTGAAAGTTTTAAAGCAAAGCCATAATGAAAAATGATTTTCCACCGCGGCCATGATGAATGATTCATCGTCTTCTAAACTTCTCCAAGTGATCCACATCACATCGGGCCGGAGAAGGCAACAAAATAACTTCGCCCCTCGGACAATGAACGTCGCTGCCGAAAGCAAATTAAGGACTTTCAATTTCTCCGAGTGCGAGAAAACAACGCTCCACGGCCCCATGAAACCTCACCCACTTTTCGGGCAAATCCACTCCGGCCGAAATTGATTTCCGATTAGCCGTCCTAAGTGGAAAAGTGATTTTAGCGTAATTGGATGCGGTGTTACCTCGCACTTTTACGATACCGTGCGTTAAGTTTTATCGCCGCTGTTTGTGCAAACCAGAACCGAAGCGAACCGTAAAAATTAAGGGGATGCATTTCACCCGGATCACATTCGGGAAACGCTCAAGAAGTTGATTGCAATTTACTTTTAAGCGCGTATTGACTTCCAATAATCACCTCCTATATAGAATTATGAAGTCGCAATTGAATTGTAAGAAGCCAGCATTTCGTAAACCTAAAAATGATGTAATCGAACGCCTAGCTTTATGAAAGACAATAAAACTGCATTCGGAGAATAATAGTAATAATAATAACTGATGACTCATAGGGCAAGTGGCCCACATGCAAAGATTTTCGTACACGGAATTTCCGGTATAAACTATAAAAGGCGACTGGGTTTCATGATTAGATCTCATACACTTGGTAGTCGTATGGTCGGACCATCACCCAGAGTCCGAAGGCGTAATCAGCGTTCATCGAATGTCATAATGTGTGACGAAACTCCGAAAGATCCGTCCGTCTCTCTGTCCATGTAGTACCGTGGTTTGGGTGAGAAAACATTAATTTATTTGCCAATTAGCTACGTTATTAAAAACTGACAACTGCTTTATTTGATTTACAAAATGCTGTTTCTCCTCTTCGTGGTTCTGAATGACATTTTAAATTTTACATTTGTTTGAATTATGGTCTTTAAAAATAAAAATATAGTAATTTTTGGCAAATTCAATAAGTGCCGGTGTGGGTTGCAACACAGTCGATAGCCCGGGGCATTAAGACAAGTACGACATTGATTTTACGTGGAAGGAGCGGCTGTGGAGTCTGCGGTTAAATTAGAAGGGCCGTGGCTGGGATCACTGCGAGGGGATCGGGGGGCGTCCCCTTAAGTCCGGAAGATTCCTGTGAGGCTGCCGGTAATTCCGTAATGCGTCAAATCATTGTCCGAAGAATGCTTCTTGAGACCGGTCATCAAAAACAGAGGGGCAATCAAAACTTGCTTCACAGTCTATTGAGTCCGCGGTGTAACTGTCTTCTCTCTGGAATTTTTTGGCAGAGAATTAAGACTATAGATATAGATATAATTGCAAACAAATTTCTAATTGAAACTGATTTTGCTGTGTGGTGTTTGCAACTCGTTAGCCTATGGCAAGTCGTTTTTAGCGCCACCTACCATAAATTTCAGGCGGTTTTTTATCGAGGAATGATTAATTTATAAACTCGGCGAACGCACTCAAAGCAATAAACTGCACGCCAGATAAAGACGGAAAGTTTCTTGGGGAAGACGTCCGCTTAACTTGGCGAGTAATTAAGTTAAGTGTAAGTTCTGAAACGAACGATGCTGCTGCTCTCAATTTTGCATGGTTTACCTTTCCGACGGGATTGGATTAAATTGGCTCCGAGTTTTTCCGGCAGAGGAAATAACTCGAAAGGGTTATTAAATATTTAGAATTATGAGCGGAGGATCCGGGGCGCAGGTTTCTTGGGGGGGGGGGGGTCTCAACACACATAGATATGTAACTCTTGTTCGAGATACGTACATACAACTAATTGACGATAAGTCCAATGTCACATCAGCAAAATCTTGTAAACTTTTCCCAATCTCCTTTAATTATCTCCCACGAGGTCTTTGATGTTAATGCAATAACGTAGGCCCGGAAATGAGACGACAAACAAAATTGGTCGGCGATCAACTCCGGCGGCGGGCGTCGCGGTGCACATTTAAAATGCAACGCGTTTCGACGTGTGCATATCGATCGCGTGATAACCAACCAGGTGCGCCGCCTCCGGCTCTTCAGTTGAACGGAAACAACGCGTAACATTATGTACCGGATGAAAAATACCGGCGGCGGAGGCGAATGGAATCGGGAAAAGTGGTGCTTACACGAATCTGTTTAAACATAGAACTCGTGTTAAAAGAAACTCCGGGAAAATGTTCATTCAATACCATCAGCAGGATGCAGAGCATAAATTAATATTATGCTTTTGTTATTTCAACAGAGGAAAAGAATTCTTTTAGAACCAGGCGTGGACCAGTTAACTTTTCGCATGGTCCTAATTACAACCGTCATAATTACTCTTCAAGCTTTGACTTGCAACGTCCCATGTTTTCGGTACATGTATGGCAATTTAATTAAGCTTGTGATGAGATCATTAATCCGGGCGTAGTCAAAAGCTCTCTGGTTATTGACACTGATGTCGTAATTTAGTCTACGTCGGGTCTTTATGTGATTTTCCGTTATTTTGGCCAAACTGGTGAATGACGTGTGTCCCGCAAGTTAGGAAGGGAAGCAACCATCATGTAGCTACTAATAAAATCAATTTGTTAAAAGGACGATGTTTAAATGTAGAAGAAGTATGTGGTAATGTTGGGAAATTTTTTTTTTTTTGGTGCGAATTATGTTCTAACTGTTTCGAATTACATTGCGTTCACTTTCCAATTTTAATAAATACAAATTTGCGGCAATTATTTGTTGTCCATTCGTGAAATCGTTTAATTGAAGCGTTATTACATTTCACAAAGAGATAGCCGCATGAATGCGAAATAACTCGATTATAACGAGCCGTTAAAAACTAACCACCACCATCTATTGCGTGGTGTTTTTACTAAAATAAAAAAAATTACGCCCTTATATGGAGGTGTTCCTTAATCACCCTTATTTGATCTTTATTCTGCACCCTGCAAGATTAAGGATTATTTAATTAATAAGGGTCTAATTTGATTAGATATGATTAACATACCGACGGTGTCAAGTTAAAACGACATAAGTGCCAAAAACAAGATTTTGTGTTACAACGATTTATTGAAATTACTTACCACTTATTGATTGGCGCTTATGCAACTTCAAGTGGATATAACTTAGTGAGAAAATTTTTGTCGAATATAACATTTTGAGGATCGTTCGGGCCGTTGGCACTTATTCCAAATCAAGGAAAATCTCATTTTTCGAATTTTTGTCGCTTATGTCGTTTTAACTTGACACCGTCGATTATACCTAGAGCACCCTTAAATACAGTTCCTTTTTTATTTATATGCCGTTCGTATAGATCTGACTTAAGAAGATATATGATGAAACGACATGACATGACAAAAGTCGCAAGGCCGTTTCATGAATGTTAGAAGGAGATAGCTATATAAAAGAGCTTTGACTTATCTATCGATCGATAGGCATATAGTAAAAACATGACCTGTAGATGTAATTTTTGTTGTGCGCCCTGTATGATCGCTGCGAAAATTCTAAATGGCACAATGCGAAAATGGTGGCAAAAAGTAAATTTAATTTGGTAGGATCTAACTTTGGCTAGACGGGGTTAATAATATACAGCACCCTTTGGTGCAGTATATGTTGATGTTACGTGCGAAATTAGCCTCGCCAAGAGATTATCTCGCCGGCAAGTTTTGAATCCACGTTATCGGTTTTGTTGTTAGTCAGTTTTAATCCGGCGCACGGAAAATTAAATTAGAAAATTACAGTTCGCCAAAAATCGGCATAAAAGAAACAAGTGAAATATAATTTTGTATACAAGAGTTAGTGGGGGGTACATGCAGAATTGAAACTGCCACAGGACCTATATAAAGATTTATAGAAATACTAGGGTTGAGCTTTGCCTAAGTGTTGTGACAGTTCGACGTTTCGGCTGCGATTTTGTAACCATTCTCAAGAGAGAGCGAGAGAGAGGGCTCTCTCTTCCGTCTTGAGAATGAAAACATTGAAACGTCCAAAAATTAGAAACGGTTTATTTCATTTCTGTAAATATGTCTTGCCTTAGAAACCTTTTCGAACATTATAAACATTTGTATATACAGGTTTTTCAAAAGTCATTAATATTAATTGAAGTCGAATGAAGAGAAGTTCGAGAAAATATTCGCACATTTTAAAAAGGCCTCTTCTGATAATATTTTATTATTGATGACGTCAGAGCTGTAACGTCATCTATCGCTTTTTTGGAATTAAATTCCCTATCGAATTTAGATAACTCTATAGATACTGATACTACGTATTATCTTAATTAAAAAAAAACCTGGGTTTCGAAAGGATTTTTTAAATTTTAACAAAATGTCTTTTGTTATGACTTTTGTAGAATCCTGTATACACAACCATACAGGGTTTAAAACCAGACATAATAGACTCACTTCATTCTATAAAAAATCGAATGACTATCGAATCCTGCAACTGAACCTGAGACAAAACATCAGTATGATGCAATGCCAATATAAATGACGAGAGGGTTCAATATATCGAGTTAAAAAACTCTCCATACATACACGTCCTTGGAAAAGATAGAATTCTGTAACTGAAATTGATTAAAAATAAAATCACAAATGATGGGTTTGGCACGTGTCGAGTTAATGATTTTTGAAAACCCTGTATACGAAAACACATACATATACCTAAACAGACATATTTCACAGCCATACAGAGTTTAAAATTAATGACGAATTGGCTGACTCCTCTTCATTCTATAAAAAAATCGAAGGTCTGCTGATGTCTGCAACTGAAACTGAGACAAAAAATGATAAAAGGGTTCTCCTTATCTAGTTGAAGAACTCTGTATACATACACCCTTCCTCTCACACAGGCACATAGGGTTTTAAAGCAAAGACACATTGGTCCTTCCTCACTCTATAAAAAAATCGAATGATTATCGAATTTTGAATGCGTCTGGCTTCAACATATCCAATTGAATTATTTTTGAAGAACCCCTGCATGGGTACATCCTCTTACAGCCACACACACAAAGTTAAAAGCAGAAACAAATTGTTCTTACTCTATAAAAAAATCGATGAATTATCGAATTATGAATGCGTCTGGCTTCAACATATCGAGTTGAATGGACTTTGGAAGAACCTTCCACCTATATACACATACATAATATGCATGTATGTATTGTGCAACCATTCAGGGTTTAAAAGCAAAGACGTACTGGCCCCGCCTCACTGTATAAAAAAATCGAATTCTGGACTGATTGGTTATCGAATGCTGGATGCGTTTGGGTTCAACATATTAAGTTGAATAAGTTTTGAAGAATCCTGTATACTTACATATACAACCATACAGAGTATTATCGAATGATTATCGAATTATGGACGCAACTAAAATCGGGAACCTAACATGATGCAATATAAATCATAAGAAGGTTTAACATATCGAATTTTATAACTTTTGAAAAACCCCACAACCTCTTAAAACGCCACAAGGTTTAAAAACAAAAATATATTGGGTTCACCTCACTCTATTAAAAAAGGAATGATTATGGAATTTTGGATGATGATGAGAGGGTCCAACATATTGGGTTTTATAACTTTTGAAAAATCCCAAATACATACACACTCTTAGAATGACACAAAGTTTATAAACAAAAATGTATCGGCCCCACGTTGCTCTATCAAGAAAAAAAAACCAATGATTTTATCGAATTCTGAATCTGAGACACAAACATCAGCATGATACAATATGAATGATGAGGGGGTTCAACATATCGAGTCTGGCAGAAAAGCCGCAGCATTGATTAACCTTCAACCTAAATCACTTCTCCCCAACTTTCTCTGGGGAATTTCTTTTTCATTTTATGTAATAAGCACCAGAGTGACTTCTGCGATTAAATCAGAGCGAAAATCACGTCACTCGCGAAGAAAATCTTCAATCCAGAGCATACGTTTTTCAAAAAAAAAAATTAACAACTTTAACAATTTAACAATTAAACAACTTTATTTTAAATTATTTAATTATTTTGCACTCACTTAACGGTGAAATAATTTATTTGATAAACTTCAAAAAGCCAAGCATGTAACAAAAGCACATATTTACTTAAAACAAATACAATTAGGGCTGAAAGATTCTTTAGAAAATGATCTGCGTCATAATGAAGTTAAATCGTTTACTATGTCAGTGTATTGGGCAAATACGGCCCTGCGTTCTTGACGAAAAAAAAATTCTCATGTTCATTATTAATAATAATAAGATGTAATCAAAAATACATCACATATTATGGGTTTATTATGGGATTATTCTGAGGTTATTAATTTGAAGAAGGAAAATATTTAATATTTTCCGTCGCTCGATACATTCGGAGTAATTGATCGCAAGATTAAATTTGACTTTCTCTTTAATTGAATTTCTTTCTCCGCAGAGTAGTGGCGTCGCCTTTCCCCCAGCCGGAAAAGAAAGGGTTCCCCGAAAAGAAACTACGCGAAAATTACTGCCCGAAAAACTTTCTACTTTATGTTTGACTTCGATTAAAGCGGGGGACGCGTTAAATTTTAAGGGAGGCACATAAAACACATAAACGTCTCACCTGAGCGTGTGGAAGAAGTCGTTCTCCCCAAGGCCACACGGCACACGATTCTTTCTCATCTGACAGGACGACGTCGAGGACACGAGGCGTCGGAGGCTGCTTGAATGACTCACCGCTAGATGGACGTGACGTCACCGGTTGCCTAGCGACGCTCTCTCCGAACGGCGTGTTCTGAAAGCAAACACACACGCAGGGTAACTCACCTGCTCAAGTATGCATGGCCGGGCTGGGGGCAGCCTTAGATTACGCCGGCCCGTATTGCTCTCTCCGACCCCATAAGTTACTGCTCGCGATCGGTGTTAACTAAATAAACCTACCCATTCCGAGGGACGAGAACGTAAAGGCTGCCCCCCGCCCCCTACACCACACAGGTGTAAAAACTTGACTCTCAATTAACTGATAGAGAAAACTATAAATTTTAGGTTTCAATAAAAAAACCGTATTGATCCACATAAAACGGGGTGTAACGTTTTTGTTGGCTCTGCGTTTAATTTTAACGAAGCGGGGCGTTTCGTTCTTATACAGGGCGAATCAAATTAAGTGTTACAAAACCATAACAATAAAAATTAATGATTGAATTTACATGGAATACGTAACATTCTTTGAAATAATTATAAATAAACACACGCACGTTACATCCACCGTCCCCTTTCAGAAGAGAGATGAATTTGAAGTTCTAAGAGAACCCTGTTTATGAATATATGTACGTTCCAAAGAGTTAAAAATAACAATAAATTTGATTTCACTTTTAACGATTTTATCAATAAAAGCATGAAAAAGCTAAGAATTTGAGTTTCCTTAATACGTCTAGCACTTCATAAACGTGTAGCTTCGATTCGATCGCGCCCCCTCATCCATCACATCATTATTTTTAATTAAGCAAGTATCGCCGGAGATGTTAGTCTGTCACTCGCTCCCCCTAACCCTCGCAGGAGAACGAGGACTTAGCGGTTACAGGTTATTTCCATTACGTTCCGAAGATGGTAACCAGGTTAGCGGAACCGGAGGCTGGAGTACACTTAGCGTTTATCTCGTCACTAATAGCACTAATTCTGATTGATGTTTAATTGGATAAAGCCTTCTTGTCGGAGCGATTCTCGTCTTGCTGTTGTACATCCGAACCGACAGGGGGCCCCATACACGCGAGGACGAGTTAGTCGATTGAAAAAACACTCGGCGAAGTTGATTAACGGCGCTAACCAGAAATTATTATTACGCTCAAGTACTCATTAGTGAGCGGTTTAAGTTGGGAAACTCGATTTGAAACTGTAATTAGGGAGAGTCTATGTACAGGAGAAGAAAAACAGACTGCGTTATTTTAATCTAATTTGGGACGTCGCAAGAAACATCGTTGTTTCATTATCGCGGAACAATAATTCTCTTTCTTTCCCTTCGGAAGCTTGTTAAACTTGAGATTTCCGGAAAAACTCGTCCGTGTCTTAATTACGACAATTAGAAACTTCACAACATCAAAGCACGTAACACACTAAACAATAACCGGAGCCGATCTTTTTTTTTTTTTGGGAAAGTTATAAACGCAAAGTTTTTTTTTTGTTTCAATATAATATCATTTGCAAAGACTTGTTTACAGTTGTTGACTTTGCCAGAGTGTGTAGCTGTGATTTTGTGTCGACTTTACACACTTCTCAGAGTTGAGTTAATTACAGTAATCAAGGCAGACAAACATATGGAGGAATTGGGAACATCTCGCACCGAGGAACCCCTAACAAGAGTAAAACGTATCTCGTACTGTCAGACGCTTCCTTCTGTGCTTTCGTCGACTTGCACAACAAACTTTCAAGCTGTTAAGTTACACAATGTGAACTAAATGTTCACTGAAGAGTCACTTTCTTTTACACAAATTTCAGTTCAACAGAAAATTGTTGGAATAAATGACACGCGAAGCTGTTTAAAAAATATTTCAAATAGAGGTTCAACTCACTTAAGAATTTAATAGCAATATAGTAGGGAATTTATGTATTACAAAATAATAAAAAAACAATCAATACTTTTATGACACAAAAGAAAAAATGGAGTTGCTGGTCGAGTTTCATTAAAATTTCCTGTGCGCTCACTAACGATTATGAGGAAATTGTTATGTAGAAAACGTCTGAGGAGCTTTTCAATTTATACCACCATTGAAAATAATGCGGCGTCGTTTCTTTTACCTGCTGCGAAAATGGCGTAATAAGGCAGACAGCAGCTGAATTAAAATTAATGAATCCGCGCATTATAAAACCGCCGCGCCGCGACGCCGTCGCTCGTCGATAAATTTCTCCCGGATTTTGTGCGCGAAGTTTTATCGACGGCGAACACTCTTAAAAACGGCCGGATAACATCTCGATATTGCAGGTAGTAAACTAAAAATTGTCTCGCTTAAGTAGATATTTAATAGAAAAAAGCCCGGCCGCGCCGGCGAAATCCATTATCGAAAAACCTAGCGGAAAACTACAAAATAATCCCAACGAAGTTTGGGGTGTTTTACACCACACCGCTCGATTCGCCGTATACATAATGCAAGGGGCTTCGATTTACGTTCTGAAACCCTTAAATCAAAAAATTTATACGGCGAAAGTCAATGGCGTTTTTAAAACTCGTCGGTCGCTCGGGGGTTGCAAAATACATTCACTAAAAGCCAGGGGTTTCGTGCTTATTTATCGAATGGTATGCGTATTTATAAACGTCTATGAAGTATGCTTTTGTGTGTACTTAAATTTTCACGGGCCGATAATCTCTAATTTAGTTAATCTTTCGGATGGATAAATACACTCCGGTTTTAAACAGAAAAAGAAAAATTAAGCCTGCAATTTAAAAAAGAAAAACAGCTAAAAATCGATGGCTAAAGTTATAACGTCAGAAGAAATAGTGGAAAATAAATAAGTTTATTTTTCAACGTTTTGAGACACCGCCATCTATCGAGTAAAAACGAAATGATAAAGCTTGAAACTTTCGTTTAGAATGTTGAAGTTCGAACAAACATTGAAAAGCCCTGTACATAATAGAGTTGTATATGTACAGGGTAAATTCTGTACTAAAAATATTTTGGCGGTAAATTCAAAAATATGACAAACACATCTTATACGAAACATATTTTTTTTTTAAATACAGTAAGTAATTATTTTTAATAAAAATACTACTATTCACCTTAAACGAATCTCACTGATTCAAGTAGATCTCGTTCTTTTGTCTTTAGTTCACATATTATCGATCGATAAGTCAAAATACTTTCATGTAGCTATCTCTTTCTAACTTTCGTGAAGTGGCCTTGCGGCTTTCATCATGTCATGTCATTTCGTCATATGTTTTCTTAACTCACAGTCAGATAGATCTATACGATCGGGATATAAATAAAAAAATTAACTTTAATACTTATTGAATGTGGTTCGCTGAAAAAAAAAAGTAAAAAAAATATCGCCAAGACAAATTTGGCGATAACTTTTTGAAAATTTAATAAAATTAAGTAGGTGGCAAAATCAAATATCAATGAAGAATTAAAAGGAATAAAAGATTTGAAAGCAAGTAAAAAAATGTAAAAATAAAATAAAACTAAATTTTTCACAAAATGTTAAAAAAAGATCATTCTAAAAATGGAAAAAATAGTTGTTCTGATGAAGAAAATAATCAAAAGAGGGAAAAAAAATACATTCACAACGAATAATGCAACTTTTGTTAACAAAAGAAAATTTCCAAACTGTCGAAAGAAACTAGAAAAAAAGTTATGTTTTCTTAATATTATAAACGAAATAAATGAAACAGTACAAGTGGTACAAGTGATACAAGTGATACAAATGATACAAGTGTAAGCTGTATAATTACATGTGTATAAGAACACGTAAGTAACAAATATTGTTCATGAGTTAATTATTCACTAAATATTCATCTACCGAGTACAGCGATCTTTTAAGAAGATAATCACGACACTTATTTTTAAAAGTTTTTAAGTTCTGTTCGTTTTTTATTTCGGGAGGTTACACATTGTAGCACTTTGCACCGATGTATTCCGCGTTGTTTTGTCCAACTTTTAGACGGTGGAAATCTGGTCTGATGTCTTCTTGTCCTCTGGTGAAAAAATGTGTAAAATCATGGCTCTCAATACTAACAGCATCTAACAGGATCAAAATGTAAAGATCTTCTATGTAAGATGAGAGTAATTCCAATTCATAAGAAAGGCTCAATTACGGACATTGACAACTACCGTCCAATTTCAATAGTTAGTGTCTTCTCCAAAATCTTTGAGAAACTTTTATGTGAAAATCTCTGGAAATTCATAAATAAATTTAACCTACTTCACAAATGTCAACATGGTTTCCGAACTTCAAAATCCATCGAAACCGCTACCTCAGCAATTCTTGAAGAAATACGCAAAAATCTCGATACCAACAGAGTAATAGTGGGCTTATTTTATGACTTCACCCGTGCATTCGACATCATCGACCGCAATACATATACTGGAAACTAAGCTCCATGTTATCGGAATACGAGGCAGCATCTTAAAACTTCTCCTATCCTTCTTAAGCAACCGAAAATTTCAAGTGAAAGTAAAAAACACCAAATCAACTACACATGGCATGGATCTTGGAGTTGCACAGGGGTCAATCCTTGGCCCACTACTGTTTCTGTTATTTGTGAATGACCTGCGTACGCACGTCCCCGAGGGCTATAAATATATAAAATTTGCTGACGAAATGGCGTTCATGGTATCTGGGCACTCGCCTACCGAAGTGGAAAATAAAGTTCACAACATCACTAGGGACATTCATAACTGGTGTAGGAAAAATAAAATAATAGTAAATGCTAATATGTCCAATTCCATGGAGCAAGTAAACCACATCTGAATCTCTGAACTCTCGGATACCGTTAAATTCACGGGGACATGGCTGGACAACAAGCTTGATTGGTCTACCCATGTCGATCAAGTGGTCAAGTCAATGCCCTTATGAAACTCAAACGGACCATGGATATAATTGCGTTGATGAATGTATACTATAGTATAGCCTATACGCCTACAGTCCTATGTCATTGAATATTGTCTCATGGGGTAGCAGTAGACATTGTGCAAGAGTCTTTGTTGCCCAAGAAACTCATCAGGTTTATTTTCAACATACATGGTAGGGATCGTTCGCTCTTTGCTTTCTTTTTAAAAATCAAAAGAAATAAAAGACTAAAAACAGAATTCACAGGGCTATAGGTTGTAACGAGTCTTCAAGAAAAAAATACCTCGAGTTAATGTCGTAACTTACATATCTGAATTCAGTCCCCTCGCATAATCTAAATTTTATATTTTGACGGTACTTGTGGTAATCACAGTACCTTTACAATTCCATCTACGATACGTACTTTTATTTCCAAGACTGATGGCCGATTTCTACACCATGTTTAACCTAAGGTTAATTTATCTAGCAGTTGGATTGTGACGTACAGTTGGTCGTACACATACTATGTGTCACATTCTAACTGACAGATAAATTTAACTTCAAGATAAGGCGATGAAGAAATCGGGCATGACTCGAGGTAGGATTCGATGTAATATGTCAAACAAGTGCTTGAATTTTAATTGTCGGCAAGAATAATGAAAGACTTTAGGCTTTATTTTTTCTTCATTCTTCTTGAATCCTTTTTTTAAGCCAGAAAAGAATAAGTGTTTATTGTAGTACCAACTTTCTCCCACCAGATGAAACTTATATTTTTTATTATTTACTAAGAAGTTGGGCTGAAAGTTGAAAGACATTTCCATTCCTATTTAAAAGTAAAATTACAACATTATTTTTTTGATGAGGTAATAATGTAATTATAAACAATTTAACAAATTTTGGAAACGAATTGGAAGTATGCTTTTTTTAAACAGATTATTATAAAGCACATTTCAAGTTAATAAAATTCGAATTAATTTTTTTCTTCATTTATTTAGAATTTTCGTGTATAAAAGAAGTCTAAAAGCCCTCAAAGTTTGTATAATCCAAGTGCTGCTTTTAAATTCTAAGTTTTATGTGTGCAACATCGAAGTCACCACCATATTCTACCCCGAAACGCTATTACCCCCAAAACCGTCCAATAACACCGCACTCATAGCGAAACGCTCTACATCCCCGTCGTCGTTCGTGGTGCGTGTTCCACCCGGAATTTCTCTTTTTCGATTCTGAGTGCCGTGCGGTCCCGGAGGTTCTCATATTGGGTGATATCTCATTTTTACGGTTCATGCAGGAAATGTTGCCGAGATTAATACGATTTCGAGCTGGAAGGTCCTTTAAAGCGGCGGCCTCGCGGTCCACCGTATTGGGCCATATTTTACCGGGCGGATTTGATTTTTTGTTAAAGATTTATGCCGAAATTACGATGATAAAGTGGCCGCCGGCCAGCCAGGTATAAATGATTTGCGACCGGAGAGAAGGAGAAACTTCCGGAGAAAGAATTACTTTTTCAAGACTGGAATCAAATCATTCGCTTTAATATTTTGAAATAGTCTTGCGTTAGGTGAAACAATGAAAGTCATGTTTAAATTTAAAATTGAGCTTTATGACCGGACTGGAATTTTCTCGAGAATTAAATTTGTTGCACTCTTCCATTATATTTATGTATATCGGCGAACCTCATTTGCGTAGTTTCTCTTAAAAGCTTCACAATGCGCAATTAAAATGCGATTTTTATCGCGGGGTAATTTTTTTATTTGTTTTCCCTCGTTTTACCCCCGTTAAGAGCGTAAGGGCGTAGATTCTGTTCGGCCACAATATCATAGACGCCGCCTGAATGAAAAGTGGCGCTCGAAATTGCTCTTTCCTGTTAACGTCCAGCATCACGTGGCGAAGTAATTTATTAAACGGTAAGAGCGCAAGGCAAATCTAAAATTAATTTAAAATTCTTCCTGGGTAAATCGAAGGATATCTGAAAGGAATTTAATCGCGTAATCTGGATTTATATTTAATTATTTGGGATTTAACCTTTTGCCTCCCCAAGTAATTATGTGCGATATTAAATCTCGTCGGGCAATAAAGAATCCCCATAGATATTGCAAAAAAAACAACTATAATTCATGGGAGGACGAAGGCGTATTAAAAATTAAACCTCGCAATATTTAGCCCCGCGATTTGATTTATGGTTTCGCGAGAGATTCTCTCTGCGGAAATGTCCGCGATCATGATTATTAACTGCTGCTTTATGGCCGAAGAAAATGTCTGGAATTATGTTATCCTGAGATATTAAATTAAATGACGCAGTAAAACGGATAAAGCACTCCAGATAATTTCAGTGCACCGAAAGCGCGGGGTGAAAACTGACTTTGTAATAATACAATTTATCTGCATTTAGGATCGTAAAGTGCAGGAATCCTCATTACAAAATTCTTCACATAAGTTAACACATTTTCAGAATAGAAAAATAAATTAGTTCAAAACGAAAAATTTAAATTAAAATTCCACATCACCAGAAACTATTTAAAAAAGACGCAATTGCGCATATATTATGCAAAAAAAAATACTTAGCTTTGCTCTTAAAATTGAAGGACCCACGGGGGTAACTCATAATGAAGTCTTGAATGTAAAAGAATCTAATCAAACTCGAAGACCTTCCTCATCAAATTCATTCAATTTGATGAAGAAGAACTGCGAGTTTGATTAGATTCTTTGCTCTTAACTTAATGAGTAGACTTCGGACATTTCGGAGCGTTGCCATGGTTACCTACGACGATGACCAATGAAAAGTGCCCATTCGTTGGGTAGCCATGGCAACGCTCCGAAATATCTGAACTCTATTACTGAGCAAGTTACATCCAGACGCGTCCAACAAAACGGAGCAGCCTGTTTACGATTGTCTCTCCATCTAGCAGCTTCCGGAGGAATCTAGATAATTCAATGAGTACTAGAGCACTCTCAGAGTATTCTTGTTTTGTTTAAATTGCATGTGAAAATAGAAGACGGAAATACTATGTGACTGCTCTAGAGCAGTGATCGAAAGCGCTATCAAATTTACTAGAAAATTCTCCACCAGTTCTAGAACATTTTCGATATGAGGTAACTCTGTAAAAGCAGAACCGGCAGCGATATTTAAAACAGTTTTTATTCGACGGCGATGGGTTGTGTTCAATTAAATTATTTTTCATTTGATAAACAGTGATTTCTCTAAATCACAAATTTGTAACAATATCAATATATATATTACTTATATACCCTTTTAACATGTAACTTGCTTACATGGTTACAGTACACCGACTTGTACATATATGCATTTGGCAACATCTGCGCATTTGTTGAGGTGCACTTGGCAGCAATGATATTTTATAGTTTTCGAATGCACTTCGTATACTGATTACTCATTCCGAATTCCTCCACAATTACATTTAGATATTTATTATTTTATTAGATGCTCGACACAAACACTATTGAAACGCTGTTAGAAATACAATCTCTGTCATATTTCCTTCTCTGCCTGTCGCGTGCAAAAGACAAACGAGCAATTCTATTATTTTTATGACGCCAAGGACTTCATGCAGACACGCTGGCGAACTTGTACTGGCGTGTGGATAAGACGCCATCGGACTACATGCAGGCAAGCTGGCGAACTTGTACGTGCGTGTGGATATCTCCTTAGAAAAATAATATGATTTACAACACAAATTAAAAAATGATACTGTTACGTTATAATGAATGAAAAAGTACAAATTCATGAGTTTCTTAAATACTTAATAGTTTACTTAAACGAAGGAAACGTTTCCTGTCTTGCTCTTGCCCTTAAAAGGAACGTTTTAGTTTCCCTGAATGTTCCAGCATTTGATTTGAGTTAGATTTGCATGGTAAAAGAAACGCCCGGAGCTTTTAATAAAAAGGAACTTTCCGAAACCTACCGCAAGCTCCGGCGGCGCAAAGCTAAAAGCACTGCAAGTTGGCGAACAAATTCTTCGCACGATCATTACAAACTTTATCCATCGGGGATGCGATCTCGTTGAAGGAAGGCTTTTTGCGAGCGCGATAATGCGACGCGAGGAAATCGGTCCGTCGCGACGCCCGTCCGGAATTTCACTTGAATACGTAACTCGGGCTTATGAAACTCTATGCCATGGACACAACGCATTAAGCCGGTCCATATTCCTCAGATAAATTTCACCCGAACGTGTTTATTCCTTAAGCCGTTTTTTCTCCGGTGCTGGGAGAAAATTGCGAAAAGGAATTTGATAATGGATTCACGATCTTGGATATGTAAATTTTATTACTTGCCCGACAACCTGTTTGGGGATGAAGACAAATTGTTGTTTGCATTTTTTATGCCGGAAAGCTCGGTTGCGCTGCGAAATTTAAAATTCCTTCGCGTGCACCAAATAGTAAACATTATTGCATAATTTCAATCATGTAAATCCATAAATAAATAACTTTTTCCACAATTCACATGGCTGATTGTGAGTGGCATCTGTTTGATACAATCGCTTATTTAACATATAATCTTAGTCACTTGCCCTTGACACGCGGGGCACACCCTCTGTTTATCATGTTGACGTAACGCGTGTTCGATGACCGCCTGTAATTACGCCCGGAAATGTTTAGAACCCCCGCTTTTTGACCTGGACAAATACATTAGTACAAGTTATGTGTTCTAAGTGAATTTAAACGCCAGATGATTATTCCTCCAATTAATTCGAGCATAAATCGTCATAGACTGAATCATACAGAAAAGGTTAACAAAAGTCTTTCAAAAGGAAATAGAAAATTGAACAAGGAATCTTAAAGAAAACTCAAAGAAACACAGTAAGCAATACGACCAGAGAAGAACCTGATCAAACCTAAGGAAATCTGGACAAACTTAGGGGTCTGTCAAGAAGGGCAACTTCTAAGCAAAATCATCATCGAGCTGTTCAAGCCTTAGGAATTTCTATTACAGGTTACTGTAGGGTTCAGCTGCATTCGTTATTATTTTTTATTCCTTTCTATCTCCTCACTTTGCTTCACAATCTATTCGCTCTTATATCCTCTTGTATTTCCCCTCACTTTGCTTCACAATCCATTCGCTCTTATATCCTCTTATTATCCACGTATTTCCACATCTCTTCTTGGTCTTACTTTATTTTTTGGCCTTGATGAAATCCATTGTTTTTTTTTTCTAACTATTTCTATTTTCTTGTCATTACACGCCCTGCCCAATTCAGATGTTGTGCTTTAAAAAAATATTTTCTTCTCCCAATTCAATCTCTATATCTTTATCGCTTTCTTGCTCTTCTCCTTTTTCTTTATCCTCTACTATATTATCCATTATCTTCCTCTCCATCCTTCTTTCTCTGATATATCTGTTATTGTCGTCTCCATCGTGTAAGTAATAACTGGTCTTATCAAATTCTTAAATTTGTTTATTTAATTTTTTATTAATCTCTTTGCTCTTCAATGGTTTTTTATTTATACCATATGCTTGAATTCCCTTTGAATCGTTTCACGTACATATCCTGTTTATCATGTCTTTGTCCCTAGGTGAAGGAGGAAACTGTCTCAAACTGTGTTATTACTTGATTATTTTATTTTCATTTTCTCTCCCCAATTCAATGTGTTTTGTCTTCACTTATTTCCATACCAGAGTAACTTGCTTCTTTAACTATTCCTTCTAATAGGTACCAAGCAAAATAGGATGCACTAATTCGGTCAATCAAGCCACAATAAGTTGAAGGTCAAAAAGTTGTAAGGTCAATTCCTCACTGTACTTAAAGTATTGAATATTATTCATTTGACTTATAAGATGAAAGCTCTACAAGTCAACCAATCTTTCCCCTAAACCTGATTGCAAAATTGCTCACTCTTTTAGAAACTATTAGTTCCGATCAAAATCACTTAGATCTTGAGCTACCTCATCCCTCATGTAACAAAAACAGGCAGAGGGACAAAGGATGAAGTACACGTTAAGGAAAGAAGGGCTTCAAAGCATAATTCCAGCTGTTAGGATAAAAGCAGCACTTGGGAAGAACCGCATGAAGAGAACACAAGAAGATCCGACCAGTTTTGATATCCCCAAAAGAGAAGAAGAAAGAAAAGGAGGAAATGAGTCAAATACGAAATGAAAGGGAATACTAATCCATCACAATCCAATTAAGGCCAAGAAACCAATACGTTAAAAATGGCATAGGATGAAGTACACATTAACGAAAAAAGGATTCCAAAGCAAAATCCCAACCGTTAGGATAAAAATAGTATTGGAAAATAACATTTTTTGAAACGGAAATATTGCTTTACTTGGCAAAGTGTATCAATTCTATAAGAAGAAGAAGGACCCATTCAAAAAGGAATCTTCTAAACCTTTCACCTTTTCAGAAACTATTGGTTCTGGTCAAACTCAGTTAGAACTTGAGCTACCTCGCGTTGTGATAAAAAACGTTGTCTTTGGATCTTCCTAGAAGTACCCCTCGAATTTGACAGCCCTTACTAACTCAGCCTTCAACTATTAAGTGTAGTGTACACACTGTAAACTGTTTGGTAAACTAATTTCGCAAAGACTCCGAGGCGAGCAATATTAATTAACGTTCCTGATGTCTCCCTAATTAAAACATAAACTTAATCAAAGCCAGCACAGTGCGCCAATAAATTAAAGTCGGTCGGTAAGACGCGGAGAAGAGGTAAACTTAAGGTTGTTTGTTTGTTTGGTCTTTTTCGGACGGGCCACTAATTGCGAAGGAGATGCGAGCCGAAGTATATGGCGTGTATGGGGTAGGTAGCACGTGAGCGGACAGACGGATGGACGGACCGGTAGCAGATGCTGTCTCATTTACTAATGCCTTGTGAATAATAGAGGATGGTCACGTGTCTAGTTAATTGATTGCGTCACGAACACCCTTGCTTACCCCCGCGATACGCACGTGTACTCTTTTAAATAGGAGGCGGCACGTCGAAGGACACCCTACGTCTTAATTCTTAATTCCTTTTGCGTAAAGGAAAATACCTGTTGCAAGCGCCTATATATTTTTTTAAATTAATTAAATTTATGATTTGCATCGTTACGAAAAAATAACTAAATTTAACTGCCCCGATGGATTTGCGTAAAATATTCAAATGAAAACACCTACATATAATTTATTGACGTGTGTGTTCGGTGGTGGTATGTCCATGATTCATTAGTGCGTAAGTTGCCTGTATCTCATCGAATTCGAACGAAAAAATAAAATTGCAACGTCCGTAAATGTTATTAAATCCGTATGCTAATCCGCGTCCGGATCGATTTCGTCCTTCACGGGGGCGGCGACATGTGCTCGCAGATATTTGCCCCGGAAGAAATCAGAGCAATATTCTTTCATGGGGTTTAGGTATTCAATATAACATATTGTAAAACGGAGTCGTGCTAAGGGGGTAAGCTGATGACGTCGTTCTGTGCGGCGCGGCGCGCGTTGGTGCGGGTTCGCCCTTATCCCTTAATCCCGGCCTACAGTTCACTGCATTACCGACTCTATCATTCATGTATTCACCCCGTATAGAGTTATTCCACAAATTGTATCTGTCACTTCATATCTCGTGCAATTTGTCTTCTTTAGCCCGGTGCGCGTGCATTACCGCTGTCTAACATTATATTTTACTTTATTTTCTCTTTGCATAATGTATTCTTCTCTTAAGTCCGGCCCTTACTTATTACGAGTGACGTTACTAGTAAATTTAACCCTAAAGACAAATCACCTCTTTCTATACCAAAGAATAAGAAAAATAGAAACCCACAAGGAATCAAAGCCAATTTTTTTTTATTCTAACGATATTTTTTTTTTAAACTTCACTTTTTAATTCTTGTTTCATTATTTATTGTCTATTATCTATTTTAACGGCATTCAATGAATAAGTGTTTTCTGGGATTGGATGACTATCTCTCTTGCGTAAGCTTGAACTCGTGGCCTCTTAGTGGGCTTATTAGCTTTCTTCGCAATCTCTGCTATATCCCACTTTAGTGTTTCAGTCATTGTAACTCCAAGGTCCCTTTGGAAATCTACATCTTTCACCAGAATTCCATCGATGTAGTATTGGATTTTGGGATTATTATTCTTCCCTATGTGCAGCACGGTACGCTCGTCGAGATTGAGCGGAACCATCCATTTCTCGGTCCAGGAGAAAATACGCTCGAAGTCAGGGTACTTTATCAAATGCTTTTTGAAAGTCCAGGTAGACAACATCGACAGGATCACCCACATCGAAGTTAGAGGTCCAAGAGGCAAGTGCCAGAAGAAGGTTAGTGAATTGGCCTGGAGTAAACCGTGTTGTAATGGTGCTACAATATTGTTTTGATTAGGAAATGTCCTAATTCTGTCAGCAATGATTGTCTCCATACCCTTACAAATGGATGAAGTCAAACTAATTGGTCTGTAATTAGCCACATCCATCCTATCATCTTTTTTTGAAGGTAGGTATGACAATAGGGGATTTCCACTGCTCGGGCACTTCACCAGCATTCATGGTTGACTGCATAATTTTTGTCAGCGGACCAGCAAGTGCTTTGGCGCAGCTCTTAAGAAAGACAGGAGGTATGTCATCAGGTCCTGGGCTCAAAAGAGACTGTTTAGATAACCGGTAACATCTTTTACAGAAAAGTCGATTGTTTCTAAAATATTCTTACACTGGGATGTCTTTGTGATCTTCGGTATGTCAGTAGTATGTAGGTTACCTGACAAAAACTTTATTGAAATGCGCGGCGAATTCCTCAGCAATTTGCAAGGGCTCATTAATAAGGTCGCCTTTAATATTCAGCGTAAAGGAAAACACCTTAGAGCTGAGCTGCTTGCTTTGTTAAATTTTTATCAACTCTTAGTTTTATTGTACAACAAGTGCAATGACATTCTTCAGCAAAGTTAAGACATGCAAGAAAGAGTTGATGAAAGTTTCATTTCTGCATTTATAACTCTGATTCCTTCTGCTTTCAAAACCAGTGCTTTTGTCTCTCTTTGTAGTTCCTTTCGTGACGTTGCTAAAACCAGCAAATTTCATCAGCAAACGCAATATACTGATGATGTACGAGATGTTCTATTTACATTGCAATTTCCTCTCATTTTCTGGAAAACTAGGTTGAAAAGGGTTGTTGATGAAGGATCTCTTTGCGTCAGTCCTTCGTTTACACCAACAGTTTAAAAAATTATACTATTCACTTTAATTTTGGTAAACCGCTTTACCAACGTCATTTTATTAATCTGATGAGTCTACAGGGGATCTCCCATACCAATCATTGCTTCCATATTTTTTCTTTTCTTACTGTATCATAAGCTCCTTGAGAATCTATAAAGTTTGCAGATACAGCTATACTTGTATATTTGGAGAGTGCTTGAGGGTAAAATGTAGGAAGCAAATAGAATCTACAACTTTAAATAAAGAGTTCCAAAAATTGATAGGTTTGGGTACCTAACAATATGTGCAATAACATTAATAACAACAAATTTAATTACAGTACATTTAACTACTGCAAATAACTTGAATATCGATATTTTTTCAATTGTGACCCTAGACAGAGAAAATTTAAATCCATCTATACACTGTCTAGATAGAATGTTTTGAAAATAGCAGGTGCTTATTCTCTGCACAAAAAAAATCAAATAAATGAATTAGATAAAGAGAAAACGTCTCCCAATAAGTTAACCACAAAAGCAGAAATGAGAGTAGGTACTGAAAAAACTTAAAACAGACAACATCATTTAAAATTCTTCGAGCACAGAAAACATACTAGCATACAAAACGTTGTATGAACAGAAAATACTGGTTTTAAATGTGGGACAATACAAAGAAAGCCCCGCTCTGTCAGTAAGAAAGAAAAATCTACCATGCTCTTTCTAAACATAAAAATGAGTTCACTGAATTAAATTAACTCTCAGCACAGTAAAGCCCCACATGTATATGGGTTACTGAAGACCCATAAAATTGGAATCCACTAAAACCTTTTGTCACCTCAAAGAATCTTTAGGTCATACCGTAGCTGGGCTTCCTCCTCCAAATTTAATCGAGATAAACACAGAGAAATCCTTAGAGGTGATCAAAAATCGTTTAGCATTTGGTTTCTACAAAACAGGTTCTCAAGATTTTCTTGATTCCTTCTCCTGGAGCCTAGAAACTACCTAGCAAAACCATCGTTATGCCTACAATTAATGTGTGTAAACCCCGCAAGAAAGGGTAAAGTGATCAAACAACGCTTATAATCAACTTTAGCAACAACTAACACCTTATTTTTCATAAAAAAACTACTACAGAAAGTAATTCAAACCACACGCATCTTCTCTTACAAAAATTTAAGGTTATGTTGTAGAGTCTCAGGCGAAAACATTTTCACTCAGTGTTCTATATTTACCTTATTATTCAAACTTCCACGATTGTTGTTATCTCATTTTTATCAAAAATAAATCGATTTGCTTCGCATGATAACCTGCAAACGTCAAAGTACAGTGACGCAGTGCTGCCAACCGCATAACTCGAAACTTCCGAAAATGAAAAACGTAATTTTGCTCAAAATATAAACTGCTTTCGTTCATACCAGTGATTACTAATCATAAATACTGGATTCGCTTCGTGCACATTTATTCCTAACTTTTACGTATTGATTCCATAAAAAAACGCAGGAATGAAACTCATATTTCATAAAATGAACGGAAGATAGTTACGAATAAATGTGCTCGAAGTGAATCTAGTATTTATGATTAGTAATCATTGGTATAAACGAAAGCAGCTATAACCTATACGTTTATCTTTTTATTTAAAATCTTATTAAAAACGCTATTCTTTAAGTATACAGCCAAATTACAGCGCGTTTGTTATTTCCTTTACGTTTTTTTAAATTAGTCTGATCAAACTAGACCGACAAACTACAGTTGCGGACAGAAAATTTCGGATGTCACTGTCACTCATCTAACGTATACATATAGGAGTTCCTTAACTTTTACGTCAATGGAATGACAGTGACATCCGAAATTTTTTGTCCGCAACTTTACATCAATGACGTCAAGACTTATCATATCGTTATTTCGTCAAACTGCGTTGTCACAGCACTAGAAATTTGACCAAACTTTGAGGTTAAATTTTTTTTGGAAATCGTCATTTTAAAAAAGTTACGCAAAAATGGATAGAAAAAAGCAGTGGCAGTGTTAGCCTTATAGGTTCTTGTGCATTTAAATCTACTAATCATAAGGCAAGTTTGATCAAACTGACTGATGGATATAGAGGCACCCCTAAAATTTTGAAAATTTGCTCAAACAGCTTCCATGACGTCATATGATGTCATTATGTCATTAGTTTAATTTGTCAGTCCAGTTTGATCAAACTGACTAATGATGTGACAGGGGCTTAATTTCAGACTGCCTCCGGAGGCCGAAGTAAGGTTACTGTATCGAGAAGGTAGCAACAACTTTCTATCTCTTTTAATTTGGGGTTAATCAAATTCATTCATAAGCTCCTTAGCAACAGTAACTTGTTATGTATATATCTAACCTTTTTCTTCTTTAGCGTTTCATCGCTTCCTTTTTAATTTGGGGGACGGCGGTCCTTCTAAGGGTGCATTCGACATCACGCTCGGAGCGCTCACGGTTTTCCTTTGTCTCACTCTTACGTACACTGAAGCTCATTTGCTCTCCCTCACACTTCTGCTCAGAGCTTGCCCCGAGTGTGATGTCGAACGCACCCTGAATACAGTAACCTTAGGCCGAAGTGCTCTGCAAAAACAATCGAATGGCGGCCATTCATAAACACCCAACGACCTTGCGACATAGTTTTTTCCAAGAAATATAGTAAATCAGCACGGAATCTCCTTTCATAGTAAAATTTTTTGAGGACGATTTCGACGGTTTCCCGATGAGTTTGAGGCTTGAAATTTTGCAGGCGCTTTGTGGAAGACCCACAGAAATACTGCGGTGATAAAAAATCGTGCTTATTTTTCTGGAGGGTTGAGGGGAGGGCCAAAAATTGGACGAATTTTAAATTTTTACGAAAAAAATATTCGGGATAATGTAGTATGGTTTGTTTCATTTAAATTAGACTGATTTTCAGAAGTGAGAAATAATTATATTATTAAATAAATCACACCGATTAAGGATAGAGTGGTACAAATTTAATTGTTTAAAATTTTTCCCGATTAGTTTAAAGGTTGAAATTTTGTACGTGCTTAATGGATGGCCTAAGTAATGCTATGGTGATAAGCCATTTTTGTTTTTTTTTTATTTTAACCAAGTTGGCCATGACAAGTAAAATTTGAAAATGTATTCTCAATGAGCTCTTGAATCCGCACCTTTTTACTAATTTAACCATCTCTCTATCTCTTCGAATAAAAAAGTTACCCATATTGTCCCTACGAAATCCGGGCACCCTGTATATAGGCTCATAAATTCTAAATAACATGTAACTTTAGAAGCTCGAAAGTAAATGATAAATTGATGAATGATGAAATTGATAACAATTTTTCACATTTGTATTTTATAGACAGATTTTTTAATTTTTTTTTTCAAGATCTTATTTTTAGTGATATTCAATTTCGGCCGTTTCTTTTCGATTCTGTTTTTCAAATTCCTACACGTAATTTTTTGATTGTTTTTATGACTGACGTAACTATAAAATAAATTTACAAATGAATTATTGTTCATTTAAATAAACAGAAAGTAAAGAAATGAAAATAAAAACAAGCAAAAAAAAGTTGTTAACTCATCTCGTAAAGTAGAATGTTTTACGAGTTCTATGTATTTTCTGAAACAGTATGAGACTGGAACTTGGCAAGCATCTCCGTGATATAAGAAATGGATAGAACGTTACATCTGTCGGCATGAAACACATGGTGAACTTCGTCCTTGACTCGGCCCACCACCGTCGTCGTCCTCCCCCAAAAAAAGCCACTTACATTTCAATTAAAGCTAATTCATGCAAGAGATGTTAATTTAAAATTAATTTCCCATAGTATTAAGCACATCAAAAAGATGATGCCGGAGATCGGAAGGAAAATTTGCATTATTAAATTTTTTGGGGGAGGGGGAAATTCTTTTTTTCATTTTAATTCTGTTTTTTGCATAAATCTTTTATTTATTTTGGATTATTGAATACAAAATGTAGATGTTTTCTTTGGACAACTTTTTTAATTTGCAGTTTGCTGTAGGTATCTTTTTCTGTACAGGGCGAAATGTTCATTAAGAAAGGGTTCGAAAAACGTGCTTAAGGGATAACCTGTTTCCTTCCTTTCTTTTTGTTTTTAGAAATTTGATTTGTAGTTAATTTAATCCTAGATACTGTAAGGCTTTCTAAAAATAATTGTAACACATGTGACTTGATATTTATGCTTGCCTTATATTGTACTCCCTCTGTCCCAAATTATGGTATACATTTCTATTAAGATGTTTTGAATATGGATGGTTATATAAAATGATAATTTGTTAATGATGGATATTTATCAAAATCAAGAACTCTTGATGATTAATAGATGACTTTGCATGAATCTGTTCTATTTTAATTTTATCGTTTATCTCAATATTGTCAAAAGGTTAAATGACACCCGTTGTGTTTAGGTAAAGAAAATTATAAATTCGGAAAATAGCATTTTTCAAAGAAGAAACGTCAAATCAAAGTAATTAATATTAAAATTCAAGATATTATGAATAAAGAACAATTTCGCAACGAAGGGAATTTGCCGGTATCTATTTTGTGTAGTCAATATGCAGTTGACATCGCAAAATATTACAAAATATTATTGGTCAATAAAACAAACGTTTTTCTTCACAACTCACTCTGATTACATTAATTATGAATTTCAGTAAAGATAAAAAAAGTAAATCCAATATTAGAGATTTGTATACCTTAATTTGGGACAAATATAAAACCCGCAATGTATACCATAATTTGGGACAGAGGGAGTACTTATTATCTAATCTATGTATCTGTCTGTACGTCGTTCTATCTTATCTTATCTTCATTTTCATTGTCTGGAATCGCACTTTTTGTATGTTCATAAACTCCCACATTTCAGAGCCCTTACTTTTGTTCGCACTTTTCTATTGCTGATAAGCTTCTATTTAGCGTACCACACACATTTTCGCTGTTTTTAACCTTTCACAAAGTTTTTCTTCTTTTACTTTCATTTGGCTTTACATCTGACTCATATTTTTCTACATTTGTTCGATATTACAATGATTTTCCTTCTTCTTCTACATTTTTCTCCATCTCTCCTATTTCCTGCGTCTTTTTTATTGGAGAACTTCATTTTCTTGCAATTTGCTAAATTATTCACCTGTTACCTTAACCTGGTTTATTATTAGTAGGGCAGAAAACGTTTCACTACCTCAAGACCTTCGTGAACCTTCGCTCCCTACCTCGCTAAAATCCCTCCGACATTAAATTTCTGGTCTTAAAAACATTTTTGCAGATCATGTGAGTACTTGCTTCTCACGTCGTCACTTTTCTTTTTTCAAAGGTGTCCTATTTTCCTAAATCTGTAAATACTATGTATGCTTCTAGATCTTCTCGGTTAACCCATATGTGATCCTATACATACACTCTAACCCTAACCCTTTTTAAAACCATTCCCTGAGTCAATTAGAACAGGGTCTACTTTCCTGGACAGTTTATTTTCAGAATTAGAAAAGTTGCTCTGAGTAGAAACGTGAGAGAGAACGTTTAGAGACTTATAGCGTTTTCGATTCACATGCACCGGTTGCACTCAGTGTATTTGCATCTTCTTTTAACCTCACGTAATAACACGAGATAAAGATATTCTGGGTGCGCACTGGTGCGGTCAATCGAAAACGCCATCAGTGCACGTAAGAGTGAGAAAAATGGGGCTCCGATCGAATTAACGAAATCGCCATAAGTAAGGTCACTCTTCCACCTTTATGTCATTACTAGACTGCGGAAGTTTAGGCATTTCAGGCACCTAAGGCCCGATTTTACAATCGTTGGATAAGTATTATTCTTAGAATAACGTGACGTAGGAACATTAAAAGATATTCTGCGAACAGTTATTCCGTCCTTATTCCACGATTGTAAAACTGGGCCTAAATGTAAATTCGTTACTGCCTAAACTTCCGCAGTCTAGTCATTACATTGTATTACCTTTTGTGAATGTAGTAATTATTATATTATTCCTATTGGGTTTTGTATCCGATATTATTTTAAATAAATTCTATAGAAGTGCGATTCGTTTTGTTGCGATTATTTTAGCATTTCTAATTATTTAATCATTTCCCACCAATTTCCCGTTTTCATCTTTCCAAAAACTACTAGAATTATTTCCCCCTTCTCCTTACATTTTCATGTATTTCGTTTACTTAATTCAAAGCCTCTTCTGTAATTAATAAGTCCTTGAAGTAGGTCCTTCATCTCTGACGAATCTCTTCTTCGCCTGTTAGTAAATTTCTTCCTTTATCTTTTTTCCATATATTCTTTTTCATCATTTCTATGGCTTCCAAAGTAAGTACTCATTCATTGGCTTCGTTCTGCATTCTTTTTTAATATACATCTAACTCTTACCCTCGCTCTTTATTCTTGTTTCACTCCATCATGTATTTGGAGATCTCTTCCGTATAATCATTTTTCTCTTGGGCTTTGCTCTTTTTGTTTATGTAATTGCTAATATATCTAAGATTGCATTAACCCGCTGGCCATTTCATTTGTTATTTAACCTTTGATGTGTAGCTTCACTTTTCCCGTTGCTCATCCATTTTCTTTGCCTATTGGTTATCATTGTGAACCTAAAATTTCTGTGACAGTTAAGGTAGCGAAATCTCGCGATCGATTTCTTATCTAAAATAGTGAATTTCTCTTTTGCTCTTCTGACGAGGCTCCAAATAGGTCCGAAACAGCTGTCCGGAGGAATCCATTGCAATGAAAAGCGAAATTTCTATTACTTCCTTGATCAATTTTTTTGTGTATGCCTATTTCTGACCCCTGTCCTTTTCTGCCTTCCACGTTTTTCTTTTATATTCCACGTCCATTTCTTGTCATACTAATCAATAGTTTCCATTTGTTTCTCTTAACTTTATCAATCTTAGCTGCTTCACTCTTGTGATTTTTCATTGTATTTATTTTTTTTATCATATTATTAACTATATGTTCGATTTAGTCGAATGGCCGAAGGAAAAATTGCAATAATAAAGTTAATTCCATTCACTTTTCTAATGCGTCATTTATACAGCGTTCATAACTTTAAAAGTAAACCGAAGAATAGCTGGAAGCGTAACGTAAAAGATGGACGTATGACGTATGATATAAAATGAGAACATTTACATATACAGGTTCTTCATCTTTCATCTTAACCATAAATTTAAGCACAAATGCTAAGTCGTGCACTATAGACACCTTATTGGTTGCTTCCTAATGGTTAAAATATTTCTGTGTCTGTATAAACACCAACAAATAGTCGCATCATAAAATTAATTTATGTATAGGTATTCAAAAGCTTAATTACTAAAATTAAAGAAGGTTGTATAAATGAGGCATAAGTGAGAGGGTCAATAATCTTAAGTTTCAAAAATCGATCTGGTTGTCCTCTGTTTACAGTTTTGAATCTTAGGTGCTCCCCATTTTAGATACTTATACACTAGGAAAATGTGAAATATTTACTAAACGAAACCCAATTTCATTTAAACCACAACAAAATAAATACATTAAAAAAAAACATTCTTGGTTTAAGCTCCAGTAGTTCACTTCATCTCTTGATATCTCATTTCTTTGTCAAGCGAGTTCTCTGCTTGACCGTTCTTTGAAGACACGTTTTTTATTCCAAATTTAGTCTAAATCATTATTGAAAAATTGCTAGTCCGGTCAGGTGGGGGTTTAAAAACGTTTCTCTAAATAATTTGAAGCAATGGCCTCGTTTTTTCTTTGTTTAGTTTTTTATTACTACATTTATGGGCCGATTCTGCTCATATCTGTAGCAACCGTAAGATCTGTACGCCTGTAAGATAATTATTAAAAATTGGGATTTTGAAGTTCTCATTATGATACGATTTCTTGTAAGTCTCTAAGATAATACCACAGAGACTTACGAGTAATCCTAGAAACCTAGGAGAAATCATATCTTCCGCAGAACTTCAAAATTCCATATTTTAATAATTGAGTTACAGGTTTACAGATCTTACGGTTGCTACAGATACGAGCAGAATCGACACATTAATTGAGTTATGACATTCGAAGATTCTAACTAATTTCCTCTACAAGTTCGATTTTCATGCCCAAAAAAAATCAGCCAGTTTATGAATCTTGCTTATACCGTCCTTTCAATTATTCCCAAGTGCCACGTGATCACCCAAATTAGGCAACCAAATTCACACTTATGGTATTGCAATTTTATGGCGTCACCCATAAAACAGAGGTGTGGAAATTGACTTGAAAAAAGTATTGTGTATAATTTCTTGTATTTCGTTTCTAATGATCTGATCAGTGATGGGCGGTGGTTACTATTTCGTTCAGATGGGTGCCGTAGAATGTAGGCTTTCATTTGCTTATTGTAATTTAGATTTTTATCGATTGTAGAAAAATTTACGAGCCCGTGCTTTAATGGCGTTCATAAATATCGTGCAGTAAACCGAAATACACATCAACCGGGAGAGAGCATTCGGCCATTTTAATTATCGACACGATGAAAAATGTCCCCCGGCCGCGATACGAAGAGCTCACGTTTCGTTATCTATATAGGTTGCGTAATAAGCCATAAAAGACTTTTTAACAGTCGTTAAACTTATTATTACCTGCCAGCGCAGAATAACAAACGAGTGAGGAGAAGGCAGAAGAGAGATACACGAATTTCCAGACGGTCGACACATAAGCGCGCTTTTCACCCCCTTTCTCCACCCCCGCTTTGCGCACACCGTTTTTGCGATTTTACGCGGCCATAAATTAAATGTCAAATTGTATTAATATCAGAGTGCCGCCGTAACATTAAACAAATGACATTTTGCATGTCCCTCTATTATACGGCGAGCTCGCGGAAATCTACGAGCATCTTTATAGCACAATAACTAAATATCATTTTAAACGACGAATTAAATGCGACACGGGTAGGAAGAGAGAGAGAGGGTGTTTTGTTTTTGCTTTGCCTTAATTTACTTTGGCAACCTCGTTCCATTTGGATTTCTACGCCCACCCTCGTTTTGCAGATCAAAAGATTTCCCGGAGTTTACGCGAAACAGGGCTGGTGTTCTCTCTTTGTGTTTACTTACATTAAGGTGTTTCCGCCCAGAGAGTTCATCAATTTTTCCCGCATGAAAAATATACGTGTGAGTGTGTGGGGGTGGATCACTTCGAGATCGGTTCCACGGGGAACTGACTCTGTCTATGTTGTTTTATTCGCGTCAAACGAACGGTATAAATTACTTGAAGCGACATGTTAAATGTTCAGCCGGTCTCCTTGAGGAATTCTCCTGTGACTCCAGGACCACAAAGTAAATCCATACATTATCGCACCATTATCGAGCGCCTAAAAATTAGGCAACACATTCCACCTAAGTTTTCAGATTGATTCGTGTGTTGCCTAACTTCGGGCGTTTTGTCGAAAAACGAGAAAGTCCAGAAGCATCACGTGCCCTTAAAGAACGCAAATTTACACAGGGATGATGATATAATACGGAGCGACTGCGATTAAATTACGTCCTAATTAATTTGCACTTCTCATTTATCGCCTGATGAGTTTGCGAGGAAATTGCGACTTTTATAACGCCGCGCGCACCACATTTCATAAACGAAATTTTACGTCACATTTAACGAAGTTCCTCGAGAATGTTGTAGGCGGTGATTTGATTCAAAACTTTGTACAATCGACAGCAAAGAGTTTGCTTAACGGAAAATAACGAAAAGTGATGTAAGGAAGGTCCCCCAAGGGGGCACACTTGAACCATTTCTTTTTGTCAATAAAAAAAAACAGATTACAAGCAAAATCCTAGTACTTTTTAAACAACTTTTTTTATTTCGGAATAAGAAAAGTTAGAATCCTTAGAACTCCTAAGACTATTCAACTATTTCGAAGAAGTAATGGCTACTTCAGTTTTTTTTTTTTTTTTAATAGCATGACGGATTTGGTTGGATATTTAAAATCTATTATGTAAATATTAAAATCTATTTAAAAAGACATCCTGTAAATATCATTTTCACTTAATTTCAATCAGAACACCTGGTATGTAGACTTTTTGATTCGAGAATAGAATTAAAAAAGAAGTCAAAGCAATGTAACAAATAAATACAGAACACATATAGAACATTAAGATCTGTGCAGCGAGTTAACGTTTCACGCAACATAAATTCAAGAGTTAAAGTCCTCGCCGGAAAAATCGAAGCGGAATAAAATAAATTCGACACCATTACAATGACATATAAGGTTCCCGCTGTATATTCTCCGGGTGAGAGGGTATTATATGACATCCTAAGTGGGTTAGAGCGGGAATCGGCCGCGAATATAACTGTGACGCTGTTAAAAGCATTTCCTGGTCGCCGAAGAACTCGGGAGAATCCCGCACATGTTCCACCCTCGGCTGACCCCACATGAATATACGAGTAATTATTTCGGGTTCCCCGAACTCTTTTCGCTCAGCCCGCCCTCGAACTTTGCACGTCGAACGATCGGGGCGGAACCGATTTCGAACAGGTACCCAGATATCAGAAAGCTTTTCTTTCTTATGTTGTTATAAATAAGCAATAACCGATTAACACAATTTTATAGACCTCGGGTTTACTATTTATAATTTAAAAGGAAATTTAAATCATGTTTAGATCGATGCTGTAAAAGATGATTCATCATCATCCAGAAATTCAGGCTTCAATATGTAATTGCTTTAGCCATTAGTACAGATTATAAAAAGAAGAGGGCCAAGAGCTAACCCCTGTGGGGTTCACGTGCTCGGGGGGGACGTTTGTCATCGTCAAGATGAAGGTACTATGAAGGTACATGACATGACGTGTAATGTAATTAATTGTTTTAGTCAAATGGTTTGATGTTAATCTTTAAGATTTAATTAAAATTAAAATTCGAACATCCCTCGTATACTGATACATCTTTTTTCTCTCATAAAATAGTGTGTTGTTTAATTTTGTTTAAAACGTTTTCGGGTTGTAACGACCCGGCCATTATCATAAAAATCACGAGCCTCGGGCAACAACAAAATCGGATGAAACTGAAGCGAGCTTCGCCCCCCGGTCGAATTAAATCACGAATGATATTCGCCATGACTATTTCATGAATAAAAGATGCACGCCAAACATCAGTGTCAAAAGCAATAAATCGGACGCTACGGCTAACTACAGGAACACGCCTGAAACGTTAATAATAATTTTACGCAAGGCTTGCGGGTTTATTACACACGCCACACAATTTTTTTTTCCACCCCCCTATATTATCGTTGTCATTCGTGAAGAGATACTCACGATTTTCTCTTCCACCATTTTCCGATCCAAATATTTTGCACTTCACAACAGGTTTATCGCAAAAATAATTCGAAAATTAACCAATCACTTCTTGAATAAATAATACTCCTAATAAAATGTTTAGCCGAATTTTAACGCAAGTAAACGCCCGCCACTTAATTTTTTGCCCTGCTGTCCTTTCACATAAAAACTATTAAGGTATTTCCGTACGTACTAAAAAGAGAAAGAACTTTGCTCTCTTTAATTTTTAAATTTAAGGCCGGATACTCACTAGTTCATAGTTCTACGCTACCCTTTACTTAACCCGATATTTTTTTATTTGTTAATAAATTAAAAACATGAATCAATGTTGGGCGGGGGAGCACTGGTATACATGCATTATTATATAACAAGAGATTCATTTGAAATGCGGCGTCATATCAGATTCAAGGTTTCAATTCAAAAAGCACAAGAAAAAATAATATTTTGAGAATTTTAATTTAACTGTATATGACCTGGTTTATTATTTCGGCCCACGTCAAATATTAATTTAAAAAAACAAAACAAAACAAATAGGTACATATAAAAAAAATAAAAATTAATTAATAAAAACTACAAGTATATTTATATTTAAATAAGAGTGGGCTGAAATCGTAAGCCTGCTTATGACTTGCAATCGCTTATGACAAATTCTTATTTTTGTATGATACTTGGTTAATCATTTTTTTGATAAGATATATTTTTTACTGGCAGTTATGATAAATGAGATATAATCAAAGGAAATATTGTTTTGGGTCTTAAGAGTTGTCACGCCTCGGTAAAGCCCCGAAATTGACACAAACACGGCTTTATTAAAATCCGCCCGATGCATTACGCCGTCCGGAATATTTTTTCTAATAAAAGCGTGTCATCGTTTTGTGCGGAAGGGCAGTAAAATACATTATTGCTATGCCGGGGGAATTTTATGTTGAATGACAGACGTTCCTAAGGCCGCGCATTGTCTCCGTCCTGTCACACGTTTAGCCCCCGTGATATAAGATAATAAAATTGTTTTTCTGCTTCTTCTTCTTCGGCACACACACACACACACACGTGTGCGCCCAAAATATTTTATAAATTAATGTAAAAAAGGAGGTGTAATAATTTGTTTCTTGAAAGTGTACGCCTTGGTTTCCGAAGAATTTCTCCGGGTCTTAAATTGTTAAACGAACATCACTCTCCTGCTGGCTTCACCCTTCTCGAAATGCCACTTTTTCATGTGGCGTGCGTTTCCCAGTGAAACTGTCAAAGGTTGATTTGTAAGCTATTTGATATTCGGGCGGCGTAAGTACTTAACGCAAATTCCATCTTTATTGAAAGTTTCGCTGACGTGAAATTAATTAAAAGTCATTCCGTCTAAAATTCTGCAGCTGTATTTAAATCTTTTACATTGTTCCCGGTTTTAAGTGAGTAATTCTAATTGTGCCGCCGCCGCCGCCGTTCTCCCTTTTCCGAGGGGGGCGGATCTCATTCAATTACGGCATTACTCCGTGATGCAGAAATTTAGCCGGAAATTTTAAAGAAGAAATAAATTTGTTTTGTTTTAATAAGTTTCGTTCTATTAAGCGGAACTCGATTCCTTAAATTAACAGGCGAAACGAAATGAAGATGAGCGGTTTCTGAGATGAAGGCGTGTAATCTAAAACGAGCTTTCCAATTATATAAATAGGTAAACCTCCTCGTCCTTCACAGGAAGATGAAGCAAGATTCATTAAAACAACATCACACGAATATATCAAAACCACGCACCTACTTTCAAGACTTTCTAAAGTCATATTTCAAACAGAAGCAGAATTCTAAACGAAATCTTTACTGGCCAAACACAATCAATTAGACAAGTACTGGTAAGAATAATAATAAACTGTTAATAATAAAATAATAAAAGTATTTGTGGGCACAGCCAAAACCGGAAATATACAGGTGACCGGTAATGTACCTTCATGATTCGATAATAGGGCATTAAGTAAATAAAGTCTACTCATTGAAGACTGTTGTTTAGAGCTACAAAGTTTCAGAATTTTAATTACTCATTAATAATACAATAAATAATAAAGCTTAACGAAAAAGAAAAGCATTTAGTATTTTACTTTCAAACATATTTCTAAATTAAATTTTGTATACTCATACAAACTTGTTATTTACGAAGTTTTAAGGCCTTAGAATTAAGCTCCGCGCTCTGAACACTACATTTTTCATTAAGGGCTCGAACTTTGGATTCCGTCACGCCCGATTTCCCCCCATATTTCACGTCCGAAGGGCGCGCGCGAACTCGCAAAGAAGACGAAACTTTGCACGCACTCCATTTATGCTAATTATTTCTTTGCAGAGCGCGCGAATTTTCCGGGCACTTTGTTACGGAACGACCACCGCAAAGTGCTAATTTATTATTAACGCGGGTGTATTCAATTTTACAAGGGGAGGTATTAACGTCTCGGGGCCCTAAGCACCTGCCTTAAAACTTCGGACCGGCGACGTGCGTCTCGCACGCCCTTAATTACAGTTGATGGAAAAACTCGGACAAACGGGCCGGTAATTATACCGACTAATTAAGCACCGAGCGTCAGGATTCAAATAACAAAGGTACGAGAGGATTTTTCAATGGATTTTGTCTGGACTGATGTGTTGGTGAACGCTAATTACGTAGCAGTCCAGACGAAAATAGTTGCATTTTCCGCTGCACATTTTCCTACACGGTAATGGTTATTTAATTACGTGGGGAAATAGCATTTCAATTTCAAAACTACCACAGTTTATTTTATAGATCTGTTACAAAAAAGCAATAAGAAACTTTGATTATATTATTAAAAGATAATTAAAATTTACACTAAAGACACTGTATAATTTTGAAAGTATAAAATATTATAAAATCAATTGGATTTTGTTAATTTATTTAATCACTCGGCATAATGAATAATCAATTTCATTTTCGATATCTTGGAATAAATATTATTGCATATGCTTAGGCAACCAAATTGGCATTACTTTTTGTTGGTGTCGAGACAGATGCGCCCCTGCACATTTGCACAGAATTTGTCATATTATTATATTTTGTCAAATTTAAATCCAATTTATTCTCATGACACCAAGAAGCCAAAGAACAAAAATCCTTTGGATAGAAGAAATCTTACTGTATAATTTAAGATCATCTGCAAAAAGAAGTTTATGTCTAGAAATTTCCAATGCAAGGTCATTAATAAATATGTTGAACAGTTGAGGATCTAGGACGGATCCTTGAGGGACTCCCGATGGAGCTTGATAAACATAAGATTTAAAACCGTTATATTGAACAAATTGTTTACTATCATATAAATAGGATTTAAGAAGATCTATGGCTGAGGGATCAAAACCAAAATGATGAAGTTTAGAAATCATGAGTGAATGATGCTATGCCATATAGGTATAAATAACGTCAGCTTGTATTTTATTATCCATGCTATGAGCTATAAAGTAACTGTAAGATTAGAAACTGTTGACCGTTTGCTCACCAAGCCATGTTGATCAGATGAGAGGATGCCATGAGTTTGATTACATATAGAGTGATAAATAATATACTCAAAAATTTTAATAAAATTAGAAATGATCGCAATGGGTCTATAGTTTTTTTTTTATATTTGATCGGTCATTATTTTTAAATACTGGAGAAATTTTTGAAGTTTTCCATTGGCTAGGGAAGACGGATGGGCTTAAGCATAAATTGAAAATCTTTACTAACGGACGAACAAAAATTCTGAAGCAATCTTTTATAAAGAAAAAAAAAACTTGGAATGCCATCTGGGCCAGAAGTCAGTTTATTTTGTAACTTACTGACGGCCTTTTGGACATCACTTCTATTAGCCAGCGGTAGAGAAATACCTGGAAAAGGTAAGTGAGATGTTGAATTATCGTGAGCGATAGATGAAGGGGCAAAAACACTCTGAAAATAATTTGCAAGAGAATTTACAATGTCTCGGGGATTGTCTATTTGTTCATCATCGTGAACCATAAGACCAGGACGTATTCTAGAAGCATTGGTCTTAGAATGAAAGATAGTCCAAAACGATTGAGGATTATTGATAACTCCCGATTCAACTTCAGCTATGTATATAACTATTTGAGCTTTAATAGATTTTGAATTGTTTAAAATAAAAGTCAGAATGAGAACGCTAGAACCTTAAAAAAATCCGCAGAAAACAACAAGCAAATATTTATGGGTCTACAGATGTGCAGGTCCGCAATTGTTCCCTTTTACTTTATAAACTTAGGTAACAGCGGACAAACAAATTTAAAATATTTGCTAACAATTGTTATATGTTTTAAATTGTATAGTAAATTCAAGTGCTAGTAAAAAAAACAGTAACTATAGTATGAAATGAACTAAAAATGTTGGTGCATTATGGGGGGTCACTCATCGTAGTGTTTTTGATGGTGAAAAAGTTTTGTGCTGGCGAAGAAATCGAAAGAAAGTTCAAGAGAATAAAATTGAGCAACATCAAATTAAAGAAAATTCTGAATCAACTACGTAGCGAGTTCTTCGGAAAAATTGTGGAGTTTCCCATAAATATATGTATCTCAAAGGTACTGGATTCTCTTAAGTCCATCTCTGGATAGATTGAAAGGGAACACACACAAATACTTTGTGATGCTTTAAAAAACCATTTGTGAGAAAGAGAAAAAAAATAACTCCCCAATTGCCCCTCAGTTAAGACGATTTAACATTTTTAGGCTTGGTTATTTTTTATTTTAAAGTCTATTATGAAATGGACTGGTTTTTCAATATTAATTTAAACTCAAGTCGAGGAGAACTCATTGATCTCAGTATGAAGCCCAATTGTACAATTCCAACTTAACTTTAAGCCAAAGCTTAAACCTTTAACAATTGTTGAAATAATCGTTGTTATAGGTTCAAGCTTCAGCTTAAATTTAAAGTGGAATTATACAACTGGGCCTTAGTGTGCTGCTTGAACTTTGATTGTAAAACATGCCTTTTACTCTAAACTCAGTTTAAATTCTGAACTCAGTTTATAGTGACCCTAAGTTAAGGAAATTCGACTGCAATTGCTTCAAACGACTTCGTTAAAGTGATTAGCCAAATTTTTCTGATATTTTTAGTTGCTTCGTGCCACAAATACATATATCCGGTTTGATACTTTCAATGAACCTGCAAGTTCTTGACTAATTTCACTTTGAAACCTCAAAATTCTAAGAAACAACTAGTAAACATTAAAGTACAGTCTTTGGCCCTCGAACTAAGACCACCAGGTTATTTATATAGGTACTTATTTATTATAGAGAAGATTATATAATATATATATAAATTATATAATATATTATATAGAAGTTATTATAACTGAGTTCACCATTCTATTATTAAAATTATTTTCGCATTTGTTCATACACGTTTCATTAAGTACAACTATTCAATTCAAAAATTGAAAGCATGTTATAATTTAATTGAATAGGTGAATGCAGAAAGGACATATGAGGGGCTTAGTTCCAAAGTGTACAATCTCCAGTATCACTTTTAATTTCTCAGAAAACTGCAAACACGTATAATTTAAATGATTCGAAGAAATTTTAATGTCTTGACTGGTAATTTAGAACAAAAGTTTTATTATTTATTTCTGACTGCATCCCCATTTCAATGACTAATATTTTTTCTAAATTTTAACATGTAAGTGTAGTTGTTAAGAGACAATGTGTCAATTTCTTTTTACTTAAAGAAATTAACGATTAAGAAGATATTACAAAAAAGGAATGGAACCTGTACGCGAAAATAATAAACGGAGATTGCCTACTTTGGAACTAGGCCCTACATATGTCCATAGTGAATCCTATGGATAGATGCCCTTTCTGCATTGTTCAATTCAATTGGAAAATGTTCGCAAAATATATAACATATTTATAAACATAGTTGCATTTACTTGCAACAAATAAATTTATTATTGAAAAAATTTTTTTTAAATTATTTCGTCTTCTAAAATATTACTCTAATTTTATTTCTTTTGTTTTCTTTCTCGTACAAATTTTGATTATTGATGTAGGAGAGGCGCCCTTTGTTTCGTTGACTATTAGTTTCATCTTTAATTTCGTTAAAAAAATGAGCTTCAATAGCTCAACACTGAATTCGAAATTAATTATTTATTTTCGCTTAATTAATTGATTAACTGAAATTCTTCCTTGCAAAATTGTATGTAAACTGAATTTAATATTAAATAGTTTCAGTTTCTACTTTTTACAACTTATTAAATACCATAGGATCAAGAATTTAACCAGTAGCTTCGGTTTTGAGCACAATTCTTCACTAAAAAAAATATATAGGGCCTACACTCACGGATTCTTTCAAAATGTAACCAAGCTTTCGAAAGACTTATTGCTTTTTTTAACGTTTACCTAAATGGATAATTAAGTACTTTTTATGAAGGAATTAACTGCGTAACTGTCAATGAACAGAAATCTAAATTTCTTCAGTGTTAGCTTGTGTACCTAAACATGTATACGGTGATTTATAAAGGTTTTAAGTTTTATTAAATGAATGTCTAGTACTAAAAGGTGCATTTTATTGAATTAGGAGACCTAATTTCTAGAAGTATTTTTTATTCTCTAAATTCTTCTATCATCCACTATTTTATTGTTTCTTTTTTAATATTAATCAGGAGTATGGAATTCTAAAAGCAAACATTTATGAAATGTTTAGTGTTACAGCTTGAGGGAGGAATATTCTGAACGTGTCCAAAACATGTCAGTTTCTTCTTCAAGGGTGAATTGGATATACATAGATACACTAGTTGTCGAGAACTCTTCTAATTCCTTCTTGTGAAACTGTGCAAATCATGTTTCGACTACTATGCTGTATACCGTTTCGCTCAAGATATTGAAAAAAAAATTATCGTGATACACAAGTGTGTAATATTTGTAACAACATCCCACATACTCCAACAGTTCAACTTTCATGAATATTTTACGATACTAGTACTACAAAGTAATGCGAAAAGTGATACTGAAAGCTCCCTGTATAAAGTTTAAACAAACTCGACTCATGAATGACCAAAAAGTCCCAGGTTTTTTTTTTCTTTTCAATAAATTTACCTGAAATTATACGAACCTTAATTTAGGGAAATTCTAGCAAAACACGAGGAAGCCAAATTCTTTCGACGAGTGATTTTAAAAGACGCCCTTAACTACGTATTAAAGTTCCATATTTATATAAATTAATCATAGTTTGGGACAGTTCTCAAAAATTGATAAATCTTTGAAGTAATTCGAACGCGTTTACTCGCAAGCTTCCTTATATTTCTAATTATTTTATTTTACCTCAAAACTGCACTCTGGAGTGACTTGGGGCTTTCAGAAGTACAGCATCACTTCCTCTCTTTCTTTTCAAGTTTTTATGCCTTTTAATTTAATTAGAAATAAAAGCAACATGAAAGTGTTTGGTTTTACTTGACTGCATTTTTTTTAAAACTTCATTATCAACTCAAATCAAAACGAGTCACTCTAATTTTTACGTAATCAAAGATTTTTTAAAATTTATTTCTTTTGTGTTTTTTTCTTTCATCACTGAAACGTATCATCGTATACATTCCATTTAATTAAACTTAGTAATAATAATTCAGGTAATGTAACTTCCGTAAGATGTGACGAAAGAAAAAATGTACATAATTATAAACTAACGAGAATTATAAATGAGCTTTTCTCTTACCTGAAATGTGTGTTTCTTGTTGTTATTCATCGAGCTTTGGTTCGTCGCAGAGATAATTTTAGTTTTAGTCCGTTCACAGCATGCTTTGTGTTTTCTAAAGAAAATTTAGTCTTCGGAAAACCCTAACAAATTACTATTACACACTAACCTCTCTCTCTCTATATGAACAGAAAAATAAAATAAACGCAAAGGAATCGAATGTAATGCACCAGATTCACGCACGCAGGAGAAATAATTTGGAAAATTCACAGCAACAGAAATTGATCTACAGACACGGTTTCAAAAATGGCGGAGGCGTCGGGACGCGCGCAAAACGGACGCACATCGCGATGTGAGATCCGTCAATGCACCCTTCGCTTTTATATAAATGGAGGGGATGGAAGCTGCGCGTTACCAAGCAACCGGGGATCATAATCATATCATGTATCCCCTCCCGTGTCCGGAGGGGTAGTGCAATAGTATTGCTCTTTTAAAAACACACTATGGGTTATACATTTTAGGTGCGAAAAAAAAAAGCAGGGTTCATTTCGCCATCGAGTGGTATGTACGCAGGGCGAGTTATTGCCACGTCGCGTTATCATCCGAATTGCGCCCACCTTCCTCTGTGGTATTAAAAATTGATTTTTTTCGCCTGATATATACTGATCACCGCGCTTACTTAGGGAGAACACATTATTAAGGTTTATTGCGCTAGATGGACGGCTATAGAGGTAAACGGGGACGTTGTTATCATCATGGGGGTGGTGCAATAAATTAGGAAAAACTCGCAGGAAGTTTAGACGACGCGACGCTCATTTCACTCGCGAAGCCATATCATTATAAATTAATTTACAACTTTACGTTACGTTATTATGGTCTCACTTTTAAAGAATTTTATCTTCATATTAAAACCTTAACAAGCTCTAGTTACCTAGTTTTAAAGACCAAAGGAACTCATAGTACGGTGAAGGTTCACTCACTACAAAAGAGAATCCACAATATGATTATAAAAGTATAAAGCAAAACGTCTCGGGAGATACATTCATTATAAATTGTTGACGTTTTTTATTTCATCCCCTATCCAATTGACCTTTCTTAATATTCCTTTGCATCTTTGTCCTTTGTCATTTAAAAGAATAAGTATCTGTTAAATATCTTTAGTGCAAAAAAGTCCTGGTTTCTCGTCTCTTTCTTTATCACATTTTCTTGAGTTTGTGTTTATTTAGTGAAAGAAAAAGAAAGACGAGTGTAAGTAAATACCAAATAAATTTAGAACAAAATGGACATTTGATATATTAAAATGGAGACTTGAGAACTTGAAAAGGTTTTCGAAAAAGACTACCTCATTGGATAAAAAACACACACACACACACATGATAAGAGAATAAAAACATGAAGCAGTAAACATTAATTTTGGATTTGAGGCAAAAATAATAAATTATTAATTTAAATGGCGGAAAATGTAAGAAAGAGATAAATGCAAAACTAAACACAAAAGACAAATACAAAAAGTAAGTGAAACCAAAAACCTAATGATCGCAATGCTTACAAAAAGGAAAGAAATAGACATTTAATTAAACTTAAAAAAATAACCCGATTCAAAAAAAGCCAGAAAAAGACAGACTTGATAATTCAATAAAAAAGTTGGAAATCATTACGTTTATTTTATCGAGAAAGTTTATCACCTTCTCTTGTGTTTGTTTTTATTTAATAAAAAAAAAATACTGGGCAAGTGTAAATAAATACTAAACAAATTTAGAACAAAAAATCCGATTTCTTAAAACGAAGACGACATACGATGAATAAAAGCAGTAAACATGAATTTTGGATTTAAGGCAATAAAGTGTTGTTTTTAAACATTTCAAAAATGGTTATTTATTTCTGGACCAAGGTAATTGGGCACATACAAAAATTGTTGGAAGTTCACCCAGAAAGTGGCTGAAATTCTGTAAAATACCCCAATTTTTGGACACCCCCAAAAATGGTTATGTGATGTTTCGCCCGCACCGTTTAACCTCCACTGTTTAGCCCCCGCCGTTTCGCCCCGGGATGTTTCGCTCTCGTACCGTTTCACCACCGACCGTTTCGCCCCCATAAATAATAGAGAATTTTGAAAATAATATTTATTAAATAATACAAATTACAAAATATTTTCAAATTCAAAATCATTGGTAATACCTAACAAATAATCCATAGTATCTATTCTACCATAACTTTCTACAATATTTTTAATTCTTGTGGAAATGACAAATATTTTTTGTTAATTTTTGGTCTAACTCCAAATAATTCTGAAATTTCATATCTGTGTAGACTATTTATAAATTGAAATATGTTTTATAGTTACCCCAAAAATTGTGAATTCTAATACTAAATAAAATAAACCGGGGCGCCAGGGCATGAACCCAGCTGAGAGAGTCACTTCGAAACTGTTCCCAAGGTCTCGTCCTGTTCGTTCGAGGTAAATTAACCTTCTGGAGATTTGTCTCACTTGGTACGTTCAGCGTAGGGTCAAACATTAACAAAACACATACTGTATATATCAATTATATTTGTTGAAAATAAAACAAACATTCACTTCGGTTCCAACACGAGAATGAATATGACCACTCTTCTGATTTTAAATAAATACAACTAAATTACTGTCTGAAGAAAACTCATTGATTGAAAGGACTCAATGTAATTTCTAAAATTGGCATATACGTTAATTTGGGGGGCGAAATGGGTCGCGGGCGAATCGAGACCAGAGGCGAAATGGCGGAGGCGAAACGGTGAAGGCGAAACGTCCCTATCCCCTCAACATCTATTTATAGATCACCAATAATCGGGCACAAGAAAAATTGTTGAAGAATCACCAATGATAGCTTGACACCCCAAAATAATAATGATGTCTTTATTTTCAATATTTTACATAAGTAAATTTAAACTACAAAATATTAAACAATAAATAAAATACTTAAATGTAAATATTGAAAAAAAGCGAAGTTCAGAATGTTTGGGGGAGCCCAGCCTTCTGCTCTTACACTTAACCCACAGGATAATCATAAATTAAGATTTTTAAATTTTTAATGCGCAACAGTAACACAGAAAATAAATTTATTTATAATTATATTATAATTTTTCTTTTCGTTAATAGTAGTAATAAGAAAGATTCTCACTCGGACTCTTGCTCCCTGAACAGCTGCTTTATATAAAAAATTTTAAAAGAGTACACCGAATACTTTTCTAAATCATTAGTAATTTTATTATATACATTAGCTATTGTGTAAGTAAAAGACCGTTCAAAAAAATGCAGTTTTGATTTTCATTTCTGGACCAGGACAATTGGGTTCCTTGAAGGGTTTTTGGGCTATTGAATTTTTTAGTAAATTAGATGAATTTAAATCATGATTAATAGGGTTTTTCAAGTGTCCCCGAACTTCCAACTATTTTTGTATGGGCCCAATTACCTTTGTCCAGAAATAAGTAGCCATGTTTGGGGAGTTTGAAAACAAGAGATTTCTTAGGTCTTTTGAGGGATGTCCAAATGTACTGGTCCAGAAATAACATTTTAGTTTATTCAATTCAATTTATTGCCGTATGTTTCACAAGAAACTTTGAGATTGTCGAATTTTGTGTTACAAAAAATAATAATAATAATGTATATAAGACAAACCTGTAAAACAAAAAAATATGACAGACAAAACACATACACTATTAATTAGTTATTCTCGGAATTATAAAAGTATTCGTCCAGTGTGTCTAGGCATGATTAGTGTGTTAGGTATGATTTGATTTCTCTCTTAAATGTAGTGATACCATTAAAAATAAAAATAAAAATAAAAGAAGTAAATAACGGCTTAACTGGCAAGCAAAAGTAACTGTCGACGTACGTTTCGGTCTCATTAGACCTCATCAGTTACTTTTGCTTGCAGCTAAGCCGTTATTTACTTCTTTTATTGTTATTTTTTTTTCTAGCATTAACCCTTCCGTTATGATACCATTAAAGCTCGGTTTAATCATCTCTGAGTAAGTGGCAAGTTATAACTTGACGGATTAGCACAATGCGTTGCCCTATCTTTAATCTTCAAGAATTTTACTGGTCACTTACTCAGAGATGAATAAACCGGACCTTAAAGTTTTAAATTTTTAATAAATTTATTTTTAAAAATATAAACTAAAAGCTCATAATAATATAAGCCATATATTGTCAAGATGCCATATTTTTTAAAAATTGGCTGCCAAAAGATACTCTATCTAGTATTCGTAAAATTCTTTTCTGTGCTACAAAAACCATACTGCTGTGAGAAGAAACTCCCCATAAACAAATTCCGTAATAGGATAAAATTGACTCTTTACTGAGGATATCTTTTAGTACTCTTATCTGAAAACATAAAGAAGTAATTTTATTTCTTAAAAAATTACAAAGAGTTTTCCATTCCAAATCATCTTGAAAATAAATACCTAAAAATTTTTGTGTGTCAGATCTATTATCGTTTAAATTATAATTAAGTGAAGAATCTTTGTTACGGGAAATATGAAAAACTGTGTAGGTAACTAGTTTTATTAGAATTTAAATGTAACGAATTTGCATGAAAATATTCAACTAATTGCTTTGTGGTATCGTTTAATGCATTCTGGACTTTTTGCGTTGTTTCGCCTTTGACAAGTATAGAAGTGTCATCGGCAGATAAGACGAAGTTACTGCACGTCACACTGCCTACTATGTCATTAATGTAGAGTAGAAATAACACAGGACCTAAAATAGAACCCTGTGGTACTTCCACAGCTATAGATGAAATATTTGATGTAATATTAGTGATTATTTGGCTAGATTCGTCAAAATATTTTAATGTTACATACTGCGTACGATCTTGTAGGTAAGTACGTTTTAAACCAATTGTGAACAGTTCCACGGATGCCATAACATTCTAGTTTATCTAAAAGCAAATCAGTTAGTTTTTCTATATTATTTACTTAATAAGTGTGGTCCTTCTTCCGCAAAAGGAAATGAAGAAAAAATTGAACCAAGAGGAATAATGTTTGTTTTGGAGCCACTGCCCCCCCCCTCTCCTAGTTGTTTTGTTTCCCGAGAAAATATCACTGGGCCGACAAACGGTCGTCCTTAATTTTGTTTGGTCACATGTTTGAATGTTTGTCAGATTTTTTCGAGTCATCGTCCCCTTGGTTGTTTTCTTTTCCTTGAAGAAAATTTCACCGAAAAGGGATCGTCATTTATTTTATATTATTTCTTCCCAAGAGTTTCACCAAAAATTGATCGTCGGTTGTTCTATATTATTTTCTTGGCCTACGTGGTTCTTCTCTTGGAAAAGGAAATTATGTAGGTAAGTATAAAAAAATACAAATTTTGGACCAAGACGAATAAAATCTAGAGTTATCGCATAACGTTTTTTCGAAAGACGTATATGTACAGGGTGGATCAATTTCGATGTCTCTTATGGGCATCTCTGTAACTATAAGAGATAGAAAAAAACTAGTGGCCAAGTCTCGATCTCTTTTTTAGAGATAAAGTCAATAGTGTAAACAAAAATTGGCTATCTTCTTTTGTTTTCGAGTTATAAGCCAAAATTGAAATTTTCGAGTTTTCGTCAATCGCGCATATCTCGTTTATTTTTGCAGATATTAAAAAACTGTTTTGACATTATTAGGACACTTTTTGGAATACAATTCAGTGGTGTAGTTGGTTTTTTGATATTTAATTAAATTTTCGAGTTATAGCATAAAGTTATATTTTTTTAAATAGAAATCGTAGTAGGAAATGTCATCATTAAATAGAGATTTTTTTTTTCTGTTTTCAAAAATACATAGTTTATTGGATTTATTTCTTACAGTTAATAGAATAAAACGCCTTTTTTATTATTTTTGCTGCATTCTTTTCTTAGTAGGCTAGTTTCAACAAAAGTCGACAATTTTCTTTTGTTTTTGTTAAATATTAACAAAGATTTGATGATTGGGTAGCACAAGAGTGAGAGGTATTGCGATGAACATAAGAGATGGAAAGCTAGCGCCGATAGAGCTGGGTTGGGATACAACATGAGTTGTTTTAGCGCGGCGTGATTTTATTTTGATATTATTTTCTGAATTTTAAGTTATTTATTGTGATATATCAAGAGTTGTGTTTACTATCTACTTACATTTCAATATTCTTTATCTTTTTCTGCAATAATTTCTTATTTTTGAGATGTTTTTAACTTATACATATAATTCAGTTCATTATCCCATGAAATGCATATTTGATCGAAAAAAAATTCGTTTTAAACTTAAATATTAAATGAAGTTACATCATTTCGAATTTGACCCAAATCACATGGTATCGGTATTGTTGTAATCTTTGTGACTCTTAGAGGATGCTCATTCTATCTTTCTTTCTCTTTACGCTGCTATAAGTGCTTCAACTGTCAAAATATTTTAACAAGAGTTGATATTTAATCAAAACAAACAAAAAAATTGTCGGCCTTTGTTGAACCCAGCCTATTAAGAATGGAATGCACCCAAGAATAATAAAAAAGGCGTTTCTTTCTATTAATTGTAAGAAATAAACCCAACAAAGTATATATTTTTGAAAACAGAAAAAATATCTCTTTTTAAAGGTCCTACTATGCCTACTATGATTTCCATTTAAAAAAATATAACTTTATGTTATAACTCGAAAATTTTATTAAATATCAAGAAACCAACTACACCACTGAATTGTATTCAAAAAGTGTCCTAATAATGTCAAAACAGTTTTTTAATATCTGTAAAAATAAACGAGATATGCGCGATTGACGAAAAGTCGAAAATGTCAATTTTTGCCTATAACTCGAAAACTAAAGAAGATAGCCAATTTTTGTTTAGTCCATTGACTTTATCTCCAAAAAAGAGATCGAGACTTGGTCACTAGTTTTTTTTTCTATCTCTTATAATCACAGAGATGCCCCTAAGAGACATCAAATTTGATCCACCCTGTACGTTAACTGCTGGACAAAAATGGCTAAAACAGAGCGAATTAGATTTACTGTCGACGATGATTTAAGTCTTTTAAGAGATGTGTCTGGTATGAATCCTTTTGACAATCAAACAAATTGGAAAATTATCCATACGAATTTGTGCAGAATTACAAAAAAGAGTTTTCTTTAAGAGAGCATGTAGAGCATCTTCTGAAGCTATTTATCAAAGAAGATGGAAGTAATTTGAGGAAATCGAACACAGAAAGTAATACGAAGAGAAGGAAAGGTTATTACAAGAATTCCACGATTTGTACAGAGAATTCAAAAAAGAAATAATAATTTTAAGGTAAACAAAAAAGAAAAACCACTTGAGTGCGTAAGAAAGAAGGGAATAACATCCAGAAATACTACTTGCATGTCAGCAGAAGACACAGAATTTATTGCAGAAAGAGATGTAATATTTGATTTCTTTGAGTACACAGAAGATGATGGTTTTAATCTTAAAAATGTAACCAGGTAGCCAGAGTGATATATAAAATGTCGACGTGCAAGAAATCGAAAATCCATTCCAAGACATTATGCCTTCGGGCTCGATTGCACAAAATGAACAGAGTTTAAATTCAATACGTACACGAAAGTATAGGTTTCCGGCAAAATATAATGGTGTTCATTTTTTAAAAGAAAAACACGAATGGGGAAAAAATTAAAGAAAGGGAACTGAATTTGGAAGAACGAAAACTGACGCTTGAAGAACGAGAACGAAAATGAAAACTAGAGGAGCAAAAATACGAAATGGAAGAAAAGGAGTGTGAGAGTTAAAAGAAAGAGAACAAAGTTTAGAAATTTCAAAACAAGAGCTGAGTACTATAAGTTTTTCATGAGTCATTTTGTTAGCCACATGAATTGATTGTTGCAATAATTATTATCAAAAAAAGGTTAAACAAAAATTTACTCCTAATTATTATAATAACTTTTACTAGAAAAAATTATAAACCTAAACCTTCTAGATTTATATTAAAAAATTGAGCAACTTGCCTGCCATATAAACAGTATGGCAGTTAGTAATTATTGTTACCCACTACCAATGTCTTGTAGTAATAGCGTCTCATTTTTTTCTTTGATATCTAAGAAAGCAAACTCATTTATGACTACCAAATCCCCACTCAAGCGCTTGTCTAACTGTACTCATTCGAGAGTTAAAATTTTCTTGAGCAAGAGTTAGATTTATACCAGGATTAGGACATAAAAGAAGTTCTTGGATAGGATAAGCTGGATCTTCGTATAAGACTATCCTTTTCATTCGGACCAAACATAGCATGACATTCCAACTGAACATAGAGATTTGTCAGCATCATGTCGCCGCCCAGGGTATGACCCCATGAGGTTAACTATAATACTTTACACAGTGTTGCCTTTTATAACGAGAGTAATTAAATTTCGATTCCTTTTTTAGAATTGGTACCAGTTTTGAAAAAAGAAAATAAAGACATACAATAGATTTTGACTAAATTTAGCTAAATTTTAAAATTGTTTGATCACTTAAATTTCGTCTCAATGAAAGTAGTAATTTTTAAGTCACGATAAATATTTCCAAAAGAACTCAAAAGCTTCTTAACAAGTAAAAATTTCTTTTGTCTTTTTCTAATATATACGAGGGAGGTTCACTAATTATATTATCTGCACACTCTCTTTAATAAATAAGGAATTATCATAGATTATTTTTGACTAGCTTAAATAAAATCTGGCATGTTTGATAGAGGTGTTTGTAGAAAGAACACCCTTCCTTATTCATTACATAATTTATTGTTTAAATAGAATAGGAGGACTGTTTCGTATATTGTATTTAATTTTCTTCTCAAGTCGAACGATAAGAGATAGGAGGACCCCAAAATATTTGGGCTTTTATCAAACGCACGCCGTTCTCGCGCTGAAGTTAGCGTCATTGTCCGGCGTCCGAGCGCGTTAAATATTCGGACGGACAATACGGCGACGTGATAAAGCACACTTCAATAAAACTCTTTATCTGAAATAAAATGCTCAAAACTAGACGTTTTCAATGCGCGCAGCGTTATCTCTCCCCGAAACTCGGGAAAATTTCGAGCGCCGCGCCACCGTTCCACCCTTTAATTGCGAGCTGCTTCCCACGAAAACGAGTTCTCGGGAGCGTCGCGGCGCACTTAAAGGGCAGGCAGAATTGAGCGTAGGTAATCTGTAGCGGGGCGTAATTACACGTATTAAAAATGTATAAACGTAATTTATAGACATGGAAATGCGCTCCATTAATTCCATAACGTAAGTTATACATAAGACGGCGGCGATGGAGAGGGGGGACGAGTGCATCCCCCTCTCTTTGGATGGATTCGGGCTAGACGTCCCGCCGCCACCCGGAAAAAGAAGTTTTCCGGCTAAACACTCGCTCTACCGGAAAACTAGGAAACTATTACGTGGTGAGTTTGATTTCATTTACAAATTTCTTTTTTATTTCTTGTATAATTTAGGAGATGAAAACATTTATTAAAACCTAATTTCACCGAAATTCATTCTTTATTTGAACGCAACGAAAATAAACTGTTGGGAATAATCAGGAATCGATAGTTAAATAGTCGGCAAAGAAAAAAAAACTGAAAGTTATTAAAGTTAAGTATAATTTAAAATTTAAAAAAACCCTTACTTTGCAAACTACTACAAACGAAGAAGTTGCATGTCATACAGTACTTTAAAAATTGGAAAAATGCGTTTAGATTTTTGAATGAAAATTCTAATATAGCGCAAAGCTTCATTTTTAACGATTTGTAAAGGCACGAAATGAATAAACTATGCATTGCAAAATTGAAAGGAGAACTGTATTAGGTTTTTCAAATTTTATAACTTGACGGGACTGAAATTTTGTTCACCCCTTCTTCCGTCAGAATTTTCCCTTTTTTCGAATAGAAAGCATTGCTGTTTAATTTCTCTCCATTCCTCGTCAAGACTTTATTTATCTTTTGTATTCATAGCAGAACTCTTTCTACGAGGGGGTATTGATATCCCATAAATAAAATTGAAAATGGTTACCATAACAACAAGTATGTTATCTGACAAATAGTTCCTCTAATTTTTATAATTAAAGCTGGTTCTTGTCCGATGAAAATTGTATCACAAACTCTTTTAAACGGACACTAAATGGCGCATAAACATAACATAAATAACAATAAACAAACTTCAAACAAAAAATACATATCATTACCTTACATTGAACCACTACAGGGATATTCACATAAACCGTTCGTTAAAAGTTTTCAAGGTTGCAGTTCACGTAGATATTTGAAATTTAAGGAGCAAGGGTTTTCCGTGGAGATCTCTTTAAATAAAATAAAATTGCCTTTGTTTCACTTCCGGTTGTACCGGAAGTCGCTATCAACTCGCTTATTTTAAATGGAATGCTATATTTTTTATCACGTTTTTGAATTCTACATGTAAAAATATGTTAAATTGCAATACATTTCCCTATCTCTAAAATGCATCATTTTTGAGATATTTTGAATTTTCTTAGAAATTTGGATTCTGCAATCTGATTTTCAAAAAATTATAACACAGCTGTTATTGAAGCAATTTTATTTGTAATAGCTAATATTGTATTTGAAGCTTTAAGGTTCTTAAAAATTCCATCAGCATAATCTATTAAGCTACAGGGTGTCTAAAACGCACCGCTCCACTCGAAGATATTCAAACACAGAAAAATACTTTTTTTTCAAATGGAATGACCGATATTTTAATGCACCATTGTATATGGAATCAAATGCTGCGTCGAACTGTACTAGCATTCCCTATACCTAACTTTAACAGTTTTTCAGTTATAAGATATTTCTGGTTTAATACATAAAAATTGACATTTATTATGTTAAATATTTCTAATTTTGTTGATATAGTTATGAAAACAACAAACAATTGCATTTAACGTTTCCTGTTACTACAAATTTTAAGCAAAAGCAAAAAAAAATTGAGAATCAAAATCAAAATTACTCAAACGCTGATATTTTAAATCTATTTTTTAAATTCATGAAGAATGATCTAAAATTGTTCAGAGCAGAGAATGTGTGTTCAATCAAATGTACTCCTCTTGTCTCCTATGAATAAAACACAGTTTGGAAAGTTTGAACCTAACTTTATACAATTTGGAAAAATAAAATGTACGAAGATCAGTAACAAATAACGAAGATAATTAGACAATGGTTTTAAAATACTTTCACGCTAATCCAGAGAATTGCAAACTAGGAGCTATTTTATTCTTCAATTTAAAGTAATGAAATTCATACTTTTTCGTTTTATAAGATCACAAGCGTCCTAAGAGAAGGATGATTAAAGAACTATTAAAATTTGTGAATTTCCACTTGCCAAATTCTATTTTCTTTGGTTGACTACAAAATTTGTAGTAACAGTAATCGTTGTTATAATTTACATGCTATTTTAATAAAATTAAAAATATTTGACCTATTAAAATTGTAATTTTCTTTGAATTAATCGAAAATGTTTCATAACTCAAAAACTGTTAAAGTTAGGTATAGGGAATGCTAGTACAGTTCGATGCAGCATTTGATTCCACATACAATGGTGCATTAAAATATCGGTCATTCCATTTGAAAAAAAGTATTTTTCTGTGTTTGAATATCTTCGAGTGGAGCGGTGCGTTTTAGACATTTTATTTAAAGAGATCTCCACGGAAAACCCTTGCTCCTTAAATTTCAAATATCTACGTGAACTGCAACCTTGAAAACTTTTAACGAACGGTTTATGTGAATATCCCTGTATATGACACATTTAAACACATATTCAATAAACACAATTTAATTTTAGCTAGCAAATCTGTAAATAATTGAAATAGTATTTTCTCAAATTTAGAAACCAAAACACCAAAACTAAAACAACCTAACGTAGTTTATGAAATTAAATGTTTAAATTGTAATTCACGTTATATTGGAGAAACAAGCCAAAATTTAAAAAAAAAAAACGTCTAGACCATCATAAATATCATATCCAAAAAAATTATCAAAATCATTCAATGCTTGTAGAACATTCATTAGAAAATGACCATAATTTTGATTTTGAAAATACTAATATTTTATATTACGAGTTTAATATTTTCAAAAGACGTTTTATAGAAATGTGTAAAATAAAAATGTCGTCGAATTCTATTAATAAACGTACTGATTTTGCAAATTTAAACGATACATTTTGTAGTTTTCTCCATTCCTTAAATAGAATATAGATCTGTCAATTTTTTAACATTTATAATGTTCAAATTATTTTTAGATTAAAAAATAAATAGAAATCAAGTTACTTTTTCAGTTTCCCTTGACAACCTTGTTTATTTTGACAACATGTTTATATTTTTCACTTCTGACGAAGCTGTCGAACGACTGCGAAACGTTAAGTGTTTATGCGCCAAAGTGTTTATGCGTCATTTAGTGTCCATTTAAAAGAGTTTGCGATCTAATTTTTATGTTAAAAAGGTTTGCACTGTGAATTTTTAAAGAAAATATGTTAAACGAAAATCTCACTTTTGATCAAATTGAATGTCGGTCGATGATAAAACGTTTATTTTTGAAAGTATTGCCCGGCAAGCATTTATGCGAATATGGTGGATACATTGAAGAATAATTGTCCTTCGTACGCCACCATACATAATTCAGTTCTAGAATTTAAGAGAGGAAGAATAGAGATGAACAACGAACACCGTGTCCACTCCAGAAAATGTTGACATCATTTTGAAAGAGAGAAGAATAGCGCCATCTATCCGTCTCCCCGCGGATTCTTCAGCTCACCCTCGTATTTTGTTATAAATTCTGAGTACAAGGTTCATTTTATTTTCAATTATTTATATTTGGTTGTCTAGCATATTTCGGAATGTGGATTTTGATGATTACTATCAGTGCGGACTAAAGGATGAAACAAGTAGAGTAATAAAATAATATTACTAAATAAATGTTCACGAGGTTGACGACGAGAGGGGAGGGGGGTGGCAAAGGCGCCCGGAAAATCGGAAAACAAACAGAACATCATAGTACGAGCAAGTAGGTGAGCGGCATTTTTCAAAAGTGACTGCCCATATCGTTCACACACTGACTCGCTGACAATGAAATTTACTCCGGCCGCTGCAAATTAAATGTTTACCTTTAATTTAAAAGGGCGCCTCATTGTTCCACAAAAAGCTCAGAGCTCTCTGTGCAGCGCGCGATTAATTTAATAGTTGCGATATGAGAGAGGTACAAATTGCTGGGCAAATAAAATTCTGTTCCGCTTCAAAACAAAGCGCGCGAGGCGAGCTTTTAAATTTAAATAAACCGGCAGTAAATCATTACCGTTTCGGGGGGCGGCGGGGGCCGGAGTGGGGCGCCTCTCGCGTGTGTGCACTACGAATTGTATTTATTTGATGTTAATAAAATAGGACTTGTGCTTTTTTTTAAATGAAAACACGCAAAAAAGCTCTGAAAATCTGAAATATTTTTGCCTGGAATTTTACTTTTTATTAAATCATATATGCATTTATCCCATTTTACGGTAGAAGTTTTATTTAATTGAATTAAATTTTGAATTTACCAAAAATTTCAATAAATTAAATTGCTCAGTTTTTATCGCATTCCGCAGCTTTTAGGGCGTTCCGAATGTTATAGTTTACAGAGAACGTCATCAAAAAGGAACACCTGCAGTGGTGAGAAAGCTTCAGGCCTTTAGAGCAAGTGTAGAATCCTTTTAGAGTTAAGAGTAAATATCGTTTCGTTGGTATGTCTTCTCGTATCGGTAGTACAGATTTCTTTTCACATTACCGTACAAGAACTTCAGATCTTTCAAACAAAACAAATGTAGAACACTTACATAGACGCCCAGATTTCTGAATAAAAGCGTTTCAAATCTTTCTGAAACTCTCATGGTTCGAAACTTCCCCCACAAAAAGGTCTACCTGCTGAGAAAAAGCACCTATATGGGTATGTTTGTTATCCTCAACTGGTGTACACCAATGCATACTTTTTCACAAAATACGCTTTAATGTAACCTTAAATGTTTGTGTGGTATGTCAGTATGGATGTGTATGATTTGTATTGACACATTATCGAAGAATTTAGACTTCATTAAGGCAAATTTCGTAAAAAAAGTGTGCACTAGTGTACACCAGTGCAGGATAACAAACAGACCTTATGTATGAGAGCGCATGAAAGTAAACAGTGATCAAAATAAAAACGAATTAGAGTATTGTGACATAAATAATAACCGTCGAAAATGTTGCTTAACGTTAGTCACGTAGAGATCAAGTATCTCGATGCAGGCAGTTGTCATTTTAAGCGTGTGCTTTAACTTTTTTAAATAAAACCCTTTTCAAATTAAGGGTAGGTTCGAATAGAAACGTGAAAAGTGGTTGAAGGAATGTCCGATGAATTAAATGCACACGTGCGTGTTTGATTGCATCGCCATCTTCATTTGATCACTTGTTACTTATTAATTTATTATACATATTGTAGTGTTACTTTCTTTTTTAGATGTGGTAAGTATAAAATTCTTGATTTTCTCTTTAATTATACATATAACTCGTGACTAAATAAAAACCTGGTCAAGTAGGTTACATTTAGTAATTCTGCTATGTAAATGTAATGGATAAATTCTCGATCACAACCCACTTGACCAGGTTTTTATTTAGATACTTGTTATATTGAACCACATCCACTACACAATTACGTAGTCTAGTAGTCTTTTCTGAATTTAAATGTCAAAGTGACATTACAGGATTGGAACTCTCAATGTCAATTGAAATTCAGTTATTTATTATAATTTTGAAGAAAATTCTTTTGAAGATAAATCGGTGAGTAATTTAATTGTTTAATTTTGTAATGTATGTCTAAAAATTCTAAAGAAACACAGGTAATTTCGTATTTGCCAAGTGTTGCTACTTGTTATACCCAATCGCGAAACAAACAATAAAATTCCTATGATACTTTAGAATTTTGTAAAATTTAGATGTAGTGTGATGTTGAATTAGAATTTTTATTATTATAGATAGAGTCGTATTTGCCAAGTGTTGCTACCTGTTACGCCCAATTGCGAAACAAACAATAATTCTTCTATAATAATGAGGATCTTTGTAAAGGGTTTTTCATTAAGAGCGACGCATTTTGTTTTTAAGATAAAACACAGATATCGTGAGAAATTTAAGATTATTTTTAGTTCGTTTTAAAGTACAATTAATGCCATTATTGATGGAACCACAACATCATTCAAATGTCCTCTACGGAAGCGCTGACAGGAATAAATTCGTTTAAATATGATTTAACCCAAATTTCCATGAGTGATTTTTTTTGGCCCGAATTGGATGCTCTGGACAAGGACGATATGTGGTTTCAACAAGACGGTGCCACTTGCCACAATGCCAATCAAACAATTGACTTATTGAAAGAGAAGTTTGGTGGAATCGATTATTTCCAGAAACGGACCAGTCAGTTATTCTCCTCGCTCGTGCGACACCCCTAGACTTCTTTCTGTGGGGTTATGTTAAGTCGTTAGTTTATACCAACAAACCAGCAACATTACACGATTTGCAGACCAACATTAAAGGTGTCATTGCTGATATTCGACTCAATTTAGGTGAAAAAGTCATGGAAACTTGAGTTAAACGGATTTTTTCCTGTCAGCGCTTCCGTGGAGGACATGGAGGACATTTGAATGATATTGTGGTTCCATTAATAATGGCATTAATTGTACTTTACACCGAAGTAAAAATAATTTTAAATTTCTCACGACATCGGTCTTTTATTTTAAAAACAAAATGCGTCGCTCTTAATGAAAAAGCGTTTATGTGTGTTGATGAGTGACAGTATGTGTTATATGTGATGTGTTTTTAAAACCAAAAGAATTTTCTTAAAACGAAAACGCTTACTTCAGCGTTATGCTGTGAGACATCTCTGGATAGAATTCTACTATAGTTATTAATGAATCAAAGAAAGTTGAAACTTTATAAATTGTATTGTGGATTAAATCTTATAAGAGCAAAATTATTTAATGTTTATAGTCTGGTTGCTATTGAAAGATTAACGTTTTGTGTTTATTTCCTCCCCATTACACCTCGGTTTGTTTATTCTCCTTGGTGATCAACCCCTCCATATTATTTATAAATACTTCAATCAATTTGACATTTCTTTCACACAAAACAAAACAATCTTGACATAACTTAAATATTTCAAATCTAATATTAAACTAAGTAAGTATTCTATTTACATTTCAATAACATCTTAAATTAATTAACATTCTTAATAACATAATAATCTAAATATTTGAATTATAACAGATTTTTTATTTATAGAACGCTGCATCCTGAAGTACGCTCCATCTTGTAAGATGTTTCATTCCGAAGAACATTGCCTCTGGAAGACTGTTGCATCTTGCAGAACGCCTCTTGTGAAACGTTGTTGTTTTGGAAACGTTATTATGAAGAAAATTAGGTACTTGTTGTGGAACTTTGTATTTTTGGGAAATGTTGCATGAAGAACGTTACATTTTTGGAAAGATTTATAAGATGCGAAGTTTGTTGGAAACAGTATACGATGAATAAATTTCTGGACATAGGTAAATATCACGTATCAAGTTTCTAGTACACTCGTGGCCAAGTAAAGCGTTACGACTCGAAGGACATGTAACTCTTAACGACAATATGAATTGAAGATATTCTTTCAGCATGCAAATATAATAACAAATGAATTAAGAAAAAGGATTTAATAATCTTCGGTGTCCCCGAAGACCCAAAGGAGGACCCAATGGCATAAAGGAGAAAGAAATAATTTTTGTGTCCTAATAATTGATACGAAAGAATGGTCGGGTTGAAGGACAAAAAAAAACGCTAACACTCAATCAGCTGACGTTTCGGCTATATTCATCGGAGCCTCTGGATAAAGTCGTACAATTCACTAGCTACCATAGGTACAGCCTGGTTTAAAAAATCTAATTGAGACCTATAACAATAATATACGGCCTCAGCACGTGGCTGGTAAGTATAAACTAAGGTTAAACTTACAGTAACTATCAGATGAAACTGACAGACTTTATCCAGAGGCTCCGATGAACGCGATGAATAAAGCCGAAACGTCAGCTGATTGAATGTTAGCGTTTTTTTTGTCCTTCAACCCGACCAAGTCAACTTTCTTTCATAAAGGAGAAAGTAATGGAAATAATAAAGACGAAAATGGAGGTCCAATTGGGAGAAAATGAATTAGATTTTATCAGCAGAATCGGGGAACGAGAAGGAAATGAAAATAGACCAGTAAAAATTATAAGGAAACGGGATATTTTGCAAAATACAAAGAAACTGGCAGGAACAAGAATAGGGGTGAGTGATGACCCTGACAAGCAGATAAGAGAAAGGAAGAATGATAGATGCTAGGAAAAGGGGAAAAGTTATTAATAAATGGAGAAAAATGAACCGCAGATGACACTACAGAAGCAGAGGAACAACAGAAAAGGGGAATATCCACAGACGAGGAAAAATTAAGTCCATCCCGGGGAGCAATTCCAAAAAAGAAAAACTGGACATGAAATATTCCACAAAGAAAGGAGTGACTCAGAGGTGGTAGATTTAAATAAAACGCTAAGGAACAACGCGAAGACACCCAGACAACAACAAACACCAAAAAACTATACAAAAATAACAAAAACAAAAAGCCGGACTTAATCAAAAATGACGGAAAACAAAGATATACTCGTAGGACAAGCAAATAGGAAAACAAACTTAAAGAAAAGAGGAAAGAATGAAGGAAGCATCGAAAAAGACGGGGAACCAGGCACATCGATAGGAAAAGGAATAGGGACAACAGAAGAAGTAGACAAAAGTATAACAATAAAGGCGAGGAAAGAAACAAAATGCAGAAATGAGGGATGAGAAGACCTAAAAATAGCAACATGCAATATAACCTCAATAACTAACAAAGAACAAGAAATAATGAAAGAAATGAAGACATTCGACATACAAATATTTGAATTAAGAGAAGTAAAGAAAACAGGAAAAACAGTTTATATTACTCAGGAATAGATCCAGAGACCGAAGCAGGGAATGGGTATAGTAGTAACAGAAGAAGTAAACAAAAGAATAATTAAATACGACCTAACATCCTCAAGGATCGTAACTATAACAATAGATATGGGGGAAGAAATAAGCATAATCCAAATCTACAGCCCAATAGAGGGAACAGACGAAAACACAATGATAGAATTCTATGCAAAACTACAGAACACATTAGATAAAGCGAGACAACACAATAAAATTATAATAGTGGGAGACTGAAATGCCAGAATAGGAATAGACATACATAAGGGACTAGACTGCAGAGGACCATTTGGGGAAAATGAAATAAATAGGAACGGAAATATAATGCTATAATTTTCCACAGAAAATGAACTAAAAATTGGGAATATTTTCCGGGAAAAAAACAAGACAGACTCACCTTCGTCGCGCAAGGAAGACAAGCAAGTAGTATCATAGATTACATAGTCTACACCTCAGAAATGAAGGAAGAAACAAAAGAAATAAAAGTGGAACCAGAAGCACCAGAGATTCGTAATAGGAAAACTAAAAAATATCAAACCAACTTTAGCAAAGACAAAACAATATACTAGAATAAATATAAATAATTTAACAAAAGAAGAAAACAAAAACAAATTTAGGTAGATAATAGGATCAAAAATAAGCAAGATGGAATCAGAAAACAAAAATTGGACTTTGGAAAACAGGTGGCAAGTACTAAGAGAAATGCTAATCAGCTCGGCAAAGGAAGTCTGTGGGTACAAAAAGGTAAACAAGGGAAGGAAAAGAACTAGATGGTGGACAAAGGAATTTAAAGAAGCAATACAAGACAAAAAACAAGCATGGCAAAAATACATACATACGAAGGATTGAAAAGACAAGGAAATCTATGATAAAAAGCGAAGGGAAGCAAAAGAAGTAGTGAAAAATGCTAAGCAAAGAACATGGGAAGACTTTGGAAACGAACTAAATGAAGACTATAGAAATAACATAAATCGAAGATTTTGGAATACAATCAAGGGTCTAAGAGGAAAAAGAAACAAGACAGATTCGGAAGTAAGAAATAAAAACAACAATATCAAAATATGTTACTACGAAGTTACTACAGACAAAAATTCGACCTAGATGAACATGACGCAATACAGCCAAGTGAGTCAAACATACCTCTACAACAAGAAGGTGAATTATGGAACAATAAAATTGGTATAGAAGAAATAAAAGAGGCAGTAGAGAACATGAAAATAGGCAAAGCAAGCGGAGAAGATGATGTGGACCCAGAGATAATCAAGAATATGGGAAAGAAAGGAATAACTTGGTAGTCATTCGACATGTTTAAGTGACATCACATGACTACCATTTCGCAAGAGAAAAGAGCCCATAAATTCAATGGTGAGCGAGTAAGTTTATTTCAGATATTATGCAGTGCCTTTGTTGTGTAAGAAATCGGCAATTTCGTAAATCATTAAGCCCAATACGTAAATTAAATTCGATACAGCCTCGTATAACGGACGATGATAAATATGTTCCCCTTAAAATTACGTAAACAAACGCCTTACTTTGTCAAAAGATTCGCCAATGTGAGTCTGGGCTGAACTTTGAAATGAGGCTGCGTTCGGAGAATTTCCGTCTGCATATTGCATTATCAAGCGCTCGTCAAAAAACCGCAGTATGTAAAAATAAGTAAAAGCGAACGATCTAGGGATTGGAATGTCCGGTTCAAAATGGTATAAAAAATATTAATCAAATTTCTAATTTTTTTATGTTATTAAAAACTAACAATTACTTTGAGTGATTTACGAAATGCTGTCTTTTCTCTTGTTTTAAAACCATTTTGAATTTGTTGTACAATGTTGTTCCTTCTGAAGTAATCTGAAATTTTGCATTTGTCTAAAAGGTGTCCTTTAATAATTTGATTACACTATTGTATGCATATACATATATTGTTTAAATTGTCTCAAATGTTATTTAATAATACATGACTGAGTTATTGTCTACTGTTTAGAATCTCGCCTCATGCCAAATTCTTTAATTCGATTTGTAATTGTTTTTACTCATTCGGAATATATACATTTATACCGGGTATCCCAAAATCCTTGTTTGAGACTGAAACAGTATATAGAGAGGCGTAAGAACAACAACTTGTTTCAATACTTTTTTTTCCAAAAGTTAATAATAAAGGAATTCTGGAAAATATTGTTATTTTGGCAATATCTTCTGGATCCTTAAAGTTATGAAACTAACATTTTAAATTCTGGTATAAGGCACCTAACTAGGCATTTACAACATATTTGTTAGATCCTCCCTCCTTTTTAAAGGGTAGTTGTAGTGGGTGACTTTTCAGTATTTTATTGACTTTTGGAAAAAAAAGTATTGAAAAAAGTTGTTTCTTTTGCCTCTCTCTATACAGACTGTTTCAAATTCGACCCTCACCATTGGCATCTCGCTTATTTGAAGAGATAGACGGTAGGTTTAAATTTGACAAAGTTGCTAAATTTTATGAGCAGTAATAATCCGCAGAGAAATAACTTCTACGTTAACTTTTATTCGAAATAATTGTAAAAAATGAAAAATTGTCATTTTCTTATTTTTCCTCTATCTTCTTTATTTGAAGAGATATCAAAAAAATTAAAGTACTTTCTTAAGACACTTTTGAATTCTCTAGACACTGATGAATACTACTCTTTCTGCTGATTAAGCCAATATAGCACATGTTATCAAAATTATTTAAAATAAGGTCAAAATTAAAATTTTTTTTTTGAGCTAAGACAATTGGCAATTAATGGAAGCCTGGCTTTGGATTCAAATCAAAAACAGTATAATCTGTCATTTTAATACATACTTGTTGCTAAATATTATCAAAATAACAAAAGCATAATATTTAGAAATGAAGAAAAACGTGATGTTACGTGCCTTGTATTCGTGCCACACACGAAAACTGTAAGTGAATTGTATTTTGAACATTCGATGAGCTGCATTAAGTTTAAGCAAACGATCGCAATTATGTATAAATTAAAATGGATATTTGTTTGAACATTAATGTAAATATCTTATTTTGAGAGCCTTTATTTATTTATGTTATTATTGTTTCTTCAATTTCGTTCTAAATTTTTGTTACTGTAAAGAGTTGGTACGTATTCTACTAAATGATTCCTGCTCTTCAATATTTTTGTCTAATTGTATAAGTATTGTTCTAAGCTGTTTGTTCTCCGAGTAGGTTCAAAAGTACCTACAGTTCACTTGCTGTTTTTGCTTTTTTGTTATAAGAATAAAACACACGTAACATACATATTCTGTTTCTCTTATCTTATTGCTGTGCCGGTAATATTTATTAAACTAGTGCCTACATCAAATAAATTACTTTTAGTTTTACTCCAAAGTTATCTTCTGTTAACCACAAAGTTACCTTCTGTTAACTACTACACTTTTCTTATATCATATCAAACATTCTTCATTTTGGCATTATTTTAAATAATTTTGATAACATGTGCTATATTACCGTAATCAGCAGGAACAGTAGATTCTTTTAGGACCAAATTTCATTATGGCGCCCATAAGAAAAAATGAACTTGATGATGATACCAATTTGACGAAACGTGTTAGAGCAAAATGGTATTCATCAGTGTGTAGAGAATTCAAAACTGTCTTAAGAAAGTACTTTTATTTTTTTGATCTCTTCAAATAAAGAAGATAGAGGAGAAATAAGAGAATGATTAACAATTATTTCGAATAAGAGTTAACATAGAAGTTATTTCTCTGCGGATTATTAATGCTCATAACATTTAGCAACTTTGCCAAATTTAAACCTACCATCTATTTCTTCAAATAAGCGAGATCCCAATGGTGAGGGTCGAATTTGAAACAGCCTGTATAGTGTTTCAGTCTCAAACGAGAATTTTGAGACAGCCTGTATAAATTGTCTGTAATTTAAACAGGACGTTAAGTTGGCATTATAATAAAAAGAAGGGACCCCCTCGCTTTTGAATGGATAGACGATGATCATGGACTTTTAGGGGTGGGCTACGATTTTAACATTATTCTACAAATTTATACAGTATTTAGGGAACCAAAGTTATCAAAATTTGGGTTCACATGAGTAAAAGAAGATATTATCAAAAAATCTGATTAATTGTTTCATACAGGGTGTTCCTAAAATGATACACAAATCTCGCCTTCTATGCAAACTAGTGAAACGAGTTCTAGGTTCAAATCGGCTTGCTTTTCGAGATACAGGGTGTCAGGTAGACGTGAGAATTTCTAATTACTTCAATTTTCAAACTCAAACGTATAGACATTTCACAACTCTATCTATTATTACGGAGTGTAAGTAAATTTTAAATTCCATTTGGAAAATTACGTTGTTTGTAACGAAATTGGGTTAATTCGGGGCACGCACTTCTGTTATTACGATTTAGCATCCCGCCTAATTCGGTTTAGAAAAATTTCCTGTTCAGTTTCTCGTTCGCGCAACAGCAAAGAGTTCCCCCCCCCCCTCTAATTGATGGAACCCGTTGTTTTACAACTGCGTAGCACGCGAGTATAAAGTAGCTTAAAGAACACCCTCGCGGCGTTTCCATTTTACACCCTGTAGTGCAATCATCTTGAATATTATGGGGGGCGAGCACGAATTTGAGAAATTTATTTCCTTGCATTACAACGTTGCGGTAATGAAATTATTCTAAAATTTCATTATTCCGATGTCCGTCTCGTTTATGACAGGGCCGGATTAAGGCAGCCGCCGCGTCCGAAAACTAAACAATACGGCGGAATAAATTAGAGCGGCGCGGCGGCGAAATTAATGAAACGCAAATTTTTAATTTAGTTCAAGTAGACGCGACACGTTTTAAATTTAAACGAACGGAAAAATATAACCGCCGCTGCACTCGACAAACAATAAAACTCATTGTTCTAGATAAAAACGTCCACCCCCGGTTTTCTTCGCCCGTATACATGACATGTTTTCTTGGGGGTAAATTGCGGCCGGTCGAGTGTTTCATCATCATCCATCCAGGCGGTTTGGTCAGTGAAGGGGCGCGCTCGTGTAAATGAATGAATGTAAGTAAGGTGGTCGCGCAACGCGCGAAATTAATTGGGGGCGAAATTTTCTTTCGCCTGAATTTAAAATGGAAGGGACTTAATTAAAGCTAACGCCGAACTTTGTCTGGCTCGTTCGTAAACGATCAAATTCACTTTATCGTGTCTCATTCGATTTGTGTTCGACGGGGTGCGGATCTGATTTGTTGAAAACACGTCTGGAAATAACGTCATAGTAAATTTTTATATTTTTTTAAAGTTGTATTATGATCTCCTGAAGGAGTTGAAAAGGTTGGCTCTGATGCTTTGGAGTGCAAGTAATCGTAGGGTAGTTTTGGTTCTTTTTTAGGTGTACATTCCCAAATCAAATAAATACAATGATGCATGATGATGAGTCGAGCTATTTTACGTATGCCATGTATTCAACGTCCGCCGACCAGACATACACAGTAATTTAAGTTGAATAACTCAGCAAAGCAAAATTTATTAAGAACCATATAATTCACTGCTACAAAACGTGCCGGGGCGAAGCGCATCTAGAATTTGTTTCAGCATACGTCTGGACGCTGCAGTGTAAATAATTTCCCTACACATCATTTTAATGGATAGTGGCGCAGATTAAAAGGGGCTTAGAGGGAATGAATTAACTTCTGCGCGCAGTTATGACAAAAATGTCTGCCAGGTTCGGTTATATAACGGGAGCGCCGAGGGGGGGTCCGGTGGAATTCTGATGACGTAACGCGGTCCAGTGCGGATTATCGGGCATTCCTCGGACATTCCACGGCGCGATGCAAACTGCGTGATACATGTGTACTATGCCAACCCCGGCCCGATTAGAATTCGTAGACCTACCGCCCCTTCCAACTCTGATTTTATGTGTTTATGTTAAACCTACCCTCAGATTCGTTTTGCTTACTGTTATATTGATTCAAGTTACTATACGGATTAAATTCGAGGGAGGAGAGATTTTTGCAAGGATTTAGTTATCCTTCTTACGCCTCTTCTTCCTCCACTCACTCCAATTTTTTTCCGCTTGTAAATACCTACCACATTCAAAACGTCAAACGCCGTTTTAATCGTATTTTTCCCATTCAGCATGATTTTCTAAATTTCTAATAAATTTTGTAAAAACCGTAGAAAGTTGTTTGGGAAACATAGTCGACAAACTAATATGAAACTTGTCAAGACTAAAACACATCACCGTTAAAGAGTTCTTTGTGCTGTTTCGACAACAGACAGATTCCCACCGTAATTAGTCTGTTTTGTCGTGTAAAACGATATTTGCGGCTTGCTACATGCACACACAAAATCATTGTCTGCGAACAATGGCGCGTACTTTCGCAATAATTGTTACCTAACGCAGGTAGCTCGTCGTAATGCATAATCGGCGCACTGCCATTGTTCGGGGGGCTCTTTCTATTACGTCTAGCAACAGAGAGAGGACGGCCGCGATATTCCTCCTCGTAATATAACATCTCGCGCTCTATTCCGCCTGCAAAATTAAAAATTCCCATCTCGGATAATGAAAGCGGCTTGGAATACCGCTTGGCCATGCTCTCCGATTGTTTGGCTCCGCTGCTTTCTGTTGACGGTGCACTGTCATTGTGTTACCGGATGGGGGGCATGTAGTCGCAGTTATTGATTGCAGAACTGATTCCGTAACGCTGTTTTAAATATGTTATCCGCGAAATGCATTTTACCAATTTGCGTGGCCAGTTAAACACACGCCACACAAAATAGAATCAATTCAGAACACTTAAGACATCAAAAATTTGACAAATTTTATAATGCAAAACAAATTGTTAAGGTAGAAGTAGAGTATAAGAAATGTGGAGCAGAGCTAACTATTTAATCCAGAACTGATGGTACGGACTTGTGATGAGAATGTGGTAAAGTATAGAAAAGCTTCCGATTAGAATAGAACTGACAAAGAAGGTGAGAGAGACAAATAAAAATCCGGAAGAAGAAAAGGCAGACCGAGGAATAGAGAAATCTATAAAATTTTGATAATAAAGATAAAGAAGTATAAAAATATGTTGTCTTCATATTGCGACGTTAATGGACCAGACACTTAATTAAATACAAAAAACAAACAAACACAATAACACATTCAGCTGAAAACGAGGCAACAAGCCATCCACTAAGGCGAGTCATGGAAACGTTGGAAATAAACATCACAAATAAGAAAAAACAGCGGGTGAAAGAACAGTTGAATAATAATATCACCAAGCCAGACGACAGCTTGGACGAATTTGTGAATTACCTGGCTAAGTACATCGAAGAAGCCAAAGCAACCGTGTACAGCACGACTTTGGCCCATCCGGACTGCTGTCACGACTCACGAGTACAAAGACGAGGAGGCTTGTGTACCTCGAAGATAGCAGGAAAGTGAGGGTGAAAGCAACCGTGGCCCAGGATGTAGGTGTAAGTTATCAAGGGTTGCTGGTACGACACTTAAAAATAGTGACGTGAGTGAAAAAGTGAGGGTATATTGCGCGAGCGTATTTTTGCAAATTTATTTAGAAATTCTAAATTTCAAGTAAAGCATGTTTGTAAATAAATTATTTAGATAGATATATTTAAGGTGTGAATACGTAGAAATTAGGATTAGAATTGTATTACTAGAAAAATTTAAAACGATAAAGGAAACTGTTATGTAGGCTAAAATAGTAAGAAGTTGAGAAAATACCCGAGTGAAGGCGCTGGTTTTTGCTATCGCGTGAAATTGTAACCCATAAAGCAATAACTAGGCCATTAACCATTTGATCCATCGAATTCAGTTAGGACGAGTAGTGGAGTGACAAGTGAGTAACATTTTTTATAGGCGGTTTTGTGAAAAATCGACCTAATTAAATTCTCTAACTGGTTTTGCAAAAAATTAGCTTGTAAAAGTTAAGTGTTATGTGATATAATAAATTTCTTACGTTTTCAACGACATTTTTTATTATTTACATATACGGACATACGCACGCACACACACACACAAATTAACTACGACGGTAGATATTTTGCATGCAAAGGCTCGTGAGTGATCGAACATACAAAATTATCGCATTTTTACACTCCACAACAAAGAAGTTGTCTGCAATATCCACGACCGAATTCGTCAACCTCGAGCAATAATAAACTGACTTTACAAAGAGAGAGATTGAAAAGAAAGATTATAAACAAAGTTCAACAAACGAAAAAAGAAAACAAAGTAATTTTCAAAAATACAAAGTACCTATCCTGAGATCACAGCATAAAATTGGCGCCCAAGGTGGAGCATACACTGAGAAAAATGAAATAGTTATGTCAACAACTTTTTGAATGTCAACTTTTTGTGCGTTGACTTAAATAAAATGTACTTGTTTCAACGGTAATATTCTTAACTGAACATCTTGGAAATTGTTGAAGTAACACTAAGAAAATGTTAAACTATTACGTTTGACTGAACGATGTAAATGTTTTGCCTTAAAATGAAAGTGTTTAATATGTTAAATCAAAAAGTTGAAATTTCAAAATGATCGTAAAGTGCTGTTGCTTTTATGTGTCTGTTTTGATTTTTTATTTAACGGAATAAATGTTAAGTCAAATAAAAGCGAGGATTAATTCCATATTAATAATAATAATAACAATAATAATAACAATAATAATAATATTTTATTTATCCACAAGACCTTACAAAGATATAGGATACGTCGAGATAAAAGATATATATGGACAATTGATTATTACGTAGAGATTATTCATATTCATATTATTTCCTTAATTTACTTTTAAACAGATTTATGTTAATGTTCTTAAAACTAACTGGTAACTTATTGTATAATATGATGCCTTGATACTTGGGGCTGGTTTTGAAAATAGCTAAATTATGCTGAGGAATCTCGAGTAGACCCTGATATCTAATGTTATAGGTATGATTAAAACCCAAAGGTTTAAAGTCATTAAAGTGAGTAACTACGTAAACAAAGGTTTCATAGATATAAAGGCAAGGAACCGTGAGAATTTGAAGTTCTTTAAAGTATTCTTTACAGCTTTCTAATCGTTGTACGCCTTTGATATTACGTATGGCTCTTTTCTGCATTCGGAACACTTTTAATGAATCCGCTGCCGATCCCCAACATATAATTCCATACGACAACACAGAATGAAAACAACCATAGTAGTACATCATAAGTGCATCCTTGGGTATAATTTTTTGAAGTCTATAAATAGCATAGCAGATTTTACTGAGACGTTTGCAAACCTGATCAATATGCACATTCCACTTAAGATGACTATCAAAGTGAATGCCTAGGAATTTAGTTGTGTCAACCTGAGCTATCGACGTTTTGTTTAATTTTATCAAAAAGCTTTCATTGTCAAATTTAGATGACGAACAAAAGAGAACATTGTTTGTTTTACTTATGTTAAGTTCAAGTTTATTTGCCTGAAGCCATTGATGAGCAACGTGAGGGAACTGGTACTATTTGTTACCAGCTGTGATGTATTTGCAGACGAAGTAACTACTGTGCAGTCGTCGGCATACATCAAAACTGTAGACGATTCCAAGTTAGACGGTAAGTCATTTATGTAGATTAAAAATAAAAGAGGGCCTAATACAGATCCTTGAGGTACGCCTATTTCAGAAACGCGTTTTTCAGATAGAATGCCATTTATAGTAACCTGTTGAATTCTACTCGACAAGAAGCTACCAACGAGTTCAAAAGCTGGACCCTTAATTCCAACAGCAAAAAGTTTTTGTAGGAGTATCGTGTGATTGACGCAATCAAACGCCCTTTGAAAGATCCATAAATGTAGCTAGTGTTATGTTTCTGTCGTCAAGGTTATCAATTAAGGCATTTGTGAGATTAATAATTCCAGTCTTGGTGAAGAAACCTTTTCGAAAACCATGCTGACAGTTGGTAAAAAACTTAAATTTATTTAAAAAATTATAAATTCTGTTGCATAGCAATTTTTCAAAGATATCCAGTTTTGAATGATTCGTTGATTGCATGTGCCAGAGGATCGCTTATAAGGAAGGCAATTTGTTTTAGAAGTTTGACTGAAAAGCCAAAGCAATCTGAAGAACTGTTATTTTTAAAGCTATTAATAACATTTATTACCTCACTTTTATTTACAGGAGTTCAAAACATGGATTGCTTGCTGATTTCAAAATTTTTTATTGACGGATTAACAGTGTTTTTACCATTCACAAGGATTTTGTTGGCAGTTTTAACGAAAAAATCATTAAACAAGGTGGCTATCGTGAAAGGATCAGAATACTAAATGTTATTAATTATTATTTTATTGGCGATAATAGTAGCCTGCGATGATGTGTTTTGATTAATTAAAGACCAAGCAGTTTTAGCTATGTTATCAGATTCTAAAATAATTCGTTGATAGTGTAGTCTTTTTGCTGCCTTGATAACTTTTTTGTAAATATTTTTATACTTTTTGTAATATTCAATGAAATAGGGTACACGAGATTTGGATAATCTAAACAATAAGATGTCTTACATTTAGTCATGTAGCATTAGAATGATATACACGGAAAATAATTGCATTGAATTTACCATTTTCGTGGTTAAATAGTACCTACGAATTTATTTATTTGAATGAACAATATATTTTTTTGATTCAACAAATACTTATTTAATTCAACAAAAGATTTGCTTAACTTGAATAAGTTTATTTTGAATTAAAAGTAAAGTAGTTTTAATTCAATTAAATAAATTCGTAGTTCCTATTTAACCAGATTTTCTCTCCGTGTACGAATTTACGTGTTATGTTTGCAGAAATAGACAGTAAACAGTTATTGAAATTTTTGCTATCGAGTTCCAGATGGCGCCTGCTAAAACTTCACGTATATTTACTGCCTGTCCCAGCATAACCTTGTTGTTTGACATCGTTTCTTAAACGGATAAAGCTAAGTTCACATGCATTGCGGATACGCAAAATGTTTATTGCGGATCGTTTCTAATTGGTTCAAAATTCAAAATGAACCAATTAGAAACGATCCGCAATAAAAATTTCGCGTATCCGCAATGCATGTGAACTTAGCTTAAGTTATTCATATTTCGAATGTGTCCGACATTATAAAATTCGTTGAGAGGTTTAAGCTAAGTTCACATGCATTGCGGATACGCAAAATTTTTATTGCGGATCGTTTCTAATTGGTTCATTTGGAATTTTGAACCATTTAGAAACGATCCGCAATAAAAATTTTGCGTATCCGCAATGCATGTGAATTTAGCTTTATTCAGCTCCTCTTGTCACCTCACCAAAGGTCTCAGGGTTACCTTACTTTGGCAGTATCGCAAAGAGATGAACATTTAATTGATGTTTCCCGAAACGATAGTCTGGATTGAATTGGCTCTACGCTTTTATTAGCCGTTATAGTGCATAAGAGAGCCTTTAAAGCACGCGCGACGGGTTTAAAAGCGCGACGCGAAGCGGAGCGCTTTTTACGGCTCAAGTGCTTTAAAGGCTCTTATGCACGTGTATTATACGATATTTTTTGTTATAACTGCGCTAAAATGTGAAAATTTGAATGACATTAAAATTTAAATTCATTTTGTAAAGTTGCTTGTGGATCGCATTTTGAATCGTTAACGTGGAGATTGTATATGTTGTTTCCTAGGCAACTTTAAAACACGGCGTGCTTTAATCGCTCTTTTTCGCACGTTATTTAGTTTTAAAAACAGAGATTTTGATGCAGGTACAATAAAAAATTATTTTAAATATATCAAAAATATAATTTTAATTCCCTAACAGCGTTTAAACAAATAATATATTTAGCAATTTTAACAATCTGAAGTTCTTGTATCAATCTTCTTGTGCATTAAGGCAACAAAAAAGATGTCTTCATTGTATGCTTGCCTCACACAAAATATTGAGTTGATTCAATCTAAAATATTTAACTTTTTTTGACTGTTGGTTCAATGACCACGCGTGATTGTTCATAGGTAAACGAAAATATTGTTAACTGAACGTGTTTTTGGTTGACTGAACAGTTTATTTTTCTCAGTGTACACAGCAATAAATTGGCAAACGTAGAAAAGAACAAAGAAACTTAACCCTGAGATCACAGCAATACGTATAAGAAAATTCATTTTTTTAAATTAGAAAATAACTTAAAGTTCCCACGCAATGAATTGAAACGCAGCTTTAAACAAAGGAGGCTGTATGTATGCCTTAAGCAAAAAGCAAGAGGAAAAATTTTTCATTTGAAACGAAACGGAAATATTGTGTTGTTAGATAAAATTCCAAGCGTGACTTAAAAATTTTGCAGAAAATTTCCGTTTTTATCACGACCGGCGCCGCTATGAAACCGCTTAGTTCATCAATTCAGAAAATTTTCGCGTGCTCAGCAAATGGAGGCGAGTTTAGACAAAAGAATTGTGACTTGAGTGTCTTGGTTTATTAAAAAGAATCTGGTAAAAGAGAGAAGGTAATCGTCATCGGAGTTTTGTCCGAAGTCAGAAATTTCGAATTTCTATTTCTTGGACCTCTTTTGAACCTTTTCTCCCTCAACACCGTACGGTCGTTACAAAGTTACAGGATACGCAATTAATTAAATAAAGGAGACTGAAGCTTTGAATTTTAAGGAGTGGAGAGCTCCAGTAAGAGAAGGTGGTAAAGTATTGGAAAATTTTGAAGATTGGGGTCCATCGTTAATTAGGCAAATAGGGTGATCCTCGAATAGACCGACAAAAAAGCATGGTGAAAGAATAAACATCACGGAACATGGGAAATTTTTTTATGTATTGTAGTTTTCCAAAAGCTAATTGTCCCCAAAATGACAATACGTCCCTGATTAAAAAACAGAAGGTGACAGAAACAAAAAAGAAGGCCGGAAGAAGAAAGAGAAGAACGAGGAAAACGCCATTGGAATTAATGGAGATCATGAAATATGATGTGCCAAATAAAAGAGTATTAATGAAGTGAAGGAGATTGCAATGGATAAAAAACTTAAAAAGTACAAAGGTGTTCAATTTCTCCGCTCCTCCTCCTGATTTGGACAAGAGATGTTTTTGTAAAAAACGAAAAGATTCGAACGAGAAGATATTTAATGCTGTTTTAAAAAGAAATCGCTTCAAAACATCTTCAAATCAGAATAGATTGGTAAAGAAGGTAACAGAAACAAAAAAGAAGTCCAGAAGAAGAAAGCTAAGGACTAGGAAAACGCGGTTGGAATTAATGGAGATCATGAGGCGCCAAATAGAAGAGTATTAATAATGAAGTGAAGGAGATGGCAAAGGATAAGTAACTTAAAAAGTGCAAAGATGTTCAATTTCTCCGCCCCTCCTCCTGATTTGAAAATTCGAATAAGAAGAAAACTCGCAAAAGTATCAATTAAAAACATAAGAGTAGATTAGTAATGAAGGTAAAGGAAGAAGAGGAGAGGACCAAAGAGAAGACAATTTATTAAATGAAGGGGTTAGTAGAGGGTATTAAATTTAAGAAGTAGCCCCTTTCCATTTGGATGAAAGAAAATTCCGTTAAGATATTTAACGCTTTTTAAAAGGAGTTGTGCATAATAGAATGAATCAATTCAGAGCATCTTCAAATCAAATATTAGCAAAGAAGGTGATAAAAGCAAAAAGCACTTAGAAAACTTAAAAAAGTAAAAGATACAAACTGGAGGATTTGGCAAAAGTCAGAAAAGCTTGGGGAAGGTAATCTACGTTATATTTCTCCCGTTTTTTAATTTATTTCTTTCTCTTCTCGTTCGTTTGCGTATTCCCCTCTTTCTTAGAATGGAAGCGGTCTCCATTTGTATGCAAGCAATTTACGTGAAGAAAAAGAAGATTCCGTCGACAAGCTGTTTTGAATGAAAGTATTTCAGAAAATCTTAAAACTAGAAAGAGGGAGACAATCAATAAAATGTATGATATGGTAAAAATGGAAGAACTTGAAGGATTTAAGTCAACCATCGGCTTCTATTTGAACGAAAAGAGTTACTGAAGAAGAAGAAGAAGATTATTTTAAACGAAAATGCATGAAACAGGGTCAACTCAATAGTAACAAAATATTTGCTGCCCTTAACTTCAATTCCTTTTAATTTCAATTTACTTACCAGGTTTAGGCCCAGTCTTTTCATCTCCAGTTAACTTTATCTGACGGTTAATTCCTATAGTAACTATCGTGTTCATAAATGATACTATGGGAATTAATCGCCAGATAAAGTTAATTAGAGATGAAAAGGCGAGGCCTAAGATGAGATATTCTTAATTTCCAACTATACTATATCTGAATAAATAAAATTATTAACGATAAATATAATTTTCTTTAGCTTTCGCTTAAATGACAAAGATTATAAATAGCAGTGGTCATAAGTTGGACCTCTGTGGCATCTTGATTTCTCCAGAGATTTAAAGAAGGCCTGCTTTGTTCTGCTTTCCAGTTAAGATTCTACAGTCCTCTATGTAATTCCTTTCAAGCCATAACAATACATGTTGCATTGTAGAATGGTTACAATGCAGGGCTTTCACATTCTGTTTCTTATCGAAAAAACCTCAGCAATACATTCTGTAAATGATTGTTTGTTAGTTACTTGTACTTAGTGAAGAATTTTGTTTGTTTCTACTATTTTTGAGGAGGAACAGAGGTAATATGTGATTTCTTCAGACACTAATTCTTACTTTAACAGACGTTTCTTATTCCTTGCCAACATTTCATAAAGACAGAGAAACGTTGAACAACAAAAACATATCTGGACGAGTATTTTTTTTTGTATTAGTATTTAGTTTGAAACTGTAGATTTTTATCACCCCAACAGATTCTGAAGTTCCTTACGCTTTATGATCATGGACAATTATGTGTATTAGTACGAAACGGTGAACATTTTTTTACAGTAAAAGAACGTAACTTCTAACTATAAAACTGATTGTAAATCATAACCAATTATTATATATAAGTACAATAACATAATTGTGTAGGCGTATATCGACTACACAGCCCTATAACTTCCGAAAACACCCGCGGAAAATTTCCCGCACGCGTCGTCGCCTTCCGTTTCCCTCTTTCCCGGCGAAAAGCGGCGCCCACGCGAAACGGACTGGGCGGACGTGCCCTGCGAAAGGAACAGGACGAAGTTACAATCGGGCGGGTGCACTGCTTATCACGACCAGATGGCGTATAAATCGCAGTCGGCCACTAGATGCCAGCGGCAGACTTTCCCAACCCAGCTACAGTACTTAACTTAGCCCGCAGTAATTGGAAATAATAATACTCACTATTTTCCTCCCAGTTAAGATTTGATAGAGTTAATTCCGTCTTAACATACACGGATGCCCTCGGAGCAATTTAATTAACACGCAAAGGAAGTAATTTGGAATGAGAACGGTACGGTATAGCCTTTAAGGCTTCATAATTATTAAACGCAACGCAATAACCTTTCGGCCCACTTTAAAACGTACTGAACAAAAATAGAATCAATATAGAACACTTTCTGAAACGACTAAAAAGCAAATTCATTTTAACTCGTGAAGGGGGGGGGCGAGTATACACAAATAAGGTGTTGGAAGTTATTATGTGTACAACGTGATCGTATTTAATTCGGCGTCGGCGTCGTCGTAGCCTTAAAAGCCAAACCGAGGCGTCGCCGCTTAAATTTCAGCGTCGCGCAATTTTTTATACGGTTATTGTTATTTTTGTACGTGCTCCGCCGGTGTGCATACGTTGTATATGATTTTGAACGCCAGCCGCCGGTTATTAGCAATATCCGAGATAAGGGATTATTTCCATTAATGCCGGAGCGCGGAACTGCCATTCCGCCGATACGTATCCGTATAAAGGACTACTTGACGCGTTTTAAAAACTTCGTCAAGTGCACGCGGAACGCGAATATCGCCCGGGGCCCGCCGCCGGCGGAATTCACCCCTAGGACGAGGGGGTATACGGGCGCGTCGACGCGATAACAATGGAAAAGCTGATGCTTGCACGCTCTCCCAGCTTCTGCATGTTATTAATTCCTGCCAGGCGGGAGGATTTGATTCTTTGAGTTGATGGTAAATCCTCAAGTTTCGAAATGCACACCGACAAGTTTTTTTCTTCTTATATCCAAGCGGAAATTCTCTCCATTTCTGATATAACGTTTTGTTTATACGAACACTAACAACTATATGTTGGAACAAGCAACATTTTCCAAATAAAATGCTATGAATTTATAACAATTTTTTTAATTTAAACAGTAAATAAGCAACTAGCAATATTTTCAATGTTGTTTCGAATTATATTTAGAGCAAAATTAACTTTTGTTTAATTTATTGCAATTTATTAACACATTTGATACATGAAAACACTGACAACTAAATGTTGGAACACGCATTGGTTTTTTTACTTTTCTTCAATTTCATCTCAGTGACGCTAAGGCCGCTTTGAAACAAAACAAGCCTTTGTTGTCAACAATGTTTTACGTGGTTTTACCAAGTCGTAAAGTTGACATCTTGTCTGTATCTTGTTCTGTTGTCGTCAAAATCATATAATTTTTTGAAATATTGTGACAATGATGGGTCGGGGGAAGCCAACTGATCGAAAAGTGCGGGAGATTATCATTCGGCAGTACCATGAAGGCAAAACAATGTTCTTTGAATGTCTCCATATCTACGCCACACCTACCTCACGTTATTCTAAAAATAATGCTTATCCGACGATTGTAAAATCGGGCCTTAGTGTGCAAAAGTTTTACCTTTGAATATATTCCAATTTATAGGCCAAAGAAAAGCCATTATTGACAGAAAAACAAAAAAGGAATCGTTACATTTGGGTTAAATCTAAACTTTCGTGGTCTAAAATTGACTGGCGTAAAGTCATATTTGGTGATGAAAGCAAATTTAATGTTTGCGTGGGAGATCATCGTAAACGCGTAAATCGAGAAAAAGCAGAAGCTTTCCATAAAGACTGCCTTAAACGAACAGTTAAGTTCCCACGAGGCTTTATGGTTTGGGGACGTATGTCAGCTAAAGGACTGGGCACTTTAAAATTTATTGAAGGGATTGTAAACGCAGAAAAATATAAAAACATTCTTCAAAACTTGTTGTAAAATTATATCCGAATGGAGATTACATATTCCAACAGGATGGTGCGTCATGTCACACAACAAAAACACCAAAAAAATTGTTTGGGGATAATGGTTTTAAAGTTTCGTCACATCCTTCCAGCAGCCCAGATCTCAGTTCAATAGAAATACTGTGGCATAAAATGAAACAAAATTTAAAAAACAATTCTCTACGAACCCTACTTCAATTGCGCTCCAAATTACAAGAAATTTGGGATAGTTTTACACCTGAATTTTGCAAACGTCTTGTCGATACTATGCCTGATAGACTTCAGGCAGTTATTCGGGCCAAAGGAGATGTTAAGTCTTATTAAATTTGTTTCTTATTTTGTTAAATTCTACGTGTTCCAACATTTAGTTGTCAAAAGTATTGCGCTGAAAATAAATAAAAAAAGAATTATATTAAAGCAATTGACTTTCATTGTTCAAATACACTTGCAAAAGGTCTGTTAAACATAATGACATAAATTCACAAAATCTTGAAAAAACTCGTCACAATATTTCACCGAATTCACGATTTATTTCAGACATAACTGCTTGTTCCAACATATAGTTGTTAGGGCTCGTATCCAAATTTTATTAATAAGAAATCATTAAAAAAATTTAAAAACTGGAGTTACGAGAAAACTCAAAAAAAGGAGCCTCCTTTCTACGTGACGTCTCCGTAATGGATTTATCGACGAGAGCCCAACGAACGGTGACAGATGACGTGAGTACTGGCGTTCCGGGAGTAAAAAGTCCGGGCCGGAATCCAATCGGCCGTATAATAACAGCCGGCGTGCACCGGGAGGCCTAATTTGATAAAATGCGATGATTTATGTGCCCCACATATATACCTTGTATTGGTATTTCATTGTAAAAAACGCTAAATAATATATCAAATGCGTCCGGGTGGGGGAGTAATCGGCAATTGCTGCCCTTTCCTGTTTTAGGATAATTGGGTCAACATTGAAATTAGAAGTTGCTTGGCCACAGTTTGCCTCACCTGGTTTTATATTAACTGACAGTATTCTTCTATTGTTACGGAATAAGGGGCGAAGTCAGAAGAATAATGTATTGAATATAAAAACATAAAGTCAAACATAATTATTCAAAGATAACATATACCTATGACTGGTCAGCCTAACACCACACTTTAACAAAAGAGAACTTACATGACGATAACTAGATCATGATCTTAATTGAATCTCTCTTTAATTGGGAAATCGCGGATTTTTTATATAGTTTGGGAGTCGAACGATTCCGATTATTTACGAGGGAAAGATATACATTTTAACAAACGTGCATCTTTCCGACTCCGACTATTGACGATGGAAAGATGTACGTTTTAATAAACATGCATCTTGCTGATGCTTGTTGATGATAGATGATACTCTGAGATAGAGTAAGGTGCCAATCTCGCGGTGTCCGCTGATGACAGAGAACAAGAGATTGGGCATTCTATCATAAGGGTGATCGCTCTGTATTCGCCAATAGTCAGAGAGAGTAGGGGATCACTCCACCTGCACATGGCATTTGACCTTATCCGCTAACTGCAGAGGCGTGAGTAGTAAATGCCTTGGATCATTTCAGAGATTTCTTCGCTTCAACGTTCCAAGGGGGTTGTTTTGGGGAATGCAAGTGTATCCATTGTTTGTTACTATAGTATTAAACTCCGTATTAAATCCGCGAGACTCCTTTTGATTTTTTTTACAGTTTCATGCGGGGTTCGAACTCGGGTCCTTTAGTTTATCAGACCAAGCGCTCTAGTCACTGAGCTACTGAGCTCTAGTCACTGAGCGGTTACTTTACGTAATTCTAAACTTCTACATAAGCTACCGTTTTAGTTTTCTCGATTCAATGCTTGTAGGTGTATGTTGGGGAAATAGAAATTCCTCGAGAAAACAAAGTATATAAAAAATAACGTTTCTATTTCATCAGGAACAAGTGCGGAGATAAGCTAAGACTCTAATCAAAGAGAAACGCGGCAGAAATAATAAAAGAACAATAAAAAAGCATGCGAACTAAAAGCTAACTAACTAACTAACTAACTAAGGAAAAGAAATAAAAAGGGTGATGAAACAATAAGCGCCGCAGAGAATTGTGGAAGAAAGAAACAGACAGTAAAGACTTAACTTCCTACTTCTGAAAGGATGAAGCTAAATTTTAATTTATACAAAAATGAATAAGAATTTGATGACAGTTGTTTAAGGCAACGTAAATTTAAACTCAAAATGTTCTATTAGCGAAGGTTAGTTAATTTCTCTGGGGAAAAGAAAGATGTTTTTTGCTTAATTTGAAAAATTGACAATCTATTCGCAGGAACGTTGAACTCGTTACAAAACTCTGATTATTTTCAATTCGATGAATCAATCAGGGTGGGTGTTCCTCAAGTGTATGTTCCTGGACCTGGGGTTTGAAAGCTTTTTAATAAAATTCTGTCAATATTTCTATTCTAATAGGGTTGATGGTCGCCTCCGGATTTATCTATTTTTCTAATAAATTCTAATAATATTTTTCTAATAAGTAGTTATTATTAGTAGAATAATTAATATTTATCCATCTGAAGTATGCTTTGCTTCCAGTGTTGCCAACTAGTGAGAAATTTCCCCCATTTCGTGGAAGAAAAATATTCGAAAATTTGCACAAGGGGAAAAACGTAAAAAAATGAAAAAAATGCAGTTTTCGGGGAAAAATGCTGAACATTTTTTAAAGGTGGAATAAAATTACTTAAAAAATTAATTGTTTTCTATCAGGGTTAAGCTGATTTAAATCATTTGATTAAAATCATGTTTGTAGCGCGATGAGTAGTTCTATCGACGAAGATGGCTGTTTATATTATTATTAAAATAAAAAAAAATAAGTTTTGTTTATTAGGTGATGTTATGTAATTTTGACAGAGAAAATATAGAAGTTTTCTCCTTAAAAGTATTATTTTACTTTACATCCGCTAGCTGACCAGGTGAATTGCATTGTGCTTTCCAAGAACGGTCATGACTTGGTGTTGACTGGTCTGTTTCCAGTGTAGCAAACACTGTGGAAGCCACATGATTCTGAGAACGTACGCTCAGAAGGCAAGGTATGCTAACATCCACCTGGGGTTCGTTCTTATGCATACGAAGTACGAAGATGGACATCCGAGCACACCTTCTCCGTGAGTTCCTATCTCTACAGGGAGCTACTGCATTTAAATTCGCCGCTGGAGTTGGTGGAGTCGGGAAAGGGCCCCGGTGAGTAAAATGTTCCACATTGTTGAGTAGATGCACGTAAATGGTTATTTGTAATTTTGCATGACATCCTTACCGTATCGGAAAGCGAAGCCCAGATGTTAACACGTTCAGCTCCGCAGTGGTCGAGGAAGCGAGAAAGAGAGAAAGAAAGCAGGGAAAGAGAAATCTAACCAAAGGGTGAGTGAATGTTTATTATAACTCGGTCCTCTGACTTTTTTATCAGTCGAGAACGTTTAACACAAAAAAAAAACTATCCTACATGAAATGTATGATTTTTGTGAAATAACAATCTTTTCTTTTTCCTAGGGCAGATATTCTGCGATATCAAAAGTCGAACCGAAAATAATTCTCAATTCCATCACCAAATGATATATCCGTTCTAACTCAATCTGCCCACGCGTCTAAATATTGCATCGGCGAGAGTTTAATAAATAAATAAACAAACAAACGATCGCCGTAAAGTCCCTCGCGTGCGCGTGCTACCAAGAGGTCTTCCTGTGCGCCGCCGGCCCCGGCATATTTTCACTGATAGAACCGAAAGTGGGCATTACATCATAACAGCCGTTAATTATTAACACCTTCATTATGATATCTAGCTGCGAGTTAATAGCGTTTGAATAATTTATTGGCCTCCGACACCTCCGCTCGCGGAAATGAAAACAACAGACGCAGACGAACCCGAACGTACGGTATAACACACGTTCGAAATACATACATCGATGAAAAGGGACTTGACATGTGATTGCGAAAAGTCAATTGATTTTTACCTTCATACTGTTCTTATTTTTGTATTCATCTCCACTTTCTGTGTTGAACACTTCTGTCGTAATTGTATAATTTTGTAGAGCTAAATTAATGTAATAGTCGGGCTTAGTCAATATATCTTTGTATATATCGGGGAGGTTTGTTTATTTTATCGACGATAACGAAAACAGCAACACACGTGAGAGTAATATGGGATGAGAAAGAAAAGGTTCAGGCGAGGCAGTCGGGGCGCGGTCCTTGAGGGCTATACGTGTTGATAATGTGGGACTAATTACGCAGACGGGCTCGCGAGTGTTACAATGAATTGCAATGACATGTGATAAAGGGTGATCGCTCTTCACTTCACCAGCAGTACGACATTGCCGGAGAGCGGTCACAGGTAACACTGTCAGGCGACCGGTGATGTCGGAAAAACAACTAGTTGTATGCCTGACCAGGTGATTGCCTTGTGCTTTCAAAACGGTCATGACTTGGTGTTGACTGCGCTCGGGCCGGTGTATCAACACTGAAGGAGGCGGTGGCACCAATGATTCTGAGAACGTATGCTCAGAAGGCAAGGTATGCTAATATCCACCTGGGGCTTGTCTTTATGCATGCGAAGTACGAAGATGGACATACGAGGACACCTTCTCCGTGGGTTCGTATCCCAACAGGGAGCTTCCGCTTCTAGAGGCACCGCTGGAAAGTTGCGGGGCCGGGAGAGGGCCCCGGTAAGTAAAGTGTTCCACATTATTGAGTAGATGCTCGTAAATGGTCATTTGTAATTTTGCATGACGACCTTGTCGAATCGAAAAGCAAAGCCCAGATGTTAAGACGTTCGCCCTCAGCTCCGCAGTGGACGAGAAAGAGAGAAAGAGAGATCTAACCAAAGGGTGAGTGAATGTTTATTGTAACTCGGTCCTCTGACATTGTTATCAGTTTATGTTATATTTATGTTTGTCATGTTTAACACAAAGAAAAAAAAAACTAGCCCAACACTTCTGTTGCAAAGTGGAATATCGTCTGAGTTCTGATTCATGCTGTATTTAATTTTTAAATTGCAAGCATATCCAACCAATTGTGTCAATTTATAAACATATGGCGAGGTCCAAAAAATTCGGGAAGTATGACGAAGCAGACAAAGAAAAATAGAGAATGCAAAGGAGGACATAGGAATGACAAACCCAACTCAACTCGAGAAGAAATTGGGAAAAAATTATTCGGTGTTTTATAAAGTAACTAACTAAATATCTCAGAGGACATAAAGAAGGAAATGAAGAAGTAATGATTCAGTTCTTTAAAGAAAGAAACAAATTCAGTAAGACGACAGTAGACAAGGAAAAAAACAACAACAGTTTCAATCCAACCCAGGAAGAAATTGGAAAGCAACACGACGGCACGGTGTGTACAGTTAGAAATCAATAAATATCCCGAGGGATGAAGTAAACGAGGAGGACACAAGGAAGTAAACAAAGAACAACAAGTTCAGTCTAAGAAGAAATTGAAAGACATGTTCTACAGGAGAAAGTGAATCAAATGTAACGAGAGATGAAGCAAATCAAGAAGAAGTAGGGAACCTAAAATGGAAGAAAAGAACAAGAGTTGATAATGTCCTTGGGGTGATTAATTAAAACAAACATGGATTCGGTTATTCCCTATAGTAGAAAGAAGCTGAAAAATCCTGGTACACTCAAGAATACAATAGAAAAATTAAAGTGTTTCATGAAAATTAAACACGAAGTAGAATCTCTGGTACGGAAGAGAAAAAGAAAAAGACAAGGTTTGGCTGTTTCGGATGCAAAAAGAAGCAGTGGAACAGAAATGGAGGACGTAAATGTATAATCACTGAAAGTATTTATTTTACTATTCAACAGTTTGGATAGCTGTGCAATTTTTCCATGGGAAACCATAATCAATCAATTGGTAATTTCTTCAACTACCCACAGGTGAAAATGATAACGAAACAAGAAGTGGCTAATGAATTTCGTTTTGCCAATTTTTTGTACTGTTTCCTTTACTCCTTTATCTTCTGTGGAATGAATTTCAACTATATATTTTCTTGAGTGCCTTGTTGCCTTCCCTTTCTTCTTATTTTTCCATTCTTCTTCTCTGTACAAGATCACATCTTTGTAATTAAACAAATAATAGAGAAGACAAAGAATAAAGGTACCGAAGTATAAATGGCTTTTATCGACATTAGAAAAGGCGTTTGACAGAGTGGAATAGTTTAGTAGAGAGAGGTGTCCTCTTCACATTAAGGCAAAGAATAAAGAGTATGTATTACAAAAATAGCTGTTATGTGAGGAAAAACAATTTGGAATCCGGAAATTTGAAATAAAGGATGGACTACGGCAAGGTGGCATATTGAGTCCTCTACTGTTTATAATAATTATGGACGACGTAATAAACGCCACTAGAAGAAAGGTAAAAAGGACGCACATAGGATACGATAAACTAAAACCAATAGAGTTGCCAGAGTGTGCCTTTGCAGACAATCTAATGATCTGTGCACCAAGTGGAAGACATAAGAAACAATATTGCAGTATGGATGGAAGAATTAACGAAAACGAACATGAAAGTAAATGCAGCGAAGGCTAAGGTATTAGTAATAGGTAGAGAAAACAAACAAATAAAGCTAGAAATAAATAAAAAAAGGGGTGTGGGGACAAAAAATTTGCACAAAGTTTCTATGCTTAGAAAATACATGTGTGGTGACAATTTGCGGCAATTTGTTGTTCAAATGACATATATATAATGAGTGTTCCTGAAAAGACGACATATAACCTCTGAAAGCGTATAGACTCGAACACAACAGTAATGGAAATACAGATTCTGGAAGACCAGTAAGGAAAATGACTTCCAAGAAGAAAAAGGCTTGGTTGATTCGCTTAGGAAACTTGGTTTCAAGTATAAGATCGAAATAATACGTAAATAATATTTTAAAAGAGCGTAATGTGATGCTTGTTACGAGAAAATCGGCTGCGGAATATTCAGAAAAGCAGTTACGAGAATAAAGACGTAAACTGAGACGATTTTCTGAAAATGAATTTTCGCCATCAAATAGCCTCGATGTTGTGATGGATGATGAATCATTTTTCACACTCGATGATAAACGTCAAATTTTCTACTGCTTCTTTCAGTTTGTCGATATCTTTTCGAGCGTTCAAGATTCTGTCTTCTTTTAATTTCTCATTTCGATTATTCAAACGTTTTCTTCGTTTCTCCATTTTTATTGACGATCAAGTTCGTAAGCTTTTAGTGTTTGTAAACGGAAATTTTAACTTCTATCAACAATTCTTGTTGGTGAATTGTTGTGCAGAAATTTTGGTACCTAATGGCAATCGTAATTGTAATCGTATTCGTAATATTTCACCACCTATTGCAGGTGACATTGATTATACATATACAAATTTTCATAAGACTACGCACACCTATGTAGCTATAGCAACTATTGTTCACATCGATACATTTGAATGTTCTCTTTCATATTCTGCAAGAAATTTTGGTGGGCAACGTTCCAATAAAAAGTTACGCTCATTTATAGTCGACTCAGCGGCCGTTTCCTATAGAGAACGGTCCGGCCAAAACTCAGGGCTTGTTCACTTCGATACATTTGAATGTCCTCTTCCATATTCTGCAAGAAATTCTGGTGTGCAACGTTCCAATAATACAGCTGTACACATTACTGTTGGAAACGTGTCTCTTAGGGGAACGGTAAGCAGAGGCTGTCCTCAGGGTGGCGTCTTATCACCCCTACTATGGAACATAGTAGTGGACAGCCTCCTCCGTCAACTTAATGAAACAGGCTTCTACACAGTAGGATATGCAGATGATATAACTATCCTGCTTAATGGAAAATATGAACAATTGCTGTGCAACCTAATGCAAACAGCACTCAAATTGACTGAAAACTGGTGCGCAGAACACTCTTTGACAATTAATCCCTCAAAGACGGAAATGATTCTGTTCACAAAAAAGAGAAAAGTCGAGATCCGTAGAGTTCCTAAACTTTTCCAAACGGAACTAACTTTTCCAGATGAAGTCAAATATCTGGGAGTCATTTTTGACCGGAAACTGAATTGGGGTAAACATGTTAATGTAAAAATGGCAAAAGCATGTGTCGCCTTTTGGCAGTGTCGCCGTGCGATGGGCGGACTTTGGAGACCATCACCAAAAGCCGCCCTATGGCTGTACACTGCCGTTATAAGGCCCATGCTCTGCTACGGAGCGTTGGTCTGGTGGCCCAGAACCAGACTATCAACAACAGCATCGGAGCTTTCGCATGTACAAAGACTTGCATGTCTGAATGCTACCAGCGCGTTGAAATCCACCCCTACCGCCGCCTTAGAGGCCATCCTTGGTCTCCCTCCACTGGATATATATGTGGAGGAGATGGCACTGGGATCAGCCCTGAGGCTGCGAGCAAAAAAGGTGTGGAATAATTATAACAAAAGTATTGGAGGTAGGCACCACCTCATTCTGGAGGAGGCTCTACAAGAGACTCCCTTTTTGGGACGACAGTTGACTCCCTCCCACCTACATATACATTTAGGAAGCACTTCAGCGTTCTCTTGAATACTGACGATGGACCCAAACCCGACATATCCATCTTCACTGATGGATCTAAGACCTTAAAAGGAACAGGCGCAGGAATTTTCTCCGATGATTTAGACCTTCATATAAGTATAGCACTCGGCCAACTGACAACTGTTTTTCAAGCAGAACTAGTTGCCATCACAGAAGGTGCAAGAGCAATTCTGGATCGAGACATTCAGAACAAAATCATTAGAATAGCTAGCGACAGTAGAGCGGCATTATTGGTTCTAAACAGAAACAAAATATCCTTAGGGATAACATTCCAATGCCACAGCACATTAGAACAAGTGGCAAAACATAACACCCTGCAACTCACTTGGGTTAAAGGACACTCTGGAACATTTGGCAATGAGCAGGCAGATGAACTAGCTAGACAGGGAGCCGGGCAACCCTTTTGGGGCCCCGTACCGGCCATAACGCCGTCATCAAGTCTGTTCAATGCCTTACTGAAACAGAGATCTCAGAATCGACATACCGATAGATGGGCAAAGCTAAACAAGTGTCGCCAAGCGAAAGAGGCTATAACGGCTCCATCGCTTAAACTGACACGATTCTGTATGCAACTACCCAGGAAAAGACTACGTTTATTCGTAGGAATACTCTCGGGCCACTGCAAATTGAACAAGCATATGCATCGCATAGGACTAACAGACAGCCCAATTTATAGAGGTTGTAATCTAGAGGAAGAAACGGTTGAACATATCCTTTGTGATTGCCCAGCACTTGCCTCAATCAGAGGTTCCATGTTAGGGGATTTCTGGCCTGACATGGCTGGAATTCGCAGTGCCCCTCCATCAGACGTTCTCGGCTTCATCGAAAGAGTGGGATGGCTCGAGGAACGCTGACAGTTAAACACTGCTGAACATGGGGGTAGTACAATGGGCCCAAATTGTGGCCTAAGTGCACGTGGATTTTCATTCACCCCCCACACCAAATCCAGAATCCAACGTTCCAATAAAAAGTTACGCTCATTTGTAGTCGACTCAGCGGCCGTTTCCTATAGAGAACGGTCCGGCCAAAACTCGCGTCTTGTTCAGACCTTCCATTACATCGTTCCATACTGTGCGACAATCGATTACAGGAACTTGAGCAGCTGGTCGAAATAAAAACAAAGAGCTTATAAAGAAAAGGAACACTTGACAATCGTCCGAGGAGAGAAAGAATAAAGAACGAAAAATCACGATTTAATACTGAACACGAACAGAAGAAAAATGATCAGAAAATAAAAACAATTGACAATCGACTGCAAGAAATTAAGCAGCTAATATTTCAGCAAAAACAGACACAAAGAATTTATAAAGAAAAAAAAAATTGACCAGTTTCAGGCAGGTTCTTTAGATTTGATTGACACTGTGAGTGTCAAATTCTCTATCATTTTAACATCGTAAGTAATTGTGAAGTAACGGTACTGTATTTTCTTATTTTTTAATTAATAACTTACAATTACATGCAGCCAGTCAGTAATTTAAACCCACTAATGAAACTGATAACGGAGTTCTAAACACTAACTGAGAAATTAAATGTTAATCAAATCTAGGGACTTTACAGCTATAGGACAATCTTGGTAAAGTTGGTATTTCTAATATAGGAATAGTCCGCCATCTGTGGCTTAAGAGTTTAAGCATATTTCATTATTGATGACTTGTCTCTATTCAACTCCTAATTAACTTTGGTTTAAAATCATTTGATGCATATAGGCTAATTATGTTTGTAATGTTTTTCGTACACTTTAATAAATTCCTCTGATTTCTGCGTGTATCGTGTAATTGGATCCGGAGCATCTTCGCCTGGGGTTTCCGTTCCCGAACAAATTCAATAAAACTTTAAGCAGGCAGCCAACGTAAACCGTGGACGTAACGTCCGCGCCTACCATAGGTGGAGGCGACGTCGAGAAAATAAAAGAAGAACGAAAGGAAAAAAAGCGCATCGCCGGCAAGTTCGTGAGGTAGTTCCGGCAACTATACCGCATAAAAGTTGCAAGATATCGGGTCGTGCAATCGACTATTGGCTGGTCCTAGGCAAACCTCCTCGACGGGGCCTTCTACGTGTCCAACTCCGGCAAACTCGGCGCTCCGAGGATCATAGTGAGCGTGCACGTGACCGACCTGCTGCCAGTCATTGGTCGCGAGCGCGGTCACGCACGTGACAACACCGACGCTAGGGTACGCCCCGCACACCTGTCGACCTGTTTTTGTTTGTTATTTCCGCCATTTTCTTATTCAATCAGCATATACGTCTGACGCCGAACAAATTCTTACGTCGAATTTGGGATGACGTCGTTCCTCGACCATCTATATACTCGTATTTCATAACTTTTCCTAAACATCAGTTTTCATATGAACTAACAACATATTTTAAGGATGCATCTCAAAGGATCTTTTCCTAATTTGAATTAATCATGAACTGATTACGTTGGCCCTCCTGTCCTTTAGTAGCAATTAAATCTGCCCTCGGTCAAATTCCTCTAGATTTCTTTATTCTTGAAGGATTAGTAATAGTTAACAGCTCACGACCACATTCTATTTCCAACCCATTCATTAAAGGCCATTTCCAATTTATTTTTATTTCTTTCCGAAAAAAGTTCTGCATCTTTTTAATCGGTCGATGGTTTCGCTAAAGAAATTCATAAGAAATATTGAAGTTACCCTCCTCTTCATTTATTTCAATAAATTTGTGAATCATTAAGGGTCTAGTTTGGAAGTGGGGAACGCATTGCGAAACCCTTTCGAACACCTGCACGCGTAAGACGCGCTCGCAACAAGTAATTTATCGGGGCCGTTCGCAAAAAATACGGCGTTTTGTTGTCCCCCTAATTCGGCGCTAACGCGGGGTGGAGGAGACCCAAGAGTACAACTACCCTCCGGCTCTCGGTATTGACAGAGGCTGTAACTCTGCATTCGTGCTGACCGGAAGTGACCGCACACAAATTGTGTTTCCTTCTACACTCCGTTCCTACTACATTGATATTTCGCTGTTAACAACTTGTCGGCAAGATCTTCTTGGCTCGGTCGGGATGCGGTCGATTCGGACTTGAGTGGATGGGTTAATTGCGAATGCACTGACGTGGACACGCCACCGTGCGGTCGTACGTCTTCAGAGGATATGAACGTCTATTCAAATAGAAACCAAATCGAACAATAAAGATTGCAAATAAAGGTATTAGTCGATAACTCCGTGCACCCTTTTTTTTTCCTGCCATCAGCCTCGTTGCTCTTGTAACCGATACGTCGATGACATACGTGCATCTGACATGTATGCACCGAAGCGAAACGCCACCGACCAAATAGGTATAAGTAATTGAATTTTCATATGACAACTGTATGTGACACCGGAAAATTACTTACTAATGGAGAATGAAATTCAGTTTGAAATCGATTCGAAATGCACTTTTGGAATACTCGCTTTACAGTTACTTGCAAGTATCTAACAGCAGCAATAAAAAGAACACCAATCTTCTTCACTCAACGCCATCTCAACGTGTTTCGGGTAACAACTTGCTCTTGTAATTTGAATTTCCAAATTTCCACTTACCTTGCACCAATGGCAAAAAGAGTTAAGGATCTTTAATATATGGGGCACTAATAGGACAAGAGGATCATAAATGAAAAAAAAAACATGTTTCAACCCTGTTTGATACTATCATCATCACCAAAAATTAATGGGGTGAAGTGGAAGATACTAAAAGGAATGAAAAGTCATGCCAATATTTTAACATGATCCTTCTGGTTTAGGTTTGCTACAGTTGAAAATCTCTTTATTTCTTCTGAGCTATAATACTTTATGTGTAACAGACAGAGGATGACGGATGATGAAGACGTTCGCGTGTTTCAATTAATTTCGTTCTTCTCCTATGACCTTCATTTTTGTTTCCTTTGGTTTCATCCCCAGATAGCATGGTTCCTAAATCATCCCTTCATACTTCATTTAATTTTTCAAATACAACCGTCTCCTCGGAGAGATTGATAAAAAGAAAGGATTAGTAACGCAGATCAACTTTATTGCTAATAGCCTTTGTACCAACATGAACACATGGCGCAGAAAAAGACGAATTATTGTTTACATCGATTCAAGTGAAGTATTTGAGGAGGGGCCGAGTGACGATACAATCCAAATGAGAATAGGCTTCCTACATAAGTTACACAAAGAGGATATCCGAGTAGAAAAGGCCACAGTGTAAAAAAATAGGGAAAAGAATAGTAGGATACCACGAGTAAGAAATAAAGTTGCTAAAGAATTAAAAATCATGTCTTAGCTAAGTTCAGGGAATAAATGCGAGTGCCAAAATACTGGGATTTCCAATTTTCTGAATCTAGCTAAGACATGATCTTTTATTCCATGATCTATCCAATCACCTGATAGTTTGGGAAATACAATTTGCTACTTATAGCACTCGAGACTCCTTTACATGCCCGTTTTGACATAATTTTTTTCGTGTCGCTTAGCTTTTTATGCTCTTATAACTTGTTAGGTTGAATTACTCCTCATCCTATGTTTTTTCCTATTTCCACACTTATTTTTCCCGGCCATTTGCACGCAGTTTGTTTTTTATTCCTGCCTTTCTCAGGTCTTCTGTTGTTTCAGCTAACAGTTTAAACCACGTTCTGCTCCTTTTTCTCTTTCGTGTTACTCCTAGTTCGTTATTATACTCTTTCTGACCTTTTCTTGCTGTTTTTTACTACATTTCCTTCTTCAGCTTTCTTTCTTGTTTCTTTCTTATTCTGAATTTATTGGGCTTGGTAATGCTTTCTTGTCTTCTCAGGCTTGCCTTCTCTTTTTTAATACCGTCACCAACTTCGCGAGAAAGACAAAAAATGCATGTCAAGGTAGAAATTATGATACAAAGATAACAACACAGCAGAAAGAGCAAACAGAAGGAATTTATAAATAAAAAAAAAAGATAAGAAAGCGACAGATTCTTTCTCACATACAGGGGTGTGAATCTTGATTGATGATAACGAAGAAAAAGTAGCAAACAAATCAATTACCTAAGAAGGATTAAACAGCGTAACGGGGAGAAATAGAATAAACAAATAAAAATTACGTACCTGTAAAAATTCTAGCAATAGAAATAAATAGAAAGAAATTGAATAAAATTGCGAAAGGAAGATTATGAGTACAAAAGAGAATGTAAGTATTAATTTTTCCTGTTTTCATTGTTCTAATTTATTTTTAGCCTAACCGTACGTACATTTCCTGATTGTTTAAATTTTTCAAAGCTGATCAAAATATGCATATTCAGAACCGATTCATACATTTATGCAATTTATAAACTTAATTAAATCAAGTGCGTGACATCAATTATTTTTCTCATTTAATATTTATCGACGCTTTTATTTAACCCGCATTTAAATAACCTTTGCCGCCGCATTAATAATGATTTCATTAATAAAAATAAACATTTTAAAGCAAATTACCATAACTATTTTTTTAATTAAAACCCCCCATATTAAAATAAAATTATTATAGTACCGGGTGGAAAGTTTCAAACCCGAACATAGGAAACTTGCATTGAAAAGTACGTTTATGGAGATTGCTGCTCGCCATTTAAAGATACAAAAATGGTAATGGTCTTAAAGGAAAGAGAAAATTATGATCAATATTAATTACCGTGCTAAGATTATTGCTAAATGTTAATAATTTCGTAAAAATAATTTTTTTTTATTTCATCTGAAAAATCTAGTTTCCAGTATGTCATGTTTGGAAGATTTAATTATTTTCTATTGATTGAAAATAATTTCTCTGTCACTCAAAAAGAATCATAAATAATTACACAGAAGGAAGGGCTTTTATTTTAGAAATCTTTTACAGTGGTGTTGAGCTTCGGTTAGAGACATTTATTTCCGTGAAATTCAAGACATGAAAAGCTTTCTCTATCAGTTTGCAAAACGGAGACTTATTTGAATACCTGCTGTAAAATGTACTGTATTAAGAACGTTTAATAAAGTTTCAATGTGTAAATTATTCATCATACATTTTTAGTAAACAATAACTGAAGGTTTCAAATCTGACATACTAAGGAAACAAATTTTTCAGATGAAATTTGAAAATTTAATTTTCACGAAATTATTAACATTTAGCAATAATTTTGGCAAGGTATGGCAAGGTAATATTGGTCATAATTTTTTCTCTTTTAAGACCATTACCATTTTTGTATGTTTAAATGATGAGCAGCGATCTCCATAAACAATGCAAGTTTTCTATGTTTGGGTTTGAAACTTTCCACCCGGTATAAGAGCTGCGAAAAGAAAATAAATTTTAAAACGTGTACTATAGTTAACGAAAAGCATAAAAATAAAATCGATAAACTAATAAGAAAAATATTCAAAACGGAAACGCAGCTTAAAGTAATCACACGAAACACATGCCATGCATATTATTTACATGTTATATGAATTAGTCACTTCATTAATCGAATTGACTCGCATATAATACATTTTTAAATACTAAACGAGAACTAAACAATACGGAGAATGTTTACAGGATGACATATTCACACCTAAATAAATTTAATTTGCAAACAATATCAAATTGCACGCGATGTACTCGAACGTCTATAATGTATGCTTGAAAAATCCATCAAATTTTAAATCAGTATGGAAAACAGGGTGTACCAACAAACTTTATATTTAATTATTTTTCGGCCAAAAATTCTTTTTCCTGTTTGATATACCCCTCAGAATATTAAGTTGTTCGGAAAAAATGTCGTATTACGTCTAGATTTTTTTTGATTCCAGAAAAGTTGGGTGGTATCATCGGGGAATACAACTGCTAGCAGAAAGATGGTAAAAGGTCACTGATGCAAATGGTGATTATAATATAGTTTAATCAAAATTTATATACTTATGTATATAAACATTCTGAATTAAAAAGAAAACCACATTCTTTTCAGAACAACCTAATATCTTGTTTGTTATTATTTTCATGTAAAATTAAGTTTTGTGAACTATCATTTAGTGAGGGTGTTAATAATAGAACACGTTACTAAGCGCCGGCCTTTAACAAGATGACAAGTTCCTCTCCAACTACAACAATCCTAAATTAATTTTGTAATTTAATTTACTTTTCTTTGATCGCACTGTGACAAAGAACTTTTCAATGCACGAAGATATTCCATCAAAATATTTTTCATATTTAAATTATGTAAAAAAAGTGTTTTCCGGAACAAACTCCAATCTTGTTTACTAGTTACATTACAATATATTACAGTATATTATTTACAAACAATAGCAAAAACTGCATACAACATAAAATTATATTATACAGTGCTCGCCAAAAAGTCGGCATCAAATGGGAAAAATTTTTATTTCTGATTTTTCGAAAAAACTTTTTACGGCAATAATTTGTGCTTGTCTGAAAACCTATTTAGCCCCTATTAAATATACCGAGTGATTTTTACTTAGTTAGAAAATAGCGTTCTTCGAAATTGTCGAAATCCTAAAATTGTTATTTCTTGGAAATTAATCAAGATTCCAGCGAGATTTTTTTACTGTGTATTAGTTTTAGCTTACTGAACAATCTCAACGCCAGAAAATAGCGGCTTTTTCTTTAGCATCGGCAAAAATTGAATTTTTCAATTTTTGAACTTTTCACAAAATTTCACGTATCCAAACTTTATTTTAAATTTCAAATAACTTTCGATGAAAACTTTAAAGATTTGTAATTGGAAAAAAATAGAGAAAGCTATTTATTGCTTTAGATATTTTATTATTTACCGAAAAGTAATTATTTGTACACAATCGCAACGTTTTTGATGCAATATGCTTTTGAGGAGAAATATTTTCTAATGATAATTAACAGGTGTTGGAATTTCTTTTAAAAACTCTAATCTACTCCTACTAATGAACTCCTATCACAAAAACCCCATAAACGTTCTTTTACAGCGACCTAAATGTCGAGAGTTTTTCCTTATGTAGTTTATGAGACGGCTATGAATTGTTTTAACGTCAGGTAAAGTTATGGAAAAACTCTCCTCATTTAGGTCGTAGTAAAAGAATACTTAGGGTGTTTTTGTAACAGGAGTTCATTAACCGGAGTAGACTAGAGTTTTTAGAAGACAACACCTGTTAATTATCATTAAAAATATTTCTCCTCAAAAGCATATTGCATCAAAAACGTTGCGATTAGGTACAAATATTACTTTTCGGTAAATAATAAAATATCTAAAGCAATAAATAGCCTTCTCTATTTTTCTTTCCAATTACAAATCTTTGAAGTTTTCATCTAAAACTATTTGAAATTTAAAATTAAATTTTGATATGTAAAATTTTGAGAAAAGTTCAAAAATTGAAAATTTCAATTTTAAAGAAAAAAACGTTATTTTCTGACCTTGGAATTGTTCAGTAAGCTAAAACCAATACACAGTAAAAAAGTATCGTTGAAATCTCGATTAATTTCCAAGAAATTTTAGAATTTTGGCAATTTCGAAAAACGCTATTTTCTAATCAAGTAAAAATCACTCAGTATATCTAATAGGGGCTAAACATTTTTTCATTTGATGCCGACTTTTTGGCGAGCACTGTATATTATTCCTTACGGAATACATAACATATGTCCAAATAAATTTCTGATAAAGGTAGGCCATGGAAGATAAATTATTACATTATTTAGATTAAAATATTGTCCAGTTCTTGAGTAATTAAGTAAAATTGAAGTTTAATTGGCCATATCTTACAGCTTGATATTTTGGATAAGTTACAATGTACTAATTTCTTGGTGTAGCCTTACAGCTAATTTTGGAAGCTCCTACTAGAATTCATACTAACAAAAATAGCATTATTATATCCTAAATACTACCCGTTGCAATTAAACCAGGCTCAAATGTCAATATAAAGATATTCCAATCAGAAAAATTAAATGCAATTAAAAAAATGCATTATTTGAGTCTTCCTTTCTTTATTATTTAACGGCCTGTGGAATATACTTCGTATATGCCTACTTCCAGGCATAGCTAAGTTCATGTTCCCAACCCTACAAGAATTTAGCCGAACCCGAGTAATTCCACCCTCGTCAATAGTCAAATATCATGGGGTCTAACCAAGAAGAAGATATTTTTTAGCTTTTCATCTGCAACTGAAGAACCGACCGCCGGATTGGGATTTGAACCCACGCCATTTGGATTCGCAAGCAAACATGCAAACTACCCAGACGGCTATCTGCGTTCTATAATCATTCTAATCATATGAAAGTAAATGGTAACTCCCAGCACTTCAATCTCCTGGATTTACTTAACTTTCACTGTCCTTACAAAAGTAGAAACCTCACACGTTCAAATGGGAAAAGATGAATTCGAAGCTCAAAGAAGAAAAACAAACTTGACCATCTTTGCTAGTTTAAAAGAAAAACGCACAGACTTTTGTTTTAAACATTCCGCAAAAGAATTGCCATTCACAATTTATTAATTAAAACAAGTGTTAATCAACGGTCTCCAATTTCCATATTCATTAAGTATATGTAATTATTTTGATTTTATTTAGAAAATTCTATCAAATTATAAGAGTGATATTAAAATGAATTCAATTTACAAACAATTAAAAAAACTGCATACAATACAATATTATAGGTCTGTTCGATAGCTCTGCACTTTTCTACACTTTTTGCACCAACCGCTCCTGAGAGAGGGCGATGCATATAATAGAACATAAGTAGGAGTGAGAAAAATACAGTAAAGGTGTTAAAAGTGTAGAAAGTGCAGAGCTATCGAACAGGCCTTTTATTACAAATTATACTCCACTGTTTGTATATAAGGAAACTCGTTGAAGTTCATCTCAAACAGTCTGTTCCTCGACAATGAATTGTTGCGCGCTCATCTTCTTGGCGGTCCTGCCTTTCTGCATGGGATCAGCTATACCTTCTCGTGAGTACAAATATGAGTATTTTAACTGAATGCAGTCCTGATTGATATTTAATGATTTTAGTGCCGAAAATAAGGTTGTGCAAAGGTGAAGAACCTAAGCTGTCGGAATGTTGGAAAAGCAATTTGAAAGAAGTCGTTGAATCATTAAAGAACGGTGTACCCCAACACAATATACCTCCGCTTGTACCGATGTACGTTCCAAGTTTCATATTAGAAACGAAAACGTATACGAGCATAGTTTCTAACTTGCAATTTGACTTCTCAAACTACGATATAGTTGAAGTGGAATGCCATCCCAACACCAACTCGGCCACGATCAAGGTCCTCATTAAGGAACTGAAGGTAAAAGCTAACACAAATGCGAAAGGGAACATAAAGGACATCGACGTGAGTGGGGTTGGGACGGGTAAGGGATCTTACGGTAAGTCATCAGATCAGATTTCCACATAATTTTGTTTTGAGGATATTTTTGAAACTTGCAGTGAACGTCACCACCACGTTTCACTTACAATGGGAAAGCTTTGAAGCGAATGGAAACAGGTACCACAACGTTTTTGGTGAATATGACAACATCGACTTTGGGCATTTGGAGTTCCATAGCTACGACTCCGTCAAGGACGCAGAAAAACAGGAGAAGCTGAAGCAGCATTACCTCGGCGTAAAGCAAACAGACGAGTATGAGAAATTGGTTCACAAAATCGAAAACTCATTTTTGAACCACCTACTACGTTATATTTTGCGTGCGTACAATTCTTTCCAAGTTGCAGATGAATAAAATGACTTTTTGTTTTGAACTTGAGTTAAAATTTATTAATTTTTAGGTGTGTGAATAAAGCAGCGATTCATGACTTTCTTTTTATATAATCCCTTCAAATTTGATTTTATTATTATTATTATCATTACACTGAACATCAGTTCCAAAATAAATAAAATATGTTATCTCTAATTTGATCCAGCAAGTGATTGAAATCTTGTAAATTTAAAAGTTATGTCAACTTAGTTAATTGTGAGTGTATCCATCTATTTACGTAAAATTTCCAAACTAATTTGTATACGGAGCAAGCCCCTTTGACAATGGGCCATTTATACAAAGTACATCAATGCTTCGTATTTATTTATTCAGTAGCTCTTTAACGATCAATTGTAAAATAAAAGTTCACAAGTTCAAATGAAAAAAACATAGATTTAGGTAGATGGAAAACTTTTCTCTGATTTGATAAGGCAAATTATTAAAATCGCTTTGAAACCTTATCCTTCGAGTCTCAAGTACAGCATAATACGCTTTGGTATATTTTTTTACATGTGACATCAATATTGTTTAGCCAATTTAACTTACCATCTAATATAAGACCAACAAAATGCACAAGAAGAAAATTTAATAATGGGAAGGATTATATTAACATTTGATATACATTTCTGTTTTCTGGAACAAACTGCGATCTTATTTACTAGTCGCATTTTAAACAATATTATTTACAAACAATAGCAAAAGTTGTATAAAATACAAGGTTATATTACATATTATACCTTGCAGAATATATATAAAGGAAACAGCTGAAGTTATCCTAGAGTCATATTTTCCTTGACAATGAATAGCTACGCACTTGTCTTCTAGGTGGTCCTACCTTTCTGCGTGGGATCAGCTGTATCTTCTCGTAAGTGCAAATATATGTATTTTAACTTAATCAATCCTGATGTTTTCTGTAACGAATCTATCACACATCCGTAGTTTGACAAGATTAAGGTTTGCCTTGCTTTTGCAAAAATTCTACTTTCAAAATGGACTGAAAAATATGTCTCAAAAAATTCATTTATATAAATATTTATTATTAACATCTATGATAGGTACATACAACTGTTTTTAAGTTAACATAAATCATATTAGTATTGAATATACATATTATGTATAAGCGACGATTTATAACAATTTCAGTGCCGAAAGTAAGATTGTGCAAAGGTGAAGAACCGAAGCTATCGGCATGTTGGAAGGGCAATTTGAAAAAAATCGTTCACTCATTAAAAGATGGTGTACCCCAAAACAATATTCCTCCGCTTGTACCGATGTACGTTCCTGATTTCACATTAAAGACGAAAACGTTTACTTCTGAAATTTCACACTTGAACTTCGACATAGTTGAGGTGATATGAGCACTCAGCACCAATTCGGTCAAGTTCAAGATCCTCATTAAAGAACTGAAGATGGATGCCGTCACAAACGTAACAGGCAGCGTAAAACATGTAGACGTGAGTGGGGTTGGAATATGTAAGGTATCTTACGGTAAGTCATCAAGATTTCAGCATGTTCTTGTTTTGACGATGTTTTTTAAACTTGAAGTGAACGTCACCATCACGTTCAATTTGGAATGGGAAAACTTTGATGTGAATAGAGTCAAGTACCACAACGTTTTCGGTAATTATGGCAACATCGATTTTGAACATCTGGACATGCACCAATACGAAGCCGTCAAGGACCCAGAACACCACAAGACGATAAGAGAGCATTTCCTCAGCGTAAAGGAAACAGCTGATTTTGATAAATTGCTTCACAAAATCGACCATTCATTTTTGAAGCACCTACTACGTTATATTTTGCGGGCATATAATTCTTTCCAGGTTGCAAGTGAATAATATCTTTTTTAGTTTTAGTAAATTATATTGTACTGTTTTTGGTGTGTGAATAAACCAGCATTTCATAAATTTTATTTTGTATTTTTCTGGAACTCTATTCCCTCCTTATTTGATTGGAATCTTTTATTAAACTAAAGAACTTCAGAATAAACGAAATAGTTTACAATAGTTATTTATGTGTCAAGGGCATAATTGAGAGGTTATAGCCCGAGAGTAAGTTTAAATCACGATGGTATAAAAAAACACATGTAATACAATATTATATTACAAATATTGCTCCACTGTAAAAGGAAAAAGATATTGGTTTGCGAATATTAACCTGGATCACTCGATACATGCCCGGTTCTCTGTCAAGTATAAAAAAATTGCGATTACCGTTGATCGGTATCAATTTATTTGGTCATGAGTGCACCCGTCCATTTATGTAAACTTTGCTAAGTAATTTGTATACAGGGGGCCATTTATACAAAATGCATCAATGCTACGTATTTGTTTATACAGTAGCTCCTTAACTATTAACTGTAAAAGAAAATATTTTGTATAAAAGCTCACAAACTCAAATAAAAGAAACATAGATCTGATGATGCTCAAAGAAGAAATCAAAATGAACCATATTTGAATCTGAGTCTTCCTCCACTTCAACACAACACGTCACACCAAGATCTACGTACACGTATATGTATAACCTAAACATGTACGTTACCTGATGAAGACCCAAGCACCGAAATCGGTTGCTAGCAATAATAAAAATTCCTTGGAAAAAGATTTAGCACTATGAACCATATTTCTTTATACATATTATACATTATGCAGGTATCATTATTTTAATTATATTATTTATTAGTCAAATTAAAAAAAATTCAATTTACAAACAAATAAAAAATCTGCATACAATACACCATTATATTATACAAATTATACCCCGCGGAGTGTCTACAGGGTGTTAATGAAATGTGGCAGCAAAAGTATAAGGCGCTTATCTTTGGAATGCCTCATTTCATTTACACGGTGTACTTATATAACAGTTTGTTGTTGTTTGTAAAGCACTTTTAACAATCAAATGGTATTACAACAACGATAAGTTAAAACCGACATGGTTTTCACAACGAATAAAATTAACCCACTTATAAGCAACGGTTCAGTTAAGCCGATCCAAACACCTACTTAAGACTGATGCTAATGTTTGTTGTTCACTTTTCATAGCAAACATATGCTTCAAACAGATTTTAGATTGTACATATTTTCCAAATCTCATAATGACAGAGGGTTATAAGTAGAAAGCGGATTTATATGCGAGCAATTTTGATGACATATGTGCATAGATATGCACTAAAAAATGACGAAATATGCACATATATATGCACTAAAAATGACGAAATATGCGCAAGATGGGCGCAAAAATTCAAATAATGCACATTTTGTAAAACAATAATTTTGCTATTCTGATCTAGGAGTTTTTATGGCCATTCTCATTCGAATAAAAACCATATTTTTTATACAATTTATTTACATTTATTTACGAAAGCTGATACAAATGGGGAAGTATGTATACAGGGATATCCACATAAACCGTTCGTTAAAAGTTTTCAAGGTTGCAGTTCACGTAGATATTTGAAATTTAAGGTGCAGGGGTTTTCCGTAGAGATCTCTTTAAATAAAATAAAACGTCTTTGTACCACTTCCGGTTGTACCGGAAGTCGCTATCAACTCGCTTATTTTAAATGGAATGCTATATTTTTTATCACGTTTTTAAATTCTACATGTAAAAATATGTTAAATTGCAATACATTTCCCTATCTCTAAAATGCATCATTTTTGAGATATTTTGAAGTTTCTTAAAAAGTTGGATTCTGCAATCTGATTTTCAAAAAATTATAGCACAGCTGTTATTGAAGCAATTTTATTTGTAATAGCTAATATTGTAGTTGAAACTTTAAGGTTCTTAAAAATTCCATCAGCATAATCTATTAAGCTACAGGGTGTCTAAAACGCACCGCTCCACTCGAAGATATTCAAACACAGAAAAATACTTTTTTTCAAATGGAATGACCGATATTTTAATGCACCATTGTATGTGGAATCAAATGCTGCGTCGAACTGTACTAGTATTCCCTATACCTAACTTTAACAGTTTTTGAGTTATGAAACATTTTCGATTTAATTCATAGAAAATTACAATTTTAATAGGTCAAATATTTTTAATTTTATTAAGATAGCAAGGAAATTATAACAACGATTACTGTTACTACAAATTTTGTAGTCAACCAAAGAAAATAGAATTTGGCAAGTGGAAATTCACAAATTTTAATAGTTCTTTAATCATCCTTCTCTTAGGACGCTTGTGATCTTATAAAACGAAAAAGCATGAATTTCATTACTTTAAATTGAAGAATAAAATAGCTGCTAGTTTGCAATTCTCTGGATTAGCGTGAAAGTATTTTAAAACCATTGTCTAATTATTTTCGTTATTTGTTACTGATCTTCGTACATTTTATTTTTCCAAATTGTATAAAGTTAGGTTCAAACTTTCCAAACTGTGTTTTATTCATAGGAGACAAGAGGGGTACATTTGATTGAACACACATTCTCTGCTCTGAACAATTTTAGATCATTATTCATGAATTTAAAAAATAGATTTAAAATATCAGCGTTTGAATAATTTTGATTTTGATTCTCAACTTATTTTTGCTTTTGCTTAAAATTTGTAGTAACAGGAAACGTTAAATGCAATTGTTTGTTGTTTTCATAACTATATCAACAAAATTAGAAATATTTAACCTAATAAATGTAAATTTTTATGTATTAAAGCAAAAATATCTTATAACTGAAAAACTGTTAAAGTTAGGTATAGGGACACAGCATTTAATTCCACATACGATGATGTATTAAAATATTGGTCGTTCCATTTGAAAAAAAGTATTTTTCTGTGTTTGAATATCTTCGAGGGGAGCGGTCTGTTTTAGACACCCTGTAGCTTAATAGATTATGCTTATGGAATTTCTAAGAACCTTAAAGCTTCAACTACAATATCAGCTATTACATCTAAAATTGCTTCAATCATAGCTGTGTTATAATTTTTTGAAAATCAGATTACAGAAACCAAATTTTTAAGAAATTTCTCAAAAATGATGCATTTTAGAGATAGGTAAATGTATTGCAACTTAACATATTTTTACATGTAGAATTCAAAATCGTGATAAAAAATATAGCATTCCATTTAAAATAAGCGAGTTGAAAGCGACTTCCGGTACAACCGGAAGTGGTACAAAGACAATTCTATTTTATTTAAAGAGATCTCTACGGAAAACCCTTGCTCCTTAAATTTCAAATATCTACGTGAACTGCAACCTTGAAAACTTTTAACGAACGGTTTATGTGGATATCCCTGTATTATTAAGTAAATTATAACAAGACTAAAAAAATCTTCGATTATAATTTACGACAATGTATTTTTCCAAGTCTCTACCCGGAAATTTTGCCTTTTATCTGACAAAATATTTTTATAAGTTGAAAAGCTCGTTTCAACATCTACGGAGGTAATTGGGGCATATTTAAAGTGACTGACAGCTGAAAATTCTACACCTAACTTAATTTCAAAGTTTCCATTCAAAATTTCGTAAATTTCCTCAAGGGTTTTGAAGCCGCTGTTTTTTTTCTAAAACGGAGAAACATTTTTTATTTACTGAATTACCCATTTTACCTGGAACTTTTGAAATATTCTCTTCCAATTCTCTAACAGTTTCAACGGATTCTATTAAGGACATTTTCGATTTTTCTAAATTGTTTATAGTTTTTGCTATAAAACTGTAATGCATTTTGATGAAGATTAGTTGATTTGCCAATGAAGTTTTTGTTACAATATTTTGTGCCTTTGCAATAGCAGCACTGTCTTGGGCATTAAACTCTAAAATCAATTTCTTAATTGCTAAGAAATGTTCAGCATAAAAGATTGCCGCTTCCAACCAAGTTCCCCACCTAGTCAATACTAGTTCGGGAGGTAAAGGTACATTCGGCAATTTTTCCCTATACAACTGAACATCTGTTGAAAAAGTAGTTGAAAATCCCTAATTCTCTGCCTGGAAAATTCTGTCTGCTTAAGCCCGAAAGGGGCGCAAACTAGACCGTAATTAGTCGCATTAAGGCAACCACATTTTCTGACGAATTAAGAAATTCAGAAAAAAATTTACTCATTTCGACACAAATTCTTTCAAATATGCATATATATATGCACGTTTTTCAGAAATATGCGAAAATTGGACAAAATGCCCAAATATGCAAAATATGCATGCAATATGCATTCAGCATAGAATCCGCTCTAAACTAAAATAAATCATGTTCTCTATGTGGAAAGCTTTTTTCAAGAATCACACCGTCCATTTAGAATGGACTAAATAAATGAATGAGAAGGACTTAGATGAATTTTCCGAAACGCAGTCGATTTAAGCCAACAAAACCCCGCATCAAGGACATATTAACGATTACCCCAGCCAAACAAAGAAAGAAAACGAAGAAACCTAATTTAACTCATGAGACTGCCTCAGAAATGCTGAACAATTTAATAAACATGTTATGGAAATACATTTTGAACTTATAAATCCTTGTATTATGTAGAGATCTGAATATTGATTTTAAATTGTTTTTAACTACCTTACAACTAATTTTGGAAGCTCCTACCATAATTCATACTAGCAAAAGTAGCATTATATAGCATAAACAATATACGTTCCAATTAAACTAGGCTTAAATGTCAATATAAAGATTGTTACCAGATATTTCACCCAGAAAATTTTCATGCAATTAAAAAAATGCATTATTTGAGTCTTCCTTTCTTTCTTATTTAACGGACGAGGTATCGGGCTGTGGAATATTCCTCCAGGCATCAACTACTAAGATCATATTCCCAACCCTACAAGAATTTAACAGAACCCGAGTAATTCTACCCTCGTTTAGTCAAATATCATGAGGCCTAACCAAGAAGAAGATATTTTTTAGCTTTTCATGCGCAAATGAAGAATCGACTACGGGGTTGGAATTTAAACCCACTCCATTTGGATTCGAGAGCAAACATGCAAACTACCCAGACGACTACCTCCGTTTAGTAATCATTCTAATCATATGAAAGTAAACGGTAACTACCAGCACTTCAATTTCCTGGATTTACTTAACTTATACTGTCCTTATAAAAGTAGAAACCTCACAAGTTCAAACGGGAAAAGATGAATTCGAAGCTCAAAGAAGAAAAACAAACTTGACCATCTTTGCTAGCTTAAAAGAAAAACGCACGGAATTTTTTTAAACAGACTGCAAAAAGATTACCATTCATAATTTATTAATTAAAGCAAGTTTTAATCGAAGGTCTCAAATTTCTATATTCATTATGTATAGGTGATTATTTTAATTTTATTTATAAAATTCTATCAAATTATAATAGTGATATTAAAATGAATTCAATTTACAAACAATTAAAAATACTGCATACAATACAATATTATATTACAAATTATACTCCACCGTTTGTATATAAAGAAACCCGTTGAAGTTCACCTCATATCATCTGTTTGTCGACAATGAATTGTTACGCGCTCATCTTCTTGGCGGTCCTGCCTTTCTGCGTGGGATCAGCTGTACCTTCTCGTGAGTACAAATATGAGTATTTTAACTGAATGTGGTCTTCAGTTATAATTAATGATTTTAGTGCCGAAAATAAGGTTGTGCAAAGGTGAAGAACCCAAGCTGACGGAATGTTGGAGAACCAATTTGAAAGAAGTGGTTCATTCATTGAAGAATGGCGTACCTCAACACAATATACCTCCGCTTACACCGATGTACGTTCCAAGTTTCTCAGTAGAAGCGTCAACGTTTTCTGTAGACATTTCTAACTTGCAATTTGACTTCTCGAACTACGACATAACTGAAGTGACATGCCATCCCAAAACCAACTCGGCCACGATCAAGGTCCTCATAAAGGAACTGAAGTTAAAAACTGAGTCAACTGCGAAAGGCAAGGTAAAAGACGTAGATGTGACTGGGACTGGTTCGGGTAAGGTATCTTATGGTAAGTCACTACTCACTAGACATCAACTTATTCTTGCTTTGATGATATATTTTGGAAATTTGCAGTGAATGTCACCACCACGTTTCACTTAGAATGGGAAAGCTTTGAAGCGAATGGAAACAGGTACCACAACATTTTCGGTGAATATGACGACATCGATTTAGGACACATAGAACTGCATAGCTACGACCCCGTCACGAACCCAGATGACCACAAACGGTTAAAGGACCACTATCTCGATATAAAGAACTCACCCGATTATGAAAAATGGCTTCACCAAATCGAAAACTCATTTTTCAAGCACCTACTACGTTATATATTGCGGGCATATAATTCTTTCCAGGTTGCAAATGAATAATATAGTTTTTTCTTGTTTTGGGGAAATTACAATATGCTAACTTTTGGTGTAGGGATAAATCAGCATTTCATGAATTTTATTTTTTATTTTTCTGTACCTTCATTCCCTCTTTATTTTATTGGTTTTTTATTATACTAAACATCAATTTCAAAACAAAACTAAATGATTTACGACAGTACAATATTAGTGGGATTATTACAGCAGTAATATTCCGTCGAGTTTCGTCAAGAATATTACGGTCCTAATTCCCCGGAATTTCTGTTGAAACGAATCGTCCTTGTTGCAATATTGGATGTCGTCTCTTTTTAAAGCGGCAAAGGTTATTTACGATTTTACGATTTCCGACCTGCAGATTCAATCAGACATCAAATCCTTGTAAAAGAATAAGAAATCCTCGGAGACATGGCGGATAAGGAAAACCTATTTACAGCACACCTTCGCCGCCGCACATGAGCCTTCCTTTTTTATTACTGTAATTCCGGCCAAAATAAAACTACTATCCTCGTGCACGCGACAGTACATAAAAATCCAATAATGAGGTTTGCAGAAGCACACAAGAAGAATTATCAGAAAAAAAAATTTTGGGGGGTAGAAAGATTGGATGGGTTAATAAAATAGGCAATTAAAAGTGACTATGAGACTGTGGCTGGTGCAGGGCAGGCTACGATGAGATAGTCATATTCGCGAAGTGGGCCATTAATAATGGCCCGGGCCGCAATCAGCCAAGTGCCTCATACATCTCATCTGCGGCTCGCGAATTCACTACCCGCCACATTTTACCAAGCAACTGCGATCTCTTGGGACCACGTGAATATCTTTGTATATCTCTCACTGTTAAATTACATTACCTAATTGCATCCTAATTAATACCCCGAACACCCGAGCGAAACAATTTTTAGGATACGACGTTCTTTTTACGTTCTGACAGCTTCGTAACATCCCTTTATAGGAGAGCGACACAAAGTACTCATATTTAACCAATAAAACTGCACGGATCAATTAAAAATGACGTGAAAAGCAAGGAAGAAAGAAGTTATAATTTCCTCGGAGACAAAATAACGCACCTTTATTACCGCCCCGCTTTTTCGCCCTTAAATTGTACGGTTAATAATTTAAAGCGGACGTAAAAGTGAGCAATGAAAGAATTCTGTATTCTAACTTGTTCGAAGAAACAACTCACTGCGAAAAAAAGTCGATTGTATTTTTGACACCGTCGAGCAATTTTAATTAAATGCGATAGAACACCCCTGACTGATTTTACATCTTAAATAATCAACATTTCCAATCGTATAAGAGGAGTTGAATTTAAAATTTTAATAAAAGTAGGTCAGAAAAATTATTATCTCGATAGTTCTATTATATGTGACAATGTTTCTTTAGTTCACCCCTCGTTTTATTAGAGATACTGATTGTGAGCAGAATTACTCGTGTATTATTGAGAATAATCGGCACGTGCAGGATTTCGTCCTGTCAGTCATATGAAAAAAGAAAGGACTTATCTGTGTGCTCCTGAAAAGGTTCCAGTCTGCAAGTGACTCGCAGATAAGAAGTATCTGCGTTAGGAAACCGACAATACTTTACAGATATTTCAATCTCCGCTGTAATGGACAGAAAGGTTCATATTAAAAACCATCGTAGCGAAAGTAAGATAAAATATTTCTGATTTCTGCGCTGAAATCTGAAAATTTCCGAACTAATGATGCGTGTAAGTTGCGAGGGGCGGCCAGCCACTGTAACAACGCCGCCAACTTAGAAATGTTATTTGAGTGCTCCGCCGAAAAAAGGCTGAATTATAAATACACGCATTGATTTTTATCGCGCCCCCCAACTTGACGGAAGCAAAAAAGCATTATTTGATTTTTCTTTAGCTTGACGTCTAATAAATACGCGGAATTGTGTTTCGGGGCTCCCCCTATCGAAGACAATGTAATAATCGATAAATTCAATGAATAAAAATTGCTTAGTTAGAAAAATAAATTTGTCAATCTAAAGTTTAATTACTTGAGAATCTGGGCGCACAAGTGACAAGGCCCCAGGTGCGGGCGTTCGTGACATGATAAATGGGCGCCTTCCTCAAGAAGGCGTCGTCCTCCCACGGGACGCGGATACAACGGGACGCTTCGCACAGAATCCGTGCGCGCTCTCCACTCATTGATATTTATTACGCAAATAAATAATAATACCTGCCGCAGCGGCATCTTCTTATGTAAATTTATTTGCCCGAAACGAGGTATTCCCCCGTACAAGAAAAACTACGAACTCATTAAAATCCAGTTCCGAATCATCGGTTCACTTACGTCGCGCCATCATTTGTAAATTAGCGGCCGTAAATTTTAGTTGCAGCGGCGAAAAGTTTCCGTTATAAATTGAGCTTCCAAGGGGTAAATAGAGACACATAATCGGCAAATATTTTTGTTCCGTCCTTTTGCATTTTTGTACTTAATGAACCGGAATATTTCACTTCTCGTTCGTTACCCGCCGCCAGTCCGACTGAAATGTTCAAATAATTACTCAGCTTCGGCGTTTTACATTTTCGAAGCTATTTTTTTCCCTGTACTTTGTTAACGCCCGCCTGACACTCTTAAAAACTACCCCCTCGATGAAATTTTACACTCGGTGGATTTGTTTGAGTCATTTCAGGATAAAATCGTTATTCCTAATTACTTAAAGATTTATGTTGGTAACACTTTTGTACATACAACTTCAGTGCAATCAAGAGTGACATATGTGGGAAACACGCACGCATGCGCTCTCAAGTTGATACAATTATTATTTTTGTGCAAACAGTTAACTCATTATAATCAATATACATCTTACTATATCGATTTACAACCACGATTTGTAATTAATGTAAAAAATAACCAGTTTATTTAGATAGGAAGAGAAGAAATAAAATGCTCCCAGGTTTCTTATTATTATTTTTTTTAAACGACCACAACATACGAAGTCAAAACTAATAAATATTTGTAAATTATAATTATTTTTCTAAAATTTATTTATCTATCAACGGTTGAAACATTCGCTTTTATTTATTTACATATTTAAACAGTCATGGAAAGTAAACCCTACTGCATGTTGTTATATCTCCTCTCTTGAAGTAAGCGAAGCTTAACAGCGGCAAGAGAAAAACTGTATTGAAGAAGGCGTAGTAATAATTTCATTTCATTTCATTAATTTTCTTGAATCTTTTTAAATAATTAAGGAATCTGGTACCAGTACTTTTAAAATATTATTTCCATTTATTGGTATTAAAAGGACCAATTTTTGTCGGAGCTTTTTGTACTTATTCAAAGACTAGATAAAGGAGAGTCTGTTGAGACTTGAATGAAAAGTGGAAGCGAAGACTTGCAATTCAGATGAAGATGAAGATGAAGACAGAATGATAAGACGAAGGTAAAGGAAGTGAAGGCGAAGATGAAAATGAAGACGAGGAGAATTAAAGAATGCAGATGAAGGTAAGACTAAGACAAGACGAAACCAGTCTGGAACAAGCAGATATTCGAGGAAGAAGGAAGTCATTGCAGAACGGGTTTCTCCGTGTCTTTTCGCGAAGTCAGTGAAAGGAACTATCTTCCAGGGACACGGAGAGAAAGTCGAAATGAAAATTTAACGCAACCAATTCAAACGAAGACCAAAATGAAGATGAAGGTGGAGATGAAAACAAGAAAAAGGACGAAATGAAGCGAAATTAAATTAAATGAAATTGAAAAATGAAGACGAGGAGGATGAAAAAATGTCATTACAAGAAGCAGTATGGGTTCCCTTGTGGCTTGTGTATCTTAAAGAAACTGATCTTGCAGGGACATGAAGACAAATTCGAAGTGAAGATTCAATGCAAGCAATTTAAACAGGAACTAGGATAGTATTGGAAACAAAGTTGAAAATAAAGACAGTAACGAAGCCACAAGAATGACGAAGTTAAAGGGTATTAAGAAGGTGAAGATGAAAATAAAATGGGGAAGGACAAAGAAGAGAAGATGAAGACAAAACGAAATAGATGTTTCAGGGGCAAAGAAGGCATTCGGAAAACTGTCGTTGCAGAGTAGGTTTCTCAGTGTCTTTTCTCGAAGAAAATGAAAAAAAAAACTGATCTTAGTAGGTCGTGGAGACAAAGTCGAAATGAAGATTCAGTGTAAATACTTCAAACGCAAATGAAGGCAATAATGAAAACGAAAGATGGAGACGAAAAGAAAGACGAAGATAAAGGAAATTAGTACGGTTTGAAGAAGAAGAAGAAGATTAAATTGAAGGTGAACATGAAGGCGAGGGGGATAAAAAATGCAGTTGAAGTGAAAACTAAGACGAGACGAAATCAGACGTTAGAGGAAAAATTGTTATTGCAGGAAGACTTACTGGGCAGTGAATTGAAAATCTAATGCAAGCAATCCAAACGAAGATGTAGACAATAATGAAAACGAAGATGAAGATACAAAGAAAGACGAAGATAAAGGAAATGAGGACGATTTGAAGAAGAAGATTAAAGATTAAATTAAAGATGAAAATGACGAGGAGGAAAAAGATACAGATGTTTGTGTCTGGAACAAAGCAGACATTTGAGGAAAAAATGTCGTTACAAGAAGTCTTTATAGAACGGGTTTCTCTGTGACTTGTGTAACGGAAAGAAACTAATCTTGCAGGGATACAGAGACAAAGTTGAAGTGAAGATTCAGTACAAGCGATTCAAACGAAAACGAAGACAAGAAGAAGGACGAAGTTAAAGGATATTAAGACGGTTTGAAAATGAAGTGGAGGAGGTCAAAGAAAACGCACATGAAGAGAAGATGAAGAAGACAAAACGAAATGAAAGTTTCAGATGTCTGGGGCAAAGAAGGCATTCGGAAAACTGTCATTGCAGAGTAGGTTTCCCTGTGTCTTTTCTCGAAGAAACTGAAAGAAACTGATCTTAGTAGGTCGTGGAAGCAAAAAAAGTCGAAATGAAGATTCAGTGTAAACAATTCAAACGCAAATCAAGACAATAATAAAAACGGAAGATGAAGACGAGAAGAAGGACGAAGATGAAGGAAATGAGGACGATTTGAAGGTGAAGGTGAAGATGAAGGCGAAGGGGGTAAAAAGATGCAGATGAAGTGAAGACGAAAGACGAAATCAGACGTTCGAGGTTGAGATCATAAGCACCAGATGCATCCGACGTATAATTTTCTAACGCAACAGGTATAAAAATAAAGACAAAACGTTGACTTCTTTCTTCTGCAATGGAGAACGAAACGTCGGCAGTAGAAGAAGTCAACGTAACGCGGTTCCAATCGGAAGCCAATTCAAACATGGACAACGACCGCGGAAGCCTTCAAGTTAAATTTACGAAAGCAGAGCTGGGCATTAATTGAATTAGAATGCTTGAAAAAGTAATTGAAGCGTTTTCATTAATTGAATTAAAATATTTCAAATACTTTTGACATCTGGTCCTGATAATTGTTATTTCAATTACTTTATTGAAATGTTTGGTATTTGAAATAATTTTATGTTATTTCAATTAATTTTCACTATTTGAAATACTTTTGAGTAATTGAATCACTTTTGAGTAATTGAATTACTTTTTAGTATGTAATTGAATTATTTTTGAGTAATTGAATTGCTTTTAAGTACTTCAATTACATTGAACAAAAAATAAAACATATTCATTGATTTATCAGAAAATCAAAACAGAAGAACCGGTCTGAAAGGTTAAATAACGTCAATATTGAAAAAAATAATAATTCAAAGTAATTCAATTACTTTAGAGTAGTTCAATTACTTCAGACTGCTTTAGACTTTACTTTAGTCAATTATTTTGACTGCTTGAATTATCATTTGAATTACTTTAGAGTAATTCAATTACTCTAAAGCAATTGAATTAGTCTAAGTAATTGAAATACTCTAAAGTAATTCAGTAATTCAAATAATTCAAGTAATTCAAATAATAATTCAAGCAGTCAAAGTAATTGAAATACTCTAAAGTAATTCAATTAGTAATTGCTCTGCAGCTTCAAGTACTTTTCTTTTTAATTGGTAATTGCCAATACTTTGTATATGAAGAGAAAAAGATAATTGATAATTGCCAATACTTTTCAAAGTAATTGAAGCTTGTTATTTGAATTACTTTTTTTAAGTAATTTGCCCAGCTCTGTACGAAAGTAAAGAAAATAAGAGCGAGTTGAAAATAAGACGAAGTTGAAGGGAAGAATGAAGTGACTCTGTGCTGCTTATAAGAAATTATCTTTTTGTTTGTAAAAACAAATAATAGCACTACCACTAGGCCCCACAGTAATTTTGATCTTTAAATAATTCTTGCGATAATGGAAAAAACAAAATAGTTTTGTGACATCGTTTTCCTTCCGAGTAAAATGAAGTTCTGTGCGCCTTGAATTACTTTAAAATCTGAGTCTAAAATCAAGCCCCAGATTGTGGCAAAGCTATGGCAAAAGCTTATTTCCAACTATTCATTAACGCAAGCTTTAAGAAAAGTTAAAAGCTTATAATATTAATAAGGAGAACTCGCCCCTGTCACATATAAAGTATACAACTAATTTGGATACAGCCACAAATAGCTAAATGAATTAATTAATAACCAGAGCGCGGATGACCTTAGGTTTGATCACCCAAACCATAGCCACTGAATCAAAATTATTTTTACGCAATCTCGTACATTTAATTTCCATCGATGTTTACAAAGGCCTCTTAAAACGGAGACGTGGTTCGAGCGGGTTTTCCCAACGAGTTATGCAAATCCCCGCGCGGAAAATTATAACGAAATCAAGGGACGCTTCTTTGGCGATCAGTCGTGCACGAGCCACGTCAGAAACACCACTTACAGCTTGCATACGCCGGCGTTACATTAGCAAAATGTAAACCGCACCGGATCTGAATACAAAGTAGCACGAGGCCGAGAGAGAAAGCACCGAGAAGAGGGCAACGGATTAAGAGAAGGTTTCTTTTAATCCTACAGCCTCTGAAACTGAATAAATATATATACAAAACAAATTTTAAAAAATGAAACAATGAGAAATGGCTAGAGTTAAGTGAATTCTTTTTTAATTCGATACCTACAAGTTTTGAATCTAACGAGTAAAGCATTAGAACTCTAATAACCTTATTAGCGGCGCAGCGTAAATATGAGAACGTAATAACATTGGTGGAGGCGCCGGAAGTGTGGTGACGAGTACGGACGGCGATAGCACACCGGAACCGGAACAGAGGTGTACTGACGTGTTTATTGTAAAGCCGATCAGATAGTGCCGTCCTGACACGGCCGTTGAATGCCATCACGCCACAATAAAGCCCGCGCCTCCTCAATCTGGGCCATCGCATAATGAAGGCCCTTTAAAACAGTTAGTTTTATCGAAGTGTCGTCCCCGTGGGCGCCGAGGGGCGCGTTATAATAAAATAGAACGCGCGCGTATGAGCGTTCCATTAGCGGATGGAAGCCCGACTCGCCCATAACCGTATACAGTGGCCATGAATTATTTCAGACCTTCTTTATGACGCTCTCGATACTACAGGTGAAACGGGGCCCCCGCTTCATTGCCTTTATGACCTTTAGACATGTTCTACGTATTTCGTTAATGGTGGATGCGAATTTTTTATTTCTTCGTTTAGAACGCAACAAAGTTCTAATACTTATCACAACCTCCTTGTAGGTAGATACAATATTCACCTCGATGAAATTTAATAAATATAAAGGGCCAAAGAGAATGTGAACTAAGTTAGAATCGATGAAACTCTTCGTTCGGTTATTGTTGGAAATATTCGCGATGCTTACGTAAAATGACAGAAATTACTAGAAAGACAGTTCCTTGAAACTAAACACTATAATGTGCCGCTTATTGTTGTAATATGAAACGAAAATAACGTTACGTGACAATGGCCGGTTTCAAAGGGTCTCACGTAATAATGCCGAGGCCGCATAGAAACAAAGTAGAAAGAAAAAAATTATTTCATAAATCCACTTCTGTTCTAAATTATGCCAAATTAAAGTTAGAGGTGGTTTTACAATGACCGAATTAATAAATTTCATAAAACTGACAGATTTCAATGGCTTACAAACAAAACCAAAGAAAATTTCAAATAACACAGAAAGGTTTTTGGTGCACCTTAGAAAATATAGATTTATCAATAATTTAAGGCGGAGGTTCGTTTAAAATTTAACTTCATCCAATATTAAGGAGTGTATAACACAATTGGAGGAGTAGTTTACATTTTTCCTGTTGAATAATTGAGTGTTTTTAGGTTGGCCGAGTGAGAAGTGTTCGGAGTCCGGCGTCACGTAGCCCTTATAACGTGGTGCGGCCATCCACCAACTGCCCCTAATGTGACCAGCGTCCTGTCTCTGCGTAAATATTTAATGGAGCTGGTCCTGTCTCCGGTTATGGCGCCCTCCGGTCCTCTACCTTCGCCCGTATACGACCGAACTCATTGTGCCGAACAAATTGCCGCAAGTCTCGCGATCCACAGCTTCAGGTAAATTTTCAATAAACCACCCGAAAGGAGGACGAAAGAAAAAATTTAATAATAAAAGACATGATGAGGTTGCCCGGTTGTAGCTATTTTCTGGCCGTTACTGCAAAATTACCCCTTTATTCGCGCCCGTAAAGATAGACGGAGAGGGTTGCGGTGCGGTGGTAGCGACAGATTTCTAATTATCTTGTTTAGTTATCTTGCTAGCGCCTTTCTTGCGCCCGCTAATTGTTTATGGGGTTGTATTCACCACTTGATGTTTCTTGAACAACGTCGAAATGCTGAAAGTTTATTACGCGAAATGAGGGATGGAAATAAAACGCGTCTCTTCTCCGTAAATGCTCAAGTATCTCTCATCAATCAACGATTTTATAAAACGAGCACAGAAATTCGGTAATTAATTGTATTTAACTACAACGAATCATTTCGTTTCCCCACAAATCAAAATAATCGTCGAAAATCTAAGTAATTTTCTAAAATTTAAAATTAATAAATATCTAATAGGTTTTGATGTCTCTAATTCATTAATGAAGAATGTGGAGCAGAACATTCAATTATAATATAATTTTTTTTAATTAGTTAAACTTTTATGGTGGATTTCACAAACGTTACTTAAATATAATCAAGCGTTAAAAGTAAACGTTGCTATGGTTACATGTGCTGAAGGTATACGAATGATTATTCTTAATCAATGATTAAATTTAATCGACTTTTATGAAATCCAGCATAAGTGTAATAAATTATAAAGCTTTTCAAAACTATAATAATAATATTTTGTGGATGAATCACAAAAGCAATAACAATAACAGAATTCATAATAAATTAACTGGAATATCAATTCATAATTATATGAATAATAATTAAGTTATTATATTTATTCAAGTGAAATGTAATTATAATTTCAATCTTCCTGTTTTTGTTTTCAACATAATTCAGTTTTTCCATAACAATGAAATAGGGAAAATTGTAAAAGAAAAAACCTATTATAGAATAAATTACGACTGCACGAAACTTTCAACACGTTTCAATTAAAAATCCCCCAATATGGGTTTGCCTTCTACTCTCTCTCTGTCTCTCTATAATTAGTCTATGTATTTATAAATATTACATCTATATGATTTATCCCCATTTAATAATACAGATAAAGATAGCGAAAATGCAATGTATTTTTATTGAAGCAAAAAGGAAAGCTGCAACTATGTATTTTTGATCGATCAGCCATGACACCGTTGTCTTTTCTTTATTTTTTTTTAATTTAGTTGCCGAACTGACTTAATATACAAGGTGTAATCGAATAAGTTTCACATATTTAACACTGCAAGTTCCTCATCACAAAAGAGAATTAATTCTGCAATTTTTTTGTTTATTGTTAGTTAGGTGCGATTCATGATTACCGTTTTAATTTAATTTTCGTTAATACCTCGTTGGCTATCCGGAGAGATCTATTATCTGTGGTAAAACTTATTCGATTACACGCTGTATGCGGTTTGCACTTTTAAATTCGCATTCACAAACCATCTTCCATCGTCGCGGCGCTGCAAAACGCACGCAAAATAAATAAACAATAAAACAATTTATCGCCGCGCGCGTTACTCGGCTGTACATTATTTTGAGTGGTAATTATTTTTGGCACGTACGTAATGTTTGAATAACACATACACGAAGCGCCGGCCCAGATAACACCGGCTTTTATGCGGGCCATAGATTATCTCGTCGAAAATATACTGGCCCGGGGGTTGATTTTAGCACAAAATAAAAACAACTGGCGACGCGCGTAAAAGCGGGGCGATTATCGTTCTTGCACTTGGGAAAAAATTATGGCACAGGACATCCAAAATGTTTATAAGAATTGAATGGTTCAAAAGCCATGCTGAAGAAAATCCAAGTGCATACAAAAGGTTTAGGTACAATTCAGTTGAAACTGAATTCATCCCCCAGGCAAACATGCGTGCGTCGCGTCATTCGGCCATCACACTTTAAGTTCCCAATAATAAAACTACGTAGATGAGCAAACCCATAAAACAACCCATAACACGGGGCAGGTACAACATCAATATATCTCCGGGATATAACTTCGGCATGTTTGTCGAAGTATAGTACTCGCCGTAAAGTATAAACCCTTCGCGAATTGATCTCGGGGAAATTGGGTTCTTCCCGTTGCGTTGCCGCCGAATTATGCTTCTAAATACTTGTTTAGAGGTGCGCGAGAGGAGAGATGAAGAAGAAGAAGAAAAAAAAAACGAATGCCCGCGCGACATGAACTAGGAATCCAATAGTCGTAAATAAGGCCGAGGAAAGGGTGGAAATAAAACGTCAAAGAGGAATATGCCCTTATTAAATTTAGTGTTATGTGAAGACGCAATGCCACGGCGAACGCGAGCTTTGTAGCCTAATCTTGACGTATAACACATGAAAGGAAAGAGCCGAACATTACGACATAATTCAAGTAGGAGGGACACGGGTCAACTCAGTAAAGAGGGCAATGGCACTAAGTAATTTCGTTTTCCTTAAATAGGTATTTGCAAATCATGAAAATTTTAAACATTTTCGCTTTCGGTAAACATTACAATTTTAAAAAAGTACAAGTTTTAGTTTAATATCCAAAATGTTATTACATAGGGTGTATTATATATGTACTTATACAGGGTGCCATCGCATTGAGTTGCATAATTTCAAGGGGTGGTAGCTTGGATCAGGACGATCATATTATCTAACACTTTTTGTTTATTTTGATCTGAACTACCACCGTATGAAATTATTGCACTCGAGTACCGGACAGCCTATATAGTGACGGTAACGATAAAACAAACACATGATACGCATCACAATCAATGGCAAGGTTAACTTTATCGACGTCTTTCAACATTTAAAAAAATATATAAGAATTTTTGAAATGTCGAAGCGTTAATTTGTTAACCAGAGTTTTCTTTTTGGTGGCGTTTAGGGAGGGTGTGATTCGTCGTTAAGCGAGTCCATCCGCCCCAAAGCAGTTGTTTATCGTTTAATTTTAAAATGTGCTTGTTTTATAGAAGGGTGTACCCGCTATCTGCGGGAGAGAAGAGGCGCAGGGATGCGGACGCGACCCGCTACTAATCTAATCTAATTTTATGAGGTTCCGCAATATCGTTACGGCCCCGTGTAAGCAAGCAAACAGACCCACCTTGTCACGACAAACCTACATAAACGGCGATATAATGCGGCGGAATGAACGCCGGCAATTTTAACGCGCCAACCGCACACACGCCGCCGCGCCGGGGGGGAAATAGATTTCCCGAATAAATTTGCGACTCTTGATAAAAGGTATCATTAAACATCTTCGGGGCCTAAATGGAAAGGACGTTATTTCGCGAATTCTTTTTTATTACATTTTAATTACGAAAATAATTTACACCTTCGGAGTTGCTGCGCGGCGATAGCGCAACAACAGAACAAAAATATAACGACGTAAGAAATTTCGTTCGACCATCGCTCGGGGGCGAACTGATGTGATTATTATCGATTGTTGTTGTATACGAAGGACCTAGAAAATTTAAGTGCTTTAATGAAATCAACCCCGTTGCTAGTGCTGATGAAGGGAATTAATTCGGTCCATCTATCACTGATAATATCCAGCGATAAGTCAAAGGTTAAACCTAATAATTCCCGGCGTTTTATACGCCGCATCGAAATGTATATGTATACCCCCCCATTAATAGAACATTAAATCAAAAGCGCAGGATAATATCCGCTATTTTCTACTACATACTAAAAAAGCAGTAGTTTCACAATAACATCATGTTCTCGTTTGTGCTTGCGGAACGCAAAGTGTGCACCTTAAATTCCCCTTTATTATTTCCATTCTAAAATGCGGAAAAGTAAAGAACTCGTACGTGCCCCCATATATACCAGGTATACGGCTAAGTATATCCGGGTTTATAAGGAGGATAAAGGGGATGGTCTAGGGTTAAAAATGAGTCCGATTAAGGCCTCTGGGGTGAACTTACACTCTCTCGTGCACATATATCTCCCTTCCCGAATCAGCGGAGAGAAGTTACTCTTCAAAAACCGCCTGTATTTCAGCTCCTGTGTTTTCGATACGCGTTCGTAAAATTCTGCGGACATTTCAATAAGCAAATGTAACCCTATATCCTCCTTCGAAACGTGCGACGCCCGTCCAAAGCAACTCATAACACATACAATTACGTTATTTCGAACTGTAGGTTGTAAGTTGTACATACAACAAGTACGAGTGAGACATCTTGAATTTTTAATTAATTCTTTAATAACAAAATTGTTTGATGTCTCTGTATATTATATAAGGTAGAGTAACTTATTTATTCAAGTGTCTCTAGTTTCTTCCATAGAGGCGATTCAAACTATAGGTCTCTGACAGATATTTCCAAAATAATAATTCCATAAAGCTTGGGAGTTAACTATACTATGGCTTCTGGTTATGCTTATTGTTGATTATGAAGGCGGTTGGAGAATACGCAGAGAGAGGTGAAATATCCATGGTGCCCCCGTGGGCCCCGTATATTATAATAGTGCGGCCATATTTCGTAAGGTCGAGTATATCAATTTGAGATCGACGTCCGGGTCCGGAGTTAGTGCGGCGACCGGTGGCTGCATTATTTATGATAAGATGGCCTGGGTCGTCGCGAGAGGAGCTTCTGTCGCCGAGCACTCGTATAAAACAATTTGCGACGCTCATTTTTATCAATAATACACTCCCTTGTTCCGCGCTCGCCGGCAGGCCCCCGACTTGCCGGTGGATTTAGACGCGGTTTAACCGCACGCCGTCTGCATTTTAACGCGTTTTATGCATTTATCATGAGGCGAGCGCCGCTTTCGAACCGGAATTATTCAAACGCGTTATTAGAAGACACCGGAATTTGCCTAATTCTTTCCCGGCGCGGTCATCTCACTGTTGGATTAACGAAACGGTTCCGAACTTAATGGAGCGCATAAATCTTCGTAAACAGACGCTAACGCAAACACCAATCCGGACAAGTAATCGACGTTGTAACGTTGCAGGATTGATTCGTCTAACAAAACACAAATTGCATCACTCAAACTAAGAATGCGCAAATTGATTTCAAAAATATTTATGGAGAACCATTTTCAATTTCACATCTTCCTTAAGTCCACATGAATCTAATCTAATCTCCGTATTCTTTCATACGAAAGTCATAAATGACCTGCCTCAACGTTTACCATTTATTGCGCGCAAAAGTAAACTTCCCTCAGCTGGGGTATTTAAATCACATTCGGTAATTGTCAAACGTTTTTTTTTTGTAAAAAGTAAACGTACATCTTTGACCTTTACCTCATAGGTATTATAAGAAATCGGCAATTTCGTAAATCATTAAGCTCAGTACGTAAGTTAAATTCGATACGACGCGACGTCGCCAACGCGACCGCGGAAATGTTCACCCGCCTAAAACAAAATTAAATAAACAAACGACTAACTTTATCAAAGGCTTTGCCATCATAAATCAGGACTGACCTTTAAATAAAACTGCCTTCTGAGAATTTTCTGCTTCATTTTCTGCTTAACCAAACAGTTGTCGAGTTGACTCATCAGAAAACCGCATTATGTAAATATAACTAAAAGCGAACGATCTAGGATCGGAATTTCCGGTCTAAACGATATAAAAAGGAATGTTTTTTTTGCGATAGATATCATATAGCCAGCAGTCGTGTGGTCATATACATCACTCCCAGAGTCCGAAGGCGAAATTGACATTCAGAGAATGTCTTGGTGTGTGGACAAATTTCGAAAATCTCGGTCTCTCTGTATCTAACACCATGGTATGGGCGAGGACACATTAATTTAATTGCCAATATATTATTGCTTTATTTGATTTACAAAATGCTATTTGTTTCTAGTTGTGAAATTATTTTGAATTTGTTTTGCATTGTACGCCTTGCATTGTATAATATCGTTCTGAAGTAATCTGTAATTACATTAAAAATTTTATACATATATGTTTAAATTATGCTCTTTAATTTGACTGAATTATTATTATGTTTCTTCATTAAAATTGTTAGTTGATCATACATAATTTTGAGTTAATGTTTTAATACTCTTTAGAATTTCAGATTATGCCAAATTGTTCTTAACTATTTTGAATATACACATTTATATATATTTTCTCTTTACTTTTAACTAAGTTTCATTTAGAAGAAAGAACGTAATTTCGTCAATCCCGAAAATTATATGTAGTGGCGGGCAATGGCTAAAATCTCATTCCATATAAATGGGGCATTGAGAGTAATGTTTGGCTAAATCTCAAACCAACGTACCAACAAAGAAATTGCTACTCGGGTCATTTGTCATTTGACTAAAATTATGGTAAAAGAGAGAGGGAAAAGAAGTGGAAATTCCTAATTATTGTGGTGTAATTATTTTGTGAATTACGACATAAGTTTGGGCATAATAATAGAACTTCTCTCTCACTCTCGTCGTGATATCTAGAAGAGCTAAACATTTCTTGTAACAAATTTGTTATCAAATTGATATACTAACGAATGATAGCAAACCAGATTTATTGACAAAATATGATTGAAAGTGAATAACGACCTATTTTTACACAATTGTGACACGGGCATGCACGTCCCATTTTTGTTCGTAAAGTAAATGTCTGTATTGCACGGTTATAATTCGTTAGTGTATTAATTTGATAACAAATTTGTTACATGTAACCGTCTAAATCAGGCTTTAGTGACTCGACGAGATCTTATAACATTGATAAAGTTGAAAGTAAAAGATATTTTTAATCACCCGTCCCTTACAGTATGTCATAACTTCGCTTCTTTCTTTACGTATTAATAGAGGTTACAGTAAGTGAAACTTGTACGATTACACACTGTATAGTATAATCAGCATATACATTCAGTTGAATTTTAAAAAATAAGAACAAATTATCCCAAACTGTATTCTTGAAATGTGATCGCACTTTAAAGGAATGAGAGATACAAGAGGGTCTTAGAGAAATGGAAAAGAACAAAGGAATAAAAATAGTGAAAAATGAATACGGTAAAATTTACATGTATATTTAGTATAGAATGAAAGTGGAATGAAATGAAGAAGACAAAGAGAGAAGTACCGGTGTTTTGACTCGACTTGATTCTTGTAGATAGCAGACCAAGTAGAAGTCGGTATTTTCTCATAAAAACACAGCACTAATTCACAAACTTTATTTACAAAATTATATACACTTTACAAAACCTTTAATTATTAAATTAATGCGGCGATAACCATTCGTTTAATGAAAATAAGACTAATTTCGGTGACTGAATAAAATGCAATTATAAGACGCGAATTTGAATTGACTGAACCGTTCTCGGCTGGTGATATTTTTCGACTGTTGTCTTCTGTACGATTGATGATAATAATGCCTGAACACGAAGTGAGGGTAAGGGTGGTGATTTCTTATTTTCTGTAAATTTTAACTATACTTAGAATTAATATAACTTTATTATGCTGTTTACGAAAATGAAAGGACCGTTGTTTGCGTCTAACAGATGGCAAATTCCGAATTTCGTGAATAGAAATTAGGTAGTTTCAACGAAAACACTAAATTCGACTGTAAAACGAACACCGAGGAGTTCTTGTAAATGTTTGCGTCCCAAGTGTTAAGAAACGCAAGTATGCAGCTGTGGAGCGTAGGCCTGCCGAACTCTAAGATTTAAAATTTCACGGAAATTTTAGAATGCGGAGAGATTGTTCGTGGGAAGAGAAACTAAAATAATTTAAACTTAATCTAAAATCTAGAAGAAATCTGTTATAATTAAATTTTGATTTAAATGAATCCTTAACATATACTGCCCGCCTTGGAAGCACTAGCTTCCAAATCTTTTATTCACAATATACTGTCATATCATCCACGGGTAACACGCACAATTTGGAGGCTGCCCGGCGGATGTCACCTCTTGTAGTCCTTATGGTGGCAGCGCGAACTACACCATCGTTGCCAGGATGTATCGCCTCTACTCGTCCCGTTGACCATTGCATGGGTGGAAGTTGATCATCTTGATTCAATACTAAGACGCCAGGCAGCAGTTGCGGTCCTTGATTGACTTGCCACTTGCCCCTTCGTTGCAATTGGTTCAAATATTCCTTGGTCCACCTTTTCCAAAAATGTTCCCGGAGCTGTTGTAGGTATTGCCAACGTGATAATGTGTTGACTCTTAAATGAGACAAGCTGGGTTCGACAACTGCGTTTAATGAGTCTCCTATCAAAAAATGTGCCGGGGAAAGAAAGGAAGGATCATTGGGGTCATTTGACATTGCGGTTAAGGGACGTGAATTTAGTATGCCTTCAATTTGTATTAGCAAGGTGAACAATTCTTCGTAATTTAATGAATTGCTAGTTAATACTCTTGTAAGGTGGTGCTTAAACGATTTCACAGCCGCTTCCCAAATTCCTCCGAAGTGCGGGGACCTGGGTGGAATAAAGTGCCACTTTATATCCTCTTGAGCAATTGCGTCCACTATCTTCCTCTGGTTACAACTGGTCTGAAATTGTGTAAGTAATTCTTTCAATTCTCTGTTTGTTCCGACAAATTGTGTGCCATTATCGGAATAGATGTTGCTTGGCCTTCCTCTTCTACTTGTGAATCTTCTCAGTGCCGCCAAAAAGGCCTGTGTAGTTAAATCTCCAACCAATTCTATGTGAACTGCTCTTGTCGCAAGACAGACGAAAACAGCACCATATGTCTTCTTGGTTATCTTGCTTTTGCGCAAACCATCTCGAATATATAAGGGACCAAAATAATCTACACCAACATTTTCGAATGGGCGTGATGCTCTGGTCCTTTTAGCAGGCAGGTCGCCCATAATGTGCTTCACATTTGATGGTTTCGCTCTGAAACATACTACACATTTTCTTATAACTGCCTTTATCGTGTTGCGTGCCGATATGAGCCAGTATTTTGATCGAATTGCTGCCATCGTGGTTTGCACCCCACCGTGTAATTGTTTGCGGTGCTGATGTGCAATTATTAGTTCTGTAAAAGGATGCTTTGATGGTAACAACATCTGATGCTTTTCGTCATAAGGTAAGTTAGAATTACATAATCGACCGCCCACCCTGATAATGCCGTTTTCATCCAGAAATGGATTCAGACACAGTAGATTGCTCTTGATGTTGACGTTGCCATGGCGCTGTAATTGAAGTAGATCTTCTGAGAATGATGAAATTTGCACCAACTTTACTAGTGCGTTTGTGGCTGAGCATAACTCTGATGGATTTAATGAGTCATTTCGAATCTTGGTGGCATCATTTTTAACGCGCGCAAGTGCATTTTCCTTAAAACGTAAGCAATAAGCCACAATTCGTATTAAACGATTAAAATTTGAATATTTAAGGAATATGTTTATGTCCGGCTGGATTGTTACTGTTGCAATTCTGGCAGTTCTGAGTTCTGGAATGTCTTCTAAGTCTGGGGTTTCCGAAGAATTTGGCCATTTTGATGGTTCTTCTTGCAGCCATGTAGGTCCCTTCCACCACATGTTACTTCCTGCAAGTAAATGTGGAGACAGTCCTCTTGATATGATGTCTGCAGGATTTTCATAGGTACTGATGTGGTCCCATTGATCCGGATTGGTAAATTCCTGGATTTCAGCAACACGATTTGCTACGAAAGTCTTCCAGCTCTTCGAGTGGGATTTTATCCACGCCAAAACTATGGTGGAATCTGTCCAGTAATGTACGTTACTTATTTTGTACGGTAACGATTCAATTACCTTATTCATTAATTGAGAGAGTAATAAGGCACCGCATAATTCCAGTCGCGGAAGTGTCGTCATTTTCAGAGGTGCGACTCTCGATTTCGCACATAATAAATTGCAACTGATGTTGCCAAGGTTATCTGATGATTTGACGTAAATACAAGTCCCGTATGCCTTCTCACTGGCATCGCAAAACCCATGAAGTTCAAATGACAATGAATTTGTGATATCTGAATTATCTGATATATAACGTGCTATTTTTAATTGAGTCAAGGTTTGCAATTCACTCTCATATTGGGTCCACCTTGTGTGGATTTCTGTTGGTACGGACTGATCCCAATCTATGTTCAGTTCCCATAATTCCTGCATCATTATTTTTGCGGTTATTAAGACCGGTCCAATTAGGCCCAACGGATCAAATATGCTAGATATAGCAGAAAGAATTACTCGTTTTGTAATACGCTTAGGACTAATTGTCTTAGGAATTGAATATTGGAGTATGTCAGAAGCTGAATTCCACAGCAAGCCTAACGTTTTAACATTCTCATTTTTAGCCAAGTCGAGAATTGTGGAGTTTGATGTGGCAGGTATGCCTTCTAATAAGCTTTGATGATTGGAACACCACTTTCGTAGTTCAAAGCCCGTTTTGGACAAAATGCTGATTACCTCTTCTCTAATTGCCTTGGCATCTGATAGAGTATTAGCTCCTGTCAAAAGATCGTCGACGTAGAAATCTCTGGTAACGACTTCTGATCCTGTAGGGAAGTTTGAAGCTTCGTCTTTCGCGGCTTGCTGAAGCGCCTTCGTGGCGAGGTAGGAAGCGGATGCTGTTCCGTATGTGACCGTGGTCAGTTCATATGTTTTGATTGTTTCACTATGATCTTTTCTCCATAAAATTCGTTGAAGGGACGTGTGTTCTTCATTTACCAATACTTGTCTGTACATTTTGGTTATGTCGGCTGTCAATACATATTGGAAAGTTCTAAATCTTGCAACTATAGAGAATAGATCCTGCTGTAATTTAGGCCCGACGATAAGCAGATCATTCAGGGATACTCCTGTGGTCGTCTTACAAGAACCATCAAATACTACTCTAAGTTTGGTTGTAATACTACTCTCCTTTGAAACGGCATGATGTGGTAAATAGTACACTGATGAGTCATTCTGGAGATTCGGACCTGTGATTTCTTTCATGTGCCCTAGTTTCAAGTATTCATCCATGAATTCCGTGTATTGTGCCTTAACTTCGGGTTTCTTATTCAGCTTATTTTCTAAAGTATGAAATCGCTTTAGTGCCTGTTCTCTTGAGTTACCGAGTCTTCTTGGATCGGCCTTGAATGGTAAGGAAACTATAAATCTTCCTTCTTCGGATTTCTTGAAGGTACGAGAAAAATGTTCTTCACATGCACGTTCCTCTTGTGTCAAAGGTGACCTATTTGCACATGATTCAATTTCCCAAAATTTTGACAAGGTGCGACCAAGTCTGTTTATGTTTTCCGAAAGCGATATATTGCAAATTGATATTAATGAAGAAGAGGTACTTGCTACGATTTTTCAAGAGATTATCCAACCCAATAATGTTTTTTGGAGAATAGGTTGCCTGGAAGATGACTTAATTTGACCAATACATAGCAGTCGATAAAAGAGTTCTGCCCCGATTAATATGTCAATGTTTCTTGACACGTTGAAGTCAGGATCGGCAAGTTTAATGGTTTCTGGTATATGTATTTCTGTTTTTGGAATTGACACCACCGGAATATTACTTGTTATAGTTTTCAGTAGAAGACAATCCAAATTCGCCTGGAAGGCGTTGAATCTTGATTGAATTTTCACCTGTACTGATTGTGAAACAGTAGCAGATGATTGGTTTATGCCTGTAATTGGCATGTGAAATGATTTACGTGGCAGACCTAATTTCTTAGCTAAAGATTCAGTTATAAAGTTGGATTGCGATCCCGAGTCGAGTAAAGCGCGACATAAATGACCTTTGCCCTTGGAGTCAAATATTTTTATCATTGCTGTAGACAACAGAACATGAGAATCATGAATGATGGAACTATGAGTTGAAACTGCAGGTTTGGTTTGCTCTTTGTGTAGGAGCGTGTTATGTTTTCTCTTGCATGTTTTGCAGCTACCTGCTTGACATTCTGATGCGTAATGATTAGATTTGAAACAATTTAGACATAATCCTTTAGATTTCAATTCGGAGATACGTTGATCGACAGAAAAATTAAGAAATTTGGCACAGCGAAAAATAGGATGGTCAGCATTGCAAATTTTACACAGTTTATTTATGGAAATATGTGATGAAGATTTCTTGTTTTGGATGTGATTATTTTTATTTATTAGGGGCTGTGATATATGATTTTTAGATATGGATTCAAGCGTCTGACAAGTGTGAGTTAGGAAATCAATTATTGCCTTAAAACGTGGGCAATTCACAATTTGTTAAACTTTTTTCCCATTCCTTTGTTGTTACTGAATCTAACTTTCCTACGACGAGATAAACAAGTAAGTCGTCCCACGTGTCCGTAGGTCTGTTGAGCGCCTTGAGTGCCCTGACATGCTTTAGGACACCGTCTAATATTGTGCGTAGTGCGGATTGACTTTCCTTTGACGCAACCGGTAATTCATGAATGGCTCTTATGTGATTTTGTACAATTAACCGTTTGTTGTCGTACCTGTTTTTTAACATGTCCCATGCTTCCTTGTAATTGTCCGCGGAAATCTCTAAAGAATCGATAACGCCCGCGGCTTCCCCTTGTAAAGATGATTTTAAGTAATGGAATTTTTGGATATCCGTAATATTTTTGTTATCGTTTATCAAAGATTTGAATGTGTCGAAGAAAGGGAACCATTCCGTATATGAGCCCGAAAAATTAGGTAATTTTATTCTTGGCAATTTAATATTAGTTTCTTGATTTTCGTTGCCCATTTTGTTGCCTCTAATGTTGTTAAAGGTGCCTTCATTATTAGAACTAGAACTAATTATGAGTTGCTCGAGACGGCCTATCAATTTGAAATAACTGTTTTCGAATTCTTCTCTTTCAGTTTCTTGACAATCGATATTTTCCTGTATTTCGATTTGTGTCTGAATGTTATCAAACTGTTCTAATACAGGATCTAATTTCGCTAAACGCCCTTTGAGCTCTGAAGTTGGTACACTATCATTTACATTGCTTAAATATGTAGTGAACCTTTTCAATGTTGACTTTAAAATTCCTCTCTTGGCTTTAAGCTCTCTTAATGCAAGTTGTTCAGTCATGATTTAAGTTGTGAATTAGGAATATTGCGTAGGTAAAAGGATAAGAACGGCACACTACGAACTTAAAGGAGACTCACCTGGTGGATTTGGAGCAGCTTGACGTGGTGTAGCAACTTGCACTTTGTCACCGTTGTTGCACCTCTGGTTCGTTGTGCTTTCGTATCCGGCTCGAAAGGACCAATGTTTTGACTCGACTTGATTCTTGTAGATAGCAGACCAAGTAGAAGTCGGTATTTTCTCATAAAAACACAGCACTAATTCACAAACTTTATTTACAAAATTATATACACTTTACAAAACCTTTAATTATTAAATTAATGCGGCGATAACCATTCGTTTAATGAAAATAAGACTAATTTCGGTGACTGAATAAAATGCAATTATAAGACGCGAATTTGAATTGACTGAACCGTTCTCGGCTGGTGATATTTTTCGACTGTTGTCTTCTGTACGATTGATGATAATAATGCCTGAACACGAAGTGAGGGTAAGGGTGGTGATTTCTTATTTTCTGTAAATTTTAACTATACTTAGAATTAATATAACTTTATTATGCTGTTTACGAAAATGAAAGGACCGTTGTTTGCGTCTAACAGATGGCAAATTCCGAATTTCGTGAATAGAAATTAGGTAGTTTCAACGAAAACACTAAATTCGACTGTAAAACGAACACCGAGGAGTTCTTGTAAATGTTTGCGTCCCAAGTGTTAAGAAACGCAAGTATGCAGCTGTGGAGCGTAGGCCTGCCGAACTCTAAGATTTAAAATTTCACGGAAATTTTAGAATGCGGAGAGATTGTTCGTGGGAAGAGAAACTAAAATAATTTAAACTTAATCTAAAATCTAGAAGAAATCTGTTATAATTAAATTTTGATTTAAATGAATCCTTAACAACCGGAGACAAAGTAATAGTGAGATATAACAACGAGGAACCATGAAAGGACAGGCCTAGCAAAGAAAAAGAAGAATAAGGACAATGAATTCAAAAGTACAAGGTTAATTCAATAGGGCACAAAGATAACAAAAAAAAAATAGTAAAAAGAGCAACATGGAATCAAACCACCAAGGAAATGGAAAGGTATAGAATAAAACACATTAGGAATAAATGAGTCCTCTAGTTCCAAAACCGGCCATCTCCAAGTAGCATTTTTTTTTTCAGGAGAAGAAAAACACGTTTACCGCAAAGGCCGTTGAACGAACAAATTTTAGATCAAGCAAAAATAAAAGTACTTAGTGAGTACAATTCGATAACCTAAATTTTGATGCATCGATTTTAATCCAAAGCACTTGCAAATTTTTTTATTTTGGTTTGGCCTGTTTTGGAACAAACTTTGGATTAGACCGGTTTTGCATACAAACTGGAACGGAGATGGATGGTTATGGAACAAAATATCGTTTAGAATTCATTTGTTTTGACTGCCTATCAATAGTGAAAAGAAGTAAATAAGTACAAGATATAGATTTTCGGCTAATAATATATTGCTATGACGTACAACCACTGGTTATTATCAGACTTTTGATGTGTCAAAAATTTATCTTTTAACTATTTCATCAGTCTTGTGGTTTACTTAGTAGCAATTTTTCTTTTTATAATTATCTTTTGTATGTAAATAAAGTGGGACTATGTAGAAAGAGCAGCAGAAAGAGATAAATAAAAATGCTAGACTTATGTTCAAACTTTTTTATTTTATTCAAATTTTTAAATGTTTTATAAAAACAATGATGTTAATAACAATAGTATCGATAACGATTATTAATTCAAATATATTTCTTTTATTTTTATTTCAAATATCATATCTTTTTAAATAAATTTTATCTATTATTTTATTATTTATTATAAATTGTATAAATCAGTCAATCAATAATAAGTGTTAACTGTAATAAGCTAATCGCTCAATGATAAGTGTTTATTTGATGACTGTAATAAGTTATTCACTCAATGATACGTGTTCATATAATAAATGTAATAAGCTAATCGCTCAATGTTAATTACTTTTTGTGTGGAGGAAGTTAAATTGTCTAGAGTTAATCACTCTGTGATGAATGTCAGATAAATGAGTATTTAAGTAATAAGCTAATCGCTCAATGATAAGTGTATTAATTGTAATAAGCTAATCGCTCAATGATAAGTGTATTAACTGTAATAAGCTAATCGCTCAATGATACGTGTTCATATAATAAATGTAATGAGCTAATCGCTCAATGTTAATTACTTTTTGTGGAGGAAGTTTGATTGTCTAGAGTTAATCACTCCGTGAGGGTTGTCGAATGAATGAGAGTTTATGTAATAAGCTAATCGCTCAATGTTAATTACTTTTTGTGGAGGAAGTTTGATTGTTTAGAGTTAATCACTCCGTGAGGGTTGTCAAATGAATGAGAGCGAACGTCAGTTCGAAGCGCTTTATATAGGCTCCTCCCCACTACGTCGGTGCTAGTTTTTTATTTTTGAAAAGCCAATGATTTATTATTTTATTTTTCCTTTGATTTTTATTCCATAAATTTTCAGTGAATCTTTTGTCCGTTTGTTTCGTCAATCATAAAATAATTTTCTATTTAAGATTTCATAATAAAATATTTTAACTTTGCCTTTGATTTTCTTAAATTTGAATCTAAAAATAGGGGTTCGAGGCTAAATGACGTCACGAATCCTACCTAGTTCGAGATTATCCTGTCATCTTGTTATTTGTCACAACGACGTACATGCTCGTGTCAGTGATTGTCAAATTATGTGGCTTTTTCATCATTTTGAACAAATTTCGGTAAGTTAAAAACATTTGATTGAACTATTACATAAGATCAACCTATTATTCATGACAGCTGTCACTGGAACATTATTCTGCACCTTCAATACCGGCACATCAAGACTACGTCCAGAAACGTTCCGCTGCGCATCTTGTTTCCTGTCTGCCAACTCCCTAGCCTGTTCCTCGAGCCAGTTACAGAAACTTCTTATATTCTTATCAACCCATGCTTCTTGTGTAGGTGAATTTAACAACAAAATTGAAAATTCTGGATCAGACACTGTAAGATATAATTTAATTAGTATAATTTTTAATATATACTTAATTTGCCCCTCTGTTTCTGTTTTAGTTTAAGTTTTTCATCTAATGTTCGTGTTGGAAGTAAGAAAACTGGTATTCTTAAGGAATTTCTGTATGTTTCAAAGAATACACATAAAATTAAGGTATGTTACATTTTATTTGTAAAATAAATATTTAGATCTTTGTTTTATTGTTGTAGGTGAAAAATTTCCTTTACATGTGAAGATTGGAAGTAACTCTCTGCTTATTTGAAGAATCCGAAAACTGTGTGTCCTTGTGAACATGACAATATGTATTAAACAAAACATAACAAAAAAACAAAAATAGAGAAACCTGCTCAATTTTACAATCCATTTTTACTAACCGACAGATTACAAGCTTACAAACTCATAACCTCTAAAAAAGTGGATCAGAGTTACTGCAGCACCACCTTCACCACCGACGGACATTTCTGGAACGAACACCTGCGAAGATAGCCGCTTTTGGAACGAACATCTGTAGAAATAGCCGCTTTTGGAACGAATCAACGTTTCTGATGCTTAAATAACATGTGATATCGCCGGTTTAGGTTCAAACCTTTTGATTGCAAAGTGTAAAAGTGTCTGAAGAATATTTTTTTGACATAAAAGCAATTTCACGAAATTGTGGAGATGGCCGATTTTGGAACTAGACGACTCAAATAAAGTAAGCCGAAAATATTAAATAAGTATAAAATGATGGCGTGTGATTCACTGGTAATACGTAATCCAAGACAAAATCTAAATGAAAACAAATTCGCAATAATCCAATCTATGCCCCAAAAGAAGTTAAAGAAACGTTTATACATATAACACATTGAATAATACAATGAAAACAGTTCCAAAAGAGCTATTTTCATACTAATACAAAATCTCAATACTAAGGTTGGTTGTGGCTATTGTAGACCTGAAAGCATAGTGGTCAAAAGTGGCCTAGGAGAAAGAATTGAAAAAGGGGAGACGTTGATGGAGTTATGCTTAAAATCTGAAAGTAATACAAACATTACCAAAAAAGAAGTTGAAAGTCAAATAGACTGATTACATTGGTATAAGCAAAACATGGAGCAAGATGTTAATGAATGCACGAAGTAAAAAGTGTATCGCAGAAGAAGTATCGCAGTGGTAAATATAAAAGCAAATCTAAAGAAAATCAAAACAAAATTGAAAAGAAAAAGGATCAACATTAAAAAATTGAATTGTCAGGTTTAAGATTGAAAGGCACAACGTTTTATTTTATTTTTCCTATGTCAAATAATTTAGATGCCAAAGGAAAAAACCATACTCGGTGGACACTCGGTATATTTACGTGTTTTTGTGAATGTATCAATTGAATTTTCACAAATCTGTATATTTTTTAGAAGAAAATAGGGCGCTGGTTACAGTTTTGCCACAGGCGCTAGCTTGTCTATTTACGGCCCCGAGTATAATATTGTGTAATATTATGTAATACTGTGTAATGTAAAAAAATCCTTGGCAATAAGAAAAAAGTTTATTTTGTTCCCGTGTAATTAAAGAAAAAATATTCAAGGATATAAACAAAAGGCAAAAGCAACCATACGACAAGAACAAAAAACTTTCTAAGCAAGAAGCAAAAGATATAGTATGGATGAAAAAAAAATAAGGGGGAGTGCATACCAGCAGAATTAAAAGAAGAGATAGCGCCATGATCATACAAAAGGATCAACTTAAAGACGAAGTAGAATACATTTGAGAAAATCATCTGAAATGGAAGGTGCAAAACATCCATTAATGCGAAATTCTAATGAAAAGAAAATAAACGAATTAAGAACTAAGGAATATAAGAAAAATACCTGAAGGATAGACAAGAAGAAAAAATCTTCTAAGTTGTAATGATGTGCAATTTGACGAAATATAAAATAATTCTGAAATATTATTTTGCAACAGTGACATCTTGCGGCCAACTTTTGACCTAAAATTACAGTCAAAATCATTATTTTTTCAGTACAATCGGCTCATCAGTAACTATAGTCCGTCTAGAAAGTATCCGGAAAAAAGACAATAACACTGCAACTTCCAGATTTTGAATTTATGAACGAAACAATTACAATAGAGGAAAACAATTCTAGTTATTTGTTTATGTAATTTCAGTTTAATCCTGAAAGTTATATTAAACGATCAGGGAACCTGAAACCAAAGCAACTGCACTCTGAGTAGATTTGGTGTTTCATGCGTGTAAAATGTATGCTGTTATTTTATTATTTTGTTATATTTTTTGGTAGAAACAACTTTACAAATCCTTTTTCTTTATGAACCTCTTTGTTGAAAACATGCTCTATCAGTTTTCACTTTTCTCAAATTTGACACAATTACTAAAATTTTTCTGTTTTTTCAAATGTGTTAACATTCAATATCTGTTGTCACTTCTTTTGTTGGATTCTTTGAAATATGATTTTAACAAGATACTGCGTTCTTAAAAATATCGTAAATATAATATAATATTTATAATAAGCAATATATTGATAGAAATTTCAAAATTCCGGATACTTTCTAGACGGTCTATACATTTTAAATTTTGTCGCCAGAATGTGGAGTCACAATGGCGAGAGTTCGCGGTACTGATAATCTAGGGACTTTAAGTTTGCTCATTGTAAGTTTGACAGTGAATACTTGACGTTAAAAAATTGCTTTCATTTAATACTCATAGGCCGAGTTGCCCAGTGTCTGGTTAAACCAGTAATTTGTTAACTGTTCGCTAAATATCAAACCACAGTTTTCTTTCAAACTGTTATTCAGTCATTTTTAACCAACCAATTTATTAACTAAGGTTTAATGGAATGTTGGCAGCTCTGAAGTGCTTTAGTATCTAATTTCGCTATGTAAACTTTAATTTTATTATTCGTAACAGTAGTTATTACATGTGTCAGAAGGTATAAGTACGAAAAAGTCAAGAAATATTCAAAAAAGAGATTAAAATACTGAAGTGTTATGGCTTCCACAGATGGTTGTAGTAGTAGTTGTGGTAAATGCGGCGCCAGATTTCTCCAAATCTATTAAAACAAAATACAGCAATATGAATATATCTTTACGAATTTTTTTGAAGACAAAATGTTTAATTCTGTTAAACACAAGAAAAAATAAAGATTTTAGTATTCAGCAAATATTTTACTAATTGTTTATGTTTACTGATTCGCCAAATACATTTTTGAATTTTTCGAAGTGAATAAGAGATTATACAATGCATCTTACTAATTTTAAATATAATAAAGAGAACTTGTATGTTAACAAATTATCAGTAGTAATGAGAGTAATAATAATAAAAAAAATAAGTGAAAATTATTGTAATAATGAGTTCAATTTAAAGTCTTTTTTCAAGTTATTTTTACGTTAATTATAGTTTAAGCGACCGAATTTCATGGTTTAGCAAATGTCATAGTTAAACTTCGTTTTACCTCTTAATCACTGTCTGAACAACCAAAAAGAAAAGTTAAACTCTAGTTAATGTTAAACAAAGTTTAAACGTTCAGTGAGCAACTCAGTCGTAAAGTGATAAACCCGTGTGGATACAAATATTTTTATTGTAACATTTAAATTTCTCTTAAATTTTGAAATGCACAGTTGGTCGCCCGGCTCCAGTCTTATTTGAGTATTTGACAATAAACTCTTTTGTAGAAATTTATTTCTTTTTTTTGGGAAAAAATTGGGTTGCTGAATATAAATTTAGGAAGTTTTCATTTGATGTCTAGAGGAAAGTTAATTGAAGAGTTATCATCATTGCTGATGGAAGCGTCATGACACGTGTCGCGTTGCAAATATGGCAATATTTTAGCAGTTTTTGGTTTAGGCTACGTCTTGTGTTAATTTTAGAAGTATTTAGTATGAACTATGTAATAATTTTAATCTGTTACTTATAAGCAGACTTCGGACATTTCGGAGCGTTGCCATGGCTACGCAATGAATGGGCATTTTTCATTGGTCCTCGTATGGCAACGCTCCGAAATGTCCGAAGTCTCCTTATGTTAGTTACTATTACGAAATATTCACATCTATTACAGTTTTAAAGCGCCATCTAATACGCTGCTGGCAACACTGTATCGTTAGTAATTTTAGATTTTTAACTTCATACTTTTACAAAGCTGCGTTTAAAGCTATATTGTTTATATCACAAAATCTTTTAAACGGACACTACATGGCGCACAAACACTTTACGTTTCGCTATCGTTTGACAGTTTATTATTAAATTTATTTTAAACTTAATAAAATGTTTTATTTATGTTAAAAAATTGACAGATCTACACTTGAGAGCAAAAGTATTTGGCCAGCTAACTACCTTAATGGTAAAAGAATAAATAGCATGCTTCCTTATATTTGTGAAATAGCGCATTGGTATCGTTTCGAAGCCCGACTATTGCTCTCTCAAATGATACTAAATTAATCTCTGATTAGCTCTTGTTTATCGTGTTAACAAAATTTTTGTTATCGTAGTCAGAATAAGTAAGACGAAAAACATTTAAATTTGTTTATTAATAACAGAAACAAAAACAAGTTTGAACAAATGCGGTTTACTCAATACTTTGTATGACCCCCTCTTGCTCGTATAACAGATTGCATACGGTTTGGCATGGATCTGATCAGCCGTTCGACAACATCCTGAGGGATATTATCCCACTCTTGAGCAGCCCTTGTTAGTTCCTGAAGCGTTGTTGGAGCTGGAACCCGTGATCGAATTCTTTTCTTGAGTTCATCCCACATGTGCTCAATCGGATTCATGTCCGGACTTTTGGTTGGCCACTTCATGACTCGTACACCAACTTCGTTCAAGTAATTTTGAACAATCTCAGCTGTATGCGGCCTTGCATTATCCTGCATAAGCAAGAAATTATCGCCAATAAAGCCCAGCATAAGGGACAACATGCTCATCTAAGACTTCATTTATACAGCGTTGAGCAGTTAAACCGCCTAGGTTATCTGTGGGGATATAGGCCAGTTCGGTTTTTGCATGAAGAGAAATGCCCCCCCAAAACATGCATGAACCTCCTCCAAAAGCGACTTGCTCCACTATGCAGCACTGTGAAAATCGTTCTCCTTGACGACGGTAGACTCTAGCTCTTCTATCGCTACCATATAGACAAATTTTGGTCTCGTCTGAAAAGAGCACAGAGTTCCATTGCTCCAACGTTCAGTTTATGTGCTCACGAGGAAAGCGTAGGCGCTCTGCACGATGCGCTACCGTTAATTTTGGACCCGTTGCAGGTTTCCGGCACCTTTGCCTATTTTCAAGAAGTCTTCTTCTAACAGTCCAGCGACTTACTGTTACTCCTTTGACGTCTCCAAGTTCTTGTTTAAGCTGGACAGCATTTAATACCCGATTCCGTAAGGAGGTCGTTCTAATAAAGCGATCATCCCAGACTGAAGTTGCTCTTGGTCTGCCTGTTTTCGCTCTGGCCACGTACAGACCAATTTCTAAAAACCTTCTAAAAACATTTTGAACAGTAGAACGTTTAATGTTGAGTTGCCGAGCTACAGATCGCTGACTGTTACCAGCTTGAAGGAGAGCAACAGCTTGAGCTGCAATTTCAGGAGGTGTATTCATACTTTCACTAATTTTAATACTGTTGGAAGCAAATTTGACAGATACTATGCAAACAAATTGCAAGTGCCACGCATTCAACTGTTTCATAGCAGTCTTGAAACAATACATTGTTTGAAGCCGCAAACCATCCCACATACGGCACTGCTGATAAAAGAAAGCTGATGATCTCTTGATAGTTGGTGACAATTTCTTTTTAATAAAATTAATTCAGCTGTATTTTTTCTTTAATTTGAGTGATTAGTTAGTATTGTACAAGAGGCATTTTAATATTAAATATCACTTTTAATTGAAAAGTAATGGGTGGCCGAATACTTTTGCTCTCAAGTTTATATCCTATTTAAAGAATCTAGAAAACTACAAAATATATCGTTTAAATTTGCAAAATCTGTACGTAGTTTTCTAGATTCTTTAAATAGGATATAGATCTGTCAATTTTTTAACATAAATAAAATATTTTATTAAGTTTAAAATTAATTTTTAGATTTTATAAAAACCAAGGGAAAAAATCTTTACTTTTTCAGTTTCTATTAACAACCTTGTTTCTATTGACAACTTGTTTATTTTGACAACCTTGTTTATATTTTTTCACTTCCGAAGAAGCTGTCAAGCGATAGCGAAACGTAAAGTGTTTGTGCGCCATTTAGTGTCCGTTTAAAAGATTTTGTGATACAATTTTCATCGGACGAGAACCAGCTTTAATTATATTGTTTATATTTAATTGCCATAACTATACCAGGAAAACGAGAAATTTGGGTGCAGATGAACATTGATGATTTTAATGTAATTTTACCAAAATCATCATCACTGATGCACTAACTGCACTTTCTAATGCACATTAAATACTATTCTAAAATCATGATTACGTCCAAAACATTGCAGTTTCTAAAAAATTATAATAAAATCAAATGCGTGTGTATGTGATTGATTGTTGTACACTGATGTCATTGGCCGTCCTTGCATAAATCGTCCTAGAATTTCATTTTTAATAAATCGAAGCTGTGAGTTAATAATTCGTGTTAAATGTGTTTGGGGGTACCCCTCAAGTTGCACAAGTTGTTCATAATAATTAAGATGGATACGGAAAGGGGTCAAATAAATTATCTGTCCTACTTGCTTTGCTACTTTACTGGTAAATGAAATAATTCGGTAATTAATTGTGCGAGCTCCAGAACGACATCAGAGGTGTAATTAAAGAATCGTTTTCGAATCGAACGATTTAGGGCTTTAATATCGAAGGGGTGGGTCAAAATTAATTATTCGCGTGGCGTAGAAACTATCGAACGCAAGGTACGTGGCAGTGGTTCGACTAATTTACTAAACTAGAGGGTATAAATTTAAATTAGAGAGTGGCAGTGTACGGAATCGAGTAGTAGTAACTAGTAAGTAGCAAAGTTTCGCGGATTGACTCGAAATCACCCGGTCACATGTTCGGGGCTCCTTCTGCAGCGATAAAGCCCGAGAAAGGCGGGCATTAATTAAATCCGCTATATTAATTTATCGCAAGCCGGCGTTAATTTTCAACTCATAAACATTTTTATTAGGGGGGGTGGGGTTGGGTTTTACGAGGCGGCGGGCCAATCGCGTGCCGAACCGATGTTAATTTGAAGGTGAAGTTAAATATGCGTTAAGCTAACCTGTAATTTACTTCACTTACATGTAACGCCCGCGATGTCTTACACCCTAGCTTTATTGACCGCATTCTATGTCGTAAACTCCATGTTCTAATAATGCATGCGCTTTCCGAATCATAATTGTACCGGACGTAAAACTCAGCTGCCGAAAACGAATTAAAATACGAGAGCACTTTGGAGTTACAAATTAAAAAGTTTTTATTCTACCTCAAAAAAGTCGCCCCCTCTACTTACAAAATCGAATTCTTAAATTCTCAAAAGATCTAATGCTGACTAGAACATCCACGAAATTTCTGGAATGCTAAACATTTCTTTTTTTTATTAGTCGAAGCTCCTTTTTTAAAACCTGATGACTGATGATGACCTGATAACTGAGAATGTACATATTTATTTTCTGCCCACTCATATCTCATTTAATGAATTTATTTATCAAAGGAACAATGTCATATTAATTTCGAACTTTACTGTGTCTCTACAACACCCAGCGCTCAATCGGCGGCAATAAAAAGCTCGGATTAATTCGCTAAGGCACTGCCGCGATTAATTCCAAAGAAAACGAATAATTCCCGTCGTAAATTCGCTTGTCGCGGCACTATTTAGAGGCGTTTAGTACAACGAAGGCGAGCGTTCAGATTTAAGGGGGTTGTTCTTATTAAAATGTGCAGTTGAGCAGGTGCATAAAGATGTCGGACGAATCGTTTGTTCTCGTCGCGCGCGTTCAGGGCGAAACGGGGCGCGTAAACCAATCTAAATTAAGCGGTATTTAATTACAATACCCCCCCCCCGCAACCCTTGGCATGGAGTCAGTGGCCCAAACGTTGACTGAAAATGCTTTAACAAATACTTCCGAACCAGTGTTGCCAGAAGTAACATAAACTTCATAATAGATGGTACTTCACTTTGGTAACAAATTATAGTAACAGATGTCGCCGTCATCATTATCTATCTTATATCTATCATATTTATGCATTTATTAATAAGATATCGCAATTTGCACAGTGTTTTTCTCTTAACGCACACGTTATTTCAAACTACAACCAACGAAATTTTGACATTTATTTGCAACAGAATTTACGTGTCATTTTGAACAACAGATGACGCTAACTTGTCGACATATATAAATAAAGTCCCTAGTTTAAGTAAAGTAGCGCAATTGGTGAAGACCGTATGTTGGAGAGAGAAAACCATTCTTATTATTAAATCGTTATCAATCAACATTGCGGCGTACGTATAAAAGCAAATCATTTCAAAAATGTCTGCATCCAGATGATATTCAGACAAAAATAAATCAAAAATGAGATTCAAGAAATGCCAAGAAATTATATTTACGTAAATTCCTTTGAGGACCTCCCAAAGTACTATGCGACCAATATTTTTTAGGTAAGGGGTAGCTATAAAAAATAAAATCAGATTCTTGGCTTAATTGATGCAATTAGGATGGATTTACAGAAAGGAAATCAAATATTTAGTTACGATTAACTATTTGATTTAGCTTAAAATTCGTATTGCCACGGTTTAACAATTTGATTTCTATGGCAACACGAATTTTAAGCTGAATCAAATAATTAATCGTAATTAAATATTTGATTTCCTTTCTACAAACCCACCCTTAATCTATTGACCATCTATCAAAACTAATACATCTCCTAAATCTTTTTATTGAATACATAAGGATTGTTAAAACTCTTTTTTGTGATAACGATCAATTTAAAATGCCGCAGGAGTGTTTGGCAGCATTTAAACAACTAATAAATTTGACAGCAGTCAGAAAGCAAATGTCAGACAAAAGTTTTGAATCAAGTTCTGATATAAAAAAAAATATCATTTTTCATAGCCCCAACTGATTAAATTAAGTTTTATTCATAACATAAATATGTTAATATTTTCTACGTTTCAAGACTTCCTCATTGTTATTATTCATTGAAGGACATAACTGTTAAATAATAATGATTGATACGAGACTTAAAACGCTGCTGTCAACGCTTTAAAATTGGCTGTCACTATTTCAAAGTTTGGAATCAAAATGGCGACAAACTGCGTTACTTTGTTAGATCTATGGACTTTGGATATAAAGGATTCTAGGTATAAAGTTTAAATAGAGTAGATATAAAGTTAAAAGTTATCAAACTCTTTACAGAACTGAGGCCCAGTTTCATAAAACCTAGTTAACCCCTCGATCACTTTATGTGCTCGCTGACAAGTCAAATGTTCTTACTGAATCCTGTATTTGTGTATGTAGAACGTTTTGACAAATATATTATTATTATTATTATTATTATCAAGTTAATTGCGTGATTAAGCAATACCATTGGAGGAAAGTTCAAATTTCCACCAATGATATTGCTTAATCACACAATTAACTTAATCGAGTGGTTAACTGTACGTTTTATGAAACTAGGCCTGACTGAAAAAGTTAAAAATGAAAAACGTAATGGATTCTAACCATTTCATAATAACTACACAGAATTCAGCAAATAGTAACACATTTGTTACGAAAGTATTGACCGTTTACTTGACATCTGCACTGTCAACGTCAAAATCCGAAGATAATTCATAATTTTGAGTATAGGCGCCATGCACATCTCTGCGTTTAGCGCCGCCTGGCGTGGTGATTTATGAATTAGTGCTAACATGTCAGTGGATAAAAGCCAGAAGATTAGACATGACACGGTGCATAATTTTATCGTTACAAAATATTTATTTGTTTTTGAAATTAACAGCATCTGTCTAAAATATCTTAATTATTATAAAGAAATACTGTTAAATAAAGCAGGAAATGTCACAAGTATGCGGTGATGCCAACATACTGTCAGTTTGACAGTCAAGTAAACGGACAATGGCAACACCGAAAAAAAGGTAATATTCGGGGGTTAAAGGAACGTGATTCCTGGCTACCATAGAAACATTCTAATAACCTTGGTCCAATGACGTACGTAAAATAAAACAGAACATGTCATCCGTATCTACACAAATTTGGTAAATCAGGCTTTTATGAGGTTATGTTGCTATCAAAACTAAAACTCTTCTTTCTATTCAAATTTCACCTGGCAAAGTAGATACTCTTACATTTTGAGCAGAACTTTAATAAGACATTTTGTCAAAATACGAAATAAACACGAACTATTAACAGTAAAATTTGTATTAAATGTCAGAATTAGTACATATTGCTGTGTAAAGGCAATAATTTTGAAAGTGATGGTGTAAAGCCTGGTTCACAATTGCCCGGGAACGAGAACGAGAACGGGAACGGGAACGTTAAAAAAGTTAAATCATTTCATAATCGTACAAGTGTCCAATGCATCGTTACCGTATTTACCGATGCATTGTGGACACTTGTACGATTAAGAAATGATTTAACTTTTTTAACGTTCCCGTTCCCGTTCACGTTCTCGTTCTCGTTCCCGGGCAATTGTGGACCAAGCTTAATGCTTTGTTGGCCCCACATTGGGCGCCATATTAATAATGCTATGTAAAGGCAGGCGGCCACTGAACGCGAAACTAAGTTTCTTGAAAATTAGATCAAACGTAATCTTACGCGAACGTGGCAACTAAAGCTAAGGGAAGCAAAGTTAGGATAGCAAAGACATAAAACAATGTTTATCTTCACTCGGTTACCTCGTCTGCGTAAGATTACGTTGGATCTAATTTTCAAAAAACTTAGTTTCGCTTAGCTTAGTTTCGCGCGCAGTGGCCCGTCGCCTTAAAAGGGGTTTGGCGATTTTTCTTTAATTTAATTGATTAATTGATTAATTAATTTTTTGTTTTCATGAGAAGATTAAGAATTTTCTTTTATTTTTTTTTCGGTTCTCTTCTCTTTCGAGGACCTGGGTCCCTTCTTTTTCTCCGCAATTAATTTCTTCTTATATTTTCAATTTTTAAGAACATTGATTTATGTCTAAACGTCGAAGTACATATTTTCTTGCGTTAGCACATTTAGAAATTACTCCCTCCTTTGTTTGACACAAACCAATATCTTTTTTTTTATGGGAAAGACAAGCCCGTTCGCAGGTTTGCTAATTTTTTAAATTATTTATCCTGGACTGTAGAGTTTTGTTTAAATAACCTACAACTGACGACCTTGCGCTCGAGCCGGCCTTGACCACTAAAGTTTAAAGTTTTTGGTTTAAAAATTTTTTTTCAAATAAATGTTTTTCTGAATTAAAATAAAATCATATTCTTTAATTAAATTCACTACAAATTTTTAAAGGGCGCGGCAGGGAGCGTCGCTAAAAATTACAGCGTTCTTTAACTTGTTTAAACCAAAGATTTTCAAAGGTAAGATTCTTTTAATCTGGAGTCACCCTTTCCTTTTATGCTCGTAAGGATTGCCGGTAATGCAACGATCCACAGTTAGGTACATTTTTCTAAAATTTTGTAGATTACAATCCTGTTTTCAGAATTTTAAGTTTGCAAACGTGCGCATTGAAAATGTCAAACGTAAACAAGCCCCTCCAAATTTTTCAAAGTTTGGAATCAAATTTTACTTTAAATTGAAATGTTTTTTCAAAGTTTGGAATCAAATTTTACTTTAAATTGAAATGTAACTACTAGCAGAAGTACTTCTTTAGGCTCAGTAAAGATTTTTGTTACATTCATATAATGTTAAGTACAATCTTTTGTTTACATTAAACAAATCTCTAATTCCTAAGCTCACATTTCTGCTTACCACACTTTCAAAACTTGTAATTTTATAAAATAAAAAGAAATTCTTATTTCAAAATTGAAAGCTTTGTTCAGTGTTTTTCATTAAAAACCTAAAATTAATGTTTCCTTACCGCACACTTAAAAACACTTCACCCACTACAGATTGTAAGGACCTGAAAAATGCGCAGGGAAATTTCAAAATAATTTTTTTTTTCTTAAAACTCCACTTGATCTTACGAAATCGGAACGCAGGAAAAGCATATCATTTTCATTAGACTAGAACGTGCTTTCAAACCAGAGACAAAATTAAATTGCGGTGATAGAGTTTTGTTCAATTCTCATAGAATCAGAAAAAACCGTGCGATCAGCTTCTCTGGTAACTGACCGCGCGACGCGTGGCTAAAAATGGTAAAAGCAACATGTGGCCATCTAGTGGAAAGCGGCTGGCCGCTAAAAGCCCGAATCAACCACGGTCTTTTTCAAAAACTTGCTGAATTCGAAAAAAGTCCCACTTCGAAGTTCGAGGGTGATGGCGAGGGCTAAGTAGACGGGCCGAGCGCAAAAACGACAGTTCCCGGTTCCCTTAGTTTTGCGCGTTAATTTCTCGTCGAAATTTTAGTTTAATTAATTTTTGTTCTAAGTTCGGTTTTATTTTGATTTAAATTTTTCAAAGTTTGATATCGCTTTAAAATAAATTCGCTCGCTAACGAATCAATACTCGTAAATCTAAATCGTTAGTGTTTTTCCTGAGTTACGGATACGAGAAAAATCATTTAAGTTTCGTCCCCGGTAAGCTCAATGTCTTTATTGCTTAAAAAGTTAGACAATCATTAACAAAACGCATTTTTCTAAATGTATTGCCCTTCTGGTCGAGTTTCAGGTTGTTTTGTAATAAGTGAGAGGATGATTATAGAGACAATTACTAGGGAGTATATTGTAGCAAGGGGTAGTGAATATTTAAATTTTTTTATTATCTGTCTTTATTAATGTTATTATAAAGTACTTTTTTTGTTTGTTTTGTGATACCAAGTTGTTTTCAATATAATTGTATTCGTCAAACTTTCCGAATTTCATTTATTATTCAAAGTAGAGTTTAGAGAACCTTTTTATTAAGTAGTAAATCGAACCAGGAGAGGAGAAAGATTCAACAATTCCAAAATAGTAATTCCGAGGGTCGAAAGGGCCAAAACTCATACCGAGTCCGAAGAGAGCGGACGGAACGACTCCTGGCTACTTTTCAGCTAATTCCAGGAACGCTACTAACAAAGGAGTCGCCTTTTGCGTCTCGATTCGGTTTGTAAAAGTTTTGGATAACAAAGGGTGATAAAAGTCTAAGACGGGTGTATTATAAATATTTGGTTATAAGTTGGAAAGCCATTTTTTTATCAAAATATAAACCACCCTTTCCAGTATCGCGGATCTTACAAGACTGTTCTCTGTTTTCAGGTTCTGTTGTAACAGTTCTTCGTAATCAACTTTAACGTCTGTAATTTGAAACGCCCTTAAGCGCACCTTTCTGCCATGACCAAGGTAGACGAGTCTTCTTTTTCTCTCGGGCTGATTAGCCTGAATCGGCCAATGCCTTGCAGTTAACGGAGCGTTTGGCTTTCTGTGAAACCGCTAAGGTTTACTTTGTAGAATAGAAAGTGCCCGAATTTTATTGTCCGCTGCTGTACGAAACTTTTTTTTAGCTTTTGTTTAGATATCCATTAAATTGCGAGATATTTATACAATGAATGAAGTACTGTAGTCCAAAAATAAAATTAAATACAAATTTCCTGATATTGTTTCAATAAAAAAAGAATCTAAAATTCAACAGTTTTGAACGCAGCTTTTGGTTTAATTTACTGTCACAGATGGCGCTATTTCACGTGTCATTTTGAATAATATTTGGCGCTAAATCAAGCAAACTTCTCGATATAAAGTGAAAAGGATTTCTTACAAGAGTAGGTATCTGAAAAAATTAAAAACTCAAAACGTGATATATTCTAGCAATTTTTTAATAGCGTACCAGAGTTCAGTAACTAGTTTTATTTTACAATAACAAATTAAAAGCATAAAGTTTTCACTGCGCAAAATAAAACATTGTTATATGACTTGAAAACACAACTTAAAAAAACAACGGGATCCTTATAAGCATTCAACGGGACTATTTCTAAAAAATGTTCGCCTTATCAGAGCAAACTTCATTCGACGATACTCACAGATGCAAACCTTGAAGAAAATGCTAATGTCAACAAGTGGACACAAGTTTAAAAGTTATGCGCGGGATGGAAATATTTTGAATTAGAATGCTACGGGTGATGTCGTTTTACCCCTCTTAGAGACGCCGGACAGATTCTTCTACAAGTTCGGTTTCGTGAAAAATCACTGAAATACTGAAACTATCTCCTTAATTTTATTTTATTCGGAAGTAAAGAAGGAATTATTTCCCGGAATGTCTTGTTCATTTATTGATTAATTTAAGTAGTCGCAAGCGAAACGTCTTCGAAACTAAAATTGAAGTGTCCCAAAATTTTGGATTACGGGAAGAACAGACTCAACTCTAGAGTAGTTGAAAATTTCTTCAACTCCGAAATGGTGCGGCAAGGTCCAAATTCATTTCATATAAAAAGGGCGATTCCTGGCTACCTAGAATTTAATCCAGAAACGTACAAAGAAAGGAATTGCAACTTGGGTCTTTATGATTTGACTAAAATTTGGTAAAAGTAGTGAGAAAGATGGAAAGAAAATAGTTTGTTTATCCTGTATGTACAGGATCTGCTCACAGGGCTGGAAAAGAAAGGATTTGGTTAAGGGTCTCACCTCACGATAAATAATTTCAGATTATAACTCGATTGATAACGTTCTAAAAAATGAAGACACCCATAAGACGAAGAGGTCCACACATTTGCATCTTTTTTAAGCACCTAACCGAATTATCCGCGTTTTATTCGCGCAATAACCCACCCTTAATTCGACTATACGACCGTCGTAAACGTACAGTTTACTTCTGCAGATGAACATTTCCAATTCGCCGCCGCCGCCGCAGCGTCTTCTTCTTCTTCTTTTCTGAAATCTTCGGCCGGCACGAACTTGCAACTTGCAGTGTATTTTACAGCACGAACAACAAACTAATATATGTAGCCGAAGTCGCATAAAGAACGGGTAGAGTCACTTTAAGTCAGGTAACCCAGGATCGGTGAAAATACGAGCGGAAAACACGAAAGCAAGAAAACTGGACAGAGAAGGACTCCAAATAAACTCAGCTTAGAATTAAAACAGAATTAAGATTTAATTTAACATTTAAGTATAGGACGTGGAGGACTCGAATTTACTCAACTCTAATCAATTCTATATTTATCCAAGCGTTTCTACATTCTTTCTATTTGACCTGAGTTGTTGTACCAAAGACCTTTTTCAATTAATTTATTTATTTTGCAAAAGTTTAGAAACTTTGTGAAAAATGTGACGGATAGTGAGAGTTGAATTGGGAGAAGTGTGTTAGCTTCGCTCGCTCATCCGTTCTGCTCCCCCGATTCGGTGGTTGGTCGGGGGGGCATTTAGAAGAGAGCACTAAAATATTGAGAGATCCGTTATATATGCAACATCGGTACAGGATATAAAACTACCTGCTATTGGCCATATCTTAGTATTACGGGCAACGCAGACCAATCCGCCGGGAAAAACAATTTCACCCCACTCGCCCTTGCGAGCGGCAGCCCCTTAAAAATATGTGCGGGATCTCCTTTGCGAGATTTTTCTTTATGTTTGAGCGCCCCCCTTTTGTTTGACAATGCAAAGGACACATGTTATTTAATTAAACAAATTAATTGACAGTATTATTAAAGAAAGTAGGTTTTGAGATGAGATGTCAAAAGTGTTGTCAAATTTTCTACATTCCAAATCACTGGAAGAGTCCCTTTAAAATTCTCTAAATAACGGTAAGTCCTCTTTCACGTTTCCCTTTCCAGTTGATAATCTCCGCCGCAAATCCGCATTCGTACCCCCATTGTCGATTCGAAAGTAAAGCGACACTTAGCTTCCCCCGCTCGCTATATATCTCTATAATTTTAAAGCCCGCCTAAATCATCTTAGAAAATGCCGCTTCGATTATACACCGCGCCACGTATAATCCGGCGGAACGCTTTAAGAAGGGTTGTTGCGGGCTTGTCGTACACGGGCTTACAAGTCGTCCGGTAACGAGGGAAGGAGACGGTAACTGTTGTTAAACATCAGCAAAGTATCTGTGCACAGCGTGAACGAGATAGGGCGCTTCGCAGGCCATAACGCTGAAGAAATCTTTCTTCGCGCGACTCGCTCAGAAGTCGTTACAGACCTCATTGAATTTTTATTTACCTTGAAATTGGAGCGATTTTTTTCTTACACCCCCCTGACACGTTTCTACTTCGTGAAAAAAATTGGTTGCGTTAACCGGGGAATTAATGTTATTACATGAAATGAGTCAATTTGCATGACTCATTTATATCCTGCATTTTACCATGAGATCAACTGAATTTATAAGTGGAGTAAGCCCTGATTTTCAAATTTGATAACTTTCCACATTTGAGGTTAGATTGTACTTTACGGGTGATGTCATTTTACCCCTCTTAGAGACGCCGGATAGATTATTTAAATACTGTGATAGGTTGACCATGCAAGCTTAGTAGTTGAAGCCTTAAAGATACTTACGAGGAGTATCTGTGCACAGAAATTAAATTAAATTAATTTCTACATCCTTGAAAAATAAAAAGAGTTACAAACAGTATGACCTACTCCATAAATTTATTTAAAAAAAAATCCACCCCTTTTTCACATCAATACACATTAAGTTTCAATGTCCCCCCTATCGATCATTGTGTAGTTAACAGCGAAATCTCGAAAGGACGATCATTTGAGGGGCCGAGCGCTTTATATTCCTTAAAAAAAAGGACTCTGTCTTAACGTGCAACAGATTCCGAGCGGCTTACCCGCTAAGATCTTTAAAAATACCCGCACATAATTCAAAAGAAAGAAGATAAATGGATTAGGCGAGAGGATCTCTTGCGTCCATTGTCGCGGGACGCAGCTTTTTTTCTCCTTCTTCGTTTTAATTCGAGCGATGACGTGCGGCAAAATACAGCACGTTGGCAATCCTCTCTCTTACCTTGGGGCGCTTTGTAATTATTTGCAAAGACAACTATTATTCAGTGTTCACCCGCTCACAGTTGATGCTGCCACGGACCCCCCCGCCCGCCCTTCCCAACCCCAACCCTCGTCATTCCACTGAATATTTCCGCTTCAAAACATTCTGCCGGCTTGTACCGCGCGCTACCTAAAGATATATTATTACAATAGTTTCGGAAGGGAAGACGCCGAAATGAATGGGAATTATTGAATGTCGAAGTATCTTGCGGGAAGTATATAAACCATTATTTTGTTAACTTAGTTTAGAATAGTTTGGCAGACAGTTCGGAGTTAACTAGTTTCGCAACTTGACTTGAGTTTCCATTAAAACTCCTCTGGGCCACTATCAACACGGCGATAACTCACTCGTCCCGTCCTTACACAACAAAGTAAACGGAGGACAAATCGTGGACGAAACAGAAAAGAATTCATTTTAAACAGAAACTATAAAAGTGAACTTGAAAAAAAATTGGGGAAGAAATAAAAAATGAAAAGATTTTTTTACAATCGTATTAAAAATTTTAAAAAAAATAAGGGTTCTTGGAATTTGGAACGTATGCTTAATGCAAGCCTGACAAATTTATGCCAAAATAAAAATTCTACGAATAAATCGATTTATGTAAGGACGAGTACTTCTGAAGCTTGAGAAGCGAAAGACAAGAGAGCGCTCAGCAAGGGATTAACCGCTAATAAGAGTTTAAAAAATGCCGGAGATAATGCGAACAGATTCCTCCCGAAAAGCTTTCAGAATTAAAACTCGCCGCGAAAGAATCCGCGGAAACTTTGTAATCACATCTCAAGACGTTTTGTTTCACGAACTGCACTCTGCGCGGAGAAGCTTCGCCGAATGAAAACCCGATCGCTTCAAATTGTGTTATTAAAATCCTCGACGTGAATAACTCGGAGATGAGAGCAAAGACGCTTTGGCCGATCGTCTCAAATTGTGTTCATTAGAATCAAGAATAAAAATCGAACGGGCTCGGACACCTTTTGATCGCCGAAAATTACGATCGCTTTAATTTGTATTTATTAAAATCAAGAGTAAAAAATCTTTGACGCGGAAAGATGAGGCTTGCAAGCGAAGGCTTTAAAAATAAGGAGACAATGACTGCACGATCCCGAACAAAAGGGAGTTTATATTAATTCCGCCGAGGGCCATCCACACAAGATTAAAGAAACTCTCGACGGCATCTGAGAAGGATCGGATCTGCATGGGAGGACGGCGGCGGCGACGAGGAGTAACGAGTATTTTTAAAAAAAAGAACGCCAGAAATCATTGATCTGAAATGTTTGCCTGAAAGGATTAATTTCAGGCGCCGAGACTTTGACTTGGGGGCGATGGAAACTCCTAAGAAGTAGAAAGAACAACCGCATCAAAATACGCAAGAACAAATTAAACTGCAGTTATAATTTACAACGAGGAAGTAAAATAGTCAAACATAGTAAGACCGTAAGATTAAAAGCTAATTACAGTAGAGTATGAAAAGACTAACAAAGAAGTTGCAAGTAATTTGAAGACAAGGCAATAAATAAAAGCAGAAACCAAACAAGACCAGAAATTAATTTACAGGAAACTGAAATAATATTAAATGTCCGGTATTGAACCAAAAAGTCACATCACGTTTGATGATCAAGCTGTAAAGAAATTCATTTCGCGACATTCATTTATCATGACCACCCAATTATTATGGTATATGGATCTGCAAAAACCGACAAAATAATCTTGTGACGTAGACAAAGATCCGACGAACTGACTCGGTTACATACAACCAGAGATAAAAGGGATTGAAAAAGGAAAGAAGAAATCTTCTTCAAAAGCTGACTCCTAGTTGATTCTGAATGTGGTTGATCAAATAACAATAATAATCTTGTGACATAATCCTTTTCAACCCCTTGTTCGTTCCTCTCTTCTTTCGTTTTCGAACATATCCTATGATATCCAGCCTATTGAACATTTGCAACATCCTCAAAGACTCCTGGATATAAGCATTATTGATTTTCCAAGATCGCCAATATGGTATTGCGTATAATCAGTAGACCGACCATACCGGCGGAGGTAAAGGGGAATGAAGCAAGTAGAAAGAAATCTTTTCTGAGGGCTTTCAACTTCAGTTGCGTAAGCCATTAACTAATAAGTGCTCCCCTACACTTTTTATTCTAATCCAAATAATAACGTCAAAGGCATACGTAGAGAATAGTTCCAAAATTAAGGACGCACGTTTTGGAGTCAGTAAAATAAACGAAGGGGTGAAGATGTATCAACAAGAAGATGAGCGAGAAGGAGTCTATTCTTATACTGCAAACAAATGTCATAGAAAATCTTCTGGCCAAACACAACGTCAAAGAAATCCAACCAAGAAGAACCAAGCAAAATCCAACCTCAAAAAAAAACATAAAAAGGTGGGAACTAAAATGGGTTGAGGAAGATAGCTCAGATGTAATAAGATGAGTTTTGAAAAGGACGGCTGCAGGTAGTAGGAAGAGGGGGAAAACCCCATTCCATTGCACTTGAAGGAAATGGGCAACGGAAGAAGAGAAAAAACGAGAAGAAACTGCCGAGAAATAGCTAGTGAGAGATAAAAAAGGTAGTTAGAAGAGACGGATGGCTGGTGGTAGTAGGAAAAGGGGGAAAACCTCATTCCATTGCACTTGAAGGAAATGGACAACGTAAGAGGAAAAGAAGACGAGAAGAAACTGCCGAGAAATCAATAGCAAGTGAGAGATAAAAAAATGGTACTTAGAAGAGAAGGACTGCTGGAAGTAGTAGTATAAGAGGAAGGTTCCATTCCATAACACTTGGAAACGGAAAATATAAGAGGAGAAGAATATAGGAGAGAAACAACTAGTGAGAAAAAATTTAATAGGAACAAGTAATCCAAAAGACATTAAATTACCAGCAAGAGTTATTGATACACCTGTACATTTAAAGTTTCCACTGGTAAAATGTGATTTTAAAAAAAACTATTTAGTGGCGGGTGTCAGTTCATTTGAGTTTCATCCAAAACCAAGACCCATCAACACACGCATTATTCTCCGAACAATAGTTGGGACTGGTGAAAATGAGAAGTCTCAATTAAGTCATCGCAATTAACGTGAGCTGAATAAAAAACAATTAAGCAAAGAACAATATACAATATGCATGATAAAGGAGAGTGGTTGAGTGCTGCAGCGGAGGCTGCGGGAGAAAGGAGCCAAATTAAAAAGATGGCCGGCCAGGCCGTTGTTCGTTTCGATGACAGGGCGCGGGATAATTATGAAAAGAGCATCGCAACGAGGAGCGTCTGCCGCCCACTCGACGCACCCGCGCCGCACCGCCGCCGCCGCAACGGCGAATGATCATAATTTATACATGGTATTAGAAGGTTGGGAACGACCGTTACATCTTGTTAATTTTTAAGGCGACTTCGTAGTTTCTGGAACAGTAAGTTATAGGCGTAATGGGCATTAGCCATTAAACGAAATTTAGTAATGCACTATCGATTCATAAACGAAACTAATAACGCTTTTAGCTGGCTTTAACACATTCAAGAAACAATAAACTATACCTAAAGTAAAACCCACAGGATCACTTTATTATAACTTAATAATTTAATTCCATCTTTTATTTTTTCTTCCAATTCTTGAATACAAATTTGGAACTTGCAATTTACCTTCTTGAACTGAAAATTACTCACAATCAGTTTTCAATTTACGAGCAATTTCATTTACCCCTCGATCTTAAATATTGGGTGGGTCCTTTTTTCTAATCCTTTAAATGTAAATTGAAAATTTTAAATCAAAACAAAAAACTTCTGAAAAACTTATTCCATCCACTGATAATAATAATAATAAAATTCTTTTGCAGGTGTATGGCTATTTGGTTTCTTTTCAACGAATTGGCTGTGTTTCTCATCTTACTAGGAATTTCAACTGCAGAACGCGATTTACTTGATGTAAGTACAAAGCCTACACATTCTAAGTGGGTCACTCAAATTTAAAACAGCGGCAGAAAAAAATAACAAATCAAGAAACATTAAATCAGTTATCAAAAAACTCATATTTTATGTTGAATATGTCAAAAAGCTATAGCAGTGGTTAGTCATTGAAGACACGTCGCGTCGGGTAATTATTGTGTGAGTGCGAACAATTTAATTTGTTTTGTGTTTAGTTATGTGCGTTTCCAGGAAGCTCGTATTCGTATACCTATTATACTTACTAAAGAATATGTTGAGTAAAGTTTTCGCGTTATCTTACGTTGAGTTTGTCGAAGCTCATAACTTGAAATAATTTTTCAGCGTACCTACACCCCGGTGTTACCTATTAGCATATTTTCAGAGTTAGTAACACCAAGTTGGCAACAAGGTGAAGCAGCGTCGTAAATAGCCCCGCTAATGTTAATGTGATCGTATCTCAGTCACCACTAGTATATTAACAACGGTGTGGCGAACCCTTTACACCGCCGGGAGAGGACGCGCTCATCGAGTGGGCCTGGGGGTGCCGCTCACCTCCATTAGCCCCTCTCTGTGTTTTACGGAACACTTAGTATTAAATATGGGGTCCGCTCGATGTTATAACCCGGTCCGATACACTTCCTCCCCGAGCGACGTATCGGCTCGAGGTGGTTGTAAATTTCGAACGGCCGCATAAACGTTATGCACATGTATGTAGGTAGGTACTATACGGCGAAGGAACTTATGGGGCGGGGGTGCGAGCTACGAACTAATCGTTCGTGCTTTTCGACGGTGATAAAACACAATGATCAAATGAAACTGGGGCATAACTAAGACGAATCGACGTCTCTTCGGGAGGGAGGTAATGGTTTCACTTAATAAATTAACGTCGTTCTGACTCTAATGTGAACGTACCTCCTTGATGGAGGTGGTGATTCTCGTGCTCATACTTTGCCGCCGGCGATGTTCTTCCTGACGTGAATGTTAATTTCAGTTTAATTCCCAATGCAAAAGATTAACGACGAAGAAAGAAATGGTGACTTAAAATAATGAAACTATTTGTTATTATTAAACAAAAATTAAAACGAGAGCCCGAAGCTTTCAAAAAACCTATTCCGCTATTTTTTGGATCTTTATTTCGAACTGATATAAAATCGCTTAAACTATTTACAATATTTAAATCAACGGAGTTCTGGAATCTAAAATGCGGTTTTTAAGAAAGCCCCCCAAAACACCTTAAACGGGAAGGGCCCGCGTAATTAAATTTCGCATCAATTCGATAAATTTCACGAATGACGGGAATTCGGCGCGAGCAACGCAAATATTATGCCACTTTTTAAAGTAAATCCACCGCTTATTTAGCCGATTCCCTTGAAATTAAACTTCGAGCAAATGAATCGAGTCGTCGACGTGTTTTTCTCACGACGCCGACGAGCGATTCTTTTTTTCTTCAAATTCAAACGCTAAACATATTTTAAGTGAAACAAACTCTTGCATTGAATATTTTTGAACAAAATAATTAACTTCATAGAAAATTTGATTACAATTAAAACCCTTTAAGCCTCTTAATTCGGAATATCTAAAAATATGTATGATAAATTGAGCATACAAAATAATTTTTATTAATTATACACTGAAATAATTCGCCCTGAAATATACTACATAATTTATTTTGTTCTTTTTTTAAAGGTGCAAAGTTTAAATTGTACTCAAAATGGTGAATTAAAGTTGAAAATACAATCGAGAAGAATCAACAAATCTGATAAGCAAGGATTTAAGTGCATGAGCTAAAATGCACCTAAATCCGTGCTTTACGCATACGGGAATAGTTTTAGGCCAAAATTTGGTCGCGCGATGTCGACACCAAACCTGCAAATACGTTAAAATTTAAAAACGAAAAACGTACAAGATTTACGGCTGGCAGCACTGTCTTGGCATAAAAGGATCGTCAAAATCACAAAAGAAAACGAGGACTGAGTCTTCTTCTTTTTTTTTGTCAAAAACGTAACAAAACAAAAGACGATCGATTGGTGATAAATGCAGGGAACCAATTTACTTTACTGCTTATTTTTGTTCATAAATATGTATAGTCGCCGGCACTAAAAACGAAACGCCGATCCAAGGCCCTAGCCGTAGGTGTACATGTACATAGGTAGTAAATAAGGTTCATTTTCGAACGAGTTTTTAGATTTTCGTTTCGTTTATAGTGCCGGCGATGGTACATAACTAGTAAGTAAAGACATATCGTGTTTCTCGCTACCTCAAGTCACGTTCAACTCTAAACGTGGGAGTTTTTATTGTCCATAATTTTATTAATTATATATAAATTATGCAAATTATTTGAAAAAAAAAATGGATAAAAAGCAAAGTTCAGTTTTCGCATGAAAACTGCTCTTCCACTTATCCTGAAAAAAGTATAGCAAGTACAACAAAATAAAGTAAACAGACGCTAAAGAAGTTATAATTAATCGCAAGTATTTATAAATATTAATATTAAACACCAAAAAATACAAAATGTTCCTATTAATATTAAACAAGACAGTGTTCCTGTAGGACTCGTAAGGGTCGGCAGGAACAAACTCACACACACAAAACACAAACCACATAAGAGGAAAAAAATTAAAAGAGAGAAAAACCAAACGTTTTACACAAAACATTACATAATTAGCTTCCCAAACAGAATGACACAAGCAACATCACGACATAAATTCACATTCCATCGTAAGGGGGCAACAACCCTACCTATGACATTACATAAATTGACGTACCAACGTGAGAGCCAACCAGAATCCTAAATTCTACACCATAAATTACCATTACATAAAAATATGTTAATCTCAAGATGAAGTAGTTCATGGTAGGTATAGGTGGCACGTGTAAATTTGCTTTTATTGGTTTTGGTACGCCATCTGCACAGCTACATTTGAATTCTATCAAAATTTGATCCACAGTAAAGGTCAAATAAGGGATCGGTCTCAAGACGCTCCCTTGTGGCACTCCAGATAGTACTGGATGAATATTAACCTTTTTCCTTTAACTTTCAATCCCTTGCCGGTATTATATTTATAGGATATATGTATAAAATTCAAAAGAAAAGATGCAGATGTTCTATTTCTGTTCGATTTTTGTTTCTTGTGAATTTAGTTTTGCGTATGATCCTTTCCGCTTGGTGAGACAAACCGCGTAATTGAGTATAACGTATGCAGAACATTAGCTTAATGCTTTTCCGTGTAAATTAGAGACGAGCCTTATCTGAGAAAAGCCGGCATAAGAGAGCGGCGTGTTTAATACCTGCGCTAACATACCCACCCCTAATCCAATTATCGGTTGACGCGTTTTACGCGAAAACGCAAAGCACGTGTGCGTAATACGTCCCTGTCGGATTTCGGAGGACGTGTATCCGGTCGTCGGCGGCGCGTGGTTTATGCAAAAATAATAAGAAAAGGCGGACGGAGGAAAACATCTGTTCCTCCTAAAAATTCAGAATATTAATTCTAATATCTGCGTTTAAATATGGATCATAAAGAGCGAGCCGGCGGCAGCGCTGCTTTTTATTTTCCTATTACCGACGGCTAAATTATTGTTTTACTTAAGACTCGCCTGTTTAATAATTGATAAGATTACACGGGAGCCGTCAGGCGGCGCTGAAAAATAAACAACGTCGAGTTCGCCCGTCGATCGTTCCGCGTGTCGGTAGCAAGCAACCCTGTTGAATGCGGATGGCGCAATTCCGAAAGAAAAAAACAGGGGAATAACTTATTTACGACGAACACGCATGCACTGAATGATTAGCAAGAAAAACACATTTCTTCTCCTCTTACCGCTTCAAGTTGGTTAATTGAATTATTTTCTTTATTACAGACTCTTCACGTCGACCAATCAAACCCCCCAGAACTAAATGAATTCTTAAGCCTCCTCCTCCGCTACAAAGACGAATTCCGATGGATACGTCAAGCGGCCCTCAATGCCGACAAAGCAGGTAGCGCTGATTTATACAACGTAAGACGCAAGTCCTTTCGACAACCAACTCAAAATTAAACGCCCCAACTTCCAGGATTTCAAACAAACCCCCAAACCCAACGATTTTTCATTTCTGAAGAGAAGCGTCGGTGACGCCCGTCCGGAAAACGACGTGTACCCCTACGTTTACATGAAAGCAAACGCGAGGAATTCCAGGAATTTGCGTCGCAAACGGAAAAAATTTAGGGGAAGACGAAGGCAGAGGCGATCCAACGTTAGCGTAAGCTTTAACGTAGACAGCGAACAAGATTCGGGGGAAGTCAACGTTGTACCGCGAAGCGAAGCGGGAGTCCAGAACGTTCCTGGAAACAAATACGGTTCTAAACACTACGAGAAACGCGAGCAGCAAAAACCTTCACCTAAACAAAACGTGACCGTACTCTCCGACAGCAAATTGAAGAATTCCTCAGAGCCAGACTCCGAGTACTACTACACGTCACCACACGACGTACTGGGGCTAGCTCAAGATCTCAGCAGGGAATTCGAAGATAGAAACATGTCTTGCGTTAACCAGAAGACCAGAAATCCGTGCCGTCACGCCCTCCACTCTGAAAATAAAAAACCTCAAATCAAACCACCCCAAGTCCACAGCGAGAGCAACAACCTAAAACACAAACTCCTCCTAAACAAGTTCCTAGTACAAACGCAGCATCACATCATCCCATCAACTCCTCATCCCATCGCACAATCACAACCGCATTTTCAACATCCCCCACTAGTTCTTACGCCTGCTCAAAACATCACGCCCATGACGATTACAAACCCGAAATTGGAGGAAGTTGAGAAACTCTGGAGTTTCGTAGAGACCCCCCAGAAAGCGGCCAACACTGCTACGAAAGAAGAGCTGTTGAAAGACGAAGGTGACAACGTCCTGGCAAACATCGACAGGCTCTTGAAGTCGGATAGGTCCGGCCTGAAGATGTACAGGGGCATCCCCAGCTTCCAATCGGCGACGAAAAAACGGGAGGAAGACGCGCTCGAAACAGAAAACACCAATTTACCTTTCATGAATCAAGTCGAAAATTTCAACAGTTTAAAAGCGCTGACGCCCGAGGAACGCTCCCTCAAAAGAATCCGAAACGTCAACGCCAAGGAATACGACGGCAACGAAGAGAGAGATGACCCCTCCATTGATGTACAGCTCAGGTTCAATTCGGAACCCCAAGAGGAATACCATTTTAAGAAGAAGGCGAATACAAAGAGAAGGAACGGACGTGTTCATAAGCATAAAGCAAATCATAAAGTGACTCACTTTATGATTCCGTTGCAACCCGGTCTGCCTCCCGTTAGTTTGGCCATAAACAACGACGACCTTCGAAAGCTGCATCACAAAAAACTAAAAGATACGGACGAAATATCTGACGATCTGAAAGCAACTATGAAGGCCTATGAATTCAGGCAGGACGAGTACAAATCTAAAGAAAATGAAGAAGATGGCGTTACGCGAAATCCCGAATTGGCACAGGAAAGGAAGAACCTGCTGGAGGACCAAAGCGAGCCGACTTCGGCGGCCGAGCAAAGAGAACTCGCCAAGCAAGATGAGTTTGTGACACCTAGCATGAACGAATCTGATGCCCAGGCGTTGATAGTTATACCGTTAAAGAAGGCGGCTAACGCTGCCGAGAAAAACGATTATGATACGCCGAAGGAGAGTAGCTTCAAGGTTAAAGAATCGAAAGACGTGATCCACATCAAGGGGCACAAGTACGTTTCCGATGATAAGGAGAACATCGAAAAGAAAGAAACCAAACCGGAAGAACAACAGAAAGCTTTAAAGAAGGAGGCGAAATATGACGCACCAGAAAACCAACTCAACACCCTTTACACCAAAGAAGTGTTCGATAAAATCAAGAATGAAGTCGCGGATAGCGTAAACCTAAACGATTATACTGACACGCAAGTAAAACAAAAGGCACCGCCAAAAAACGACGAAGACATCTACGAAGACACCGTCATAGAAAACAAAGATAAGTTAGATCCATCGAACATCGCAAACCTGGATTATAGCTATTACGAAAATTTTGATCAAAAACGCGAAGCGCCAGCCATAGAAGCCATCATGAAATTTCAGTCAAGGCAGTTGAAGTCCTTGAACTACTTCGACATGGATTTAGATTATCGCAATGGAAATGAACGTAATTATGAAGTCCGGAAAAAGAGGTACGATTCGAAAGAAGACGACCACTACTTTGATCCGGATGAGGAGACGGAAAAACGATCGGAAGATGAGGACACCGACGAAGAGCCCGGGAATGATTCCAAAAAAGCCACGTACAAAAAGAAAACCAAAGAAGAAGAGTTCGCAGAAATGTGCAACACCAGCAACGCAACCGGCGACCCCAATAACACCACTGACAGCGAGGGTACCATAAAATTCGAACTAACCACCATCTACACTATAAAACTGAGCGATTTGCTCAATAAAACCGGTTTTGGTTCTTCAAATAAGCAATCATCTGACAGTGAAGAGTGCATCCCCAACGTTTCAAGCAATTCAAACGGATCAACCGGCTCAAGCGATGAAGACAATTTCAAAGAAGCAGCCGGCAATGATACTTTTGGCTCAGACATAGACGAACCCACTTTTGGTTCTTACAACGACAACTCGGATGAAGAATCGCCGAAAAAATCAGGGGCGAGTTACAACTACTTCAACGTGACCATCAACTTAGCTCCCCCGCAGGAATGCGAAACAACCACGGGCGGTACCAGCGAGCAATTTTCATCCAACATTAAAAAGATAAACTCGACAAAATTCCTCGAATCGTCCCCCAACGCTCCCGGCTCCCAAGCTGCCGCGCACGGTCCAAACTCGGCCCAGTATTTCTTGAACGAAAGCAAATTCAACGAGACGAAGACCTCCGAAACAGGAACGGAAATGTCCCAAATAACTAACACGTCCAATATCACTTCCAACGTGCTCAACTTGGATTCCGAAAAGCGAAAGATGCAGCCAAATCGGTCTTTCATCGAGAGCGGTTTCGATCTGAACTGTTTCAATAAAAATTACCTATCCCCCAGAGGGAAAAATTCGGCGAGCACGGCAAGGTCGGTGGAAATTTCGAATTCAAACGACGACGAAGAAGAAATCGACAGGAACGATAAAATGCACGATTCCGGAAGCGACAGCAACAAGCCCATCCTCGACAGAAACACCAAAGAAAACGCAGAAGAGGAACAAGAAGATGAAGAAGAAGAAGACGAAGAAAAAGACGAAGCTGAAGATAAGTCTGAGTTTACGAGTAAACAAGACGAGCTGCTTAAAAAATTGAAAGTCTTGGTGAATGTATACAACAAACGTATCAAAGATCTTGATAACGACGGGATGACAGAAAGGGACGTCCTGGATAAAGTGCACGGTCACGGCAAGGCGAAGAAGAAGCCGACACCCACTACCAAGGTGCCCCCTCTCAAGATTACCCCCAAACCAGTAACTCAGAAGCTCTTCCCAGAGAAGCACGTGTTAAACCCCCACAAATTCAAAGGTCTACAAATAATTGAGGAGGGGTACTACGAACCCGAATCTATGGCTGATGACTTGAAGGAAAGGCTCCTGGTGGAAAAATTATACAACGCCGTCATAAAGAAACGACGAATGGACGACAGTAAACAAGCGTACTTCGATTATTACGGCGATTATAAAGAAACGTGCCCGGTGGATTTAGAGGAAGACGATCAAACTGACGACAACGCCGATGTTTTGCTCAAACAAAGAAAGTACGAAGATGAACTTGGGGCGTACCACAAGAGGCGGACTAAAAACCTGAGTAACCAGTTAAGAATGCGAAAGCAAACACCTCAGACGAGGCAGTTGCAGAGAAACCTCGCGCGCGTCTTACAAAAGTTAAGAGAAAATAAAGCCAAAAAGCGATTGGCTCCGAAAGTGACCAAAAAAGAAGCCATCAGATTAAAACTGGATAACGTGGATAGTTTCAACGACGTTGTGGAGCACGATGCGAAGCAACACACAAAGCGTGGCGCAAGACGTGGCAGAAGTTTGAAAGACTTTACGGAATCCTACTTGTCCCCATTGGTTGAGAACGATGGTATAGTAAACTACAGGAAACGCAGACGTCTCAAGTACCTAGACAAGAAGGGAAAAGTCGCCAGGCAAGTTAATAACAATCATTATTTCATTAAGAACGCCAACATGGGAGAGGTTTCCCAGAAGAACATGGACAGGTTAAATTTTATAAGAAATCAAAATTCTAATGTGGAAAAAAGTTCAACCGCCCTTCCTAAAAGTGCTAGCACCAGTCCTCCGATGCAGAACTCCTCGACCGGGTCAAGTTTTCAGTACAAACACAAAGCGAACGGAAATATACCTTGCAGCAAAATGGGGAACAACAGGACACTGAACTGCACCGAAGTCGACGCGCTGAGGTTCAACCAATCGCTGGTAAATTTTTCCGAAAATTAATTCTTTACAGCTTCATTTCGCTCTTCTTCCAGCAAATGGAATGCGAGGAGAAAATAAAGGAGCACGAGAACATGAGGAAGATGCTGAACGGGAATTTGGCGCTGAATCTCATCGATGTGTTCGTCGTGAAGCTTAAAGACAATCCTACTCTTTACAACAGATTTGGGAAGTTCATTTCCAGGACTTGCGCTGAAGATGACGTCGTACGTATTCTGTTATAATTCTTAGCGTAATAGTTGATGTTTTCGGTTCCAGAAAGATATAAAAGATTTCCGAGAAGAGCAAGCAAGAGGCGATATCAGACACGCTGAGGAAATGCTGCACGAAGTAATCGTCATGTTGAACAAGATAGTGGGCGACCAAGTGAACAGAAGGACATGCCTTCGACTCGCCCCTAACCTAAAAACGTTCGTGGTCAGCATCACCAAGAACTTGCGGAACTTGAAGAAGAACAACCAATTAGCCGAAGGTTTACCATTACCTAAAATAAAGAGTAGAAACGGCGAGGAGCCAATAACACCACCGGCTGAGGAAGAACAGGGCGACTTCTTATTCGAATTGCCCGACATCAGCGAGCGCAAGGCAAACCCAAAACTCGACGTCGGTAAGAAGATCAAGCTGATCGAAAAGCTGCTGGACAAATACCAGAGGATGTCCATGAACTGTCAGGTGCAAGTTGAGCCGGTCAAGAATTATCTGACGCAACACTTGAGCATGTTGACGCAACTAATGGAGAAGTCTTCGCTCCACTCAACTCAGTGCGTTACAACCGAGGGTGGTTTCACAGTCAACGTAAAAGAACAAGAAATTGCCCCGCCGCAGTTTCACTATAATAAAAACCCCGTGCTCGGCGAAACCCAAACACTAATCGGCGAAGCTCCCGAGTCTCAATCGGAATCACTAATGGAACTAGACGAAAACTCAATAACCACGCAATATATCCCACGGGCATCTCAATTAAACGTAACCACAAGCCCACACATTACAGAACCAAGAGAAACGCAACGAACTCATTTCTCCGAGCAACCATTGGGGCAAACGGATCAGATGGGGTTGATTCCTTCAAAACCTCAGGCTTTCGTGCAACAAAATCCAATGCAGTTTCCCTTACAATCACGGGAGGAAGAAGTAAACAACGTGGACCAGTTCCAGACGGCGGAACTAGAGCAATCGGCGATGCAACTACCCTCACCGCAGGCCAAATCTCAACACCCCCATAATCTAAACTCCAATCAAAAGAACACTCTGACGGTGAATTCGAGTGAAACCACAGAATCCATAGTGGCCAATCAGCTTCAGAACGACGGCAAGTTTGCTAACCCCGAGTTGGTAAACAAGAACCTGCTGTCACTCGGGCTGGGTGGTGCTAACAGTTACCTACCCCCGTTTGACATAAACGGAATGGTACAAGAGGGCATGGCCAAATCCCAAATTGGACAATCTGCGAAAGCGAAAGTACCAAATCCTCCGGCGAATCCACCGCCTAGTAGAACGAGGAGGAGGATGGCACTTCAGAGATACAAAAGGACCAGCAAGGGAAAGGAAGGCAAATTGTACGAGCAAACTTATGCGGTAGATGATGATAAAGTAGCGAATATAAAATCGGTGAATCAGGAAGTTCAGGACCTGATGAAAACATCGGTCGACGCCCACTCGGTTTTCATTGATTGATAAGTTGTAGTTGTTATTGTTAGTTTTAAGAAGTAGTATACGAATGACGTGCCCATGGTAAATAAATTCAAGTGAAACATTTTGGTTTTAGTTTAGATAGGGATGAATGGGGAACCCCTCATAAATTCACCGTACGAATGGACGTATACCAAACAAAGCAAAAAGAAATTAAAGCGAAATTATAATTGGCACGCCATTTGAATGCTATTCGCGTACAGAAAAAGTAACATTCACATTCATTAGCGAACCCGTACTGCTGAAAATGCCTGGCCTCAACGTATTCGAAGTAGACCCGAATGGTAGCAAACATTTTGAAAGACCGGCCTTGGTGAATCAGCAACAGAAGGATGAACCGGTAAGCTCTAATGGGCTCAAAACCGCGCCTCCTATAACGGGGGTTATAAGACCCTTCCAACCACCCGTGAATATAAAAAGGAGCAGGAAGAAGATTGACTGGGACGCTATCGATAAGTAACTCCTTTTTTATTTCAGAATTTATCGGTTTCCTTGCACGTGTTTGTTTCAACAGATCGAAAGAGAAATTAATTCGGGAGTCGTCTTCCTCCTACAAAAACGAGACTTCTTCTGACATTTGTAGAACGTACGTCGACGAACCGTTGCTCATAAACCCGATGAACGTCCCGGATCCGTGCATCGAAGATAGGGAGCCGCTCACGGGGAAGAAGTTCGAGGATCCACAGTTGGTTAACCATCACTTGTCGAATTTGGGCTTGGACGGTGCCAACAGCTACATAATTCCGTTTGACCTGGACACGGTGGTCCAAAACCGCGCGCAAGCTGACGTCATCATCGATACCATGAAAACCGAAGCAACCAACTCACCTACGAAAGCTCCGGAAGCGACGGTTCCGGTTAAGGTAAAGAGGAGCGTCAAGAACCAATGGGTCGTTTCTGATCAATATAGAAAATTAGTGGATACGGTAGAAAGTCTAAGGAAGAAAAGGCAAGACGAGGAGAGGATCGGCAAGCTCTTCAGTCGCCAGGACGACGAAGACAAGCTGGCCAGCGTGAAATCGAAGAACAGGGAGCTGCAGGACCTGTCCAGAGTGAAATTCGAAAAGCCGTTAGTTTTTAGCATAGAGAACTAGATTTATTTAAAAACAAAAAAAAACATTGTGTATTTTTACGCTTTTTTATAATAATAATAATAATAATTTTGCTTCAGTTAGAACGTGTCACGTTTGATCCGGCTGTTTAAGAGAGGCCGTCCCCGGAGGCTCCGCTCCGGTGATCCATCGTACGTACGGATCTGAATGACTTGGCGCTTGAGGCGCTTGTTACCTTAAATCCTTTATAATTGTATCACGATCGAGTACCCCCGGGAAATGGGGGCCACATTTTGCGATTATAAGTCCGAAAATACGGGGCGCACGGTGAAAAGCAATATGAGACGTAGTCGGCATAACAAAACGGGATGTGTCGGGATTGAAAACAATTTCGGAATGTCCATTACACAAAATTGAAAATTATTTTTACAAAGAAACACTCCAGCAAATAAGAATGAGTGTGGACAAATTCAAGCAGATTCGAATTTTCAAGTCAATTGAGTTTGAAGTAACAAAAGTTTCCTTCCAATTTGGAAATAGAAAGTGTTTAAACTTTAATAAAAAATGAAGTATATTCGTTCTTATCTTATGTATCCTTTTTAATTTATTTTTTTTATCCAAGGCGCGTTTTATTTACAGGCGAAAAAAAGCGTCCCGACGGTAAGCGCCGTTTTAATGCCGGCACACAGCAATCCCGAACTAATTACGAAAAGAATCTTGCAATCTAAATTTTCTTTATAATCCGCACAATAAGCAAGAGCGGATTTTCCGGCGTAGATAAACTTTTTATGCGACACAAATACAATGCCGGCCAACACGGACTTATCTACTTTGCTTCATTTTCTAAAAATAATACCCGCCGAATAACAGAGTGCCTTCGTGCACCTGCGTCTTTGTTTGCAACTACTTAACTCCGTCCTCGTCGGACGCTAGCGCAGCGACGCCCGGCGTCCGCCGCCGTCTCTTTCTACTGCGCGCGATTTGTGGGACACAAATGGGATAAGTAAAAACGGCGACTGTAAAAACACGAGATTTATGTAGACATTGATTTTCTTCTTGCTTTCTTGTTAGCTCTTTATGGTCGAATGATGCGTTTTGCATAAGTCATTTATTTCCCCTTTCCGTAATTTAAAAGTGGTCAATCTTCGATGGGAAAAAGAAATTTGAGTAATTTTTAATTCCATGGACTTTTGAGGATCATGTTTGACTAAACTTTTTGCAAAGACTGTAATAAGATAAGAACAGCAACATGTATTGAAAACTTTTGATTGTGAGACACTGCTGAAAATTGTCTGGGTGATTTGGAAGAGATAACAGAAGCGCCTCCGCCGACGGAATCGTTCTTGAATTGAACGAGTTTACGACGCCGGTGGTAAAGGCAAATGAGGTGCGCGTCTTGACGACTTCTGCAAACCCGGTGGTATCGTCGTATGCGGCGCGCAAGTAAGACAATGGCAGGGAAATGAACGCTGCCATATCTCGACAGGAAGCACATTGTGAAGGCGCAGACAATACGCAGACAACGCCATCTGCACATTCAGCCGCCAACTGGTACAAAGCTCCGCGCAAAAAAGAAGAAAATTTCACGCGCGCTTTGTGTCGTATCAAACTTTTTCGCGCCATTGTGCACGGCGCACCGGTGAAAACCAAACTGAAAAGTTCCTCCACTTTTTTTTTTTTCATTTTTCATTCACCGCGAAAATTTAATTGAATGCACGGGCCCATTCAACGCAGCGCGAAAAACTGGCGCCGATCAGATGAGTTATCTAAATTTTAATTAAACTCATCTTCATCATCGTTATATCTTCAAAACACAAGGATCCACGAACGTCCACAATAAACTCCGGACTAAGCAAATATATTGTTTAAAAAAAAGCGATGAGGAAGCTTAAGGAAAGACCAATAAAAATCGAAGGCGAAAGTAAAAGTGCAATGGGTAGAAAATAAAATGATCTGGGGTTGTTTTCAATTAAAAAAAAAATCTACTACAAAATCCAAAACTACCCAAAAAGAATTATTATAGAATCGTTAGGACTGTGAAAGCTCTGCCTTCCCTCATTCGAAATTTAAATAAAATACAAATCTTCTTTGGACTTAACTTGTTTTATATTTTGTTAAAAACAAAGTGTTCAAAATTCTCGATATTTTGAAAAGATTTATGGTCGCCCTCGGACGACATTTATTGGGCGTCGGTATTTATCGGAACGATCCTGATAGAGGTACGACGAGCTGCGTAAATAATAGTATAAATAGAGACACCGGCTTTTAAGTTTCCTTTGTAATTAATTTTATAATCAATGCTCATTCTGGCGCACCTGGGCTTCCCTACACTGTTAGTGTTTGGCAAACCCGAAGCGAGACGGAAACACGAACGTCATCGCTAAATTCCCTATTAATTATTTACAATAAACAAATACTGACGTAGTAAATTATTAAATACATTTAATGCAAAACTGTATTACTTTGGTAAAAATTAAAAAAAAAAAACGTGATTTGAATTGACTGGCGAAATTGGAAAATATTTTGAACAGAAACTTTACATGAATTAAATGAGTTAAAATAACGCAAATTTAAACAACAACACACCCTATATATAATTAATTAAAAGTGCGTTAATTATGATAATAGAAAAGCTCAAGCTTTTGGATCTAATCACAAAATTAGTATGATGGTCAATTTTATAACAGTGGCGTAACAACCGGGGGCAACTTGTATTATTTTGCAAAATGAAATTTTCGTGCCTTTTGAAATCAAAGATCTAATTTTGAAATTAAAAAAAGGTGCATTTGTGCGTCAATCCTCTGGACTCTTTAAATTCGAAATTTATAAAAAAAAAAAATTCGAGCAAGCTGCTTATGCTTTGATTCAAGTAGAAAGTAGGGAGAATCACTTTTTAATTTATGAAAAAATTTTGCAAAAATCAGTTCAATTGTACTCTGGCACAAGCACATGGATAAGTAAATTAATCACCGCTTTAAATTTAATTCAAATTCAGACAAAATAAGTAAACAAGAAAAGCCCATCAAATCTGCTTGCCTATTCAGATCTTACTATGTTGCTGGTTTCTAAGAACTCTTCAATGAGTTTTAATGTAAAAGGGAAAAACGGTGACCAACAAAGAAACCCATGAAAATAATAATAAAGAAAAAGAATAATTATGGAAAAATTAAACACAGGTATGATTTCGAAAAGTTTTTGAAAAGTTTTCGATAAATTACAGTACAAAAATTACAATGTAAGAGGAATGCAGAGGAGGGGGAATTGTTTGATTGATTGATTAATCTGCACTAAGTAAAAGACAGAGTTATCAAAAAAAAATTGTAAAAATATTTAAACTAAAATTACAGCAAAATATTATGCTTAAAAAATTTAATGTATGCAATAAATCCGTCCAAAATTGTAGCTTTTTAAGATTATTATTTATTGATTACTGCGGCTGCGACAGACTTACCATTTGATATTTTAATGCCAGGTTGCTCCGACTCTTTACGCAGAGCTGAAATTTAAGTTATGTTTAGAATTAGAATGTGACTAACATTTTGTTAAATCTATAAATAATGTCATAGTCTAAACACCACTTAAATTTAACCTCTGCTTAAAAAGTTGCTGCAATCGGACATAACTCTAACAAAGCGAGGAAGCCTTAAACGAAGCACCCAAGCAACACCACTTCGTTCATTAGACGGTTTATATACGACAGACAGGGATATTTTTGGTAATGGTATATAGAATGCCAAAAATATTCATATTTTAATGGTACTAGTTACCCTAGGATATAAGTGATACGTTAACTATACGTTTTCATTAAATTGTAATAAAATGCAAAACACGTTTATCAAATTATTAAATTCCATTTTATCATGTAGACGTAGGCCCATAACATACATTTTTCTCATTAAAATTTATAATATAATCTAAAAAAGTATAATGAATGTTTAGATGTAACATTTATTAACAAATATTTATCCAAATTGGTCTTGTGACCCTTGTTACATAGTAAATTTTCTATAAAACTACTAACATTGTATCACTACATAAGATGAGAGCTTAAAATATGAGTATCTTATAAATTACGCCGCGAGATGTCGCGACCTAACTGTTGCTCACTAAAGTTGTCGTTCATAAGTCAAAACCGCAGGAACTTTCTTGCCCATTACAAATCATCACAAAATATACAGTGTTTCCCAAAAGTAACGGATAAATTTTATAAAATGGTTAAGCAAAATGTTCCAGAAAAATGTTCGAACAGGTCGATTTTTAATTTTAAATCATTATTGAACGATGTAATTTTCAACCCCCCACCCTTCAACCCCTAAGCGCCAGCAACCCCAACTTTAAAAAATCAAATAGCATAGTACTCCTTGTGATACCTCATGTAATAGCATTTTCTATGCTGAATACAATAAAAAATAGTTTTTTTAAAATCGGTTGATAAATAACTGAGATAGTCAACAAAAATGTATTGAATTGAAAGTGCTAATATTCGAACAGGCGTTGATACGGCTCTAGCAATAAGTGGTAAAAATAATTGCAATTTCTTTGTAGTTAAATGTCAAATAGAATTTATTGACATTACGTAGTGGGTTAGATGTAATTTTCAACCCTCCACCCTTCAACCCCTAAGCGCTAGCAACCCCAACATTAAAAATTCAAATAGCAAAGTACTCCTTGTGATACCTCATGTAATAGCATTTTTTATGCTGAATCAACAAAAAAAAGTTCTTTAAAATCGGTTTATAAATAACTGATATATTCAACAAAAATGTATTCAAACGAAACAAAACATAAAACTTAAAAAAAATTGAAAAATAAAACAATATTAAAATTAAATTAAATGTTCAAATTGCTGTCCATTAATGGCGAGGTAATGTCCTAATCTAAAGACAAACGCTTCTTGAATATTGTTTACCACTTCAGGGGTGACTGAGCGAATTTCCTGTCGAATTCTCTGCTTTAACTCCTCAATATTTGGAGGCCTATTCAAATAAATTTTAGATTTTAAATAACCCCAGAGGAAATAGTCCAAAGGGGTTAAATCAGGAGATCTTGCTGGCCATTCAATAGGTCCCCGTCTACCAATCCATCGATTAGGAAATATTTGGTCGAGATATTCCCGTACTGGACGTGCATAATGAGGAGGTGCACCATCTTGCTGTAACCAAATTCGGGGATCGGGTAAATCAGGATCTTCTGCATTAGGAAACAGTATCGCTAAGACCGGAATTAATTCAAATTGGAGAAAGTTCAGATACTGTTCACCAGCCAACGTTCCAACAAAAAAATATGGTCCAACAATTTGGTTACCCACTATCCCAGCCCACACATTGACTTTCTGGGAATATTGTGTATTTGCCTCCATCATCCAATGTGGATTTTCAACCGCCCAATAACGGCAATTTTGCTTATTGACGGTACCGTTTAAGCAAAATGTTGCCTCATCAGAGAAAATAATATTTCTAATGAATGCAGGATTTGCGTTAGAGAGTTCCATCATTGTCTCGCAAAATTGCGCTCGTCGATCAAAATCATCATCGGATAGCTCTTGTACCAAGTGCACTTTGTAGGCATGAAATTTTTCCTTATGAAGAAGTCTGTAAACTGCATTTTTTTGATGTATTAAAATATGAAGCGATTCCCACGAGTGTTGAATGTGGATTTTCCTGCACCATTAACATGGCATCCAATTGTCTGTCTTCAAGCCTTTGGACGTCCGGCTTTAGGTTTACCTCGTACATGTCCAAGATGGCGAAATTTTTTTTCAATTCGACTTATAGTTGATTGCGATAGTGGAGGACGGTTTGGGTGCGTTTCATTGAACAAAATACGAACTTCTTCATGCGCCCGAATCTCCAAACCCAATCATAATTAAAATTTCGATTCTTTCGATTTCAGTAAGTTTTATTTTTGCTATCTAATCGTTAAACACACTACTTAATGTCAATAAATTTTATTTGACATTTAACTACAAAGAAATTGCAATTGTTTTTAGCACTTATTGCTAGAGCCGTATCAACGCCTGCTCGAATATCGGCACTTTCATTTCAATACATTTTTGTTGAATATCTCAGTTATTTATCAACCGATTTGGAAAAACTTTTTTTTATTGTATTCAGCATAAAAAATTCTATTAAATGAGGTATCACAAGGAGTACTATGCTATTTGAATTTTTAAAGTTGGGGTTGCTGGCGCTTAAGGGTTGAAGGGTGAGGGGTTGAAAATTACATGTTTCAATAATGGGTTAAAAATAAAAATCGACCTGTCCGAGCATTTTTTTGAAACATTTCAAACATCTCAACCATTTTATAGAATTTATCCGTTACCTTCGGGAAACACTGTATAATTACTACAAACGAACAGACACTTGGTAAATTTGAATTAAATGTCACATTTCGCTGTACGTTTCACAGCTTCTTTAGAATAAGTTGTAATAATATAACTATATAATTATAATAATTTTATAATTCCAAAATATACGTCTAGTATAAACCCTGTATAAACGTTGCGCATACCCTATAAATATACATTTTGTGTAAACGTTATATTTATCCCAAAAAGAGACGTTAGTTAGACTGTCACTCATATGTATAAATACTAGTATATTTAGACTAAATTCAAAACGTGTTTTAGACATATTCTATATTTGGTGTGTTATATGGGCAGTTATGATTCTGAAAAGTTTTTAAAAAATTCCCGAAAAGTTACAACCAAAGTGTAAAGGAATTATATATTTTGGTTAAACTGCAATAGATAAAAGACAGAGTTATCAAAAAAAATGTACAAATGTTTAAACTAAAATTATAGCAAAAGGTGCAGGTTTACAAAATTTACTACATGCATTAAATTGTCCGTTCAAAATTGTAGCTTCTTAAAACTTGTCAGGATGGCATCTAATGATTATTTATTGATTACTGCGTCTGCGATCGGCTTACTGTATTTTAACCCTAACAAATTAGCAAGGTATATGATTAGGAAAAGTTCTCGAAAAATTAGAAACTAAAATGTAAGTAAATGTAGACGAGAAAGACTAATAAATTCGGATTAAACTGCAGCAGATAAAAGACAGCGTTATACCCGATGTCCCAATAAAGACGGCAACCGGTGATATATAGGGTGAGTCATAATGGGCGGAACGAATTTTACCAGCATGTAGGAAAGACATTTTTAAGTAAAAAACTTCCTATAAACTTACACAGGTGAGGAACTACAAGAAGTCAAAGTTGAATGTGTCATAATTGGCGAAACAAATTTTACCAGTATGTAGGAAAGACTTTTTAAATAAAAAAGTTCCTATAAACCTATGTCCTAAGCCGCACAGTTGAGGAACTACAAGAAGTCATTAAGTCATTAAGTCATTATGGAAGGCAAGTTATCGGGTGGTTCAATCCTCACTACCCTGGCAGATCGATCGAACGTGCCTGGCCTGCGAGGAGTCCCGATTTAAATCCTCTATATTTTTACCTCTGGGGATATATGAAACAGTTAGTATACAATACTGAAATTGACACACGTAAACAACTTGCGTCAAAGGATTTTTAATGAAATTCGCAACAATGGTCAAGTGGCTACTTATTCGTAGAGCTCGTGCTTATATTAGAACTCAAGGAGCACAGTTTGAACAGCTTTTGTAATATGTACTGTGATTTAATTGAACACTTTTTGTACAGTTTATCCAATCTTTTAACAATTTTCACAGTTGCCGTTATTATTAAATATTTGTTTATTACAGAACTTTGACTTCTTGTAGTTCCTCAACTGAGCAGATTAGGGCATAGGTTTACAGAAACGTTTTTACTCAAAAAAGTCTTTCCTACATACTGGTAAAATTTGTTCCGCCCATTATGACTCACCCTGTATAGAAAACCGTAATATCTAAAGTGACTGAAAAAAATTCAAAGAAATTTTTTTAAGTATCAGATTTGACCACAAAGGGGCGCAATTAATAGGCTCAATAACAAAATTGAATTATATTAACCAACGCCTCAGAATAAGGTGCGCCTTTGATAGCGCCATTTTGGAAAGATTGGTTAATTCTGCACCACTTTGCACGATTTGAGACTTCTTACCGTACCAACATTAGTAAGAGTAGAGGAAATAGTTGAATTATTTACTTTTAAAAATATTATAACCTCTATAATACCCTTTATCAAAAATGAACGAACTTAGGTTCGTTTTAAAACTGTATTCTGTGATTCGTAGCCGGAAGTTTTTTATAAATTAGCTAGAGGGCGCAGTTTATGATGATAATAATTTTTCCCAGCTTTCATTTTAAAAACATACCGCGAATTTATTTTAACATAAAACATTGCCGTTACGTGGCTGCTACGTACGAATCTGAGAATCCGTAGCAACATTTACAATTTGTAAATTAAACTGTTCTTTTTATACCCAGTTAGCTTAAATCCTTAACAACAAATGTTTAAGTAATCGTTGCTATGGGTTTAAGCTTCAACTTAAATTTAAACTGGCATTGTACAACTGGGTCTTAAAATAGAACATAAGATAAACATAAGATGACAGCTGTCGTGAATCTGTTCTGTTATTAGTGATTTCGATATACTTGTACTACAAAATACCTTAATAGCGACTCTTTCAACTACATTAGTTTATTTAAGTTTATTCTTGTGTAAAATAAAATAAAATAAGGAAAACATAGCTTCTTTAATCAAAACAAACACCAGTTTTTAAAAATTTCTTCATTTACCTCCATGCAACATCCTAAACGATTATAAAAATTGTTAATTGCATTAGTTACTTGTTCTTCCTGATATATTTTCACTAACTTTCTTCGCCTGACAGATGTTCCAAATTAAAATGGACAAATTTTGTTTGATATGACATTAGGTCTGTTCGTTTGTTCTGCACTTCCTACACTTTTAACTTCTTTACTCTACTTTTCTCACTCCTACTTACATTGTATTATATACATCCCACTCTCTCGGGAGCGGTTGGTGCAAAAAGTGTAAAAAAGTGCAGAACAAACGAACAGACCTATTAGAAACCCTAACGATCATGCAACGAAATTTTTAAAAATTGGAATTAGTTTCCGTAGTAATATGAACAGCAATGTTTCACATTAAAATAAAATCACGGTATAAATGGAAAGGTATACTTTTTTACAGTGGTTATAAAGCTTCCGAAAAAGGAGAACATTCGGTGAAAACTAGAATTCGATATCTTCTTTCGTTCTCGAGTTCTCTAGATATTACGGTTTTCTTTATATCGCCGGAGGCCACACGGTATATATAGAAATGTCTAAAATAAAATTACAGTAATATGTTTGAAAAAATTAATGTACGCAATAAATTGTTGCTTTTTTTAATTACCATGTCAAACATGCGGAAAAGACATCTAGTTAATACTTATTGATTACTGCGGCTGCGACCGGCTTACTATTTTATATTTTAACTCTACGTTCTCTTAACAAACTGGAAAAAGCTAACTCGAAGGAACAGGTATGATTCCAAATCCGTATATAGAAAGTGACTACTTAATTACGGCACCTTTAAATGTTTTTAGTTTCATTCCAACGTAATATTTTTTGAAACAATAATAAAATAAGTGCGTTGCTGTTTACTTCGTGACAATTGTTTGTTACTTTGCAAGTTAAGTGAATGTGTAACAATTAATGAGACAGAAATGCGTGTAAAACTACTTTCCTAAAATGTATTGTCTTCATTATTAAAATCAAAAAAATTAAGTAAAGTAAAAACAAACATTTCACAAAGTAATGCACTAAGAATAATTTGTACAAAAATAAAAGAAAAAACTACAATCTGCATTAAATGGCGACCCTAAAACAGTGCTCGGAAGAATCAACGAGTAGGTACGTACAAAAGAGAATGTTAAGAAGATTAAAAAAATGACAAATAGTGAAAATTCTAAAGTACAAAGGACCAATAACAAAATATCTAAGAACACCCCGAAGTACTATGGAGAACATTATCCAGTGACTTTTAAATTGTTTATCAACTCTTGCCGTGGAATTTAGACGGCATCAAGACAGCATGAAGAGTTGCAATGACGTACTTTTCACTTAAGCTAACACATGCTGTCCAAATTTCATGGCAAGAGTTGATGAAAAATTTTAAAAATCACTCGGTATAAAAGATTTAGAAGCAAACGTGAGACAAAATTAAAAGTTCACAGGTTTATCTCTTCTTATAGTAAAATAGAAAGCCAAGAAAGTTATATGAAAACTATATACCTACCCAAAAAAAAAATTAATTGTCTTAATAAAAAGCGAAATGTTGTGACAATCGTCCTGATGAATTTGTGATACTGTGATAGTAGAAGTTTGGAAGGAATTACTTCCCATAAAAGCTTCTATTTATCCTGAAGAAGCTGTCAATGTAAGCGAAACGTCAACATTTAAATTGGTTTTATAAACCACCCGACGAATTATAATTACTCTATGAGATGAAGACATGATCATATATTGTTAAAAATAACTTGAAATTTATTTACTTTTTGCAAAATCCAAAAAAACAAAGATTTATTACGAGTCGATTTTGACTGCAATGAATTTGATTGCCTTGAGCATTCTCTGGACATGCCTATTTGAAGCCTCTTCAGCAGAAGAGTAGTTCTAGAGCTCCACTGCAAAAAAATCGACCTGTTGCAGTTATCTCGGAATTAATTAGCAATCAGAACCGACTTGCAACAAATTTTCCTAACTTTGAAATATGCTTTGACAGCAAGCTTGGTCTCTTTGTGTAGGATGACTGGTTGCCAGTTGTTAACTCTCACATAATGTTAGGTCAAAAATCGCGAGCAGGGCGTCGCTACCTAAATTATTGATTAAATGAATAAAATTTAAGTAACTTTGAAGTACCCGATTACTTCTTAAAAAAATTTAAAAATAAAATTGAAAATGACTGGTTACTAACAAATAAATAATTATTTGCGGATTAGTTAACTTTTTCGGCCCGACAAAATATTGCCGAAGTTTCGCCGGAAGTTTCGGTTTTTCGCAGTGTAGAATTAAGTGGGCCACAAATCTTGGTACCGTCGCGGTAAATCAATGTTCTAATTACTAAGTGGTTATTTTTAATTGCAAATAGTAATAGCAGTTAACATCGCGGGAGAAGGCGCGTTATTATGTAAATGCACCGCACGACCACCTGCGGCCGTGATCTATACAATCAGCAACACGTTCTACATAGCACCACCGCACAACCACCAAAATACCACCAGCAATTAAAGCAATTAGATTCTTTTTGTAACTCAAGTTCGGCCAAAAGAAAAAAAATTTTGATTTCTGAAATTTACGCCTTCGCTAATGAGTCGGCTGAAACGGGAGCGGCGCGGCGGCGACGTGCAGATAGATCCTTGATGGTTTTTAACATTAGTGGAGAGTGTTTTGCTGGTGACAAGTTGTTGACCGACTATGTACCGGTTATTGAACTCGTGAATACCGTGAATTTAAAGTTGATTGATAAATTCATTACGATTCTTTTAGTAGTCTTTAAAATCGCTCCCCCCCTGCAATTGCAGTTGCCTTACGTGTCCTTCTCCTATTTACTTGGCCACCAGTGTGCAATACATAAATGAATAGTGTTTCCGATTGTTGAAACTAAAACTAATACGTCGTGTCTTTTTTTTTGTTGTTGTACGTAAACGTACCAATTGCGTTTTGCCATATAACAAAGAGAGAGGCTGCAACAGCCGTTTCGACGAACATCGATCGGATAAACAAGATTAATTGCGATACACGTTAGGCGGCGGTGCAGGGCCGGCTGCGGTAGGGCTGTCAATCAACGCGCTTAACGAAGTCGCTGTAACAGCGGAGCGGTTCTGTTCCGGTGGAGGTGCCGGAGCCAAACGTGAGCGTCGGGACGCCGGCCGCTCACCGTCGAAGGTGCACGCTTCACGCGTCCGTTCAGCCCCGGAGTTATGCACGATTCGGAGGTCCTAATTACGTTTTAATTTGATCCTGTTCATTTGCGCGCCCGCCTAAACGGGACTATCTGTCAGCGGTGGAAAGCGACTGACACCGGTGCAGAGTTACGTGTTACTTTTCGCCTGCGTTTTTTTTTTACGCGTTGTCAAGTTTGAGGCAGGTTTTTAATGAAACTCTTTATATAGAATACACAAAATGCTTGCTATAATAAATTACTTTGTGAAATTAGAACAAGTCTCCGAATTTAGAGCAGCTTAAATTAAGGCAAAACTTCTTCGTTTTAGAATGAATCAATTAAAATCAAAGGAAATGAGTTTTATAAAGAAGCTAAGGAGCATTAGCAACAATGAAGGAGAATAAAGTTTATTAATGCTTTAGCTCAGTTTCTGATCAAAAAGTACACACATTTTAGAGACACCCTCTATATCTTTGCACGCTAAGAGGGATTGGTTTTGATTGCCGTTTATTGGGCGTAAAAAAACATTTTAATGATGATATTTATAAAGTACATTCATATTTATTTTTCACCAAACATTTGTCAATTAACAAATGTTATTTGAACTTTATCAAAATAATAATAATAATAATAATAAGGAATTTTACACGTTATAATAATTTATAGACGAAGAAGTTTGAATTTAAATTCGACTAAATTGAAACATAAATAGAAAAAGTAACGATAATCATCAATATTGAAAACGTAGCTGCCACCTACCTTGCAACCTCTGTGAATCAACCCCAGGAAACGCTTGCATTCCTTTGTGAATTAAAAGTTCACACTTCACTATAAATTACTAACTAGTTCACTAGGTCTTTTGTGTCTGAATTTGGTAGTTTTTCCGACGATAGCTATTAGAACAAAAGTGCCACCAATAAATAATTTTCGCACAAACCGAGAGACATACGTCCAATCACTTCACTGAATTGTCTGCAATTATTTTAATTAATCGTAAGGAAATAATAAGGTGTACGTAGGACCATTACCTGACCCGGGCCTGGCCGAGCGTTTTTGTGCGTTTTTTTTTATGAAACAGAATTTTTACGACGACAATTTTTATCACGATTTTACTCATTTTAATCTGCACGGGAAAGTTCTTTAAAGCCGGATTTAAACTATGCTGCTAAATATAGTGACTTTTTTTACACTGTACCAAAATTCCAAACCTCCAGCTAATTGCATTGTCGGCAACTTTGCCGTGTAACTAACATTATGAAAAATCAATTGCAATTAACAATTAAATTTAATTGAGATCTGCAAGTGTACGAACATTAAAATGCAATAATTGATGTTAATTGTGATTAAATTTAAATGCAATTAAACAGTATTCAATTAATTTTTTAATCCATTCATTAACCAATTAAATATTTAATTGATTAATGCCCTCAACTAGGTTACAGTAATATTTCTTCATCGAAAGAAGGAAAAAAGTTAAAAAGAAAACCAGAAAACATCGAAATTTGCATATTTATATTTAAGATAAACTGACGTAAGAATTTTGCAATGTTTTCGTCATTAAAGAAAGAAGAAAGAAGATCTAAAGGCAAAATTAAGAACAAAAGTTTTCAGCATTTTATTTCTAGGGTAAACCGGTGAAAATATTCTGTATGTTTTCTTGTCCATCAGAGAAAACAGAAACAAAAGGCCATAAGTTTATAATTAAAAATAAAAAGAAGGAAAAGAAAATCAATGTGTTTCTTTAAATTTCCCCTTTCTTCGCCGTCACAAGAAAATAAATGAGAGGCAATAATGTAACAAATTTGAATTTTCACTATTTTTTTTTTAGTTACATTAGATACTTTAAGTTTAAAATAATTAAAGATCTCGTACACAAGACATTTTAATGATAATACCGTGACATCGAACCAAGGTAGTTTTCATTTTAATTTAATTGACCTTGTAAAAGTTCAAATAAAAAAAAATTCCCGTGATGCATGGAGTAGTCAACAATTCAATTTTAAACTGGTCAAAATGGCGAACGCTTGCGAAAATCTACATGGGGTTTCAAAATTAATAAATAATTAATCAAATATTGATTGGAAGTCTTGAAATTTTAAGACGATGCCCTAGAGAAGTATATTCGGAAACTTTTCGAAAGAATTGTGCCCTTCCACAAATTAATGTGTTCTGCCAAATTTGGAGAGCGTCGGAAAAGGTTTTCTAAAAAGAGTTTTAAAATATATTTCTGTCGGTCATCCCTTGCGTTATGAAAGGAGTGAGATCAACTACCTTCATTTTACTTTGTGTTTAAACCTTTTAAAAGAATCAAATCATTTAAATACAGGGTGACTGAGCATTATTCCGCCAAAAAAAAAAAAATTCGCAGGAGAATGGATGTCAGAGTCACAGATTACGAGAAACTATATTTCTGCCGGTCATACCTTACGTTATGAAAGGAGTGAGATCAACTACCCTCATTTTATTTTTTGTTTGAACCTTTTAAAAGAATCAAATCGTTTGAATACAGGGTGACTGAGCATTGTCCCGCCAAAAAAAGAAATACACAGAAGAATGAATGTCACAAATTACGAGAAAAATGTTTGAACAATTCTATGGAACAGTTTATAATTAATTGAAAATGTACCCAAAAAATGTGTGTAGGCTAAAACACCGAATTCACAGATGTAAGTGCGTTATAAACGTTTTATATCACAAAGCTTGACTGTGACATACAGCGTGATTCATAATAAGTTGCCGACCCGTTAACCCCACGTAGTACATGAACAAACAAAGCAAAAAGTTTATATGAATAGGGGGTCTTAGGTGCATTCAAAATTGAAGATGCACATGTAAATAGGTTCGTTGGCACTGGAATAACTGACCTGACTCACAAAATCATTTACCCTTGAATAAAATTCTAAAACGCCTGTGTTTACAACTTTTCCGAGAAATTTATGACGGGCAATTCAATTATTGCAGACACGTGTTTGGGAATGCAGACAAAGTGAAGTTTATTGTTACAGCTGATAACTATGAGAATGAAATTTATGGTCGCTATAAAAATGTGTGGCGGCGGCAACAAGCTATTCATATTGGTATTTATAAACATCGTACCTATCACATTCTAAAAATAGTTGTCAGTGATACTCTAACGGTTTCACCATACGATTCTTATAAACATAACCTAACTGTTAAACACCTATTTAATTACGATTTTCTACAAAATGGATAATAAAACGCAATTAATGAAATAAAACATTTATTTTATTACCTATCTATTTTATGCCTTGAAGATGTAAACAAAGCCTTTGATAGTTGACGCTGTTGACAACTCGCAGTTATTCGTTTTTATAAATGGAATAGCACCAAAAATATTATTATTATTATTCAAGGTCGCAAGATACGTATTAAGCTACGACGTGGTGTCATAAAATAAAAGCAAGTTCAGAGCCTTCTCGATAAAGATTTTTTTTGCAATTTGTACCGAATAGTTTACTTCAGATGATTTGCTTGCATTTGTCAATAATTTCGTAAATGTTTTGGAACTCTTATTTCAGTTCATCACATCAATTCGGTCTAAATTTCAAATTCGTAACAATCATAAAACTATAAAGCACTTTTATAAGAGTACATACTTATTTCGTTCGCCTGCTGCTCTTTCTTAATCAAGGAAGTATCATGGTTTTGGGGGTAATTTTTGATTAATTATTTCTAGAAAACTAAAGTACATAGAATACTCTCGAATATCGTTTCTTCTAATGGTTTTATTTCGTCTGGTTAATTAATTAACAGTCGCCCTGTATGTACATGTGTTTTAAAGACTGTTACAATTAGAATATTTTTTTATGTTTTCAGAAAGCTGATAATTTCTGTATTTAAAAAATATATGTTCCACACGGTTACTTGAAAAACTGCAATTAATGTTTATTCGTTCTGAAGTCAAGCATCATTTTAATTATATAAATGACCTCACTCCTAACAGGAAGAAGTAATTCTTATTTTTCATAAAAGTTTGTTTTTCGCTAAAGAAACCTAAAATATCTCCTCAAACTTTACTTATTTTAAAATGTTTTAATAGTGCATACCCAATAAGTATGAATGTTTCTAATACACTACTCAAAAATGTCTAAGGGACAAGCACATATCGTGATCGTGTTAAAACAAAATTGATTTAAAACTTGTTATTTAGTTTTTATTTGCTACTTTTTTGTAAATAAAACAGAAACTAATATTTTTAACAATAATAATTATAAATGAGAAAGATAATAGTTCACAAAGTCAATGTAATGAAAATACAAATCTAATTAAGTAATGTCAATACTTTTAAACAAATAAAATGTATGCAATTAAACCCAAATTATTTAAAAATTAATATTTAGTATGTCCTCCTCTGTTGTTGAGGACAGCCCTACATCATCGTGGCATACTCATTATGAGGTTATTAATTTTTTCTTGAGGTATTCCTCTCCAGAGATTTTGCAAACAATTAAACAACTCTTGTCTGTTTTGTGAGTGACCTACATAGGATATAAATTGTCGCTTTAACATATCCCATGCATGTTCTATTGGGTTTAGGTCGGGCGAGTTAGCTGGCCATGCCATAGTTGTAATTTCTGCTTCTTCAAGTGAGTCCTGAACTATCCTGGCAATATGTGGTCGAGCGTTATCATGCATGAAGACAAAGTTGGGACCAAAATTGTTTGCAAAAGGAATAACCACAGGTTGAATAACTAAATCATTATATTGAACAGCATTAACAAAATTATCTAAAAATACGAGATCTGTTCATATTGATATCAATACCGACCCATACCGTAATCGTTCCACTGCGATATTTATAGACCTCCTGAACGTTTCGCAGACGATTTATCTGTCCCTTCTCTCTCCAAACAAATTTTCTTCGAGAGTCTGGATGTAAACCGAAGCGGGACTCGTCACTAAACATCACGTTACCCCATTGTTCTTCTGTCCATTCAAGATGATTTCTTACAAAATCAATTCTAGCAGCTCTGTTATTAGGTGGAATAGGTGGACACCTCAAAGGTCGTCTAGCATGAAGATTAACCTCGTGTAAGCGATTTCGTACTGTTTGATCGCTAACTGTTGTGCCATGTAACCTTCCAACGATTTCAGAAACAGTAACTGTAGATTGCCTTCTGGCCGTTAATTGCATATAACGATCTTGTTGTCTTGTTGTAACACGTGCTTTGCCTCTGTGACGTTCCGACACTTCTCCCGTTTCTCTATATCTGATCTTAAGTCGATTTATGACACTCTTATTTATCCCAATAGCTTCAGAAACAGCACGTTGAGTCATGCCTGATTCCAGCATTCCTACAGCTCTTAGCGACTCCTCACGACTTAAATGACGCCTAACCATATTATTTTATTAATAACTTTCAAAAAAAACGGAACTTTCAATTTAACAGCAAATTTATGCGTGCCTTCTAAATTTATCGGGTTGTTAACAACGCTTTCTTTGCAAAGCATATGTAATATTGACACCTTTGACTGACACTAATTCAATTACCCGCTAGAAACAGTCGATTTGATATTGTTAATATTTGTTAAATATGGCAACTAGATGTATAACCCAATAATAATGAACATACTTGAAAATGTAATGTTGTCCCCTAGACATTTTTGAGCAGTGTATGTAGGCACAATAAAGTTTCCTGATAAAAGAAGGCTATGTATAAGATAACGAATGTCTTCTTATAATAAATACATCACCCTGTATCTATTAGTCTACAAATTGACAAAAATTACCAATTTAAAGATTATTTTATGATGTAATTCTTTTCAAGCCATATATCCCACAGTGCGCTTGTACGTTTGAGCCTTACTGTGTCAAGTGGATACCTTTATCTGTCGAGAGATGTCGCAGTAATAAAATGGAGTTTATTTATCAAAATTAAATCCCCGGAGCCAAACTAAATTTCATTCTAAAATTTAAAAACGTCCTGTAGGAATTTTAAATTGAAGAAAAAAATATGTATGTAATAAGACAAAGCTACATACAGGCATCTGAGACATTTAGTTAATTACAACCTGTAATAAAAAAAAGCTTAGGAAGTTCTAATTCGAACTTTTAGGAAACTGGACAAGGGCTGAAAAAAAAACAACATCCTGAAAACGGCGATCGTTCGTTACTAAGGTCGACATTTCCGGTCCAGCATAATCCATCATTGCAGGGTGGTCTGAGCTACGTCACTCCTCTTCACCCCTTGCGGGCTGCCAAACGCACGGGTCCATGTGTGCAGCTCACTGCATGTAAATACATATTAATAACAGCAAATTAATTACCAAACCTAATAGTTTCATAATCAACAGATATCCAATTACAGATTAATACACAGAAGAGAGAGGACGCTGAGGAATACACAAAAATACTTTGGCCGCAAACTCCAAGCCAGAAATGATGATGTCACTGTTTTTACCAGACATTATCTCATGCAGCATAGTAAAAGTTGACCAACAAAAAATAACGAATTAACATTCAGGTGCCAAAAGTAGTATTTCGTGGGTGCTCCTTCCGAGTCTTCTGCAGAATACCACGTACCCGTATGAGTTTCTCCAGCACGTCAGCCAGACGAGTCAATGGCTGATACACGAAGGAGAAAGTGTCGGATAATTTACGCACGGATTGCAAATAATAAGTCGAAAATGCCAGCTGCTTACGTCATAGGTTTTCGCACGTATGTCGGTTGATCAACGAGGAGTTCCGCCAACAACAACAACAACACGCACACGCACTTACATACATTCAATATTAATTTATTGGTTTTACTTTTTCATTACATAATAGATTGCATGCATTTGCAATATGCAACTTTCGATTGAAGCTCTAATTTTATTTATACCTTAGAGATAAAGTAAAACCTGAAGAGATTTATAAATTAACTAAAACATAAAAAATATAAAGTTTCGAAAATAATTCAAATATAACAAAAAAAACCAGTGATCCTGATATGGAGCCTTGAGGGATGCCTTTTTCAACAAGCCACAACTCTGTTGTTTACTGTTGTAAGTGATTGACAAAAATAGTATACCAGACACTATAGGGTCTTCCTAATGGAAAATTAATGAAATTAAAAGAATTAATGATCGGGTTATTATTACTTAAAAATTTTAAACAGTGTAAATAAAAAAAATATTTCATACAGTTGATTAACAAAGCAGTAAAACAAGATCAACCTTACATTTCACAGAATTAAGGTTTTCCCCTTTTCTTTCATTTATAAATTTATGCACAACGTCGGGTGACATACATGAATTAAAATCCGAAATAAATTATCTGGGACTTCCCGAAATTAAGAAAGTGAAACACACGTTATAAACAAAACAAAACAAACACGATTCACGTTCTAATTATAATTATACATAAGCCGGAGATTCCTTTTGTTATATAATAGCGATAAAGTTGTACGCGCGCGTCAGCACACAAACAAACAAGCAAAGAAATTGTTATTATTTTAGCTTCAGTAAATCCTGTCAGTGTCGTAGTACTCTCAATTTTTCTTTGAGGAGCTCGATTGGGCAAGCGATGGGTCGTAAAGTGCGTTAACCCTTCGCACTTCTAGACGTTTCAGTGACACACTTATTTTCACTTTGGCGCGGAATCCCCCATATACGTCGCGATCTTCCCTGACGTCACCTTGCTCCTATATAACAACATCTACTCGACACGAACCACATAGAAAGTCATCACCTAGTGAAACACGTGTGACATCGAAATGTATCGCAAAATCTGGTTGTTGGTTGTCGTTGTTTACTTCTTAACGGAAGAGGCTCGAGGCAACCCCATCGACGACTACTCTTACGAAAGTAAGTAATTATTAATTAGGTTTCCGATAAGTACAATGTGTTTATCTACAAGTCAATATAAAAGAGTTCTTTCTCCAAACGGAAAATCTACTTTTTTTTTCTTTTTTGTCAGATTGAGTTCATTAAAAATGTGAATGAAATGCGTTTCTCTTTTTAATATAAAATTGATTTGTATGGATCAGTTTAGTCCCCTTTTTTTGAACTGCATTATTTTTTTCAATTCAAAAGTATCGTCACGATCAAGAATCTCCTGAAACCCAAGCTACAGGGGGATTGCTTAAAATTGGGTTAAACGAAGCTAACAGGGACAAAAGGATCGATTCTGTTTTTTGTTTAATTTTTTTGCTAATTGGTATACTTGATAATCCATCATACTAGTTGGTGTTTTATTTACTTTGTCCGGTTTTCGAAATTGTTATTAGTTTCCGCTATCAAATTTGTAAATAAATTAAAGTTTAACTAAAGTAAAAAATGTTAAATGACTGACGTGGATAGTTCTTAAAATAATAAGTAACCGCTAAAGTAAGTAACACCAAAAGATAAAGCACTAAAAAAAAGCTGGATTAGGACACATTCTCTATCGCAATCTTCATATCAAAATAACTAAAAAAAAAATCAATAAACAATTTTTAACATGTTCGTTTTTTTTTTCTGGAAAACAAAGAAAATTATGCTCCTTGGCATACGTTTGGAAATATTCAGCTTTTCGTAAAATAGAACAAAATAAATTTGTAAATATAATTTAAAAAATAAATAAAGAGATTATTTATTTAATGTAGACAGAAAAAGCTATTTGCTCTCTTTGAATTAAATTAAAAAAAATAAGAAGAAAATTAAACAAGATAAAATAAATTTTCACTCGCTGACATCGATGCCTAATTAAGAAATGAACGAAAATAAAATTAGAATAAATCGTATTTAACAAATCATGTTCGAAAGAGTTTTACTTGCTTACTGAGTTTATGTTAATTAAATAAACAAGGACAAAAAAGAAAATAAATTGTATTAAAAAATCACGGTTCGACTTAATTAGTTTATAAATTTTTATTTAGTATCTTTGTTTTTCTATAAGAAGAGAAACTTTTACTTTTTTAAATATTATTCATTTTGATTTATTATTTTTCTTCTATAATCTTCATCAGGCTGCTATTTTTATTAAATAACTTTTAATTGTTTTCTCCCTTTCCTAAATTAAATTTAATATTAATTTTTTTAACTCCTTTAATTTGATGGATCAGAGAAATACGCAGTTTTATTTCAAGCATTTTTAATTATTTATTTATTCATTTATTTATTTTTCGTTCTTTCTTAGATAACTGTGTATTAAATCCTTTCCTATCCCAAGTTATTTCAGCTGCATTTCTCCATGTCTCGAAATTACATCTCGCTGATGAGCTCCAAAGCTTGAAACAGCTGTAATTCTGAATCTTTCAAATATATGCTCGACTAATCTGCAGGTATTAATTTATGATAACAAATTGGCTCAATTTTTTCCAAAATTTGTAGAAACAATATAAATGAAAACTGTTTTATTGTTAACGCTTCTGCTGACGAGGCCCACTGCAATCAAAACCTTCTTGCAACAAAATTGTTAACAAACAAGTTTCTAATTTTTGTTATTAAGATGAACGTTTAACAACAAGAAAAAAATATTCAAAATAAACAAATAATTAAAAAAATCGGTTTTTCTAATCATAACGTATGACCAATTTTCGGAAGAACTAATATAAATATTTTGACTTATTATATTAGAACCTCAACAAATATTAAAGTAACAAGATAAATTTATAAAATTTTGTGCAAAGTAAAACATAATTAACAGAAAATGTAAGTTTTTTCCAGTTTGTTTTTTTTTATTATTTCATATATTCTTGAATATCAAATTTTAATTTGCATTATTTTTCTTCAAAAAGCATCATTTTTCCCCCCAATAAACTAAACAACAAATTTTCTCCTATCGTTTTTCATAATTTTTGTAAATTTTGCACAAAATTAGAATAATAAAAAGGAATCTTTTCTGTTCAACAATTTCGTCTATGTCCAAGAAGAAATCAGCAGGTTTTCAGTTGCGAAATGATTTATGCGAGACGCATTGACATAATAAACAACCATAATCACTGAAACTAGCTTGAACAACCGTTACACATTTCTTCATACATCGTTAACAAATTCCTGGCGTAAAGGAAATTGCCTTTTTCGAATTCTCGCTTTTTGTCTTGCCTTTAAGAAAATGTTAAGTGACTGTTCAGTTTGAATTCCGCGCAATAGACGTCTTAATTATTCACAAATTAAGATGGTGACCAGACCCACCCTAGTCCTATAATAATAAGTTATAACGAGCGATCAAAAACGTAAACCCAATCGGTGAAAGCTTTGACAATCAAAGAGAATTTCTTTGATCAATTCAGCGATTATTCAAATAATAAATCTATTTTTTTTTAAACAAAGAAAAGTTGCATAAGTTTAAAACGTAAAAAAACAATTTCGTTTTTTTTTCAGTTTTGAAGTCTAAAGAACCTTCTTCGGTGTGTCGGCTGCCCCCTAGTGGAACTGGCATTTGCAGGGCCTTCATACCTTCGTATTACTACGACTCGGCTTCAAGAAGCTGCAAGGAATTCATCTACGGGGGATGCAAGGGCAACGCGAATCGGTTCGAAAGCGAAGAGGAATGCATGGCCACGTGCAAGAACGTCAAAGTTTGAGTTTGGTCTTCCAGGCCTTGGTCCAAATCAAAATGAGGGTACAAATACTAGGCTAGCAGCTATAAGTCTATTTATTTTGTGATATTTAGCTATTTATTGATAGGGAATAAAATTTGATATACTTATTAAATTTTCGTATGGTTATAACCACTGTAAGGAATTAGATATTTAATCCGGTTAAAATTCTATAAAGCGGCAACTTGTTTTTCTACAGCGTAGCGTGCGGTTTTATAGGATTCGACGACCCGATCCGCATGCCGCTAGGGAATGTGTAATCGGAGCTAGATCGTCACACAAAACGTCACGCTATCGTAGCTGGCGCGGGTCAGCCGAGAGTGTGTATTGGTTGAAAATCGAAAAGAGGCGAAGACGAATAACGTCACACTGCTTTAGACGTTCGTGAACGGAGGAAATATTACAAATTATGGGAATATACATATATGAACATGAATACCTAATGATAACAAGAATATGTTCGAGTCGTTTTGAACTTCTTTCAGTATCTGCATCAATGAATCAATTCAACACTGCGTTATGCGATCTCCGAGACTCTTGGCTATATCGATGTACGGCACCCGTTGCTCACCCAGTTGCGCGCTGCTGATATAGTTCCCGCGAAATATCCAATTCCTTACACTGGTTATAACTCATGGCAATTTGCTCTTTCTGACATACTAAAAAAAATGTGGCAAAAATGAAAAGTATGAAAGGATGATAATAGGAATTCAAAAGAAAACGAAAGAAATAAAAAGTAAATTTCTGAAGGCAGCACTGAATTAAATGTGATGAAAACTTCGGAAATGTTCTGACATGTTTTTTTTTTTAATTTGCACATCTCTGTTTTATGAAAAGTGCCGTAAAACCACACGGAGAGCCGCAATAATGATAAATCTGTTGGCCAGTTAGTCATCATTTCTATCTATTACTTAATAATAAATATACAGAGTGCTTAAAAAATAAAGTTATGTGATCAACCACGTATATATCATACGTAGGAATGAAAATGAAATATGTAGCAACAAGGAGGTTATAAGAAGAAAGGAGGCAGCATAATACACAAGCAAGTGAAGCCATGGTCACCACATTTGGACACCTACACGTTTAGTTGTTTACGTTTCTTTGAAACCTAACCAACTTTTTGTAAAATCTTGCTAAGCTATCGACCTATACCTACAGACAGAGTGACAAAATACATTGTTACATCCTGATAAATAGCAAACCAAAAAGGAATGGCCTGTTAATAGTTGCCGCCATATTCTAGTGGTTTCGCGGACATTCTCGTAAATTCCCCGTAAGTCCAGGATATTCAAGACGAAGAGATCCACTTATAAAAGCAAGAATGAGTGCGATTTTTAAACCGCGTGTTGCAAATGCGAATTGAAAACTAATATGGCGAATAAAAAACTGTCAAAAATATTAATGTCTTGCAAAATTACAGGTCATTTGTCGATTGTTATAATTGCATTCACAGCGAGTAGAATTGATATCTTCAGAGTCCCACGTGATCACCGAAATTAGGCAACCAAACTTACATTTATGGTAACACTTAAAATAAAATACCTCAAATACAATCATAAAATAAATAATCAGTGACGTAACCCTACAAATTAAGCTTAAATATTACAAACTTACGCCCTATGTAATTTATTACAAAAATAAATAAAATTTGCAGCAGAAACTCTATAATAAAACTGGAACGTCGTGATTACCAACTAATATATGAACTACGCACGCCTATCTTCACTTTGGTTACCTTTTTCTAGTAATTTGGTCACGTGGGACTCGGGAATTGTAGAAAGCACGATACATGCACGATACATATTTCTCATAATATTTAAAAAAATATTTTCGACTTCTTAAATTACGCTTTTATAATATCTTTACCTTATTAAAAAGATATAATCAGCACATCTGATAACTTTGTTTTTATTTGCATATTAAACGTAAGTTCCAATAAAAAATGGAACATCTCTGCTTCGAACATTCTGGTGTATAGGCCACACACAAAGCAAACAGGAATAACTTGCCAAAAGAATTCCGGAAGTTTTCGGGTATCTTCGAACGATTGGCGGGAAATTTAAATTTATTTAAATATTAGCGTTTAGCAAAGGATTGTAGCTCATCTGTACTTTTTGTGTCCGGTAAGGTGCATGATTATCATAAATAATTTTGAAGAAATTATTTTTTAATCCGAATTTGCAACTCTTTTAACCGGACACTAAATCGCGCACAATACACTTAACGTTTCACCGTCGTTCGACATCTTCGTCAGAAGTGAAAAATATAAACAAGGTTGTCAACGGAAAATGAAAAGGTAAATTGATTTTTTTTTAACATAATAAATATTTTATTTTAATAAATGTTAAAAATTGGCAGATCTATAGTCTATTTAAAGAATTGAGAAAACTAGAAAATGTATCGTTTAAACTTGCAAAATCTGTACGTTTGTTAATAGAATTCGACGACATTTTTATTTTACATATTTCTATTAAACGTCTTTTAAAAATATTAGACTCATAATACAAAATATTAGTGTTTTCAAAATCAAAATTATGGTTATTTTCTAACGAATTTTCAACAAGCATTTCAATGATTTTGATGATTTTTTTGGATATGATATTTATGTTGATCTAGACGTACATGTACCCAACATGTCGATTGAAAAGATTGGAACAAATCTGAAATTTATCTCATACAAGTGCTAGACTTTTCATGTATTTGACGATGTTTCCGACATGTTTTATTGCATGAATTTGTATTCCAAATTAATGGAAAACAGAGCGATCACAGACCATACAAAGGTACTTGCGCATGTGCACAATAGTCGGTTGTTTTAAATTGTCAAGCGAACTGATGTTTTGTGAGAATGGAGTGGTCCAAAAGGAGCACAGTTGCATTAATTGCTTTTCACGTAGTTTACTAAAGTAATAATATGCGGCCGCGGACAAAAACAAAAATTGATCGTCATCGTTCATGTGCGAAATTTTTTATTGTTAAATACTAAATATGTATAATTAAAGCTGGTTCTTGTCCGATGAAAATTGTATCACAAACTCTTTTACACGGACACTAAATGGCGCACAAACACTTTACGTTTCGCTATCGTTTGACAGCTTCTTCGGACAACCTTGTTTATATTTTTTCACTTCTGATAACTTTGTTTTTATTTGCATATTAAACGTAAGTTCCAATAAAAAATGGAACATCTCTGCTTCGAACATTCTGGTGTATAGGCCACACACAAAGCAAAAATTTAAATTTATTTAAATATTAGCGTTTAGCAAAGGATTGTAGCTCATCTGTACTTTTTGTGTCCGGTAAGGTGCATGATTATCATAAATAATTCTGAAGAAATTATTTTTGAATCCGAATTTGCAACAAGGAGTTTAATACCCCGTTCACAATCACTTAACGTAACGTAAATTAATAATTTGAATGCACTCTATCTTAACGTAAACGAAGTAATTCTAAATTTAAATGATTTACTGTTCGTAATTAAACACATTAATTAGTTTCAGTTTAGAATTTTAAGTATTTACAATTCTTTTAACAATTGAAAAAATAGAAATAAAAAGAAAAAAGCAATTATAATTATAAATTAATTTAATGAATTATTAAAAGGTAATTATTTTATAATCTGAACTACTTTATTTGTTACCGCGGTTTTGGATTCATAAATTTTAATAACTATTGGAATGACGACGACAATAATGAATTAATTAACAGCCCTAACGTCTTCTTTGAAATACCGCAAAGAAATCACAATGTATTATGTAAGGTCTTGTTACATGATCCTCTGTATATATAAAGCGTTAGTTTAATGGTCCGTTTTCACGCTCAAGCAATTTGCGCAAACGGATTTGTGCAAACATTTGCGCATACAAATTTGCTTGCGCCAATGCATGCAGTTTGCCAACCTTTTTAGCTTGTGCAAGCAAAAAAATACGTTTTCATGCAACGACTTCCTTGTGTGCACAAGCACATTTGTGCAAATTGCTTGAGCGTGAAAACGGACCATAAACCACAGTTTAAACAGTGCATCATTATTTGTTTTACTTCTACCACTAAACTATGGTGGTTGTCAAAGCTCTGTTCGTTCTGAACAAATTAATGAAAAAGATTACGCGCTGAATCTGAAAGAATTTCATATTACAGACGAATGTGTACGTTACTGAAAAATAAACAAATTAATTTCTCAATAACGAATAACGTAGCCAATATGTTTCATTTCACGTAAACGTCGTTCGCTTAAGTTCTGAGAACGTCGAAATTTAATAAAGTGGTAGTTACGAAGTCTCCACAAAAAGTAACACTCCAAAGGTTTTTAAACGTAGTTATTTATTAAAAGGACAGAAAATTATTCTCAGCGTCGCGTCGGTAGATTCATCAAAGATTAAGTTATTAAAATCAGTTGTGTTGAAAGTGTTCATTTTATTTAATTCTTTTTTTTTTTTTTCATTTTAAAGAGCACCTAAATGTGCATCCTCATCGATGCCATGTATTATCACTTAAAACTTTATGTAGTGCAGACATTTTCTAACATACATAACAAATACCTTAACTATCAAAGAAAATATTTAAAAAATTGTAACTGCTAATAAATAAATAAAGCCAAGGCTCGAGCAACTTTTAAGTCTGATATTTCGACTTCGATTTGATTACTTTTTGAAAAGAAAAATCAATCTCTCTATTTTATAGTCACACACCGTACACTACAAAGTGATAGTATAAATAAATTATTCTCGGATTTTTCAAAAGGCATACCAGAAAATAGAATAAAGCACGCTAAGCATTCCGCTGATAATCCTGCAGTAACCATTACGTTCACTGCAAGGCTACTAATGGTTTTTTTCTTGCATAACCTTTCCAGGAATTTTTGCTAATTAATACATTTTATGTCACTATAAATAATTGCGCACCGACGTTTGAACATCAGTAAGAAACATGATGGCTCCTACAATAGCAAAAATTACCTTGGCGTTAATGATTTTGATTGTTGTTAACGTCTGCTTTACGAAGTCTCAAGGTAAGTTGCTTCCAATACCTTTTTCTAACTACTTAAGGATGTTCTAGCTCGTAAGACGTTAAAGTATTTTAAATCTAAAAAAAATACACCTGACATTTCACTTTGTCAAAGACTGACTAATCAAACCCAAGTGTATTTTTCTTCGATTTAAGGAACTTTTTTATATTTCTTAATTAATTGATAATCTTGAACGTTCTTCAGGATCAAGATCCAATATTTGCAATTTGCCTCCCGAGACGGGTCCTTGCAAAGCACGCATAGAGTCGTACTACTATAACCCATCAACAAGAAAATGCCAAATGTTTATTTATGGTGGATGCGGGGGAAATGCGAACCGTTTCAGTACAATCGGAGAGTGTAAGAAGACTTGTGGAGCATAATCATGAAAAATACCAACGATATTATACACGGTGCTGGAATTCTTTAAACCTGCCTTGAAGTAGTAATTAGTTAGAAAGTACAAAAATCTAAAAGCTAATTTGTTAATACCATATTATTTTTGAGTAAATATATTTACAACTGGCTTTAAAATGTTTCGTTTTACTTAAATGATTGATAAATAAATAAATAAGGAAGTGTTAAAAACATTTAACATTTAAGTTTTCACAATCGAAATGGGATCGTTTTAAAAAAACAGATTCAAATAAATAAAAATTCCAAATAAATAAAAATTCCAAAGCTAGATTAATTATAGCGAATAATTTCTTTCTCGATATCTGACTTTATCGCCTTAACCTCTGACGCAAAAGCGGTTTTCTGAGAAAGAGAACTCAGTTTATTTCGCACAATCGTGATAACAAAATCACATCTTTAACAATAAGCCGAGTTTTTACTTTGGATTGCTTTTTGGAAATGAATCGTCAATTCATTTTTCTAGTTCTTGTTTTTCTCCTGGCTGCGGATTATTCGTTTCACAACCGTAAGTATAAACTTTTAAATTTGTTTTAATGTGACAGGACGAAAATGAAAACGTGAAGGACATTTAAAAATAACAAATCACTAGTCTCACATTGTTTTTGTAAACCCGATAGTATTTTAACTAAAAAAATAATAATAAAAACAACAACACATCCATTAAACTTAAAATAAGGTATGTAAAGTTCATTAAGTTTAAACAAATAAAAAAATTATGGCGACAAGTTTATGCTAACATTTTCTGCCAAAATGAGAGAAACACAAATAAACAAATTGTGATTCTAGTTTGTCTATTTTATTTTATGTATTTATTTATTTTCAAATCCTATGCTTTTGTGTTTTATGTTTTCCCAATCTTGGATAAATTTTAAATTAAAATGTACAGTGTGTTTCTTAATGACTGAGGATATACTAAATTGTTATTAGGTACGTTGGCAACACCCGATTCTGTCAATATTCTTTGTTCTGTCAATCATCTTTGTCATTTTAGACCGAAAGAAAAGACTAAATCTAAATAAATTTAAATATTAACTTCCCTAAGCTAATTTGTATAGAAATTAATAAAAATTAAGATTAATAAGATGAGTTCATAGAACTGTCATACACAACTTTTCGACATTAACACAATTTAACATTAACAATTTATGTAATGTAATAGATTTTTCAAACTGACGTCGTGTATACTAATTATAACATAATTTGCATAAGTGTTCACCAAATACTTCTTAATTAACGTTTGCTATACTTGTAAAAACGAAGTTTGTAATTTTTTTTAATGACTCGAAAAGCTGTTATTTTTTTCATCTTTTCTCCAACTGCCTGATAAATACTTTTTACAAAGAACAACAAAGCACCTAGTTCTTTCTCGTCTCATATTGCCTAATCATTTTCTCATGAATTATTCAAAGCTGTTTCTTTTATCTCAGACTTTTTACCAAGAAAATGTATATTTCATGAAATACAATACGATCAATAATGAACTACTTTAATTTATAGGTATATACGTGTCTAAAGCAGTAATAAAGGGCTGCATTACTTAAGAATTTTTTTCGCATTTCATACAGTAACGTATCATATTAATATCCTCAAAACCGTACAGTAATGGGTTACTTTACAACATAGCAACTATTACTGTATAGCAACGTACTAACTACTATGATTTCTCGTCCATCAATTGTGACAGTTATTAATGTGACAGTTATGTGACAATTATTAATGTGACAGTAATTAATGTCACTTCTATTAAACATTAATAATTAATAAAACACGTTACTGTATGAAATGCGAAAAAATAGTATACGCAACTCGTTAGAAAAGTGTTTTACTAAACTCATTTGGCTTTAATTAATCAAGCCGAACTCTTTTCTTAACTTGATACGTAATATACTATTATTGTAAAAGTAGTCTTTAAAACAACTGATTGGCTTAAAATAACTTTGCATAACAACAAAGTAAATAAACAAATATAAAAAATATAGCTGGTGAATGCCAATGAACAGAAAGTTAATTTAAGGCAAACAAAATTCACTAAATTTCCCCGAGATCTAACTTCAGGTTATACGTTTGACGTAATTCGAACCTAAATATTGATATAATCCTTCTTGGCAAGTAGCCTTTTTTTCAGACAGTCTCTATTTATCATTTTGTATATACTTGATTTGAGCTAAACAACGTTTTTTTAACTGTCCTCTATTGTACCTACTTCGTAACTTAGAATGTAAGTTAAAAATAAACCCCGTGACCTTCTAAGTTGCTAATAAAATTTCGTTTTCCTGAAATTAAAACACGAACATTCAACAACTGATATAACTGCAATCTATCGTAAATATCTTGGTTACGTTATTTTGAATAGTATCATTGTAAGTAACCCAGACATTGTATTAGGATGATTTTATAGGATAAGCGAAAAGACGACATCATTTTTATTATTATAATAACATTGATTTAGTTTTTCTTAGTTTTACTGATTTTTATTAGTTTAAACAAACAGGAAGAGATTAGTGCACAAATATCAAAAGAGGCAAATTTTTTCCTCTACAAATTAACTTACAATTAGTAGGGTTTTATTCCATGAAGTAATTAGGGAAGTTAATATTGGAACACTTTAAAATTAGCTTACCTATGTTGGATATATTAAAAGAACACCCCGTATGTATGGCGCGTATTTAGCAGAAAAATGATAATATATTGAAAGCAGTAGAAACAATAAAAACGTACATTAAACACGTAAAGCATTTCAATAAAACTAAATTTATTAGCTTCTTCAGAACATTCTGTGTAGGTAAGATAACAATTACGTAAGAAAATTTATAGGTTAAGTAGCGATGGAGTAACTTACATATGAGTTGGTTTCCTTGGTCAAGTAAATATCAACCACATAACTCACTCACAGCTCAAAAAGTTTTGCTAGAACATATTAAGATTAATGTCAACGTTGAAAATTACAATTAGAACTTATAAATTATTTTAAAGACAAGATGGCGGAGGGTTGATTCGAATAAAGTGAAAATTTGTTAACGCGCATGCGCGGAATTCAAATATAAATTATCGGCGGTAAATTTGAATTGAAAGAATTGTTAAGTGTAGGTATTTAATTAACGTTTTTAAATTTTGGATATTAGTTCTGAATTTTGATGCCTCTTCATATGACAAAGCTCTAGGAAGAGTCGATTACGGTAATTTATCATTTTTTTAACATTATTGAAATCTACCTATTAAATGATTATTATTAACTTGAAAATATTCGATACTTTGTTTAAAGTAAAAATAGGCAATAATGACTACCCAGTAAAGTAAATAAATTATTATATCCAACAGAGGTCGAAGGCATTTCGAAGTGTCGCCATCCTCGAGTTGTAGGACATTGTGGTGGAGGATTTAAAAGATTCTACTTCAACATCGCCGCCAATGCCTGCAAACAGTTCAAATATTCCGGATGTGGAGGAAACAACAACAATTTCGCAACCATGCAAGAGTGTGTGAGGACGTGTGCTGTAAAATGAATTAAAAACAAAATTTCTTTCTTTCTTAACAAAGACAAAAGTATTCGAGATTCTTGAAATGTTTAAATTGTTGCGGGTAAGGTGTGCCCAAATAGAATACAATACAATAATCTATAATAAACTTTACAATTTTTTTTAATTGAAAAAAACTGGAGGTATTTTACTGACCGCCGGGCATATTATAAAGTAGAACAGGAAGAGAAGGAAGGAGTAGGCGGCCGTATGAAAAATGCTGGAGCCAGCTGTAATCAAGTGTACATTTGAACCGAAGTAATTTTGATAAACGATCTTATTCGACGTCAGAATCAGACGCGGGATGGATGCGATGCGTTCAGCAGGCCACTGTGCTGCGCTGCGAAGCACAAAATAAGGGCTCGGCTCATTTTTTTCGGGTTTTCGTTTTGCCGAGTTATTGTTAAAAGCTAATTTATAATAAACTGTTCAGGAGCTGATAAGAAATTAAAAAAGAAACAACGAAGTTATAAAAAATTATTGGTTTAAGCCAGGTTTCTACAAAAACAATAGAAAGCTATTATTGTGTTTTAAGGAAACAAACAAAATCTAAAGCCTCTTATTCTTTGGACACCTTGTCGTCGTGGAAGACTCTTCAAGCAATGTATTCTTGAGATAAATCAGCCACTAGAAGAATTACTAATTTAGTAGATTTTATAATTAACATCCGATTAAAATTTACGATAACAATTTCTTTATAATCTTCTCACTGACAGTTTAAAAAATCGCACTGCGTTTCAGTATTGTTTGACACTTCTGACGAAGCTATCAAACAATACTGACAGCTTCGCCTCAAAAGTGTCAAACGATAGCGAAATGCTGAGCAATTTATTGTGCGATTTTTAAACTGCCCGTGAAAAATTATAAAGAAATTGTTATGTAGAATTTATAAGACGGTTTTGATTACAATGGATATAAGTCAAAAATCAGTCGCAAGATGTCGTGACCTAAACCGTTGAATTGAATTTAGTTTATTTTCAAGTATTCTTTTACATTTATCTCACACGTATTGAACATAGAAATAAGATCTAGAAGAAAAACAGTGGAATATGATTTAATCGCAAGCAGAAACCTTTTTTTTTTAATTTTGATTCTTCAACGTCTGAATAGTTTATATTTTCTTAAATTTTCAAAGCAATACACTTGTTTGTACCTAACAAGTAAATTGAAATTTCCTCTAATAAAGAGGGGGAATGAACAATAGCACGGATGATAATATGATTTTAAATTATATTAAAAAAGTCGTATTTATATTTATCAATCTCTGAAATTAATAACTAAATGAAGAATAACTTAAAACATTAATAAAACAAATCGATTGATAACAATCAAATTTCCTGGACATTTACATGTAAAACAAGCAGATCCGAATTTCATAATTTTGAGGCCCCTAGGTGTATATTTTGGGGTCCCCTAAATGCTAAAAAATACTTTCTTGTTTTATTAAAGATTTTACTCCTTTGGGCGCTTTTATAAAGCTCATTAAATGTCTTAATATCACTTTAAATTATTTTTAAATAACATAAACTCTGTTCACAAATTAAAAGACCACTGGCGATGTTGCCTTGTGAAAAGTACAACCGGCAACAGTGTCCTAGTTAGAAATTTGGTAACATTTAGGCATCTAAAATATTTTTCTGCTTTCGAGGCATTGAAATAGCTTGTTAAAATGAATATAAATGTAAATAATATAATAATAAAATTGATTTGACAAATTATTTTGACATGAAACTTCAAATACCTTGCCAACCTTGCTATTTTGATAATGTTTTATAGGGAACTTATGTTTTATACCAACATAATGCAGCAGGTGGTGGTTTTTTAATTTGTGAACAACATAATATACAAAGTGGTCAAGAATAACTGTTTGAGTTGGCAATACAATTAAGAGCATTTTCTTGTTCGGCTGTTTGCAACACTGCAACCGGATATATCTTTTTTTGGTTTATTTGACGTAATCTGAACAGCGACAAGATCCTAGGTTATGTGAATAAAAATTAGTGTTTTAATTTGCATCTGAAATATCAAATGACGCTTGTTAAGGGACGACTGTCAGTGTCAAACCGTCAACAACCGGAAGTTACTCCAGTTGTACCATTTAAAAATAAAATTGTATATTAATTAACAAAACATCGCCATCTATCAAAGAACTTCGGAACTTATTGCTCATGCGTCTTGAACAGTGTTACCAACTGTACCATCTGGATTGTAAATGTTAGGTGTTTTTGATTCATATCTTAGAATTATACAGATTTATACAATAATAGGCAATATAAATTATGTATTGAATTTTCAAGGGGTATACGAGGGTACAAAAGAAAAGCTAAAAATGTTTTACAATTCCAATGGATTAGCAGTTCGATAAATAAAAAACATGCAGTACTGCCAACTATTTGCATCAAAAGTACCTAAAAGTTTAAACACAGAAAAATGTGTTTAAAATTAAAACGCAATTTCCCACGTGATTTCCCAAATAACATTTAGCAAAAATGCCCGTTTTTCACGATGAAATCGAAATAGAAGACTTCGAATACGACGAAGAGGAAGACGTCTACCACTATCCGTGTCCGTGCGGCGATCGATTCGAAATATCCAAGGTAAACTCCTGCCTAGAAAGTGAGGTTAGGAAGGAATTTTGGTTATGATGCATTTCAGGAGGACCTTTTAAACGGTGAGGAAATAGCAACGTGCCCCAGCTGTTCGCTGATAATAAAAGTAATCTATGATTTGGTAAGAACCACCTCGGGTTTGTTCTGTACTTGATTATAATAGTTGTGATCTTCAGGTGGCATTCCAACAAGAAGCTGGTGAAATCAACAAAGTAACGAAGGACTTGAAGAAATTAGAAATAGCAAAATGACTGGCCGAGGTAGAGGTGGCAGAGGAGGACGTGGAGCGAATAAATCGTTAAGTCGAGAGCAGCTATCATCGTTAGGAGTGAACAGCAATGAAACGCTACCGGGGCCAGTTACACAACCACCTCCGTTATTTCCACCCCTGAACAGAAAACCAGTTCCTATGACGGTAGCTTCAACTCCCTACAAATTAAATATTTGATTAAAGACATACTATTTCAGCCATCCGTCGGTTTAGATTATCTGCTAATTCTTAGGCAAGACATAATTGACCACATGCAGTTATCGACTTCGTACCTAAAACTACCGGAAAACAAAAACAGCAAACCGGAAGCCCAGATTGACAAGTTGATAGCGCAGCTTCCGTGTGTTCGCGAGAACCTCGATTTGGAATTGTTTCCCGTGGAACTCCGGCCGAAAGTCACAGCGAAAAGGCTCAAGAAAAAGATAGAAAAGGCAGTAGATATTCAGCAGAGGTAAAACCTGATTTCGCTTAATACTTTAAGCACCCACACATTATTTTTAATTTTAGATTGAACCAACTGGAAAAGTTAGAAGAAAAGAGAAACGATTTAGATGTGACCGTAAAGGAAGAAGTCGAAGATGAAGAAGAGCAAGAGCAAGAAGAGGAGTTCCAGGATCAAGTCGACGAAGAAATGGATGATGGAACCGATTATGCTAACAATTACTTTGATAATGGGGAAGCCTACGAGGACGAAGACGATAATTTAGATGACGGTCCTATATATTAATTACTTTCACTTATTGTTACGTTTTAATTAAATTGGGTGAATAATAAAAGGAAGGCACTAACAATGTTTTTTTTTAATAAACCATCAAAAAAGCAATCAAATCTGCAGTTTAACCTTAAACGTTAATAAAAAAATACTCTTACATATTCTCTGTAACTTTGAAATGATTATTATCAATAGTGGAGTAAGCATGGCCCTCGCTAGTCAAAAACTCCAATGCGTCTCTGCAATAACGTTGATAAATAGAGGCAATTAATAAATAAATGTATACTAAATTTATTACCTGACGTCGCGATGCTGGCCCGGTGGAAAATGCGAAAGAATATCTTTCACATCTAAACCCGACATCGTAGTAACCGGTTTTAGGATATTAAACACCTTCTGTTGTAGAGGTGTCAGACCCCCATCATTCGCCATGTCTTCCTTCATGAAACTCATGGAATTCGCCAAGTCCGCGCTTGGGTTATTCATGTTTATTTTTACGCTAGGCTGAAATATCATGCTTTCACAAAGAGAAACTCTGGAAGACTTAATTCCTTACGCTTTCGCTGCTTTCTGCTTCCAATCTCATGTGAATAACCTCCAGCAGGTGCGTAGTAATTTCATTGACGTCTTCTATAGGAAACATGCGTAACACCATCAGCATCTTTTTGTTTTCTTGGATGCGTAAAGAACCGTAAACCCGGAGGTAACATCCCTCTTTCACCAAAGGTAGATTCGGAGCACTATTCTAAAGATGAGGAAAGTTTAAGGTCCGGTTTTTTCATCTTCAATTAACTTTATCTGGCAAATCATTCTCATAGTAATGATTGTGATCACAATTGTTACTGTGGGAATAAACTGTCGGTAAACCTGCACTTTAGGTTCCTAAATTTGCGCGTATTCAGGACTGTCAGATGCTCGTGCCGTGTTGCAGTTTAATATGTAGTTAAATATAAGATTAGATTGATTAAATTGTGTTTTATTTACTCCTCTCTGATATAAAGTTTATTAGTGTTATTTTATAATTTTTTTCGTAATATGAAAATGACAGTTCTGAGTAAGCGCAAATTTAGGAACCTAAATAAAGTTAGATAAACCTAGATAAAGTTAACTGGAGATGAAAAGAGCAGGCCTAAAAGTAAAATGAGATAAATGTAATAACGTACTGAATCATTTTCAAGCCACCAAATTGCTTCGATAGAACCGGTGTGGTCCTCAATTTGGTATGTTGCTTTCGTCGATTGCACTTCATAGCTTTTGAGGATCCCAACAAGCGTCACCTGCGAAATACACACATTTTTGCGCTTGCAAAGCCACGTTACACTTTACACTTACAATCTGGATTGGAGTCCCGAATAATTTGAACTCGTCCTCTTGGCAATCACGCAGTTGACGGACGCAAACAGGAGCGACACTCTGCACACGTTGTACCTGCTGTTAAATGAAGAAAAATTGTTAAATGAAAATTTGGTGAACGTACATAACCTCACTTACACCTTTGGGTTTGCTAGGAGACGAAACCTCATTCGGCTCGGTGAAGAAACCACCCTCAGCAAAGCCACTTTCTAAAAGTAACAAATTGAGAGCGATTTTAGGAATGATACAAACTTACCGTTCCACATTTTTTAATTAAAATAAATCGAATAATTTAGGCGGTAAATTTAACACGCGTGAAATTAGCAATAAAATAAAAATGATTAGGTCAAAAGTCGGCCGCAAGATGTCGCGATGTCGTGTGTTGTTGTTTATTAGTTTATTAAAATAAATGATATGCATTGCTGTACGAAAAGAATCATAAAATTAATTATCACTAAATTAATAAAATACAAAATATTAATGTTAAAATTGGAGGAAAATTCCCCATTTCAAACTTTCACATGTTGGCTGCCCTGACATTTGGCATTTCTTACGATTTTAACCTATAAAAGTCATGCAACATTTTAAAAAGGTTTATTATTTTGCTTATGTATTTAAACATCAAAATCACGTACCTTTTGAATCTCTAGGTTGTTGTAGGGATCTCCGGGGGTGTTGACAGTGCCGTAGCAGCCCATCTACTAAAATATAAAGGTATTGTACAATTCAACTTGCACCTCTTCAATTCAAAACTATTACATTAATTACAGGCTTTAATGTCCATGGAGTCTTCATGCAAAACTGGGATATTGCAGACGAACGAGGCTTCTGTTCTGCAGACGAGGACTACAAAGATGCAGAGGTTGTCTGCGAGAAGCTGAAGATACCCTTGCTTCGCGTTAACTTCGTTAAACAATACTGGAATGAAGTATTTTGGTAGAACTAACGTAACATTACTAACATAATACTCGCAATTTCCTCTTCAGCAATTTAATCAAAGAATATGAAAATGGATCCACCCCAAACCCCGACATCTTGTGCAACAGGCACATCAAATTCGATTATTTTTACGAGTATGCCTTGGATCACTTGAATGCAGACGCAATAGCAACCGGTCATTATGCAAGAACGACCTTCGGGCCTTTCCTAGAATATTACCAGCCTGACAAAAGTGTGTAAGTAGGTTCTCCACTGAAAGACTTATGTTATAAAGAGCGCCTTCTAGACGTTCATTTACTCCTACCAGAAGATAAATGGAAGGACCAGACTTTATTTTTGTGTCAAATTAAGCAGAAGGCGTTGCAGAAAACAATGTTTCCACTGGGAGAAATGACCAAGACACAAGTGAAACGGCTCGCGGCCGAACACGGCTTGAAGAAAATTGCAGAGAAAAAAGAAAGCACGGGAATCTGTTTTATTGGATCCAGAAATTTTCAAGAATTCATTTCTGAGGTATGATATACATATACTGCTCTAAAGCAGTGAATCGAAAACATTATAAAATAATATAAAGCATCAATCTTTTAGTATGTAGACAACAAGCCCGGCGATTTTGTAGACATAGATACAGGTGAAATACTCGGGAAACACAACGGCTTCCATCACTGGACGATAGGACAGCGAAGTAAAATTTCAGGCTTATCAAAACCAGCTTTCATTGCGAAGAAAGACATCGCAAGCAATACAATCTACGTGGTACGTAAACAAGTTTGCTTAAAGTGCACCTCCAACTTTGGTTTTCAGGCAAAAGGCACAAAACATAGTGCGTTATATACAAGCTCGTTTTACACATCAAAAGCCCACTGGATATGTGAAAGCCCGACAGACCTGTCGAAGTACAAAATTTTTGGTTGCCAGTTCAAATTTCAACACACTCATTCACTGGTCAATTGCAGTATATGCGAGACAGAAAAGGGCCTTGTAGTTCGTTTATTTAAAAAGAAACGAGCAATCACCGAAGGCCAGTACGCAGTATTCTACAAGGATAATGAATGCTTGGGAAGCGCAATAATAACACATCCAGGACCGTCACATCTTACTTTACATTGGTTGAAAAATAAAGAACTAGATTTTTTAAGGGATTCTAAAAGAAATGATTTGTTGGTTGATAGAAATAAATGTAATAATGGATTTAATCAGAGCTTAAAAATAGTTAGTAATTAAATAATAATAAAGTGATTTATTACTTTCTGTGTTTTTTGTGTTTGCGCTTTTCATCGCCCGATGCATCACTTCTACTAGATTCCCCATCGCTACTCTCATCTTCATCAGATGAACTCTTCTTCTTCCTTTTCTTGTTTTTCTTCTTCTTTTTCTTCTTTTCCTTTTTTACTTTTACCTGCAAACATACCGATTAAATTTCAAATCGGTTTTTTCGATTTACACACCTTTTTGTGATCTGCAGGCTCGACGATTTCTTCTTTAATGGGGTATATCGGAAGTCTTGGGGGTAGTTTAATATCGTCAACAATCTGATCCGCAAGGGTTTCACGAATATCATCGACTGGTGTTAATGTCGGTTTCATAACGATTGGAATCGGTGCGCAACCCTCCTGGTACAACTGTTTGGTTTCTGCGTCCGTCTTCTTCGAATCCTTTGGGACTTTGTACTCATTGACATGGTCGACTCTGATTATACGATTTAATATCTGAAACCCCCACAATTTACGTATACTCCACAGTCGTGCCTTAGTCACTACCTTTATTCCATTGAAATTATCAACCGCTAAATCCGTTGAACGTTGGTCCTCGTAACATACGAAGCAGAAACCTTTCGACTTACCAGTGTCTTTGTCCCGTATGAGATTTATGTTCACTATCTCTCCATACCTAGAAATGAATGATGTTGATGCATGAGTTTTATTAACTGTTGCAAAATTCAATACTGTGAGAATATGCAAATTATGTCTCCCTCTGAAAGGTCGTATGGTAAGCCCCCAACGAAGAGCCAGGCACTGCTTCGGTACTGATCATGCCATGAAGTTTTGAAAGAAGTTAGAAGCTCCTGTTCGCTTAGTTTCTTAACATTTTTCATATTACTGTGAAAAAATATGAGTAATATTGAAAGAAAACGGTGTGAAATAAATATTGGATGAGAACTTACGTTAATGGATTCATTTTAATAGGAAAGTTTCTTAAATATAAACAAATCCTATAACATAACCTCAAATACTAGAGCACAGACTAGAGTATACAATTGCCAACTTAAAATCTGTGAATTTCTCATATGAACGAAAGTATTGTAATTATTATTAAAATGTGCATTGTTTATCAAAGATTATTCATAATTTAAATGAGGCGTTAATTAAATTTTGGAAAAAGTGAGGTTATGTTAAAATTTGTGAAAATCTGCAAATTCGTTTAAACACATGTAAAATTGTAATTCTTTTTAATAATTTTGTCGTTAAAAAGTGCGTTATTTATTGAAAACTATTAATAACTTAATTTGTATTTAATATTTTATTATATCACATTAAATTGAAAAGTGAGGTTGTGTTAAGATGGGTGATGAAGAAGTGGTAAGTCTCGTCTCAAATAAACAATCAAGTACGAATTTCATCTAAAATTTTCAGAATGCTGACACGTGGTCGTGTTTTGCGAAGTTTTATGATCCCTTAAAAATCGGTTCGATCGACGGGACAGACACCGAACCGCACGACAAGGGAATTATAAGGTCCTTAAACTCGGAGTACAAACCAAATAAGCATGCCAAGGGCAAGCCCGAATGTACTATATTCGTCAGCAGACTCAGCCCAAAGACCACAAAAGACACGATCAAAGACATTTTCTCAAAGTTTGGGAGGCTCAAGCGGTTTCGCCTCGTCAAAGACATCGTAACTGGTTTCCCCAAGGGTTACGCCTTCATTGAATACGAGTCTGAAGGTGCAGCCGAAGAGGCCTACCGGAAAGCCTACAAAATGAACATAGACGGGCACAAAATTTTTGTTGATTTTGAATGCGAGCGGTTATTGAAAGGATGGAAGCCGAGAAGGTTAGGAGGTGGATTCGGTGGCAGGAAAGAATCTGGGCAGTTACGTTTCGGATGCAGGGATCGCCCCTTCAGGAAGCCCATTAGTTTAGAAATTAAAGAACAGGAAGGAAGATTAAAGCGAGACAAAGAATTACGGGCAGCAAGGGAATTGGAAAGGGATGATAGAAGACGCCGAGATCGAGACTACAACAGAAAGAGAAGCCCTGAGGGTGCAGGTGGGAAAAGAAAACGTAGTCGCAGTGCAGATAGAGATAGGAAACGAAGTAGAAGTAAAGAAAGACGAGCAAGTACTACAGAAAAGAGATTAGGTGATCACCATTTATCAAGAACGTCAAAATCAGAAACGAATAGTGAACAAGGTAGCAAAGAAAAAATTAAAAAGAGCTCTGAGGGTGTTAACAAGAAAAAACGTAGTCGAAGTGGTGATAGAAGCAGAAGATCAAGTAGAAGTGGTGATAGAAGCAGATCAAGTAGAAGTAAAGATAAACGAACAAATACAGAAAAAAAATCAGGAGAAAATGATGAAAATCACCAAATGAGAGCAATAAAAGTAGAAGACCAAAACACCAATGATAAAATAGATGTAACTTGCAAGGAAGAGGCAGAGTTAAAACCAAAAGATAATGAGCAAAGTAATGAAAGTAAATTAGAAAACACGAGTGGCACTTAATATAAAATATGTTTTAATGTTAGTTTTCAAATATAATTGCATTAAAATTTAAAACATTAAGTTTCCATACAAAATGTCATTGAGTTACTTAGAAAATGACACAACCATTATAACTTGAAATATGTGAATTGAAATAATAGGTGAGTTTTATTTACAGGTCCTTAAAATTACGAAAATAGACATCTGTAATCAATTTAAAATAAACTCTATGATGCATCTGCAGAAGAATTTTCTTTGTTTTCTGTTTCAGACTTAATAATATCCTCATTCGAGTTTTCCTGCTCCCGCTCACTTTCTAACTTCTTCAACTCCTCTTGTTCCTCATAGTGATCAAAAAACGCCTGACGTGTGCCTAAAATATTAAAAAAAAAAAATACTCTGATACTATCTCATTATCTGTAATACTTACCAGGTTCAGCACACAAAGTGAAAATCTCAGTTTCTTTCATGTCTTTAGTATCGTTTTTAAACTTATCGACTTCACCACTGAAGCAATCCCAAAAAGATGAATCCTCAGGAATTTTAAATAAAGACTAAAAGCAATTTAAAAAACAAATCGCTAAAAACGAGAATGAATATTTTACCTTAAACTTAAGAAACACTTCCTCCGCTTTCTCCCTTATTTTTTCGGCATCAACTTCGAAGGTCTCCAAACTATCTCCTGTCAAATTCCACTCCTTTATATTCCCAACATACCTGCGTAATCTCTTCACCATGTCCGCTATATGCGGATGCTTCTTCAACATTAACGGAGTGATTTCAAGTTCCAACATCGACTCCATGTGCTCCAGAGCCTTTTTAGGCTCCGCTTTGTCCAACCCCAAGCAACTCTTGATCTTGGAGTCCAATTCGACGAAGCCCGATTCAGTCTTCAAGAATTTCAACTTGTTTTTCTTGCACTCGATGATTTTCGATTCGTTCTGCTCTTGAATTTCCGCTTCGCTTAGATCTATGTTCAACACAAACATATTCGGATCATCCTCCGGCTTACAGTTGCCGTTTTCTACGAGATCTTTGAGAGACAATATAGTTTTCGCCTCGACTTCTTCTGCTTCGGCCCTGCTGAATTCGGTTTCATATTCAGACAAACTGTCGGTGTTATACTTAATTCCAACTAATTTTCCCGAAGGCAGCTTCGTTATGACTACTTCATTTTCTTGTTTCTCGCGTGGCTCAGCAGGTTTCTCTAATGAAAAAATAAATAAATAACAAGTATGCAAGTAAGATTTCACACTTACCTTTGTACATGGATTCCCGTGCCCTAATATAATCAGCCTAAAAAAAAAAGAAATTAAAATACCAAAAATACAAAATGTGGGACTTACATAAGCAATAATGGCTTTTAAATAAGTAGTTGGCACAATACTTATATCTGGTGATTCGATTTCTTTAACTTCAGGGGTGGCTTTTAGTTTTTCAGGAGTTTTTGTTGTCTTTTTATTAGCCACCTCTTCGTTTTCTTTATTTTCATCAATTTCTTCGACTGCCGCTTTCTCTTCTTCATCAAGTGAAGCTTCGACTGTGTTTTCTTCTGTTTCAACTTTTTCCTCCTCGCTTACACTGTTTTCTGTTGTCGTATCCTCAGTATTGCTGGACTGTTCCTCCTTGTCCTGTTTGTCTTTGGATTCCTCAACAATATTTTCATTTACCATTTCTTTCTTATCAATTTCAGGCGAGTCTGTTTCAGTAATCTTTTCGTCTTCAACACTGCCAACTTCACTCTCAGGATCAGGATCATTATTAACCTCTTCAGCTTCCACCAGTTTCTCTTTACTTTCAAGTGGTTTTTTAGCACCGCGTGTCTTTTTTGAGACGGTTTCTTCTTTCACGGCTTCATTGTTGGCTTTCTTTGCTTTGGGTGTCGCTGCGGCTTCCTTTTTGTCATTCTGTACTTTCGCGGTTTCATTCTGAGTTTCTTTAGCTGCAAGAGACCTCCCTCGTTTAACAGTCTTCTTTTCATCCTCTTCTTCTTCACTGTCGAATCTACAAAATCGCATTTGAGTATTTTAAACCGTCGTAAAAACAAAATCGATTTTACTTTTTAAGTTTTATAACACGTCCGCTCCTACTTGTAGGTATCGCTGTGCTTTTTGGCGATACGGTAGTAGTTTTGGCGGGTTCTGAGATTTCGGTGTCCTGCACGGGATTTTCTTCTTCAATTTTTTCTTCAGGTAAAACTGAAACGCATTGATGCACGACATAAACACACACGACAGCAAGCAATGAAAAATGTACCTTCCATGTTAGAGTCTTCCACGGTAGTATTGAGCGTGGAATTTCGACGTCCTATACTTTTTTTAACAGGCGTTTCATCGCTGATTTGCGATTTATCCACAGACTTGGATCGTTTACGCTTTCTCCCCCTCTTCTCGACTGTGTTCGGTGTAGGTACCTGAAATGATACTCAAGTGAAACTCGGCACGAGATACAATAAACCTACGTACAGTTTCGTCTGTTGCTTTAGTTTCATCGTTTCCGTCGCTTCCTGTTTCTTCAATTTCCGCTTCGATTTGCTCCACGGCTTCAATGTAATCCTTGCGTTTCAAGTTTTTGCAAAATTGCTCCTTGTGTTTCAGGTAATAGAAAAGGTCCTCCACCTTAATGGAACCGCTAAAAATTCATCAGCTGATTAAAACAACGCGTGTTTTTTTTACAGTTTTACATGTGTGGTATAATCGCACTAATTCGACAAGCTCAGATAAAATTAGTCGGCAGTACCATCGAGTAATTTAGGACGAGTAAACCCCATTCAGTTGAATCTTTGTTTCACGGTTCAACTAACAATTACCTCGTCCACGTGGTTTATGGTTTAATGTTAACAAATACGTACGTTTCTCCGGTTCCATAGAAAGTCACATCATACTTCTTGCCATTCTCTCCGACGATCTGAAACCACAAACATAACCTCAAAGGCTACAACAAATGAAAACATTAAATTACCTTGGCCGGCCAAGCTGGGTAGCCCTTAACTTTGGCGAAAACTTTGTCGCCAATGTTAAAAGACTTGGCTTTCTTCATGATTTCTCCTCTAGGTCTAAGTGAGTCTCGAAATGGCTAACACGAATCGTCCTCACCAAAATAGAGCATCAAATAATTTGTTTCTTTCGATACCATGTAAATACGTGTGGTTTTTCCTAGGTAACACTTTTCACATATTCTTAAATTGCACAGTTTCACTGGTGGTATGTGTTTACCAGTGTCAACATGAAAATGGCGCTCGATTTTTTGACAGACGCGGCGTTGAAAAGGCACATTCACATATACACGCTCCGAAAAAATCGGGGCAATACACTTTTCGTTTAATGAAAGTACACTTAACCAAATCAAATAATAACATTAAAACACGTATTAGCGAATTATGCATTATGAAGAGGTAACTTAAGATCTATGAAGTGATTTTTTTGTCCAAACGCCAATTAGTTGCGTTTGAACCAGCCACAGTAGAAAACAGTGTCGCCAACTTAAATACGAAATATGTTTTAAGTGGGAAATTATTTTATGAAGATAAAAATATAACCAATACGATACATCTCTTACATTTTAATGTAATTAATGTAATCCAGGAATATTTTACGGGCAAAACAATGTTATTTAGTAAGTCGATAATCATGGGTTAATTTATAATGGTGAATGCGGCCACGTGATTGGTCGAATGTTTTAGCGGCAATTTCAAATGCTGCGACGTGCATACAGACTTTCCACAACATAAAATCAAAAAATTATGGAAATTAAATAAATTTCGATTGTTAAATCTCCATTTAATTGTACACAAATGTATTAAAATATTACAAGTTAAAAAAATAGATTCAATGGAAATAAGTTACCTGATGACTTACATTAAAAAAAAACAATAAAGTACTGCATATAATCGATAACGTAGCATCATTATAATAAACATAGTTCCTCAACAAGAATTTAGCTAACAAACTTTCTTCATTTTGGTATAAAAATAGTATCACAATAAGTACATACTGGACGATGAAGCACACACATCACTCATCGCATGAAAATAAATGAAAACAGTTAATAATAAATTAACAACTACAACACACTTATATCAAACAACTCTAATACATACAATATCACATCAAATTAGTAAGCCTGAGCGGTTGTTTTCATAAGAGAATCGTTATAGTTGAGGGCAAGGCTTCCAATTAGTGCGACGAGTGCTCGATCCAACCATGTCACCGGGTTCGGGTAGAGTAATCCGCCCTCATAGAAGCCAAGATGGCCACCGTGAGCCAACTGGAGATAGGCAATGTTACCATGGTCGCCTGCACACAAAAAAAATTACCACTTGTGTAAAATATAGCTACATGAAAAATACGCACTAGCAAATGATTTAATCGGTTCTAAAAGTACATTGGGTACTATAGGATCATCCAGGGAATTAATAAAAACCATCGGAATATTTATATTACTTAAATAATTAATACTGGAACTCCACGCATACAGCTCTGAGATAGTATCAAAATTATGGACCCTTTTGGTGTAAGCATCATCCAGTTCAGGCAAAGTAGCCGCCGAAATAATTTCATGCTCATTCAATCTGTACCTCGTTTTCACTTCTTCCGACAACAAGATGTGTCGATGTCGTAAAATAATGCTCTTCATATTCTCCGTCATTATGTAAAGATAAAAGCGACGGAAATTCTGCCAGTTCAGCAACAATTTTGTGCCTCTAGAAGAATAAAAATAACATGCTATTTTATAAACAATTTTTCACATGCGCGTTACTCTATTGCGCAATATCCCTGGCAGATCGAGACAGCTCCGATGATGTTACTGGGTCGTTCTCTTTCATGCTCTCCAACGTATTTCGTCACTAGATTTCCGCCCAGGCTAAAGCCAACACAAACGATTTTCGTGCTGGGATGTTTGTTTATCAAATTCAGAACCATTTCGTGAAAGTCGTTTGTGTTTCCGTAACTGAAGATTCGAGGGGCCGTTACAGGAACACTACGTAAAGCACCTACGTGATTGAGCACGGCACAACGATACCCATGACACTGCGCCCAATGGACAAATGTACGCACGTATACACTTTCCGATGTGTTTCCTATTCCTGGACATATTGCAACTGTTATGTCATCTGTAAATTAATTAAACTGTTACTGTGCTTACAATAATTAATGGTTTTTTTACCTTCGTAATTGGTACCTAATGGTTGATACACGTCGTATGTGAGTGTGGTGTTATCTGAAAGATTCAGGTACACCCTCTCCCCTATGGGCCAAGGGCAACGTACACGCCCCACGATGCTGTGCAGAATTGTCTGAACGTGACCACTGAAACCCCACAGTCTTGTTGGAATGTATCTACAAATAAACACTAGCATTAACCACGTATAAAAATGTCGACATGTTTTAATCCAAAAAGAACAAAAAGTAAAATAAATTTTCTCCGATTATATTTGAGTTAATCTTTAGATTTACAGAGTGCAATGAATGGTATTTTAAAAACAGTCCAAGTAACAAATCTGATGAGGACTATAAAATGGGTTGTAAAGAATGAGCTATAAAAGCGATTGCCTTTGCTTTCTCGTGTAAAAACAATCACTAACGATCTTAAATTTTATGGCGTGAAAGTGAAGTTAAAAAAATATTGTGTGCAGCATGAAATCCATCAGACATTAAATTCTCGGATGTAAAAGCTCTTGAAAAGCAATAGGAAAAGTAAATAAAAGAAACGAGTCGTTCTTTGTAAGCTTCCACTTTACTGGTATTAAAAAAGCACGTAGTTTCAATTCCAAAATTTATTACCTAAAGAAATTTTCAATAATAATAATTAATTAGTAGTACACAAGTGAACTGGTGATAACTTGTATTATCACTGTTTATCTAAACAAGTTTCCTGATGAAAGATTTTTAGAAATAAGAAATGCTTTATCGTTATCTGTAGAACGAAGCACTCAAAGTAATGGAAAACCGATATCCCCAACGAAATTTAATCTGTTTTTGAATAAATATTTGCCGAGTTATTTTCTGCTCGTGTACATGAAAGCAAACATAGGCGTGCTTTGTGAATTATTAGGTAAACTGTCACGCAATCGCAAGTAATTTCTTTCTTAATTTGATACAGTTTGCAATAATTGATGATATTTTTCGCTTAGTTGTTTGCTTTTGATTTTTTTTACAAAGTGAGGGTAGGGTACTTTGTAAAAAAAAGCAAATAAGTAAAAAAAAAGAAATATAATCAATTATAGCAAACTTTTTAGTATATTTTCATTAAAAAAAATTTGTTGCTATTGCGTGACTTCAGCTTATAAATTATTCATATTATTTAAAACTTGTGTACCCACCATGGACGAGTTTAATTTGTTTTTCAGCAAGGAAGCGCACACTACCCATTAAGCTTAAATTAAGGCTAACAAAGAAGACCGTTCTAGATCAACGCGAATAAAACGAATCAAATATCTGACGCCGCTGTCCATTAACGGGAGTCAGGTTTGTCTAACTACCAGAAAAAAGTTTTGTTCGCAAGGTTACATTATTTTACAGTTAGCATACATTATAATTTCAGGCGGTAATGGCTTTGTATCTGTGGTATGTGTTGTACAATGTGCCTGACAAATGACGATACGAAAAATTTTCAGCAGTAGGTTTTCAATTAAAAAAAAGGTAAATCTGACATCAATTAAATGAAATCAAAATCTTTCAGTAACAAGGGTACTGTGGCAAATCAAATTCCGATTGAACTACGTTAATATTTTTGTTGATTTTTTATTGTTAAACACAATTTTGTTATCAGGGGCTTTTACTGCAGGTGTTTGCTTTACTTATCTTCAACATTACAATAGCTGGTGTTTAAAAAATTATGAAACATTCAACAAATAATTTTTAAACTAATCAAATGACTGTCTTTAAGACTAAACGCTGTATTTATATGGAATATGGGGGCATTTGATTGTAATCCACCAGCAATGACTAATACATCAGCGGTGAATTGCCAAGGCCAAGTATGATGTCATACGTTGCCTAAACTCTTCTCTCTATTCTAAAAGTGAAATATTTATGCATATGAAGAACATTAACATTTGCATCGTCAAAAAAAAAAAAAAAAAACAAGCCCCAATACTATAACTTAACATCGAATAGGAATTTAATTACAAGGAAAAAGAGATGCAAAGACTCCACAATAATTATTCGCAATCTAAAATGGTAAGTTAAATTCTCCGAAAGATTAAAGCAAACACTTCAATTACAAATGTTAATTTTATGACTCGGTATACCTAATTAAGTTGTGTGTGGAAGGAAAGTTTCTATACACAGGAGATATCAAAGCCAATCGTGTTTCACGAGGACCGGATTATTCTTATCTACATAAGCAGCAAGATAAGGCACATATTAAATATTGAATGGATAATCTAATTGGTTCAAGCTCCCTTAAGCCTGTCCAAACAAAAAGAATTATCAAGACATGAATGACAACATAATTTTTTAAATAAACTTACTCGGAAATTTGAATTATTTTTAGTTTTCTGTTTGCCTAACAATTACGTTGTTCTCTCTATTACAGTCAGGCAAACATTAAATGACGAAATAAGAAGCGGTAATTTTTCATTATTAATCGATATTAATAACACATACTAAATACAGAGGCTCTCTAGTTGAATGTCCTTCAATGTACAATGTTGAAATATATTTTTTTATAGTCTTCAGAAGCATACACCATCTGTATTTAGTTTTGCAAACGTATAAAGATTAACATTAACAAATGAAATAAAAATGTTAACGGTGACTTCCGACACAAGGGAAAATGATGTAAAGATAAAAATATTTCATAAAGCAAAAGCACAGTGTTAAATCCATTTTCCATCCCTTTCAATAGGCTACAATCTTAGACGACCCTGTAACTACTACATACTCTTAGCTTTCTTATCACTAAATAGAATTGTTTTACACAGTAAAGTTCGTGGCAGATTTTTTTAAAATCTAAAAAAACAAATAATTCATTGCAATTTTTCTTCAAGCTTTGCTGGTGCAAGTATACTGAAGATTAATTGCCAAATTACACACTGATTAAGCAACAATAGAAAAGTGTATTCTACATACATACGTAAATAACGTGCTTGTTAAAGTCAATAACAAAACTGTTACTGTAGTGTAAAGTTTTTTGTCCTTGACAATGAGAAGCCAGTTACTGTGACAATAATTACTTTACAATTTTTTATTTATTAATGACATACGTTACACTACACATACATATTTTGGTTGTTAGGTCTTTTAATTTGATTCTTAATTAAGCAGGCAACTAATCAAGATTAATTGTATTATGCATGAAAACCTTTTATATTTTTTTATCTTATTTTCCAAATTTTAATTAAAGTGTCTCGCTAAAAACGGAAGCTACTTTATTCTTCATTCACACAGGGATTTCCATACTCAATAAATTCTTCACTCTTCACATTGTTTATTTTCTACATAATCATTACTTGATCTTGGAGCTTCTACTGTTGACATCAATAACGCTGCAATACTTAACCAGCAACTTCTACTTTTTAAATATGCACAATCAGAATTAAAAGTAATCTCTACTGACAACCACGTATCGAATTCTTGTCTTGCTTGGCCGCCTGTTTGTTACAGTAATCAGAGGTGATAAGACCATACATTAACAATTTTAATGGGGTGACATTACTTTTAATTCTGACTGTACATACCTACTTAAAATTGTTTCGTCATCAGTCATTGAAGGTAATTTTTGTAATAATTTAATATCCGCTGATGTAACAAATTCTGTGACGCACAAAGTTCAACAAATTCACTACAAATTACTGTTTGTTGCTAATCTATGGACGCTGGTCTGGCGTTCCGGAAAAAATAAATCAGCCTGACATTACTTTGCAATGATTGATCCTTATCACGCATGGGAAGCATGCACGAAGCTATTTAAAACAATCACACACACACACATACACAGACAAGCTGAACATGAACTAATTTAAATACTTCGTCTCATTAAAACGAGTTGCACGTAACATTTTTCACAATCTAAGTTCCCAAAGTACGGGGTGAAATTTTTCAAGTAATTTCTATTTATAACACAGGCGATGATTAATTAATTGCAATATTAACAATGCAAAATTTATTACTCCTATAAGATAAGCCAACCCTAAAAGGTTTAACAAGCATTAACGATTAAACGCTGTCTTGGTAGATAAATTTAGGACGAGTTGGATTGCGTTAATTTTGTCAAGGGCCTTAATATTATTTTTTTAATTTTTTGAATCAAAACCGCTTTGAAGAAATATGTGGAATTAATATTCCTACTGTAGGCTGTACCAATTCGCAAATCATTTAAGAATATAACTTCTGCAGAACCAGTGAATTTTTAATTAGAACTTTATTAAAAAAGAATCTATTTTTGCAAACCATTTAATTATTAAAAAATCATACCCTTTTAGAAAATAATATACCAACGTTTGTGCTATAAAGGGTGTAATTAAATTATCTATTAAAACCCTTGAACTCAGAATAGCCCAAGTATGTAGCTAAAACTTTGACTTCTTTCCTATCTAACTTCCTTTAACATAGGAGTAACAAGCGAATTACCGAAGAAGGGAAAAGGACTGCTGTTTACTTAAGGTACGGTTAGATCTGACATTTATTGCACGACACTTATGTCGGAGAGTAATGTAAAAGACTTTCTGTCGGACATATTTCAGTAGTAATTTACACCCTCAAACTAACTTTGTGTCCGACACTTATATCTAGATAAAAATGTCAGACCTAACCAAACCTTACATCCGCAAATGTCTACTGTTTCTTAACCCCTCTACTTTCATTAACAAATAATGTTTGGACCTTTCTAATAGTATTTGCGAGTGTAAGCAGTTCCTAAAAGAAACAGTCTGATAATCTTTGTTTTTAAATCCTTGTCTCTCTAGGCGTTGTTTACACCAACTACACTCACTTTAAGTTTAATTAATAATTACCAATTAGAATATGACTCACATCATGCTAAACAAAATTTAATGTAATATCATAAACACCATAGTTTCAGTTTAACTTAAATGTTTATGTGGTGACCCATTGGTGACCTTAGACCTTAGATAGGGTCCTTAGATTTGATTGACATTTAACTTATTGATAGGGGTCCGGAAACAATCTTTATGAAATAGCGATATAATATTTCATTCTTTCTAATTTATCTGTTCTTTGAAATTTCATTTTCCTTTATTCGTAACTTTGTCTTTTACTTTTGCTTTAGCTCCTCCACATATAAATGTATGCAGACTGCAGGGCGTAAAAATGAAATTCAAAATCTACACTTAGGTACTTACGTCAAACGTTCATGTCAAATCAGATAGCCAACAAAAAAATCTGAAATTTTAAACAGAAATGACAGTTTCCCAGAATTTCAAAGCGAGGCTTGGTAATCGAAACGATATCGATTTAGATGTCTTTTTGATATGGCATTAATACCTGCAAAATATGATGCGATACGATTTTTTATCTAATGCCATACACTGTGATCGACAATGATTGAAGGTTTGCATCTGAAACATTCTGAGATATTTATCGGGTCTTCAATAAAAAAAAGCACCTCGAGTCATCCTTGGAAACAAAAGTACGTACAACTGTACAGATGTTGTGATTATCGCAAGAACTGTCAACATTGAAAATTTAGGTTATGCGAAGGAACTTCAGTCAGACAAAATTCTTTTAATAATAACTTTTTGCGTTGATCACTTCCAACAACGAATATGTGTCGTCCAACAATTGACAATTAACAATTAAAAGCTATAGTTTTTTTTTCTAGGGTTTCTGTTGGAACTCTGCTTTTATCCCTAAATGTAGAATAGTAATTTTTGATTTTTTCCTAACATTAGGGTAATAGATACCAACATCAGAAACATTTGACAGGTATTGTAGAAAAAAAAGGACATATGAAAATTTTGAGGTTAATGATTTATCCATTTTTGACATACATATAAGAAATTGATAACGCAAGCTACGACATTCGATTCGATACTTCTCAGTTGAAGAAACGATATAAGGATGTAAATAATAAGTTCTACATCACACTGTGCGGACAATAAAAAACTATTGTAGAACGGCAGCCATATTCAATCATTGTTGATCACACTGTATTAGATAAAACTTTTGAATTTGACGTGTGTGAGATACTAGCTCAGCTTAACAATAGTAAAATCCCCAAAATTTTCGACTAACGTCGACAGGTGCGATTTCCATATATCGTTCCTAAAGGCCCCATTCTATTCCAAACCCTACTACACAAGTTAAATGGCAATAAAATCTAACCATAGAATGATCACGAGTATTCATTTGAAACATTTGGTTTTGATTTTTTAATGAAAAAGGATTGACCTGTACCGATTAACGTTTTGACGGTTGACATTAGGGGTTTTCAATGGACACAATCGATTTATGATTGCATACGGTTTAGCGTTCAACGTATCTGAATCGATTCAACATCGATCGTGAAATTATTCATCGTAAAAATTTTGCAATTCAACTGCGATTAAATATGTGCGAGTTGTTTATAACAGTGTATTGTTTATTTGAAAGATTTATTAGAGAAATAACTTAACCGCACTGCTAATATTGTGATATTACTATTGTTGAATAGTTATATACCAAATATTATAGAAAGTAGGGTTATACCGGTTACGCCGCCGTTCAGTGTTTTCATGAATCGATTTAAATCGATTCAATCTGATTGTAATCAATCGATTTGTTTGTTGAATGCCCCTATTGACAATTATCAAACGATTGAAGTACAAAGTGGTCAAGAATCTCTGCTTAAGTTGGCAGTGCTGAATTTTACTTTTCAATGGTACAAGTGGAGTGACTTCCGGTTCTTGACACTGACAGCCGTCACCAGCCGTTACTTTTTAAGCATCATTTGGCATTACAAATTCAAATTAAAACGCAAATTTTTATTCACTTAACCTACAATCTTGTCGCTGTTCAGATTACGTCAAATAGACCAACAAAACATACATCCGGTTGCAGTGATGCAAAGAGCCGAAAAAAAAGGTTATTAATTGTATTGCCAACTCAAAACAGTTATTTTCTTGACCACTTTGTATTTTGCTTATAACCTAAAATTACATAACCTAAAAAGACATTTCAAATTGAACTAATTCAAGACCTGCTTCACAATTGTTTTAGAACACTTGACAGTTCCAAAAGCAAAAAGTTGAGGACTGCCGTTTTTCTAACTCTTCCAGTTAATCCTAGATTATTTGGATTTGTATTCTAACTAACGCTGAATTTATCAACCAGACCCAGACGATTTATTACACTAGAATTAGTCGAACGAAACAAATTGATTTTTAATCTACCTCATTAATAAGCCCTCCAGTTTCAGGGGCCAAACAAATTGAACTTTACTCTCGCTTATTAACGTTAACATATCGCAAAGAATGCCACTCGATTGATTCAGGCGTTAATTACTTCTGACGCCACAGAATTCTTATTAAAACATGTGCTCTAAGTGGCAATTTAGGAAGATCTGAGTAGGTGCACTTCGCGGAAATCAATCACCGACCAATATTTAATTGGCTCTCATTTGAAAAACTTTCTTGTTATTGTCATGAAGAAACGAAAGTGGTAAATAAAGACAACTCACGGTTCCTGTAAAAGCGGCGATATTCTCAAGATGGTGTCCAAAAAATTCTTATCTCCGCACCAAATAGACGGGCGCTGAGGCTGGCTGTTCACGTTCAGTATCCGGAACAAGATGCACAGGATGACAGCAACAACAGCCAGAAGTGCGGTAGACATAATGGCGGCGGAGCGCCCCAACGTTGCTTCCACTACAACAAACACCTCGCGTTTAACTAACGACTGGCAAGAGAAAATGCGGCACGCTTGACTGAAATGTCAAAAATTTGTTTGTGTACTCCCACCACGCCTCCATTGTTACTATTTCGTTACTAAGCAACCGCTTGCCGGTAGCAGCTGATTGATTGGAACACATGTGTATAATTGGTTGCATAACTCGTAGTAGTTTATTACTTGATTTATTACTCTACATACATTATTTATTTATGTGTATTTGTCACGAATTAATAATCAGCAATAATCATTTACGCATAGTTAAATACGCAAATAAAATAATATTACATTTTAAAATCAAATAGTACAATACCTCCAAAAATAGTTGAGAGTCTCGTGACTTTCTAATATTTTTGCATGTTAAGGTAAGTGTCCACTTGTGACAAAATACTCTCGAGATTCAGTCTTGAAACTCAATCACTTCTGTCTCCGAGAGTGCTCTCAAGTCTTTGTCCATTGGTGATTGAGTCTCAAGTCTGAATCTCGAGAGTATTTTTGTCAAGTGGACACTTACCTTTACGTGGTTAGTTCTTTATAAATGTCGGCAAATTTCCGTCAAGCGGCGTGTTTTCTTGTGAAATTTGAAAGTTTATTCGCGACTTTGAAGGAAAGAGTCACCGCGGGCAGAATTATGCCAAAACTGCAAACTGGTCATGAAAATACACGTGTGTCGTGACAGTTATAGCCGCGAGCTATAAAAAGCGATTTACACGAACAAGTTTTTCTTTTGAAGCGGCTTTAAAAGTGACACTAAAAGTACATCTACATGTATAAGTTTTTCTTGTAAATTCTCTTCTTGTGTAAAACTGCCAACTTTAAAACGAATGTAAATATAAACATGATAAGAAGCAAATAAGAACATAACCTTTGAATGTGGAAGGGACAGGACAGTCTTCCATTGCCGCATTTTATTTCACAAACTATAAAGATACAAGCTTCTAATTGGCGGAATTAAAGGTTATAACAAATCACAAATCGGTAAATTGCGCTTGCGCAAACCGTCAACTTTTACAGAAACTTGTAGAAAATAGCGCTTGTTCCAGTTTTTCTGTAAAAGTTTTCTTGTACAAGTAAACTTTTAAGCAATTAGTTGTTTCTTTCTAATGCATGCAAATATTAGAGAGAGAAAACTTTTAATGTCACTTGCAAAGAAAAACTTGTTCGTGTAAATCGCCCTTTAAGAAGGGAGTCAAATCAGTGAAAAAGTGTTTTATTTACGCTTATGGCTTCGTATAAATTGTAGTGTTTTGTACCGCAGTGTAAAAATCGCAAAAAAACTATGTATCCCTACTTTTTTAACACAAAAATGACGGAGAAGTGGTTATATACAGCGGCATCTAGCGGAGATAAAAAACGCCAATTCCAGTTAGCGTTTAAATTTCGGTATTGCAAAGATGCACCAACGTCCTTTGTCAAATATGACGGAATGTAATAGGGGTCGCCTTTAAGCAAAACTAATTTATCTGTTGACATTGTTATGATTTATGGTCATAGGAAAAACAAAAATTAAATATTGTACTTTAATATGTAAATAACAAGTAATTTATAATCAGTAGTTTAGGGTGGTTTAGGTGGCGAGTGTGGCGACATCTTGCGATCGATTTAACTTACAGATGCAATCAAAACCAACTTACAAATTTCTAAAAAAATTGTAATTGTAATTAATTGGACACTTTATAAAATCGATATAAATGTCGACGTTGCGCCGTAAGTTTGACAGTTTCTTCACGATAACAAAAGAGAACGTAAATGACAAATTAAAAATTCGACTGCGTCCTCTATGGACGTTTCATGAAACTTCCGCAAGTTTAGAAGCGGCCTGCCGACACGCGACACAATCGAAATGTGATACAGTTGCGGACAGAAAAATTCGGATGTCACTGTCGTTCCACTGACGCAAAAATTAAGAAATTCCTATATGTATACGTCAGATGAGTGACAGTGACATCCGAAATTCGTGACGTCCGCAACCGTACAAGTTACAAACAAGAAATAAGCTTGCAAAATTCTACCCGTATGTGTTAAAAGCTATTATAAAAGCTATGCATAACTTAAATGTTGTCATTGTTCTTTTTAATAGGCGATTTATTTTACACAAAATGCTTGGCGATTGCAGAGTCGCCATCGGAAATGTTACAAATGAATTAAAACCATTAACAGGGTCAACACGAACCCTATTCTCAACCCCTTCGAAAAGATTCGTATGTGAAAATGAATGAAAATTTTCGAACGATTTGTGTAGTTTTGAACGAGTCTCTACGTCATTTTGACGTCATTTTCGCATACGAATCTTTGGAACGGGTTGAGAATAGGGCCCCTGAACTTTTTATTGTTATTATTTTATGACGTACAGAAAATGTACTAGAATAAATAAATTTTGTGGAAGAAAGTACAAAGTGATCAAGAATCACTGTCTGAGTTGGCAGTGCTGAATTTTATTTTTAAATGGTACAACTGGAGTAACTTCCGATTGTTGACGGCTTGACACTGACAGCCGCCAGTTTACAAGCGTCATTTGACACTTCAAATTCAAATTAATACGCTAATTTTTATTCACATAACCTAAAATCTTGTTGCTGTTTAGATTGCGTTAAATAACCGAACAAAACATATATCCGGTTGCAGTGTTGCAAATAGCCGAATAAAAAAATGCTCTTAATTGTATTGCCAACTCAAACAGTTATTCTTGACCACTTTGTAGATTAGTATTATGTGATAAAAGTCCCAATGTTGGTCCCACCCTACGAGTTAAGAATCATACTAATAGTGGTTTCTTGTCCAAAGTGGTAACTAATTTAACTGTTGACATGATTGTGTCGCGGCCAAAAAATGTACATATTTTTGGCCGCGCCTACAAACGTTGCATCACTCATAAATTATCAATAAAACTTGTCATAAGCTTACTTACCTAAATGTACAGTCGCGAGCAAAGACATTAGTTGTCAATGTCATTAAAAAATTTCATGGAGCCGTCACAAATTAAAAGTGTTTTCTTGTCGTCTGTTTAATTTCTAATCAATTGACCATTAAAAGCTTACGACAATCACAATCATTTCACTATAGAACACTTGTCACTGTGTCAAGGAATGTCACTGATGTCCAGTTTTTTTGCTTGCGCCTGTCTGAAATGTTGATAAACGGTGTTTACACTGTCGCACCACGAAGTGTCACACAAAAAACAAGATGTCAATTAAATATTGTTTGAAGCGCGTAATTGTATACTTTTTGAATTATCTTGATGTCCTGCGTGGATTAGGGAATTTTATCTAATCAATACTCCCCACGCGTTTAAATACATCTGACAGTCACGTGACTTCCAACTATTTCTGAAGGTTCTGTAGAATCGATTAACGTGTCCACACGTGTGAAATTGGTTGCCTACCCTATAGTAATCTATTAATAAAAAATTAATTTACATTACTTAAAAATGTTAAATGTAATTAGTTATAACATTCTCGATTGGCCGCTGTGGAGCACTCTCAGAATATTTCCATTCCTTTTTATTACAAGAGGTTAAAATGAGATGAGAATACTCTGAGGGTGCTTTCGAAAACGCTATTAGATTAGTACAATAAAGATTTCATGTGTGAACTTGTTCATGTGCTTGCCTTCGATATTTAAATTTCATTTAGAGAATAGTAATTTAATTAATTATAATTGTTAAATAAATATGTTTTACACACTCATTACAAGGAAGTAGTTCAAAAACGTTTGAGATTTTTTCATGTGACTTACAGAAAACTTAAATATTCATAATATGTATGATAAAGTAACTTCTAACTTTACTTCTAATGTGTATACATATTAACTGCTCAGACTAGATAGGAAGAAGTTTTTTATAATAGAGTAAGGAAGAAATGAAGAAACGTTTGCGAAACACTAACTTATAGTTCAACCGCTTTTTACGATATTAATTTTACGATGAAACTGGTTTGAAATCTGCGCACATTTAGATTTTTATCATTTTAGCGCTGTGTTGTGCGTGTAACATAAAATTACGCAAACGGGGAAAATTACTTTCCCCCATTTCTTCGACCGCGCTCTCACTATATTTAGAAGCGAAATTCTTTGTGATATTTATTCTTTAGGGTAAAGTCAACTAGCTCATCCAGGTATGTCTTAATTTTTATATTTTATATTGTACTTATTTAATCAATTTTTGAGACACACAAAATTGTTTAACACTAACACTTAACTGTCCTGGGAAAACACTTAGAAGAATATTATTCATTCAACATTCTAAAAAAATGTACCTATTAACTGGATTGTTCAAGTTAATTGCTTTCTCTTTTTTTCAAACTGTTTTAAGGTTCACTCAAAATCAAGATATCTTTTCGCTTACATAATTAATAATTAATTTGCAAATTTAATTCTATTGAGGGAGGGACAAACAAGCCTATTTATTATGTAACAAAGAGAACAGCTTTCTTTTTTTTATGAATTAATAAAGTTAGAAAACAGTCCAGCTATAATAAAATTGATATTTAAACCACACTGCTTTTTATTCCGTTTATTTTTTCGTTGCTGTTAGATGATGCACTTCTGGTTTAAATTATTCCTCATTATCCTCGTGTTTGGTTACACCAAGGCGCATGTGAAACTCATCATACTAGCAGTGCTAGGCCTGCTCGGACTATGGATGATCCACACATTGGCCCAGGATTACCAAAACATCACTCAGAACTTGAACGCGGGCTCCGTCATAAAAAAATTCTTCTCGAAGCGATCCCTGAACGAATCACAGATCTCAACAACACCCAAGGTAAATTACTTTTATTTTTTTAATTACTCATTACTAATTGAGTGCAGATTCCAGACGTGAATTGGCAGCTCATATTATCGAGGGACCCAACCAGTTGTGCGCAGAGTTTTATTTGCCAATTATCCGCTGAGAAGCGAAGTGATTTAAACGAGGAGGAAAAACTCATTTTAAAGCTTGCAAGGTTCGTTCGATCACATTTATATTTATATAATCCGAAAGGAAACACCTTTTATTCGTAGGCTCTCAACCCGAAAGACACAAACCTGGGCAACGCAGCAGTTGCAAAATGCGATGGGGCTAGGAACAAAATCCTCAGATCCGTATGCATGCAGAAAAAACTATAGTTTCTGTCCGTACAGCAGCAAAACGATGTTGTACTTGCTGCAGACATTCGCAGGAACGTGAAACTCAATTATAAAATATATTTTAAACAAGCGGTTGATTTAATTTGTGAACGAACAAATAAATAATGTGCCTTATCCCCCGTACTAATACATAATAAATTAGATTATAAATTACTACCAAGTTCCGAAACGTATGTAGATCTAATCTAAGTAAGTAAATTTAACGCCTTCACAACATAAATGCTAAGAAACTTAAGATTCATTTCTTGGACTTTTTGGTTTTTTCGGAGGTAACTAGAGGTTTGCCGGTGGCAACGGCCAATTTACTTTTTAGTTGTAGTAGTAGGTCAACTTGCGCTTGCCACTCTGGTTTTGGAACTCCACTTTCTTTCAGTTTCCTTACTATATTGCCCTGTAATGTATCGACAAAATTAATAAAACCACTTTAGTTAACTAAGTCTAACTTACTTGTGTTTCAATTGCTTTCTCCAACTCTTTCACTTCACTTTCATTCGGCTTCATGGCGGCTTCCCCATTTTGTAGGGCAGTAGATGCACGAGCCGCTTCTAATTTTTTCTTTAAGTCTAATAGTATGTTGACTTCAGGTTGCCACACGGTCTTCTCAGCACCGCTCGCTTTCAAAGCCCGCACTTTTTCACCCTGCTTTTCCACCGCGTCTTCTACATCTGCCGGTGCAATGATTTCACCGCCGGAGTTCCCATTGGTTTGCTGCTTGCCGGCGAATTTTTTCTTCAATTCTTCAACACGTGCTGTCTCGATTTTAGTGAACAGTGGGGCCGGTTTACCAATGATGTGACCGGGTGGAAGGAAAGTCACGATCTTCGGGTCGCTGTAATTTAAATCAAATGAGTACTGCGCAAGATGTAACAATAAATATTAATTAGTTACCTCGGTGTTAACACCGATGTAGATGCGGGTGCATTTAGTTGTTTCTTTATTATCCGACTGCTTTCTGGCATGTAAGGGAAAAGAAGTGTTGCCAATAGACAGGCTAGGTTGCAACAGATTCCGATTACGGTCCCTGCTCGCTCTCTAAAAAATTAATACTCAGTATTCTTCGTTGTCCCAATGCAAATAACTTACTTCTCAGAGTCGGCTCCTTTTAGTAAAACCCAAGGTTGAGTCGACTGCATATATTGATTTCCATATCGTGATATAGTGAGGATGTGTCGAATGCCATCACGCAGTTTTGCCTTCTCTAAAGCAGCGATGTACCCTTTTAACTCCCTCGTGCACAGCGCTAACACCCTGTAATCTTCTTCGTTCGGCTTCATTTCAGGCACAGTAGAGTTGAAATTTTTCTCCATGAAGACCAGAGCACTGTTGGAAACTTGGAGCCTTAACATCGTAATTATTTAGCTTTTAAAACAATCTCACCGATTCACAAAGTTGCCGAGGTTGTTCAGTAACTCGCTGTTGTTTTTCGTGGCGAGGTCAATCCAACTGAAACTGGAATCTTGAGACTCCGGTCGGACGTACAATAAGTAAAATCGCCAAACGTCGCTGGGGATCCCCGTGTCTTGGGCATCATTGCCGAAAACGCCGATGCCCCTGGATTTTGAGAATTTACCATCCTCGTAATTTAAATACTCTATTAAAAAAAGGAAGGCAATTTAATATTTTGGGCAACTAAAAAAAGAAGTACCGGTGGCCATTATGTGAGAGACCGTAACGTATCCTTTGTTGCAACCCAAGAGCATACCGGGGAACATGATCGAATGAAACGGGACATTATCCTTGGCCATAAATTGATATAAAGAGACCGGAGCATCCGGGGCCGGCTTCCACCATTTCTCCCATTGTTTCGCGTAGCGATATGTCATCGACATGTATCCGATGGGTGCATCGAACCACACGTAGAAGACCTTTTAAATATAATAACAAAACAAATGTCTCGCAAAGTTGAAATGCTGTAAATACCTTCTCCTTGAACTCTTCCACCGGCACAGGAATGCCCCATTTTAAATCTCTCGTAATGCACCGAGATTTCAAACCCTCCTTCAACCACGACTTTGCGATCAACCTCGCGTTATTCGACCAGCCAACACAAGCCTTCTCTATCCAGTGCAACAAAAGCGGTTCCAGCTGTAAAACGCTTCGTTAAAACACGAACTGGAATTTTAGCCAACTCACTTTCGGCAAGTCAAGGAAATACTGCTTGGATTGTTTAATGACGGGAGTGCGCCCGCAAATTTTGCAACGGGGGTTCCTCAACTCGACTGCGTTAACTAATTTCCCGCAACCATCGCACTGGTCACCTCTGGCATCCTCGTAATTGCAACCGGGATGCGGGCAACCCCCTTCCACAAAACGATCCGCCAAATAACGCTTGCAGTTTTCACACAGGAGCTGATCGATGGCTTCGGTGTGGGTAAACCCATTCTCATTCAGATTCAGAAACATGCTCTGCACCAATCTAGAAAAAAAAATTAAACCTCGATGCGTTATTCACAGACAGTGAAATAGTCAGTGTCCTCGTGCGGTTTTTACCTTTCGAGCTCAACTCAATTCAACTCAACATCAAGTCAGTACGCCCAATGCAACAACAACCTCTTAAAAGAGATACAATTGCGAGATATTTAAAAATTACCTCATCGAACTTACTCTGTCTGTTCGGGAGTCGTCGTCCTGCCGAAATAATCGAAGCCGATGTTGAACCATCGATAAATCGAATTGTGCACTTCGAAGTACTTGTCGCAGATCTGTTGCGGGGTTAATCCTTCCTCGAGCGCTTTGGTTTCGGTCGCAGTTCCGTACTCGTCGGTTCCACTAATGTATAACGTATTGTAGTTACACAACCGACTAAACCTACAGGATATACACGATTAAACTCGTAGCATGAAAGGTAAAATTTGTTTGTTACCTTGCAAATACATCGGCGGATAAAACACACCCGATAATATTGCCTAAATGAGGCACGTTATTCACGTAGGGCAAAGCCGACGTAATCAACACATTTTTTTCACCTGGCACAGGCAACCTACACATTCGGCAACTCATAACATGGCAGCAGATAAGATTAAATTAGACATACACCGGATATGCTTCTTTTTTCGGTTCAGGTAAATCCGCACGTCCATACAGCCAAGATTGTTTGGCCCCCTCAATTTCCTCTTGTGTTACAACTTCCACAGAATGTTGCGGTGACTCACTCATACTTGGCTTGTCCACGATTGCGTCGGGCAATGAATATTTCGATCCACTCACTAAAGCCTGGTAAGCCATGATTCCCGGAACAACTTTGTATTGTTCAAGCGCTAACTGTAAGCGATGTTCATTCATTACTTAGGTAGTTCAAATATAGAAAAATGTGCACGTACTTGAAATTCCTGCTTCTTCTCGAGTTGTTGCAACCAATTAAGTAGAAACTGGAGTTCATTTAAGTATTCCTTCACTAAAGCAGGGTCATGGTATAATGGGTAGAGGGTTGACCATATTGCAATATCACAGATTGTAATTCCTTTCTAAACATGCATTTTATTAGAGTAGTTTTAACAAATCAGAATCGAGTTGAAACTTACTTCACATAACGAGGGCTTATCTGCGATACTCTTGTTTAAATAACGCAGACTTCCATTTAGAGTCGCCTTTAAGCTATCCACTCGATTAGTACTTGCGATGTGTGCTATAGTCGGTGCTAATACTGTCGCCTCCCATTCCAGCCACTCTTCACAATCGCTTGCACTTTCTATCGATGGATAGAGATAACGAGCAGCGGCATTTGCAATAAAAATAGAACGTTGCTCGCTTATTTCTAGGCAGGGCAAAAATTTCGGGTCCGGTATATTTTTGTCTGTAATCAGGTGATAACGTGGTTTCCTCGTGGAGAAAAGAATGATGCAACATACCTTGCGTGTTGACGATTTTTAAATTCAATGTTTTCTTCGCGTAATTTGCGGCGATTAGGAGTTTTAAGGCGGCGGGGTTGTTTTCGTTCGTGTACACGACTTCCATGTCGTATCCTAGATTCTAAAATCCTAGTTTTTTTTTAAATTAATACTGCGCTAGCATTAACAGCGTGGCTGTCACCGAAGCGAAAGTGAGGTTATCAGAAACATCAAAATCCGGGTGGCGTAGAAGGAGATGCAATTAGATGAGCAGACATGAAATAAGAAAGGACAGGAGCCTGCCGAACTACAGAGGGCGCTCAAATCAGTTTTTCTTTATTTTTAAATAGTTATGTACAGTATGATTAAAAAATCGTTTTAGTTAAATATATTTTTTTTTAATTAAACTTCCACTCCAGTGTAGTGAAAGTACATATTACAAATCTTGCAGCAATTTTGCAGTTTTAGTTTTAGTTGAGTGGCCTGATTGTCGAAAGTTGGCCATGGGAATTTAATTGCGAAGCATCATCAAGATGTCGGTTATTAATTGTCAACACCGCCTCGAGAAATTGTTAACCGACTTCTTTACGATCACTTTGAATTGAATGCTGTCATTCACCATCACTTGCGTCAAAGCCATTTTATTCGAAAAAGAACCAATCTTAACTTAAAACTCAAAGAAAATGACCCGATTGTTAATAGATGTTTCAAAAGTGGTGGTGCATTCACAATAAACAATAAGAATAACAAAAGGCGAGTGTTTTTTTTTTTTAATTTGACGTCGAAGCCGTGACAAGTTGCTTTCTGTGAACGCACCACAGTTTTGATTACTTGTTGTAGTTTGCAACAGATCTCATTCTTATTGTCGTTTTTCGTATATTACAATAGATTACATTCTTGTGTTGTCCTATCGTATGTACCTACTGTTGAGTGCGAAATCTCGAAAGTAAGGTTAAAAATTGTAAATTCAAACGTCAAATTAACAACTGTCATGACGATGATGGTTCACAATCAAAATTTTCATGGCCAACTTCGACGTCAGATTTAAAGAGGCACTTTTTTTATGTTGCCCACGTATCTAAAAAAAAAGCTCTTCAAAACCAAATTAGGTAGAAAAAATGTACAAAAATAAAGTCAAAGCAAACGACAAAACAGAAATTTTTAAAGAAATTTTCGGTGTACGAAGACGAAGTTAATAATACCACGAAAAATACAGACTTTTTCTGAAACGAAAGGACTAGGGAATTGTCAACAATACACATTGAATAATAATAATTGGTAAAATATCAGGATTATACAATTAAATGTAAAGAAAAATAAAATTTAAATAGTTTCTCGTCCATACAAAATTAGAAATGAGAAACAATTATGTATAAAATTAATAGGAGTATTATTTTAAAATTTCATGGCATGCCGATAATAAAGAAAACTGTAATCCAGAGTTACGACAAATTGTCTAATTTACTCCATACTGGGATTGATTCATCCTTTCAAGTGTGCTCTTTCATATTTAGCTTGATTAATTATCGTTAGATAATTAGTTAATAATTAGGAAATTTGTTGTATTCATTTTCCTATTCGTATTTATTAATTTTAGCAATAGATGGCGCCGCTTGCCGGAAGTCTTATCAGCTGTGCCTTGCATTTTTTAATAGTTTAAAAAACAAAAAAGTAAATACCCTGTTTATTCTGTCGGCCGGCTTACGTGTGGTGTGTTTTCTATGTTGCCTGCGTGACCGCGTCCCTTAAAATGGTGCTAATTTACCTAATATTTAGCGTAATTTATGCTGTGGCTGGCTACGCATGTTTTGTGACGTTCCTGGTTTTGAACAGTTACGCGACCGCAGTTTGGGGCTTGATTGCAGGTTATTTATTTTTAAAGTTATTTTACAAGCGTCAGAGTTTATGGTATTCATTACAGTTACGTTTGAATGTTTATTAAGCAAATAGGAAATAAATTGTCAAATGAGCTCAAAAAAATAAAAAATAAACTTCGCCCAACGTGGGGCTCGAACCCACGACCCTGAGATTAAGAGTCTCATGCTCTACCGACTGAGCTAGCCGGGCTGTTGAAACGATTATTTGAAATCATATATAAAAATTTATTATGAATATCATTAATATCAATTTAATTATTAGTTGTATACGGGGAGTTTTTTTAATATGTACTTCTTTAGTTACTCATTTTACAAAATTTCACCGTAACACGTGAAGCATACTTTAAATATAGTTTATTGCATACAGAGTGTTCCGTTCAGTCTGGACATTAAATTACTTCGGTAACTTAAAAAAAAAAATATATCCCTGTTGATAGTACTTGAAACAAATGCAAATATCTTCCGAGCGAATGACGTTAAAAACTTGTAGTTTTTTTTTACAAAGGTTTCGTTTTAAAACTTACATCGTCAAGCAATGGTGGAATGTCATAAAATGAATATGAAAGAAATCGTATTAAGTTTAAAATCAACTTTGCATTACAGACAGTGTAGCCAACTCGCCCCCTAAAACTCCGTTCGATTGAAATTGGAATAGCGGCAATTGACGGTCTACGCAACGCATCAGCGCCAACGCAGCTTAGACTGGAGGGAGATTTAGGGAAATTTTACAACTCGGTTAGCAGCAGTGCTGAACCACACAAATTTAATTCTATTTGGTTAACGCCAAACTCTCATCTAAGTAATTATAGAGTTGGCAAGACTGATTCCAGAACAGAATTTTTAAAGCAACTTAGTGCATTAATTTCTTTTTTAATGTTAACACAATACAGAATTTATTTATTTTTTCCTTACCGGATTAATTAATATAAATTTGAATAATTTGTACTATTTTGTTGCTTTAGTTTGTAGGTACATACATGATACCTTTTTATTCCCCACCCCCTCTTTTGAAATACCAAAAATAGGTTAGGGGAGACTGGGGTGACTGTGTGAATTTTTGCTTCAGATAGAAAATAATAAAGATAATACCACCATTTTTATTTACACAATGCTCCAGATATTTGCGGAACAAATTTCAAAGCGCAGATATCTTAAAGGGAAGAAATATGAACAATAAAAAATAAAATTCATGACAGTGCTCCTGCGCACAGGAGAGCACATATGGGGTAATTGTGCGCGGGTATGAGGTAACTTAGCGCAGTAGAATATTTCTCTTTTTAGGTATTAATATTAATTGATTTATTAAACTAACGAGGAAGGAGTAAATAAATTGATACCTTCTTCTTCTTCGCCACGTTCGACGGTCAAGAAATAATTTTTTTTTTTTAATTCCCTTGTATTGTACCTATTGTAATTATGGTATGTATTATTTTCTTTCAGTTTCTCTTTTCTATTTCTTACTGTAAATTTTATTTTATCCTGAAATAAAAAAAAAACCTCTCTCGATAATAAATGATAATCCAGAACGCAAGGGAATGAAATATGATAAATATATTTAGAATAAGTTACATCCATTAGATGTCCTTTTTTTGAAAATAGTCCAGTTTGGATCGTTTTGCAGGTGCTGTGAGCTCTGTGGGGGCCCACGTCTGCGTCTTGGCCTACAGGAATCGCCTTCGTGATTGGTACGAGGATAACGACTTGAAGAAGATTTACTCCTTGGGCTACACCGCGTTCGCGTTTGGAACTTCAGGCCTCGTCTATCACATCGTCTATTACATCCTGAGCATTTGTTATAAGCGTGAGCCCTTTAGGAATTCAAATTTAATTCGAATTCACGTTTGTTTTTTTGTTTAGGTCCAGTCGACGTGTACACTTTGCTGCCAGTCGTGTGGACTTTCATGACGTTGAAGAGTGGCATCATGTTGATGTTCTTCATGGACAAAATCCGAAATCGAATGCACAGCGAAAGTGAAGCCTAAAGAATGCACTTACAATATTTTTTTAATACTGTTACACGTTATGCTTGCAGTGAGGTGGTATGTAAGGGCGTCGTGGTGTTCATGGGCAGGAGTTTATTGATATTAAAAATAATAGTCTCGAATAAATTTGATACATTCTCTGTCCAATTCATTTTTTTTCTTTTTAGGATTGAATTGACTTGGAATAATATTTTCTATATGCAACAATATGTGATGCTTTATATTAATAAAATATTTTTAAAATAAAATTGTGTTTCACGTGAAAACCTGTCGCTTACAAAAACGAACCTAATCTAAAATACCGCAGAGTCTCATACTTTAAATACATAGATAACATTTCTCGCAATTTTTTTAAAGAAATGTATAAGGAAAGTTAAGTGAAATAATTAGTAATCGAGTTTACTGATTTGAATTAATTCCATACGCCACCGATTGCGTCTTCTTTGAGTTTTATTATCACTCACTGACCCCGCTACTGAGCAAGAGTCCCGTAAGAAACTGTACTCGCAAGTTACGTTACGTTTGTAACGCCAGTTTCACAGCTCTCTTGCGTGCAAACAGCTATTTGGCGCCTTCGAAGAAGATGCCGCGAGGTTGTTGAAAGTTCTTGCCGACGATTTGAGTGATTTGGTTTTATCTGGGAGAAGACTTTTTGGAAACGTTTCCTCTGAGGTAAAGACAACTTAATAAATTCGCCAGTTTTTACTTAATTTTGTAAAAAATTTTGAAAACGGGGGGGCCCAGACCCTAACGGTCTATAATACTATTTTTTATTTTTTAAATATTCAAATAAGTACGTTTCTCTAGGAGTAAAAGAACTATTATTCTTGGTAGGTTTTTTTTTTATGATATCGAGGGGGACCATACTGCAGTTGGTTTGCCCAGAAGAAAAAAAGATTTTAAAAAATTAATCGCCTATGCTTTAATATGTATTTACAAAGGGGGCAAGACAACTATCGTTCTATAATATTACTGAAGTTTTAATTTGATACCTGTTTTTTAGGTTTGTATATTTAATTTCTTTTATTTACGAAAGAAGGATGTTTTGTGAATGTTCCTCTAAAGTAAAAAAATAAGTCCTAGAATTTTTTTTTTAAATACTAGGGACACAATGCTGCATTACATACATACTTGTTGTAATCTTACACATAATTGTTGTAATCAAAATATCCAGAATTAAACAAGGGCATTTTTATTATTAGTTCCGCATATTTTAAATTTTAATTTTTAACAAAAAAAGTTTTGATCATCCTTTTCTCTTTCTTTAATTAAAAATATTATTAAAACTGCCAGCAGTTTGATTTTTACTCCTGGAAAGTTTTTTTTTAACTCGACTACCGTTCTGTAACTATTAAAATTAAAGAGCTTTAAAATTTATTATATTTCAACATGGGGTACGTATAAGGATATAAGTGACATAGAAACTGAAATTCCTGTTGAGTTTTAATTATTGTGGATAAACCATAACGTTTCTTTAGAATTTTCCGAATTTCAGTAAAATTTAATTTATTTGATATAAACGTCAACATTTTTTAATAAGTTTTTAATTTAAATCCCTTACTGGACAATCATTTTTTGCTTTTCAATTCTCTCTTGTCCGAGAATTTTTGAATGTTGTGCAATTTTTTGGAATTTCGGAAACTTTATAAAGCATTCCAATGAAAAAGCTGCATTTTATTTTAATCGCCGAGTAATACAAGCACACGTCGAAAGAATTTTCGAAAATACAAAGTGCGAATTTTTTTTTTAAATGCTGTGACAGACTTGGTCATACGTAACCTACAGTAAAAGGGGGTACAATTAAAATAGTTATTCATAAAACAAAACTTCAAAATAAACCAATAAGAGAATCGACACGTTGCACGAGTGTCAAAATGTTCAAATTTTCTTTTTCTTTAAGCAAACATTAGTTCAGATCAAAAAGGCGAAGTACGGGTCTCGTTACATGAACCAAAGGAGACTATGTTTAACTACAATAAGTATCGAACATTAATGAAGTATCTCTACAACAGGACGTAAAAGTCTGCGTCTTGTATTTTAAATTCTCAAACGAAAAAAAAATGATCAAATAATAAAATTAAATCCACCCTGGCGCCTCGCCGTAAACTACGTCAGGTTTGTTCCCCGAAACATGCATCACTGCTTGTCTCAGTCGCGGAATCAGCAAATCGTTACGGAAAATTCACCACTACCAGAAGAAAATCATTCCAGTATACCAACGAGAAGAACCCCAATAAAAGCCTAATTAATTCGCTTGCGATAAATACCTAACTTGTATCTAGAAATCAGGCTTCGATAAGCATAGAAGAAGCCTTAGAGTGCCTCTTTCAGATCACGGGTTAATATCTTACGTTCAACATTCAATCAAACATTCCAGCCTGATGAATTTGCAAAATGGCTCGAGAGCCCCCAAACGACGTTGTGCACCGTATGTGATAAGCAAAATCACTGGCGCGATTATACTTTATTCAGCGCTGATGTGCAAACATAGGCCGATTCATGTTGACCAAACGCAAAATTCTGTGAAAAATGAATAATTTCAACCGAGAAGATCGTCAGCAACGAGAAATCAGGCTTCGATAAGCATAGAAGAATGGCTTAAGTTGCTTAGACTGCCTCTGTCAGATCACGGGTTAGTATCTTCCGTTCAACATTCAACCAAACATTCCAGTCTGAATTTGCAAAATGGTTCGAAAGCCCCCAAACGACGTTGTGCACCATATGCGATAAGCAAAATCATTGGCGCGATTATACTTGATTCAGCGCTGATGTGCAAACACAGGGCGATTCATATTGACCAATCGCAAAATCCTGTGAAAAATGAATAATTTCGACCGAGAAGATTATCGGCAAGGAGAAATCAGGCTTCGACAGGCATAGAAAAATGTCTTAAGTTGCTTAGACTGTCTCTGTCAGATCACTGGTTAGTATCTTCCGTTCAACATTCAACCAAACATTCCAGTCTGATGAATTCGCAAAATGGTTTGAAAGCGCCCAAACGACGTTGTGCACCCTATGCGATAAGCAAAATCACTGACGCGATTATGCTTGAACCAGCGCTGATGTGCAAACACGGTTAGAGAATTGGGCCCCATGCGACAAGATTCGTATGCGAAAATGACATCAAAATGACATGGACTACTCTTATGCAAAACTATATCCAATGAGAAGTTCAGAATTATTAAAAAAGTTGTTGGCTGCAGTAACACCAAAGTAACGAAAAGATGTAATTATAATAATTCTGCAAGTTTTTTAAAAGCAGCGAGTAAAAATCGTAGAAAAAAATATAGTGTTCGAGGAATGTTTAACTTAATTTCTGGAGGACTTGTAAGTGCATACAAATGTAAATGTTATTGTAATCTCCATCTTCTTAAAAGAGTTTTAAGCTTAAACTTGTGTTTTGTTTCTCTTATTTTTTTGACATTTTCTTACAATTTTTGTAAATCCTCCTCGAATCATTGGAATATCCTGCCACGTCTTTTAGTCAAAAACAAAAACGTTAATTACAAGCGAAGAAACGTTATGCGTAATCATATTAGAACCAACGAGCTTACCTCATTAGCTCACCGACATGCAATATCACGTTACCTTTCTACGCGACACATTGACCTTGTAATTACATACTGCCGATTGTAATAGAACCAAACCCGCAATTAAATAATCAAATAATTACAAGTCTGCGATGGATATGTAACTGTAATTTGTTCCGCTCGTTGGCCTCTCGCAATTAAATTCCAATTTACCGATACCGATCGAATCTCCGTGTTATTTTAGGAAAGCCTCAGATTGGAATTGGCAAGTGTGTGTGGGGAGGGGGTTCATCGTGTTTCCGCCGATTATATTTTGATGTGAACGGGCGAAATTAATTAATAATTAGGACGCTTGTACCTGGCGGGAATTAACGTTATTAGATTCTAACAATGGCTCGTTAATTAGAGGCGGAAAAAGGAAAGTTTTAGAATCCGTCGACTTTAAAGAATTTCACTTTTTACTTTTCACTTATGTTTACACAAGAATTTAAAAAAATTGTGGGTATTCAATTTGAAAGACAAAAATACTTAAATTAAAAAATGACTTTCTGTAAATTATCTTTAAACAATAGTTTTATTTTAAATATATAACACGAGATCGAGTAAATTTGGAGTAGGCCGGCTTTGTTGCAATGTTGGTGACCCTGATTTGATACATCAGGTTTGAATAACTGTCAATCTTACACAATTTTCTTTTTTAACTTGAAAGCTTTCCGAATGGCTGAGAAACGAGAAAACGATGAACGGTAGACCTTGTTTATTGCTCAAAGCACTTGCAAAGCACAAATGTAATCTCGAATCTTCAAATTTTTCAGTGTCACCAACTCTTCAGCTTTATTCAGACTTTTTTTTTCAATTATGATCATTCGAATAATAAAAACGTCGCTTCTTAATCCCATTTATTAACGAATCGAAATTTATTTAAATTTATATTTTGTTATCACACGTTACAATGAAAATCACTACTTGTAACATAGAAGAGCAAGTTTAGAAAGAATCAAATTAGAATGCAAATTAGACACTATTGTTGCTTTCACTGAAAAGTAAATCGGTGACGTCCAAATCCGTCGACAAATCAACTCCGTCATAAGTCATAAAACTAGTGAAATTTTACTCTCTCAAATTTTCATAAATCTGATTGACCGTTAAATTCAAAATTAAATTTTAACTCGTCAAGAGAATGGAGAGAAAGTGACTATTACTATTTCTTTTAATCATGAAAAAAAAAGAAAAGGAATTGAATGGGCGCTAATTGCCAATTAATTTGCTCATAATAATAAAATTCTGTTCTAATAAGTGCGATGGCACAATTATATTATAGGTAGAAACAATAATTATAATAAACAAAAAAATCGTCATGTGTGAATGAATGTTATGCTCGACGTATGTACGTATTTCGTTTTATAATTAGCGGTTTAGAAATTCGGAAAATTATGCTCCTTCGTCCTTTCGCTTAGCAAATAGGAGAAAACATGCAAATCAGACTTGAACGAGACGTTACTGTACGACCGAGATTTCGAACAATGCTACATTAACGTCTCCTCTGATGTAACGTGAAGTTTCTAGTTTTTTTCTTTTTTATTCGTTAAAGGTGGTTAAAGTAACATGCTATTTGATACTTAAAAATACACAACATACAACGAACTTATAAATTATAAAAAATAAATTCTGCAAAGGCAGGGCTTCTTGTTTAGAAATTAGTCACTTGTAGAATATTTACTTTGCAGTAGTTTTCCAATATTTTTCTTTTACTTTTACATACAAGGTGATTCACGGTGACTGCCCTTTTAGATGACTGCGGAAACTCTGTAACGGACAGTTGAAAATTTGTAAATGCGAGAAAAACATTTGATATTGCTCATCAAGAAAAAGATTATCGAGTATTGTTACTGGAAATGAAGAATTTGAAATCACTCTGTTGACTTAAACTGTTTCTAGCAGAAATAGTATGTAGTATGTAGTTAAACGGGATCAAAAATAATTATTCTTTAGACATTATATTCTAATTAGGTATAAAATTATGTCATAGGTATATTTTATAGATATCTGTTTCTGCTTTTAAGCCTTCATCAGGCTGCTAACGTCAAATTACAAATTAAGAAAATAATCGTTACACGTCAAACTGAAACAATTGAGGTTTATTGATGTAATTCCAAAACGTCGAAAATTTTGTTGGGTGACTATAATGTTTTGTGACACAGCTAATAATTATTTGAATATAAAACTTACACGATTCTTCTTTACTTTAATTGTAATTAAAAGATTGTAGTGGATCAGTAAATGAAAAAAAAACTTTATTTTTAATCAGATAATGACTAACTTTATCTGTTCATAATTTATTGCCACCCAGCAAAAGTTTTAGTATTATTAAATATACGTAAAAAAGTCCACTTTATTTTGGCCACGACAGTACACGACGTTAACAATAATTAGGAAAATGCAGTATTAAAATATTACGAAAACAGTTAAAGACACTGGCCCGTATTCTCATCCTCTGGTTAATTTAATAACGTGGCAACCCTTGTCCGTCACTCTCTACACATTAAATTGACATAAAGTTATATCGTTTCTTTTTCATCTTAATCACGACTTTAGTTAAATACGACTTGAATCATAAGATCAGAATACGGGCCACTGTCTATACAATATCGAAAAAAAAAAAATGCATTTCGGATTAGTTGGCACAAGAACAAGTAAATTAAGTTATCCGTTGTTTAAAATTGTGAAATTTATTAAGAAAGATATTTTTTTTATATAATGATACCGTAAAAAGAAAATTTCTCTACTTTTTTTACAATTTTTAGCAATTTTGGCGCCATACTTTTAACAAATATTGATTAAATTTCAGAGTCGACAAGTTATTTTGTTTGTTTGAGTGTCTCGGGCACATTTTTGATGTTTTATTTTACTGTTACTATTCTTATACAGAGCGTTCATAAATAATTGAAAGTCGTTTGAACTTGGCGCACAGTCGCGTTAGTAATTTTCGTCTTACGAAGTTGGAATTACAGCCACGCCCCATTCGCCAGCAGCGTGCTTTTGTTCACGTTGTGATTTCCGTATTTTCGTTGAATTAATAACTAGCAGCGAATTATTTTTGTTCAAAATATGAAAGTGTAAATGTAAAAAATAAAATAAATAAACATTCAATCGCATTTTGTAAATAAAGTATGGCTCCCATAATAAAAAACATAGTCCTATGTAGTATCAACTTTTAAGAATAAACTACTGAGCGGGAATTTCAAATGCCTTTCAATCATTTACGAACACACTAGCTGTTTTCTTTCGCCGAAAAGTTTGAATCGTGATTCGAAGAGTTTTTGGTTTCCCGCTCTGGATATGGATTATTGCAACAGAACACACCAGCGCTGAATGCATTTGAATCCAAACGAATCGTGAAAATAGGAAGATCGAAAAGGGGAAGGGGATTACCGATCCGGATTGAAATATCACGAAGAGTGGGGATTGATCCATTTGCAAGAAAACATCCATCTTTGAATCTAAACGCGTAAACTTGCGTTTGGATCAAATGAGAGAAAGCAGCTACTGTATCAGAAGAAAAATGACAATGTGGTAGTAACAATTTAGTATGGCGGTAAATTCAAATTATCCACACTCTATGTGGATATAAGCCATCCTAAATTGAATGAATTAATTAATACGTAAGGTGTTCCCTTTGAATTATAAGAAAGTTAGTATGGACTTCCGGTAGAACCGGAAGTGCGGCATGCTTGTCTTTACGTTATCTAAACCGTTTATCTTCGGTATTTTCATTGGCAAATTTTCAGTGCTCTATTATACGCAGTTTCCACGAATTTCTATTAAGTTTGTTATCGTAAATGACTCTGTATTTTTTATTATTAGTGTAATGATTCGCCGACAGCAGCCGGCGTCAGTCTGTCTCTTGCGTCATCGCCGACGTGCCTTAGACCAGAAAGTTCGGGTATCTCAAGATTACGCTAGCGGTGGAATCAACCGTAGACATTCCGTCGCGTACTGGAACGTTCGCGAAAAAAACAACCCCGGCTTATAAACGCACGCGGCCGGTGAATGGAAGGCAATTTAGCGTTAGACAGTTCGGAATTATAGTCGCGTAGATTTTTCGCTCGGCTGTTAAAATAAACTAGATTTAAGCTTGTAAATAAATGTTAGTGTTAATTACTTTGCTTTTAAATAAATTCGTTTATTAACTATTTCGTGTTTAATTTTTAAAATAAAAATTAATAGAACTTTTAAAATCGTTACATTAGTTTAAATTTATTATGTATATAATTTTTTTTTCGGGTATTGTACCATTCAATGTGGACGTTTAAAGTTATTTCCAAAAAATTTCAATTATGACTTTCTTATAGAAATTCATTTTATGTCACCTCATTCTCATCTTATAATAAAATTTCTAACTTAGCTTAAATAATAGATATTTATTTATTTAGTATTAATTAGAACAATAAACAGCTCAATAAAATAATTAATTATTCCTTTATGTCAACATGCAGGGGTTTTAAAAGCAATGCCAATGTAAATACTCGAGGGCATTCGATTCCAGCAACAATTTTAAATCAGGAATGGGTTTAAATTTCCTATTGGATGATTGCCTATTGTTTTTTTTTGTTTGTTTATTCTTTTGTTTTATTGTAGAACAGTTGCACTTTTCTTTAGACTCGTCACGCTTCGATTTTATTGACATTTTATCATTTGCCTGCTTTATTCGATGATTGAAACTGCTATGAAGTGTATTTTTTTACGTTTCTGGCATTTTGCTTTTCTAAAAATCTGTTACTTAAGAATTAAAACGTGTCACCTTTTCGTTTAGCTTATGTCCTGGTACATTTTATAAAAAAATAATAGTGTTTGAATGTAAATCTCATTGTTCCTTCATTTGTTTGTAAAATTGATGTAGGAAGAGCAGTATTTTCATTTTTTTATTGAAATTTTTTAAGCTTTCGGCTATTTTGATTCCATGATAAAAAAAATTACTATTTAAGAAAATTCCCCGTCACATATTATATAGAACGTTCATAAATGATTGAAAGGCGCTTAAATTTCGCTCGCAGGCATGTTAGTAATTTTTGTCTTACAACGTTGGTGCTTCTACCGCACAAGAAGCTTTTGACCGAAATTTCGTCAGTGGTGTGCTGCTGTTTATGTTGTAATTTTCACATTTTTATTTGAATTCAAGCAGGTTCTTGTCCGATGAAAATTGTATCACAAATTCTTTGAAATGCGCACTAACACTTAACGTTTCGCCTTCGTTCGTCGTTCTGACGAAGTTGTCGAACGACGGCGAAACGTTAAGTGTTAGTGCGCATATTCAGTGTCCTTCTCAAAGAACTTGTGATACAATTTTTATTTGAGTTTATAAGTTTTATGAAAAAGAAATCCTTCGAGAAAAAAAAATGGTTATGTTAGTCAGAGTGTCTCTATAAGTTAGAATTACGAAACGTAACTCTATAATGTTTTTAACAATGTGAAAAGGAAAACAAATTTGTTTGAATTGGCTTCCGGTTGGAACCGCGTCACGTTGACTTCTACTGCCGACGTTTCGTTCTTCATTGCAGAAGAACTTCTTCAGGGCTGCTGCTGCTGGTGGTGTTGCTGCTGCTTCTGGTTAACCAGCAGCAGCAGCCCTGAAGAAGTTCTTCTGCAATGAAGAACGAAACGTCGGCAGTAGAAGTCAACGTGACGCGGTTCCAACCGGAAGCCAATTCAAACATGGACGACGGCCGCGGAAGCTTTCAAGTTAAATTGAAAACAAATTTGTTATTGATTGTACATACCTACAAGGGGAACACTTTAAACACTTTAAAGTTGGAATTTGATAATTTTCATCGAATTAATTTTATTTAAGTCAATTCCATAAATTGTTATTTGTTTACTGATAATGACAGCGTAGTAGTTGAAATACGTATTTACGTTAAAATATTATTGTAAGAAAGATATTTTCATTTTTAATTTCATTTGTCAAACTCAAATCTTTGAGTAAAAAGTGTATTCGAAATATCAGTATAATTAATAAAAGATACACTTTTAACTAGTTTTTAATAAATGCTTATTTTCCATGTGACACTCATGGCAACTTTTAAAAATAAGCTAAGCAAGAAATTAAAACGCCTTTCAGTCATTTATGAAAGCTCTATATATTGTTGTCTTTTCGTTCAAAAATAATAATTTTTTGAATCAAAATCTCTTTCTTTACTTCCCTTAATTCATTTTTCTCACAAGTCAACTTTTAAGGCAACAGTTAAACAAATAACTGTTTCTTTACGTTAAACAGAGGTGTCCCACAAATAACTGTACATACCACGAGAGCATATTCCCGGCATCAGTTTGATCAGCAATTTACAACAGTGTAAACACACGTGTAAATGTTGGAAGCTAGGAAATTGACTTACAACATTTAAGATATTTTATTGTAGCAAACAATAAATCACACGCTGTAAGTAAAAAATAAAATAAATGAAACAAGTGTAGTTGCAATAAACAAAATCAACAGAAATTCAAGTTCTAAAACTCAGGAGTTAATGAAAAATTTTAAAAACTTAACCGAACATAAATTGCGTTTATAAAATAAAATAAAATAAATAATTAGTTTAATAGGCAAAAGCAATAAAAGGAAAATGATTTGCAACAGTCTACCCTCTTATCCAAAAACGTTTCAATCTTTTCTATTAGTTTTATTGTGGACTTTCTATTAGCTTAAATTATTCACAAAAAAGACTCTGTCATTAATTGACTTAAAAAAATACAGAGCATTCATAGATGATTGAAAGTTGTTCGTATTTCCTGCTCGGAACTGTTGATTGTAAAACAGTACCGTTTTAAAAAATACCAAAGTTAGTTTAATGAGTCAATGATAAAACAGTTTATTAAAAACTGTTGTTAACTATCCCTGCTGATATTTAGAGTAATTTTTTTTAAACTGGGTTACATTAATTGATTTGAATAAAATCATGCAAATAATACCTGCAATACTAGACTTATGCATTTCAGTGTAGAACAAAACAGCAAAAACCAATTTAAGCCAATAAGATGCAATCTTTTTTTTACTGGTTTTAACGTTAGAACATCCGTTTCTTGAATCATTGCCGACCCAGAACACGTTAATTATGTTAATAGAATTTTTTTCCTGAATATTTTACTGTTAATCTCAACGGTTTATTATTTTTTTAGCGTTCACCGTTCTGACTTAATGAAATGTTTAATGAATTCCGCTTTTCACACGTTCACATTCTCTTAACTTAACATTATTAATGACTTGGAATTCTTTGAATATAAGTAAATATTTATGCTATAGTATTTCCCCAAACCAATTTTTTTTAAAATAATTTATCCACAATCACCACAATTAAATGCAAAATGCTATTCCGACCTTTTAAAGTTGTTAATTAATATTGAAATGTTTGTCTTGTACGAAATCCTGTAGGGTGGCCCTCTGACTCCTTTCCTTTGGAAATTTATCTTCCTTTTAGTTGTCTTAAATACAACTGCACTTTTGCAATTTTGATTTCTTTTGAAATTTGATTTTCTTTTGGCTATTAACGTAAAATGTGGGAAATTAAAAACGTCGGAGTGCAACGTAATTACCACGATTGTGTGTTACAGTTACGTAACCTCATCTATGATCTAGGAAGTGCTTATTACTATCATAGTGCTTGTGCATACATAGCGGTAAATTTAGCACATAACTCGCGGTCATTACACAGTCAAGGACGTCGACATTTTTTCTATTGTACGCAGCGATTTTTTCTTCTTCTTTCTTTGGGTCAGTGTGCACCAACGGAAATAATATCCTTTAATCTTCTTCCTCATCTGCACAGTAAAGAAGAGAAACTCGTCTTCTCGTCTTTAATTGCTTGGGCTTGGAATTCAAAAAGAAGGAAAAAAATTGTTTAGGTATTTTTTTATTATACGCATCAAACTTAGCACTTGTCTTTAACTGTAGGAGTTTAGTTAAGGTACACTTGGTAAGCGTTTGCCATCTGCTAGGTTCAGTTATGATATAACAGAATAGAGAAGGAGCAAGACGGAAAAAGTTCTTTGCTAGACAACAATAAAATACTTTCATGATTACCTTACCAGGGCTCGTAGAAATTCTTAAAAGGGCTCAACCTTTACTGAATGGTTTTAGCTAAATTTAAGTTATAGCTTATTGGTAACTCGAAGTTTAGTTAGTTTAGTTTTCGTTTAAATCTTGGTGAGGAATAGTGATGAGCGATGAAAAAAAAGGAAAAAATAAAATAAAAATACCTCGAAGTCAAACATAAAACTAAACAGTTTTGATCGCGACATCTAGCGGCCGATTTTTGACCTAAATAAAATTGTGTGAGAGTTCATGGGTTTCTTTTCTGCTGACGAGGACCGAGATAGGGCCGAAACAGCTGTCCAGAGGAATTAATTGCAACGAATTTATAAAACTAAACCAAAAAGCAAAATACAAAGCAGATATTTGTTAAATTAACCTCTGTAACCAACTGTAATAGATATACGAATATGTGGTACCCTTTGCAAGGACTTCGAGGACCAAAAAGTGGAAAGCAATTTCACAAATAACGTCAAAAGTTATAATGATAAGAATTTCGACATCTAAAGAGTGAAAAGTGAGTCTTTGAGAAGAGGGGGGCTAAGTAGTGAGAGCAACAAGGTTTAAGCAATTCTTTAGGAAGAAGAAAGATACTAAAATTAAATTAACGAAGAAGGAACACAGAAATAATTTACAAATATTTTGAAGTCTCAAGCCAGATCGAGAGAGAATTATGACGGCGATAAAATCAAGGGGAAAAGTGAAAGAATTGGTTTTGGAGACAAAACGGGAAACGTCTGGGAACAAATTGAAAGAAAAGAGATGAAGGAAGAAGACAAATCGACAAAATACATTTAAGTCAAGAACGACTTACAAAGAAACTAAACAAAAAAGGAACCTGAAAAGAATACCTGAAATCGGATCAAGATTAAAATCAAAAAAGGAAGAAACGAAAGAATTGGTTTCGGAAGCAAAACCGAAAATACAAACTGGGAATAGCAAGAAAAAAAATAAATTGAGAAGAATCCTTGATATCAAGAGCGATCTATATAAAAAAAACCAAAGCAGGAAAAAAAATGGAAACCCTTTATAACATACTTGAGAAATAGATCAACCCAGAATTATGACGGAGGAAACAAACGAAAAACTTCATTTTAGAAGCAAAACAGAAGTCATGTAGGAAAGTAATGGAATTAACAAGAAAGAAAATGGAAGTCAAGAGCTGCCGTAAAAACCAAACGAAAAAGAAAAACAGAAAATCAAAATCAAGAGACCACCATGGCGATGATAAAATCAAAGGAAGTAGTGAAAGAGTTGTTTTGAAACCCAACGGAAAACGTGGGGGAAGAAAATCCTTCTATTGAAGGTTAGAAACCAAACAAGAATTGCCTTATACAAGGCACGTATGGCAATAGCATTTGATGACAACAAGAAGGCTTCTTGGCACTTGGTACTTGTTAGCTTTTTAACTTCCGGAATAGAACTGCATTGATCTTTCTTCTGCGAACTTCCAGCCGGTGGCGTTGACTGTTCTGCTGCTCCTGAAGCATCAAGAACGAAACGTCGATAAAAGAAGGAAGTTCCAGTTCGAAAGCCAAGCAGTACTAAAACTTTTAAGGATTGTTGGAAGTCACCAATGTATGTTAAGGACCGGATCTTGAAGAAAAGATAAAAGGCGAAGAGGAAGGAAAGAGGGACAATCAAAATGACGAAATGCGTTTCGAAACGTCGTCAGTGTACAAAAATATGAAGGTGAATTGTAGCATACAAGATCGTGTAAAATTGTTAACAAAATCTAAATCTTCTTCGTCAACTGCGATCGTTTTTATATGTTCGATAACCATGCTGTCATTTCCGGAAGGTCTTCAGTAACTCTTTGATTGTTGCAGAAAATGGTTGTATTCCGAGTGTTCACGTCAATTGCAACTCTCCTGATGGGTTCCCGCGCCGCTTTCCCCCCAAGTCTTCTCGTCTCCCACCCAGTGGCCATCAACAGGATCTCCGACATCAACGCCACTTGCGACTCGAGCGCCTTCAACATAACCATCACCATGGAGCAATCGTTCAAAGGAGTTCTTTTCGCCAAGGACTTTTCACAATCATGCCGCAGTTTCGGTGGGTATTCACAAAAATGAACACCCAAACTTAATCTGATGATTGTTTTAATTCGCAGGTGTTATGTCCAGTACTTTAACCCTGTCGCTCCCCACGTCTGGGTGCGGCGTCCGGTTGGTTTCCGATGCAAATACCGAGGATGGTAGGATGTACTACGCCGTAACAGTGGTCGTGCAACAGGACAAATACCTAAGGCAAATAACCGACCAGGAAAAGATCGTTCGGTGCTACATGGCGAACGACGTGTTTCTTGTAAGAAGCAAACCGCTTGAAGACTTGATCAAAGAAGAAATCAAAGATTTTCATCAGAGGTAGTAAATCCCCCTCCCCCGCCCTTAATTTGGAACGCGCAACGTATTTTTCGCTTTTAGAAAGGGCCGAATGCGAGATAACGGTTGGTCTAGGAATGGTGAGGATGACCCCCACAAAGAGGAAGCTAATGGAAACGTCTTGGCAGATGCATTAAGCGCAGCAAGGGCGTGGATGGAAATCGTCCCTGTTAAGGGCAACGGGAATTTAGCTGCGCTCCAGGTGGGTGAACCCACGATGTTGATGGTCAAAGCAACTTTACCTGGTAAGTGAATCGAAAAGTACTTTTTTTGCTGAAGTTCCAGCTAGGAAACCATATTTTTCAGCCGGAATTGATTGGCGCGTTGTTGAATGCGTCGCGCATGATGGATTAGGAGATTCTTCCCAGAAGCTTCTGGATGAGAACGGCTGCCCCGTGGACGAGTTCATTTTGCCAGCGCTCTCAAAGCAATCTGCTCGCCCCATTGCTTTGATGCGCCACCAAGAAGCAATTGCCGAATTTGCTGCCTTCAAGTTTCCCGACAGGGATCGCCTGCATCTATCGTGTGGATTACAACTGTGCCGACGATCTTGCGAAGAGGTAATAGCCCTTTCTACCCAATTCCTCCTTGGTCCTACTTTCCTTCTATCATCGATGTTTCTTGCGTCATTTACTTTTTTAATTCAAGGCGTTCATTTTTTTAGGCCAACTGTTTAAGTAATAGCACAGGCAATGACAATCGATTCGCGAGGAATCTATCGAAGAGACAGTACGCAGGGGAAGTCCTGGATCGTTTGGAGGTGTACAACAGCGTGGAGGTGAAAGCTCCGGGGATAGAACTGGAGGAGGAGTTTCGGAAGAGCGAGCGTTTCGAAAACAACGGTAAGTGCGGGGGAGGCAGCGAACCTCTTGTATATAGAATCCTTCCTGTATATATTGTATTATACTATACACTTGTACATAATTTATTAAATATACTGAGCGTTGCACGTACCGTCTTCAGTCTTCTTTTTTTTTACTTGCACCTCTTTGCACTCTCTTTATCCTGGAGGTCTGAACTGGGGGGGGGGGGGGGGGGGGCGTTTGTTTCTTTCCGTTGGGGAACATCTGGGTTGCATGTTTTCAAAATGTCGGGAGTGTTCTGCGAAGGGAATTTTTGAGCAAAAATTGCAAAGACAAAAGAAAATTTCATTTCAAACAAATCACTGATAAGAAATAACGAAGATAACTATTTGCTCTGCAATTTTCGGCTTATTTAAAATAAAGGAAGGTGCTTTGGTTTAGACTTTTGCTTGGCCAATGCCACGTTTTTATTTTACTCATACACATTTTGGATCTTTAAATGTGGGGAATCCCTTGGCAATCAGCCCTTGCAAGGATCTCGAAGCCCAAAATGTGAAGTCCTTGAAAATGGGACCAGGTAGTGATGGCAACTTAGTTTGAGTAACCTCTGTTAAATTGTTTAAGTCTTTAGGAGTACTGGTGGTGATAAACCTTGAGGTTCAAAGAACTTAAAGCAGTCTTTGTAAATGGGGCATATCGTAGACCTTTCGCCGCAGGTAATTCTTTAATTTTTTCTCAATTGCCTTACCACAATTTTAAATAATCTCATAACTCCTTGAGGCCCCTTTGGAAAGGGGCAGTAGATCCGCACAGTGTACCCATCTGCCCTCTTTTTCATCAAACGCACCTTCAAGCTCAATAAATAACTATGGTAAGCTTATTGTTTAGAAAGACGTGCTTCTTCAGATCTAGTCGAACACAACAAAACCAAAGAATTCCTCCTCGCAGTCAGCGGCCCCGTGGGAACACCATTTATTTGATTCACCTCTCGGCGTTCGGTTTTTTTCCAAGCGCCGGTTATTCTGCGATTGATTCGCGCAGCTGAACATTAATTATACACATTTTTTCGTGTTTTACAGTATAATTGTTCGGTACTTCCTGGTGAATTTAAGAATCATTAAACGAGAGGAATCCTTCGTAAAAGAACGAAAAACGAAGCATAATCCTCGGTAGTATAGTGGTCAGTATCCCCGCCTGTCACGCGGGAGACCGGGGTTCGATTCCCCGCCGGGGAGGCGCTCTTCTTTTTAATTTTTTAAATAATAGATTAATGCCCAACTCATATTAATAGTAATCCGTCACGAGATAAATTGTTGCGTGGATCACAAACGAGCGCAAAGCGAAATCGATACTGAAACGGTGAACAGATAACATTGCAAGAATGTAAGAGTGTAATTAATTCACCAGTTATATTAAACAACGTCGATGGTTCTGCACGAATCGGCGTGAAAGAATAAATCAGAGATGACCAAGCTTGTTTGTTTTTCGCAAATCATTGCGGGCACGAACTATTAAACAAACAAAAAATCGATTAATGAAAATTTAAAAAAAATTAACTACTAAGATGTAAGAATTGTTCGTTTTCATGTAATTTTGTATTTTTTTTGTTTTTGTGTTGGATTTTGGAGTGATATCATTTAACAAATTAGCAGTTTTTTTATTTCAATATACAGGATGTCCCAACAGTGTGTATCTCGGGCTATATAACTAGTGTGTTCTCGGGCTAACTACTGAAGATACAAAAAAGTTCTCAAAGTAGAATTTTATGAGAAATCCAAATTTGGTTTCATATATAGAGTGAGCAGACGTCGGTAATTCATGCTAGACAACTTCCGCGGCGACTAAGCCTGTGTCGATGATCGTACTTGTGAAATGCTAACTAAACAATTTCGTCAATTAAACCTAAAAATATGCGAGTTAAATTTTGTGTGACTCCAAAAGTAAAAACTAATTTAACGGATTGAAGGTGAAGAAAATAAAAGAAGTCATTCATTGGAGAACAAATAGTAAAGAAAACAAAAAAGTAGAAGCTAAAATTATTTGCATTTTTCGATGATTGAAGATAAGTAACAAGAAAAAAAAACGAAAGACAATTGAAGGTGAAGAAAATAAAAGAAGAACAAAAAGTGATGAAAATGAAAAATTACTTACATTTTTCGATAATTGAAGATAATTAAAAAAAACAATTTCTCTTTGCAGATACGTAAAGAAAAAAAAATTACTTTCTACCCCGTGGTAAGGAAAATAAAAGAAGAAGAGAAAAAACAAATGGAGCAAACGTTACTTTTGAAGATTTGGGCAAAAAATTAATTGATAAATTATGGACGACCACTGTTAAAATTATTTAGAACAAAATAGTTTTATTTTCTTTGTGACATTGGACTTTAAAAATTCTATAAAAGGAACGAAACCGCTTATACGAAACGTAACGACAGAAATTAATAATTTTATCTGATTGGGTAGACTTTCTAAAACCTAAACATTTCAAAACTTGGTTGATTGGTTTTTGAGTTTAATTATTTATTTTTCAATCTGAAATTATTTATTTTAGTTTTTAAACTGATTCAGCTAAAAGTATCAGTTTCACCATATCTACCGTCATACTTACACTTACATCCCTAGAATTTTATATTTTAACAAACAAATAAACACATTATTTAAATAAAAACGTTTTAGATTTGAAGTTGAACGTGACACGAATTCCATTTAAATCAATGATCTATATCGATCCCCAGCGGTCGACTTCGACCTGCAAGGGGTCCATATCAGCGAAAACAAAAATTGGGGGTGCATGAGATGTATATAGGGGTTCATGGGCATGGATCTCATTTAAACATGCCGTGACCGAAATTTTGGCTTTCCATAAATGAATCAATAGGTGTGTTTGTTTGTATTGCTCCGAGTTACTCTAAAAGCTATCATATCTAGTTTGCAGTCAAATTCGTAAACCTCGTGTTGAATAAACTTCGAATTTGACTGAAAACTAGACATGATAGCTTTTAGAGTAACTTCGAGCAATACAAACAAACAGACCTATTATGTTGCGCGCATTCGTGAAATAGCAACGCTTGTCCAGACTTGTACCAGAGCTTTGCATCAGGCTCATCCCTCCCATTAATTTTTTTTTTGTGTAGTTATTTTATATTAGAATTTTACTAGATTTCCATTTTGTCATTTTAATTTATAAGGGCCAGTTTTTTCAATCACAAGTTAACTTTAACCTTCATTTTATTGCCATAGGAATTATTGTTTTCATAACTGTTACTATGGGAATAAACAGCAGTGTTGCCAATCCACTCTAAGCCGATTACCCTTTTCAAATTTGGAAAAACCAGCTCTTACCCATATCTGCCTACATTCGGTTATGAACATTTATTTTATTTAAATACCTAATCATTATTGGACTTACCTTACACACATTGCACGTTGCACGACAGACTTTTCAGATTAAAATCATCAATATGTGGTACTGTGAGCGGCAATCGGCTACTCTGATCGGCAACAGTGCAATGTTGCCAACCGACTAAGCGAAGCATTTCGGAAGATAGTTGTGCAAAATTCCGATAGATGTCTCTGAATTTCGGTTGAGCTAATTTAAGTCATTTGATTAAAATCATGTTTAAAATCACTGATTTTATTCAGGCGATTTTTATCTTTGAAAATCATTAAAAAAATTTTTTAATTTCTCATGAAATAAACAAAACTGGGGCCAAATTTCAAAAATTAAGACATTTGACTGTTATTGTGAAAATTCTTGGTGCTAAATAAAACAAAAGACTATCGAGAAATAAAGGAAATTCATTAAATTACAAGAAAACAAAAATTAAAAAATTTATAGTGAATAAACAAAACTTTCTAAAATTAAGATTTCACATTTGTGCAATTTTTAACGTAAAATACAACAAAAGACGATCGAGAAATAAAGAAAATTTATGAAGTTATTATTATTATTATAACATTTAAAAAAATTAAAATAAAAAAATCTCATTGAATAAAATTAGAAAAAAATAAAAATAAAAGAAATCTCATTAATAAAATTACAAAAAATAAAAATTAAAAAATTCTCATTAATAAACAATACTTTCTACTTTCTATAAAATTACAAAAAATTATAAAAATTTAAAAAAAAATTCATTAAATAAACAAAACTTTCTAAAATTATGATTTGACATTTGTGCAATTTTTGACGTAAAATAAAACAAGAGACGATCGACAAATTTATAAAATTTAAAAAAAAAATAAAGATCTCATTGAATAAAATTAGAAAAAAATAACAAAAATAAAAAAAATCTCATTAAATAAAATTACAAAAAAATAAAAATTAAAAAATTCTCATTAAATAAACAATATGTGCTTTCTACTTTCTATAAAATTACAAGAAATTATAAAAATTACTAAATGTTCATTAAAGAAAACTTTCTAAAATTAAGATTTGAACTCTAGGCAATTCTTGGCGTAAAATAAAATAAAAGACAAATTTATAAAATTTAAAAAAATCTCATTGAAGAAAATTAGAAAAAAAATTACAAAAATAAAAAACTCGTTAAATAAAATTACAAAAAATTATAAAAATTAAAAAAATCTCATTAAATAAACAACAGTTAAAAAATAATAAAATAAAACAAAAGACGAACGACAAATTCATAAAAAAATTAAATAAATCTCATAAAAATAATAATAATAATAAATAAATAAAGAATAAAATTACAAGAAAATATCAAAAATAAAAAAAAATCTCATTAAATAAAATTACAAAAAAATAAAAATTAAAAAATCATTAAATAAACAAAACTTTCTAAAATTAAAATTTGACAATTGTGCATTTTTTGATGAAAAACAAAACAAGAGATGATCGAGAAATAAATAAAGTTTATAAAATTACGAGAATGAAAATTTAAAAAATTCTTCTTAAATAAAAGTTTCTAAAATTAAGATTTGACATTTGTGCAATTTTTGACGTAAAATAAAACAAAAGACGATCTAGAAATAAAGAAAATTGATATAATTACAAAAAAATAAAAATTTGAAAGAAGTTGAGTTCAAAATCAGTAGGTCTACCGAATTATTTGGCTGTCAGTTAGTTACTTTAGTTTTTGTCGGCTTTCTTTGTTGCCGATAGAAACATCACTAACAAGTCGTCAATCAAAATTAATCTGTTTTTTTTTCTTCCTTGAAAATATCCATTTTTAGCCATGCATTTTTTTACCCGCAAGGTTGCTTAAATTACCCGTAATTCGGGTAATTGCCCGCACATTGGCAACCCTGATAAACAGATAGTTAAAGTTAACATGTGATTGATATATCGGCCCTGAATGTATAAAACTTAACGTTTTTTTTTTTTAAATTTTTCACTCTACACTACAGTTAAACCTATCAAAAGTGAGTAGCACTGTGTCACCTGTCAAAAACACATTTGAAATTGATGAATTTGTAACAATATTAGAAAGGCGGCGGGGTCTACCTAAAACAGAAAAAATTGGCACGTGGTCTATAAGACAAAAAATTTTAAAGTTACCCGCTTCCCTGTTCTTCAGGGAATTATGATATGTATTTAGTTATGACGGTGTCTTATCAGAGCTGTGCAAATGACTAGTTGACACGTCATGTTCTTATATGACACGTAGCTTGAATCACCCGGTATATACATTAAATATGTTTTTTGATCTTATGAAGTCAAATAAAATAGATGTAGGTATGTATATAAATTGATTTAAACTCCTCAAAATAAATTCCTTCCACTTTATTCACCGTTGCCTATTTAATTCTTCAATCCCTCATTTAATTTTAAAATTAATTTTCCTCTCTCCTTTAAAAGGGTAACTTTATTATTGATTATCTAATATAACGCATTTCCTCTTCACTTTCCGCGCTTGTTATATGTATTCTTTTATTATAAATAAATACTCCTTGGTTCTATAATCATTTTTAATTTTGCTTTTCAACTTAGTCTGGTAATGGCTTCCTGTATTAAAACCCACCAGAGCATGATGTGTAATTTCGAAACACTTACGCATTTTTTTTTTCTTTCAATTAATGAATCTGCAATGCACATGCATATAGATAGTTTTAAATTCGCTTCTATCTCTTGCGTACTTAAATAAAGTATGTAATTAATACCATACTAATTACACCGTTTATCCTGATACTTTATTAATATCTTTGTTTATGTATGTAAGTGATTACTTTGTTTACATTGTATACGTCTCGATACAGTCACAGATTAGAGTAATGCGACGGTAGACGTTTAGCTTTAGTTGTACACAGTAGATACCGTCATCAGTGTTGATGAAATAAAGACAAAATTATTTTTAATTCGTTTTTCTCGCTTTCATACGATGACGTCAAAATATGTCATCCCAATCTCTACTCATCAGTTTCACTCTTATCGAAGTTTGGTGTAATTTCTCAAAATTTCCCATCGACCACAATTTTTTCCTTTGGCAAATTGAAGACGAATTTATTTAGCTTCTGGCCGCAATCTTCCGTAATTACTAGAGACCAAAGAGTACCGAGCCGCCCCCGGCCACAAAAAACAATCTAAAGATGTCTAGCAAAAATGAAAATGGAAGGCCAATTATGACACTGTGAGGTCCTGCGGATTGCTCGGCTCGTTTCATCAATCAAACCATCGAAGTCTAGGCTTCGCATTTCGCGGTCCGATGGTTCGAAGACCACCTGGGCGCAAGACATGGTCTGCGGGTATGTGCGTGTGCTGTATCACTGACCGCGTTTAATAGAATTCGGATTCCTAGGCGAGCCTTTATTCCACCGAAACCCTTCGTGCGCAATTTTAAATCCATTAGGACGGCGGATTATAAATTATGAATGCTGATGCAAATTATCCCGGGGGCATTAATGTACCTATAGTGTTTCTTTCTAGAAAATATACCATCGCCATTTGGACACATCCCCGGTGATCGTACGTTCTGCGTTTCTCCGGATAAGATGGCCCTGGCCTTTTGCCTGCTCGGAATTATATTCTTGTGCGCCGTCCTCGTAGCTGCTTGGTCCTTGCTACGTGCTCGTAGGTCGAACGCGAGCCTTCCTTACTACACGCGAAGCCTCTTCTCGAGCAGCAGCGAGTCGGCCTACGGAGGAAGCAAATTGTTGCTTCAGGAGAGTCCCTGTTTGGGCCACCCATCGAGGAGCTTGCACGCGTATGGACGGATACTTTAATCTCCGGGAGGTATTCACGTGTGGGAAAATTAGAACCAAATTTTCGGACTGATTTAGTTAAGGGAGAAGGATTAGTTTATGACGTTTTGGAGTAAGCACCACTGAAATTAGGAACGTTTATTTCACGTGGTGCTTACGTGGGACTTTGTCAAAATTTTCTTTCGTTTAGGCAACAGAAAATCTTGACAAAAAATAGCTTTAATGTACGTGTAAATTTTTTTTAATAAATAGTCTTTTTTGTTGTTGCTAGTTAATTTATTTACTTATATAAAATGTGCTTGTATTTTGTTTATTTTTTTGTGAATCTCTTCTCATTTTTTTTTAACTTAATCTTACGACATCTTGTTTTCTTTTTGACCACAAAGCTATGTCATTTTATTTTCCTTTTGCTTGTTCAGTTTCAAAATTTAGTTTTTTTACGTTTATTGCCGTGATTGAACAAGCTTTGTCTTAATCGTTGTATGTATAGTATAATCCGTTGAATATTAGCTTTGTTCCTACACAGTTCTAAATCAGTTCGGATCTGTACTGCTCATGCGCTCTTGTTAAATACACAGCATTTTTAGTAAGAGCGCATGACTTGTAGCAAGAGCGCATGAGCAGTACAGTTCCGAACTGATTTAGAACTGTGTAGGAACAAAGCTATTTTTAAATGGTTAATTGAATGCAGCATTTGAAAAAAAATGCAATTAAATACCAGAGAGGTTTTAAAAAATCGAATTAAAGTAATGACAATAATAATAAATGTTTTTTTTTTCTACAGTGCAGATAGTACAATGTTTTCAACAATGATTTCAACCCACGTGACCAATTTGAATTAGGTTTTGCTTTCTTAGAAGTGGCACCAGTGAGAAAAGTGACGGGCGGCGTGTCTCTGTCTTTGACATTCGTGGCTGAAGGTGTTCTGTTTTGTTAAACCAGATGTACATAAATTGTAAATCGCAGGCATTACATCCTCCAACGATATTACACAAAGTACTGCATTGTTACCAACAGAGTACAATGTGTTGCCTATACGGCGGGATCACGTGGGTTGAAATCAATTTTGATGTCCCTGTATAAAGTCGATTTCCAATTTCGTGTATTCCCAGTTTGCTGATTTCTGAGGATTTTAGTTTGTTGTTGGACCGCGAGCGATTTATAGAATCTTTCCTTCTCCATCTTCTACATTAAGTCCAGGACCCAGGATAACTACAGTAGGCTAAGCTTGTATCAAACGAGAATCAAGTCTCTCAGCTGTTAGCACCAGTATTTTTAAACCTTTTACATTTCTCATTGTTTCTTGTCTTTACTTGTCAATTTTCATTTATTTTTTGTCATTATTGGATCGCTTTATCCTTTTGCTTCTTGCCTATCGAATTTTGTTTTGTAAAAGTATTTTTGTCATTCATTTTGTTGTATTCTTTGAGCTTAAGAAATGCATGAGACACTTATGCTCGGTTGCACCACCTTTTTAAGCAGAGCTTAAATTTAAGTTATGTTTAGAATATGACATTTAGGGGCCAGTTTACAGAAAATTTAATTGCAATCAAATTTTAATGACGTTGTTAATTTGACATTTCGCAATGTAATTCTTATGGCAACTTAATCGTGATTAGTTTAATTCGAAATTAAATATTTGATTTGCTTTTTGTAAATCCACCCTTAAACTTCAACTTATGTATCAATTAGATGTGTCTAACATTTTGTTAAATCTATACCTAACGTCATAGTCTAAACACCACTTAAATTTAAGCTCTGCTTAAAAAGTTGGTGCAACCGGGCATTACAGGTTCTAATTTCTCAAACTTCATCTGTGCTTCCCCCCCTCATTTTTATTTATGTGTCACCTGCACGTAAAAAAAGCGGCAAAGAAAGCAGCACTGTCACCTCTCTGTCGATTTTTTATAGCAAGATCATAAACCGATACAAAACTTGAACGACTATACCTGCATACATCAGAATAGGCAGACTGTTTTATTTTTTTCAAACTGAAATTTTCTGCTCGTCCAAAAAACAAAAAAGAAAACCACAGATGGCTTCTGAGAGCAAAGACTGACAGCTCATTATATGGAACAAACGTGCAATTCGTATTGTAAATTAAAAGAAATTCAAAATGGGTGTAATAGAACAGTGGTTTCCAAAGTATGGGTCTCTATCAAACAATAAAAAAAACTGTACGTATCTATTTGGCACTAAGCAAAGTAAAACTCTCTTCAATTGGTAGTACCTGTTTGTGGAACTATTTTATACGATTTTTTGCTTATACAAATCTATATACTATATATAACAGAGTTATGTTTTGCAGCGTTTTTTATGTCACACCCGGTATAAAGCTAAACAGAAACTTCTAGAAGGTTCCTGTGCTATCCAGCACTCTCCAATTTGGTGGAAATGTGAAGAACAAAGAAAGAAATTGCGCCACTTGGTGGGAGATGGCGTAAATAACAAATTTCTTTACTTGATGGGAACAGATGGCGCTAGCAACAAAGAAAAGATCATGAAAAAATTGACTTACTTGGTGATAGATGGCGCCAACAACAAAGAAACAAATTGAGCTATACCAAGTAGCTCAATGAACACTCCATATATCATTTTTATTTTGTTGTTTCATTTCTGCGGCGCCTGCAATTTATTAACTCGTTAATTTTTATTTATTTATTATTATTTATTAATTTATTAACTCGTTAATAAATTGCAGAAGATCTGGCGCCGCAGAAATGAAATAACAAAATGCAGTTAATATATAGGGTGTTCATGGGAAGCTGCTACAACACATAGTGTTGCTGCTACAACACATGTTTGAATTTTTACATAATAACTTATATTAGAAAACTTTTAATCATTGCGTCCCAGTTAATTATCTTTGGCTTTCAGATGACTTTCTTGTTCTATAAACTGCCTAATCGTTTTCGTTTCTTGCCAAATTTCTCGCTTCTTTTCAATTTATTTCCTCTGTTCTTTAGGATTATTGCCAGTTCCACATTTTTTCAGATTTATCTCGTGTTCTTTTTCGCTTCCTGCCTTTAGATATTTTGATCTCTAGTTTTTTCATTTCTTAATCTTTACGTGTTACATTTTTACTTTTCTTAGGCCCGGTTTATCAATCAAAAGTTAACTCTAACTTTCAGTTTGTTCCCATACTAACTACTGCGAAGACAATTGTTGTCATGGCAATTAACTGAAGGTTACCTTTAACTTAAAATTAACTTGTGATTGATAAACCAGGCCAGGTGTTTAATCTTCAGGGTTTGAAGTGTACTTGGTGTGCGTTTTTAAAAATGTTGTGACACCACTGTACTTTCGTGTCATAGGAAGGAAAAGACCCCTGCTTAACTAACCATCTTTTTATTGTCCTGATTTTAAAAACAGTGCCATCGATAAGCGTCCCTAAAAACCAGGATAATGAAGACAGGAGTGCTGTTCTCCCTATGACATTAACTTTGACTGTAATATAGTTTTGTAATTCGTTTTCGTTTCTGCCTGTAACTTACTTTCTCCTGTTTTCTTAATTATTTTATTTGTTTTACTTTGGGCCTTAATTTTCCAAAAACGTTGTTTACAAATTCCAAAACTCTCTTCACGTTTGCAAACTGTATTTCCGTCTTTTTTTACTTCATTAGTAAATCTTACTTTGGCAGTTTTCTTCTATTACTTTCAGACTGGTCATATATTACGTTGAATTCCATTCATTATTGTTAGCAAACGTTCGATTTTGATAGACTTGGATTTGTTTAATCATTTATTAAAAGAAATTGCAAAAATTGTGCGCCAGTTACCCCTGGTGGGACTCGAACCCACAGTCCCCGGCTTAGGAGGCCGATGCCTTATCCATTAGGCCACAGGGGCTCACATAGACCGTTTTTCGCACATATAATTATATTTGTTATATTTCTTATATTTTACATACATATTTATAATACAAGTAGGATGTTTCCTTTGACCTTCAGTGCGAACACGTGCGTTGGCGTTGCGTATCGTGATGAGGGATACCGCAAATCGAATATCTTCAGGGTTACAACCATTGTTCGACAGGGAACATATGAAGCGATATCGCGGTCATTAACTACGCCAAAGTAATTAGCATTCGGGAATTATCTTTTTTAATTATCTTAAAAGTCCGAGCGTCGCTGGTCGGTCATAAATGGATGACGGCAATTACGAGGAGAAAAACGCCTCGGTAGTTTTGATAGTAATCGATGCGTTTATTAAGAGACACTTGTATTGTTTAGTACTTAAAAAAATGTATGCGGTTTTGGATTTGTTTGGTTCAGGAAATCTCATAGGATTTTTTTGGAATGCATAAGAATAAACCGAAACCAATTGCATAAGAATAAAGTGAAACCAATTTGGAAGTCGCTGGTGGTTTCAAAATTCTTATTATTCTATCGTCTTGTATGTTTGGTTGTCTAACTTAAAGGTCTAGGTTTCTAGAACTTGTAATTCAATTAAATGACATTAATAATCCTAATCAGCCTCTTATCGCAATGAAAACATTTCGAATTTTATACCAAGGCTTTAACTACCTTGAGCAAAAAATCTAATTGTAAGTTAATAAATTATCACAAAATAAAAATAACAGTAACATTTAATTTATTTCATTTCATTTGTATCATTCAATTCATCTCCATCAAAAAAAAAGTTTGGTCTAGAGAATTATAAAAAAAATATCTCCACATAAGAAGGCTTCAGAGAAAGAAGTGTAACAATTCATAAATAAGACTGCATCGACTGCAGTACCTAGTTACATATACAGGGTGTCTCAAAAGTAACGCCGGTGCTTTTGGGGTTGGGTTCAGGAAGCTGTAACAAATCGAAATGAAAGAATGATAAAAGTTTCGATGTGCCTTCGTCGACGAGTAATTCAAGAAAAAAGAGAACAACTAAATTAATTTTTAGTTATAATGTCACGTTTGAAAAATTATTATCTAAATTCGTTTTTTTTTTTTGGAGTTAGACAAAATTTAACGCGCGTATTTTTAGGTTTAATTGACAAAATTGTTCACTTAGCATTTCACAAGTACGGTCATCGACACAGGCTTAATCGCCGCGGAAGTTGTCTAGCATGAATTACCGACGTCTGCTTAGCTTGCAGGTCAGATTCTTTTTCGGTCGATGCAACTTACGCAAAATTAACGTTTTAATACAGGAATTCCATGCTGGCAAATGAAAACCAAGTTGTTCGAACTTACTTAAGAATGCTACACAACAGTTCGTATTTCATTCAAAACGATTAAAGTGTTCGCCCATTAAATGTGACGCTGACAATTTTGGAACATCGATTTTTGGACTCGAACCTTTGGAAACGCACTTCGTGGCATCCGGCACGGGTGATATAAATAGGGAAATTTATAAATCAAATAGGCAGAAGTTAATTAGTTGTTAATCAATGAGTTGTTTAGTCGGAAACAGTCCACAGGCAGTTTCCAGAGTATTCATTAATATAATTAGTTTAATGTATTTGGTGAATTTAATTGTGACTTTCTGAATCGGTCCTTGGGGGCGGCGTTTGGTCGGGTGTGGTGCAAAGAGGCGAGGTAATGTAAAATTTAAATTAATTATTATGTTTCGTTCGCCAATATCCTGCCCTGCAAGCGAGTGCTCGATATAAGGGAAAACGTAAGGCGGTGGCGACCCCCTTATAACATAACTACGTTGACTATATTTTCCTTACAACGTGACGTGATGAAGGCGCACTTAAAAAGGACAATTTATTGCTTTTGCATTTAAACATAAACAAACGGTATTGTTTACTGGCGCCATCTAGTGGACTGTCACTACATGTCACTACATGACATGACATGTCTTGAAATGATTACCGCGTTGTTATACTATGGCCACCATCTAGTCATCTAGTGACTTAGAGCAGAACCAAATTCACTACAGTTCCACTTTCTTAAGTAAGCACAGAAGGCACACTTATCTGAATTACAATTCCTTTTTTCTTTGTTTTACAACGAGTACTCAACGCCTTCTATTGATGCCTAGGCAAATCAGGAGCTGCAAATTTAATTTAAAGAAAAAATCTTAGTTATGTTTTCTGGTACGTTAAAAAGGTATACATATTTAAATTTTTCATTTCATTAAAGAGAATCTGGCAAAAAGGAATTTTAATATGAACCTGGCGCCATCTAATATCAACTAAACGAACTATTTTCTCTGCAAATGAAAATACTAAATACGAATTATTAACGGTAAAATTTGTATTAAACGTCAGAAGTACTAGTGACATTTTGTATATGAACTCTAAATGTCAGAAATATTAACGTGAGGTTTAGATTGCGCAAATGACGTGCCCGGATTTTAAATTCCGCTACTGTACCTAGTCAGTAACTTCCAGAAAAAGAATTTCTCATTAAATTTAATGAAACCAAACGTGACATATTTTGTACAAATATTTTCTATTGCAAGATATACAGAGTGTACATTAATGATTGAAAGGTGTTTGAATTTCCCGCCCATTAGATTATTTGTAAAAGTTGGTACTGCTTACTATTCTGTTTTATCAGGGGGGGCACATATAATTATATATTATTAAAACAATTTATTAGTGATTAGAAATTATTTTACGTTTGTTAATTACATACATCGTTATGCATAAAACAATCATATGTGAATACCACTTCAACTTTGATAAGAATAATTCCACACGTCTTGTTCATTGCGTATCCCCGACCGAAAATACGCCTCAACAATAAATTTATTGTGCAGGTCCGTGAAAACCATCGCTAACCTAAAAACGTTCGTGTGTACTTTTATTTCCTGTTGTACTTACTAATGAAAAATGTCTGACAGCAAAAAAAATTAATACTAATTCAATAATAATAACTTAAGGAAATCAAAATGTAAACAATACACCACAGGCACGCTACTGACGAAATTCAACATCAAGTCATCATATCCAGTATGAATACCAATCTTGGAAGACGAAAATTACTAATTCGACAACGCGCCAAATTCAAACGCCTTTCAATCATTAATGTACACTCTGTATATTTTTATACTTTTTGTATTGAAAGTGTTTTTATTTATTTACTTTTTATTTAGTTTTAATTCGTGTGAAAGATTTTGGATAAAAAGAAGCTTTAAATAAAACTTTGCTGATTTAATTAAAGTCGTTTGAATGTTTGAAATAATAATACAGATATTTTGACAGGAAAGTAAAAATTACTTGAGGATATCAAATGTGTAGCTAAGCATTCACCCCCTTTGAGCAAAGATTAAACCGTTTTTTCAAATTATATTGGGTAGAAAATCCAACGAGTTAAGAATGACAGGAGAGAGTCAACTCAGTAGTTTCTTGTCCAAACTGGTCACTAAAAGTGGCCGCTGTATGTCACAGCGTTTTACAAAATTCCGGTAAATTAGAGTGGCTAGATTCTTAAGAAAAAAATAATTCTCATCACTGTCCTACCCGTGTTTGCCGCATGTAATTATAATGCTGCAATGGTTAATAAATGATACTGGAAATTTCTTTTCAAGTTCATCATTGAAATGGCATTTTCTTTTAGCAATGTCGATTACAGAAAAAAGAAACTGGAAGAAGGCAAAAGAAATACCAAAAAATCAAAATGATTAATAGTAGAGCCTGTTACTAAAGGGGCCAGAGCTGCAAAAATATTCAATATTCATTGCAGTGTTTTAATTCGATAATTATTTACCCTGTCACCAGCGTTGCTATTTTTCTGTTGCTAGTCCATGCTCATTAATTAATACTTTCAATTTTAAATAACGAATTACAACATGCCATCCTCACGTTTGAAGTACGTGACGTCAGTTAAAGTAAAGAGACTAAAGAGAGCATGCGCGAAATGAGTTTCCGAAGTGGCGCCAAATTGTGGGAGTCCGGAGAGTCGACAAACGTATCAAAAATTAACAATTCGTTTAACATGTGTGTAGTCGCGCGCAGCTTAAATGCTACAATTTGACAGTTCTCTGATCCTTGTATCACAAGGTTTTAAGAGTGTGGGAGGTGCATTTAAGGTGCCCGGGACTGTACTTATGAAAAAAAAGAAAACATTGATCACAGAAAAAAGTAAAAGAAATATCCGTATCAAAGAAGAGGACATGTTCTCCTTAAAAGAGACATCTGGGCACCCTATGGTAAATCCAGCTGTTTTTCTAAACTAAGACAACAGAGACACCAAAATTTAACCATATTTATTGATAATAATTAATAACAATTTATTGATATTTAAAGTTGGTTCTTGTCCGATTAAATTTGTATCAAAAAATTTATTGATAGTTAACAACGTTATTGGGGAGATTATGACGGTGTTGATAACTGTGTTGATAACTGTGGTGATGGTGATGGTGTTATAGTTCTTCAGTCATTCCTACCAAAAAAAATAGCAGTTTATATAAAATAATTTAAATTATAATCACACATAAATTTGATTTTTTTATTTCATTAAAGAGCAACTGACAAAAAGAAATTTTAATATGAACCTGGCGCCATCTAATATTAACTAATCGAACTATTTCCGTGACAAAAAGAAACTAAGTACGAATTATTAACGGTAAAATTTATATTAAACGTAAGAAGTACTAGTGATAATTTAACTTGTAGGCTTCCGCGGCCGTCGTCCATGTTTGAATTGGCTTCCGGTTGGAACCGCGTCACGTTAACTTCTACTGCCGACGTTTCGTTCTTCATTGCAGAAGAACTTCTTCAGAGCTGCTGCTGCTGCTGATGTTGCTGCTGCTTCTGGTTAGACTAACTGGTTAGTCAACGTGACGCGGTTCCAACCGGAAACCAATTCAAACAATACTAGTGACATTTTGTATATGATCTCTTAGGCTGGGTTGCACAAAAGATTTAAGCTAGGCTTATATTTAAGCCTAAGTTAGAATGTGACACACTTGATGACGTACGGCATATTGTATGTCACATTCTAACTTAGACTTAAAATTAAGCCTGGCTTAAATCTCTTGTGCAACCCAACCTAAATGTCAAAAATATTAACGTGAGGTTTAGATTGCGCAAATGACGTACCCGGATTTTAAATTCCGCTACTGTACCTAGTCAGTAACTTCCAGAAAAAAAATATCTTTAAAACATTCGTTGGTCACTTCTTGACAAGAAAAAAATAAAATAATTCCATAGTATTTTCTCCTCTTTTAAATTTTTGTTCTTTTTTTTAACTTTACTTTTATGCTCCATTTAGCTTTTGTTTCATCCTCTTCTTAGCCTTTGTTTTCTCCCTTTTTTTAGTCTCTGCGTCAAGAAAATAACAAAATAGTAATCAATCGATGATAAATTGATAATTACGCAGTCCGGAGTCTAGCGATGGCGAAAGTTCACATAGTTGAGGTGTGTGACTACAGGATCATAACACGTTCTGTAGACACAATATGGTAAAAAGGTTGATTTAATTTTATTTGTCAAGTTTTATCCTACATCTATCTATGGCTATCTATTCTATACCAGGACCATAAGAAAAATCTTTAGTCCAGGTATAAAAGATAGCCATAGATAGATTTAGGATAAAACTTAACAAATAAAGTTAAATCAACCTTTTTACCATATTCTCTATACAGAACGTGTTACGATTGAATAGTCAGACACCTCAACTTCGTGAATTTTCGTCGTCGCTAGACTCCGGACTGTGTAAACGAACATTAACGATGTGTCAATAGGCACCCGACACTTACTGTATGTGAATTGAAGTTACAACAATTACAATTTAAATTTGATTCTTCGTCACATAACTCATACGAATTAACTGCAGCGTGACAATTAGCGGCAAAAATTATTTATTAATTCTCACAGATGCAGATTAAATTAATGCGTTGAGTTTATTACCTTTTCGATGATAACAAGCAATTACTGCGATCACCATCAATCGCTTTCGCCGTTTCGCTTGGCCGTTAAATCCTTTTACGAGCAATTAAAGAGCCAGGATAACGCAGGACATCGCTCATCAAGGCACAATATTCACTATCGCAATAAAATAAAATAAAATAAAATAAACGCGGTGCACGGTAGCTTCTGTATAATTAATCGTGACGAACAGAAGAGATTAACTTTGAAATTATTGCTTGAATAGAAACTTTTTAAATTTTTTTATTTCAAAGATTCTATCTTCGTATGATTACGAGGGCGCGGGCGGTTCAAAAATTATTGTTCCTAAAATAAAAGCGAACTGCTGAGAAGTGTGAAACTTTTTTTTTCTAATACAGTCGTGGATGAATTTCGGGAGAAAAATTCGTGTTCTGTGTAAATCATAGTTCGTTAATTAGAGTAAGATCAAGTGATAAATGATTTAGATCTTCAGTATACGTGTCTCGTTTGTACTCCCCCATAAAGAAGTCAGACGGTAATTTTTCTCAAAATATTTCTGCAGAAGGGATGTATTTATGCAGTAAGATCCTTGGGGCTGTTAAAACTCACTCACATTCGTGACCCAGTGGACACGCCCGCTTCTTGCACTTCTTGAACGTGTCGAAACCCGGCCCGCCCTCGCAATCGACCCCGTAATTACGTTAATTAACGCCGCGAAAGTGGAGCACTTTTTGCATCTCGCAAATCACCAGACGCAAAAATCCCTTTATATATTGCTTTATATTACAGTGAGGGAAGAAAAATCGGGCGATTACAAGTTCTACGGCGCGCTTCGCTCGAGATGCGTGGCAGACAAAAAATGCCGCAGGGTGTTTGTTCGAGCCCCTTGCGATTATTAAGAGCGATATTCATGGAGAGTGTTAGAGAATTACGTCTTCGGTATTTACGAGCGCGATACGGTAATAATAACACCAATTTTCTAAGTTGATGAAAAAAAACAACCTAGTTTCTCATCACTTGCTATTTTTTCTTTAACTTTTTTTTTACTTCGAATTTCATTCCTTGGGCAACACGAGATTGTCGATAAGTCGACTAACAAACAAATCCAAAATTTTGGACGATGAATATCGTAGCCAAATAAAAACAAAACATTATTAATGAAGATAATCTAAGAAGGAACGAGGAAGAAAATAAGAATGACTCGTGCACCTGACACGAATGACAAAAGGAATAAATAAGTCGATAAAAAATTACAGAAAAATAAATATTCTTAAAGATGAAGACTAAGAAGAAATGAAGCAAATAACGAAGAGAAAGAACCCTTAGCTTTCCACAAGGTTTTCCTTGGAGCGCCATGCGTGCGTACTGTGTTTTTCTGGTGAGCAATTGATAAACGGTTAAGATCAATTATTCTGACCTTTGGCTCTAGGCTGGCGTTTGAACAACCTCTCAGGCACTTCATAATGCGGGTGTTGCAGGTGTTTAGCAGCGATTTGCGGGAATTAGCCGGCAAAACACCATGGTCACCGCGGAATAAAATTATTAGCCGCGTGGTTCGAACGAACTATGCGAACCGAATTCGACACGGTTGCAGCATCGCCATTCGTCACGAATACTTTATCGTTCGAATCGTTCGATTCCAGCTTAGTTCATCGCATCAGAAATGAAAATCTCCATTGATTAATTAATTATTAATCACTCGAAGTGATTTCAAGAAGTTTCATTTAGTTCTAGAATTCTTTTTTAATTCTATTTTTTGGTTAAGTTAAATTATAATAAAAATTATAATGTAGATCATCTCGAACTTTTTCACATGGCCACGTTCCCATTTATAAATAATTTAATTAAGTTCTACATTCAAAATTATATGTTCAGTTAATCTCGCGTGGAACATCCACGTTTATGTGAATAACACAAAACCCAAATTTTAGAATACAATCGGAAGATGCACGATACGATACAAAACTGGTTCTCACAAACCTCTAAAAATAATAATAATATTTGGTATTCATGTTAACCGCAGGAATGACCTTGTTTCTTCTACCTTTTGAATTATTGCGCTTGTGAAAATGGTGATTGAGTTGGTAACTGCGTTACCAACACTTGACGTTTTGTAGTCTGTTTGATTGCTTTGTCGAAACACTCCATGAGGTTTTTAAAATTGTTAATAATTTATTGGTTTCAAAATTTAAAAAAAGCTGGAATATTAAAATCAAAATGGCCAGCCTAACAATTTAAATAAAAACGAACTCTGTTAGGGTTTTAGTAGTTTGAAATCATGTTATCGATTTAAAATAAAAGACAGTCTGATGTATGTTTTTAAAATAAACAGACAGAGTTTTTTACAATGCAAAACTAGTATTACTGTTTCAACGAATTCGAAGGCATTCACTGTGTAAGCGAATACATCAGGACTCAACAACTGGCGCTGCGACTATCGAACTATTAAAATGGTTAGTTTAGATCAGCTCACAAATTTGGTAGCTCAGCTTGCACAACAGCAACAAGTTCTCACTGCAACAATCAATACGTTACTTCCTGCTACTGTATCGTCTGTTCCAACAGTATCAGACATATACAGTCAACTTCTTGGTCGTATAGAAAAATACGAATTTGAGCCTGACGGAAAAATTGTCGAATTTAGTAAGTGGTTTTCTCGTCACAAATATGTTTGTGACGAAGAAGAGGCAATCAAATTGCCAGACAAACTGAAAACCCGACTTCTTTTGGACCGATTAGGGCAATATGAATACAATGAGTTAGCTAATATTGTCGCTCCAGAGAATCCAGAAGAAAAACAGCAAGCAGAGTTAGTAGCCGTACTAAATGAACGTTTTCAAGAACGAAAATCTTTAATACGTCGCCGTGCGGAAATTCTGTGTTATCGTTTTGATGAAACAGTTTCGTTCAGCGAAATGTCAACTTTGATTAACCGTCATGCAGCTAATTTTGAATTGTCAACTCTCAATGACGATCAATTGCGAATTTTACTCTTGATTTTAAGTTTGAGTTTTTCTTACACAACTAGTCATGAACGGATTAAAAAACACGCACTTCGATGGCTAGAAAAAAATCCCAACGGAAAATTTTCGTCTCTTGTGACTGAAATTGAAGCTGAACTTGCTGTGGAAAGCGATCTAAAGGAACTCAAGAATGCCAGTAAGGATGAGACACAGGTTCAAGCTGTTAGTTCTAAAGCTAATTTGAAGAGCAAGAATCAATCAAAATTTCGTCCGATAAAAATTCAAGAACGAAAGAAATTTGCGGCACCTTTGGATTGCAAGTGTTTAGGTTGTGGTGATTCACACAAACGCAGTGACTGTCCATTCAAAAATGCAGAATGTCATAAGTGTCATAAAAAAGGACATTTGTCAAAAGTTTGTCGCTCTAACAAGAAATTATTAACTAGAAACAATCAGTTAATCGTAGCAAGTATTTCGTCTGTTCGTCATCGACGTATTATTCTTCCTGTCCTGATGAATAAGAAGATACTACAGATGCAACATGACACAGGTTCTGATGTTACCATCATAGGTAAAGATGAATGGATTCGCATGGGAAGTCCTGAGTTACAACAATCACGAAGCATTAAGCATGCTGGAGGGCAACCATTAAACATTCTTGGACAATTTAATTGTCAAATCAGTATTTTCGAAAAGAAAAGTGTTTTGAATGTCTTCGTAGCAAAGAGGAACGGAATTAATTTGCTTGGTTTGGATGCCATCGATGTACTAGATTTATGGAATCATTCGCTGAAGCAATTTAGAAATCTTCCATCAAGTGCTACAATCAACGTACTTTCAATGAAGGATACCCTCTCAAATCGATTTCCTCATTTATTCAAATCTGAGTTGGGACTCTGTAATTCATTTGAGGTCAAATTTCACCTCAAATCTGGAGCTAAACCTGTTCAAGCCGCTTGTCGTCCAATTGCATTCTCCATGGAGGAACCTCTGAGCAAGGAGCTTCATCGATTGCAAGAGGCCGGTGTACTGCAATATGTAGATGAATCACGATGGACCACTCCAATTGTTGTCGCCAAACGTGGAGACGGACGCATTCGCTTATGTGGAGATTTTTCAACAGGATTAAATGCAGCTCTAGAAAATGATAAGTATCCACTTCCTAACGTGGAAAGTGCATTTAATGTGCTAAATGGAAATCGAATTTTTAGTCTGCTGGATCTCTCTGATGCATACCACCAGCTTCGTCTTTCAGACGACTCCAGTGAACTTACAACGATTGTCACTCCCAAAGGTCTGTTTCGTTACCGTCTTATGCCATTTGGAATTAAAACGGCACCCGCGATTTTTCAGCGTTGTATTGATCAGACGCTCAATGGAATTTCAGGAACTGTAGCGTACCTCGACGACATTCTCGTAATGGGACGTGATAATCAAGAACATGATCAACGCCTACATCAAGTATTGGATAGACTTCAGCAACGTGGATTTCGATTAAACCTGGACAAGTGTCAATTTGGTCTACGGGAAGTGAAATTCCTAGGTTTACTTGTCAACGCTGATGGAATTCGGGCCGACTCCGAACGCACCAAAGCCATTGCCGAAATGCCTAATCCAACGAATGTGTCTGAAGTTCGAAGTATTTTGGGAATGATAAATCATTACGGAAAATTTGTTCCACGACTACATGAACTCAAACATCCATTGGAGCAACTTACAAAGAAAGACATACCTTTCGTCTGGACATCTACACAAGAATGCGCAATGAAAAGCATTAAAGAAGTTATGATCAGTCCACTTCTTCTGGAGCACTATGACCCCAACAAGACACTCATTGTGGCTGCCGATGCTTGCTCTACCGGTATTGGAGGTGTTCTTTTGCAACGAGACGCCAACGGCCGCGAACGAGCTGTGTACCACATGTCACAAAGTCTTACGGAAACTCAGAGAAATTACTCTCAACTGGAAAAAGAAGCTTTAGCACTAATAACAGCAGTAGAGAGGTTTCACAAATTTGTTTATGGTCGACATTTCATCCTACAAACCGACCATAAACCACTACTCGCTCTTCTACGTACAGAAAATACGAAGGGTTTACAACCAATGTGCGCTGCTCGTTTAAAGCGCTGGGCAATTCGTCTTTTAGGATATGATTTCACCATTCAATACGTGAACACTGTTAATTTTGGTCAAGCCGATGCACTTTTGCGGCTTATCAAACAATTCAAAATTGACAATAAGGACGAACTTCAAGTTTCGAATGTAGAATTTGAAGTTAAACAGGTACGCGATAAAGCCTTAAGTCAATTTGAGAACAGTTTACGTCAGCGATTATTGAAAGAATCTTCGGATGACCCCATTTTCAAAAGTATCTTCAAGGCGATGAAGGATGGTTGGACAAAAACAAGTGATGAGAAGTTAAGACCGTTTTTCAATCGACACAATGATTTCTCATTAGTCGACAAAACTCTATTATTTGGTGATAGAGTTGTTATCCCACAGAAACTTATCCCTGACGTATTGCATAAACTTCACAGCGGCCATCCAGGCATGAGAAGAATGAAGCAACTGGCACGGGAATGGGTTTTCTGGCCCAATATGGGAAGAGATATTGAAGAATACGTAAGAAGATGCGACAAGTGTATTTTTCATCAGAAGTTACCAGTAAAGCAACCACTAGAACCTTGGCCAATTACAACAAAACCAATGGAAAGAGTACATATGGATTTTGCTGGACCCATCGACGGCAAATACATATTAGTCATGGTGGATGCGTACTCGAAATTTTTTGATGTTAGCATTACAGGTACAATAAGTGCACGTCAAACGGTACAATCGTGCCGTGAATTTTTTAGTAGATATGGTTCTCCAGAAATACTTGTAACTGATCATGGTACCCAGTTCACATCAGAACTGTTTAATAATTTCTGTACTGAATTGGGAATCTATCATGTTTTCTCTTCAGTTAATCATCCCCAGTCAAATGGTCAAGCAGAAAGATTTGTAGATACAATTAAACAGTTTATCAAGAAAGCTGGAGAAAATTGGCGCGATATAATTTGGAATTTTTTGTATAGTTATCGGTACACTCCTTGTTCAGCTGCTCCTGAAGGGAAAACACCTGCGGAAATTTTTTTAGGACGACCAATACGAACATCTTTGTCTGTACTGTTGCCAAATCAACATATTGAAAGTTCACATTCAACATATCAGAAAAACATGAAACAACAGTTTGACCGTCATCACGGCGTTCAGTTAAGAAAATTTAATGTTGGAGAAAATATAGTTGTTTTGATCCGAAGAGGATTAAAATCATTTGGAAAATTCATTAAGGACACCGGAAATTTATGTACAGTAAGTTTACCGTCTGGACAAGTCATTCAGAGGCATCGTAATCATGTTTGGAAAGCTGGTTCCTCACATGAACATCTCAGTTCTAGCAGAGAGCACAGTCCAGGTCCGATGATTACATCAACACCATCAGTCGAGTCAAGTTTGACACCAAATGAAATGTGTCCCTCCACATCAAATGAACCCTGTCCTTCTAGTCCGAAATCTAATCAGCAGTCGGAAGAAACTGTTTTGCAGTCAAAACCAGAACCTTCAAATAGACAATCAGCACGGAACCGTTTCTCTCCAAGACGATTAAAAATGGATTGGAAATCTAAGACGTACGTTTCGCAGTCCTCATCATCGTGAGGGAGGTGTTAGGGTTTTAGTAGTTTGAAATCATGTTATCGATTTAAAATAAAAGACAGTCTGATGTATGTTTTTAAAATAAACAGACAGAGTTTTTTTACAATGCAAAACTAGTATTACTGTTTCAACGAATTCGAAGGCATTCACTGTGTAAGCGAATACATCAGGACTCAACAATCTCTATTTTTAATATACATATTTAATACTTGCAATTTTTGAGATATTTCTTTCATATTTGTTATGTATTTAAGAATTTAGAAAGGAGATCAAAAAATCTAACGGGATGTGGTCACTGGACGATTAATAAAAGGCAACTTCTTTGTTTAAAGCCTCAATATTTCGTTGTATTTTTTCAACTTCAACTACATACATTCAACTACAATGTTAACTACAACATACTTACAACTAGAGGTGGATGAATTGGACAACAATTAAACACATTAAAATGTTGATTGAACAGATTACATATTAAAATTTTGAAAGAAATTGAAAATGTCCTAAAACGTTGCTTAAGTCAGGCATGTGCACGAGAACATGGCGGCAAAAGTCAAATTACAGAAAGTAACTAAGAACATAAGAAAACAAAAACCTAAAGGAACAAAATTCCCTAGGGAACAATATTTGACAGAATTTTGAAATTTTCTCACTTGTTTAATGAATATTCTTTAGAACCTTTAAAATATGAGCATAAATGCTACTGATATTGTCAATATCCGATCTGAAATTAACTGAATGCTCATTCTTTTGAATATGAATCATTTCTAGGAAAAGCCTATTCAGTCAAAATCAAATCGATGACCATTATCAACAGCATGAGATGCCAAAGCACAAGCTACCTTTCCTGTTATAATATCGCTTTTATGGTTAGAAGTGCGACTTTTTAACCATTGTCCTGTTTGTCCAATGTACTTTTTTTCACAATCAATACACGGTATCCAGTAAATTAAACCACTGTTGAACAGAAGGGGTGTCTTGTCCTTTGTTTTTGAGAATACTTTGTTGATGGTATGATTGTTGTATTGAACAATATTTAAAAAATTGAAATCTTTGAAAATATTGATGCCCATATTACTTAAGGAGTTAATGTATGTTAATTTTCTAATTTTTCTAATTGATTTCAATCATATTTTTATTTGTAATACAACAGTTAACAAAATGCCAACAAAGTAAAATAAAAACTGGATTGAAAATGTGTGCATAGTAATGACCCTGTATTAAGTAGGTACGTTCAGTGTTCACATTACAAGGGAACATATAATGAATGATTGAATTAATTTGCATTTTAATCCCCCCCTCCCAATACTTTAACGCTAAAGGCAAAATTCTGAAATATCATAACGCATGGAATCCCACAGGGTAGCATACTTGGCCCTCAGTCATTTACGTGAACGATGTGGGTAGCTGCTTCGAAAATCGTAATTATTATTTATACACGGATGATACAACGATAATTGCCTGTCACAGAGACTTAGCGATTGCAGGAAAACAACTTACAGAGAACTTCTATTGATTCCAATGCTGCGCAGCTAACAATAAACCATTCAAAAACAAAACTGCTGCACATCCGCTCTCCTCACTTACAGACCAACTCTGAAATAAAAGTAGTTTTTCATGAAACAGATTGTCTACATAAAAATGAAACTGATTGTAGTTGTTCCAATGGGATAGAAGTCGTCGAGTCCCACGTTTATCTTGGAACGAACTATGGAACGAACACGTAAATTATCTTAGTAAAAAACTTAGAATAATAGCATCTAGAATTTACTATCTAAAATTCTTCATGCCAAAGATCGTCTTAAGGATAATATAACTGTTTATACTAGCTCTGTTCCAACATCACCTTCTGACCGTTTCGAAACCGTATTAATCACTTGCCCACCGAAATAGCGATCAAATTCGTAAAGAAACATTTATTTGTTGTTTGTCAATATCTGAGACCTCCGTTCAAGGATACGAAGTAAAAATCGACATTTATGTTTGATTTCACAGCCACCCAGGACTACAATAATTGTTGGACGCATGTTATTTTGATTTACAATAGGAAGTCAAAGAGTCATTAAAATGAAAATAAAGCGTTTCTGAATTTCAAATTAACATCAAATTGTAATTTGAGTGTGAGCTGAGTATGAGTGATGTGTCAGCTCAGAATTTAGCCTCAACCAATTTTTTTTTCGATTTCAAACCAACATTCCAAATTTCGCTTTAAATAAAATCAAATTTTAATTAATTTAAGCATGTTACTCAATGTTTGAGTTTTCTCTTTTTTGAGCAAAATGAGTGCAAGTAAATACATTAAAAGGAGATCTTTTAAATGCTTTTTCATGAGCATTTTTCTGGTAGTATTTTTGTTTGTAATTTGGTGCATTATTCTTATACTTCATTCCTTTCAAATTCATATCAATTCAAATGATTGTTGAGGATTTAATTAGCTCAGATTGTTCGTGGCTGCTTGTATCACTTTCGATCACTTAATACTTCTTCGACTCGTCGATCTTCTGCTGCTCTTACATCTTCTCCTGGGTTTGTTACTTTTTCTCTTTCTTCTCCAATCCCTTTGTCTCATACATTTTTATCACTAGACACTAAATTTCATTTATAAAATCACACGTCCTTTGTTTTTAAAAAATTGAATCATTTGACAAGATCAAGAACACATTTTTTTGGATGAAATATTCTTACGATTTTAAAAAGATATTAAGATATGTATTCACATTTTTGGTACCTTTTTCAGCATAATTTGCCTAAGTTGAAATGCACTGTATTTTTTCTTCTTGGTGATTTAGGTATCCCGAGGATTTTTTACATTCTTTCCTAATCCTGGTGATTAATTCTTTTTCTGCTGCTACGTTCAGGTTTTTTCTTTGATCTTCTCCTTCTTCTAGAATCCATTTTACTCGAACACTCTTCTCATTGGACCTCATTTTTCTGGCAGTCCTTTTCTGTATAAATTAAACAATTTCAATTTTTTTGTTATAAACAAGCAACAGATTGAAAAATATTTGGTACCAAGGTCCATTGTATTTAAATCAAATTTACTTTGTTTTTTTTAACTTCTCTATCTTTAGATGTTCTTTGGGTCTACCACTTGTTTCTTGTCTTTGCCTTAAACATTGTTCTCATTAATTCTTCGCCACCCATAGGTGTTCGCGCGCTTACTTCTGTGGAGTAAACACTTTTTAATTCTCTGTATGATTGATCTTTAATCCTAACCCTTATAATTTTTCCTTGTACTTTTCGTGTATGAATTGCACCTCCTCTTGTTCAATTTTTTTTTCTATTGTTTGTAGCTTAGAGTTTACAGAAGCGTCTCCTTCGTACTACTTCGGGTTTTTGCCTATTTCCTTTAACAGCGTTCTCTTACTATCCGTTTTTTTTTCTTTTTTGAGTTTCATTGTGAATCGATGTACCAAATGCTTTTGTTCTCTTATTTTCTTCTTACCTTCTTTAATTGCTGCATAAGCTACACATTGCTGGGAGAAAAGTAGCACCAGTGTATGGATTTTGATGTAGTGAAAAATAATGATTGTTATTTCCTCTGGTAGGTAGTTTGGGGCATTCGTTGTATCCGTTGCTAAGCGTAGGTGCATAGATTTTTAGAAGTTAACAAAGATCTTAGGGTTTACGTTGGATGGTGATTTGTACGGCACGAACTGTCAACAATTCCGATGTAAATGAATGCGTGCAACCGTTGCAGGTCTCCTCCTCTCTTAACTGTTCTCCGGCGCGATATCGAAAGGGGAAAAGAAGACGTCGGAGCAATCAATGGCACTAAAACACGAATTTGCCAAACAAATCTAATCAAGTTGATCATAGTGCGCGAGGGTCGTTTGTTCCCAGTGCCGGGACCGTTAGTGAAGAGCATCATCTCCTTGTTCGGCCGTGATCCCGGCCATCGCATGCGCGGGGCTCTGTGATTACGGCCCCTCGTTAAAAATGCGAGCGCCGTTTAAGCGTTTTGATTAGAGAATCGTGTGGACGAGGAGATAACTGAAAGTACATGGGAACTACGACCGGAAGAGTGAAAACTTGCAAATGATCGGGCTTCGTGTTCGGACGACGCCGAAGAGATCGAAATTCGATGTCATTTTCTGCGGATGCCGCACGAAGAAGCTCGCCACGGTTTTAATACTGTACATACATCGTCGCATTGTTTGAACAATCCGTAATTCTCAGGGAAGTGAAATGAGAAAGTAATTAAATTTTGTCTACGTGTGTGTGAGACTCTTCTTATATATTTCACAATCGTAACGTTTATGGAATAATTAAATAAGAAATGATGTATTAACTGATGTGTAAATGATGTGTTAATTTCAGTAAAAAAGAGGAAGGGTAGGATTGGATGGATGACTTTCCCAGGCAATAATCGGGAGATATTTTCTATTAATTGCAAATCGGATCCGGAGTGTTTCTGCGGAAGTATGCCCGGAATGAAAATTGCGAACGCATTAAGTAAATGGAGTGCCTTTTACTTAGGCGTTCGCTATCTTTTCGCGTTGGCGCATGAGTGCACCCGAAGAGATGTGAAGAAATGCGGCCTGGCGGAAAACTGGAGAAGGTGACACACGAGGTACCGTTTCGACTTACGGTTCCTAAATGGGATCCGCGGCGCGGAACCCCAGTTAATCGACACTGTTTATCATTAACGTGCTCCCACAAGACAAAGAAATTCTGATCCTGCATAATATGAAATTTTAAAAAAAAACGTTATTTCCGGGTCGTTTTTGAAAGCGAAATCCAGACCGAATGCGTTCGCGGGTAAGTATAGGTATATTCTGCAAACAAGCGGTGCTAAAAGTAATGACGGGAATTAGGGGGCAGATTAGGGTATCATGTTGGAGCCATTAGGGAATTACACGTTTGCGAGAGCATAATGCGGCTATTGCGTTCCTTTGCATATTTAAAATATTTTCTTATTGCTTCTTCGACTAGGAAGAACGAGAAGATGCACTGTAATGTTTCCGCATTTTACACTTTTGTCCGGCAAATTGCCTCATTTTTGCCGGGGTTAATGGCTCGAAATGTGCTCCGAGGCACGAGTTACTCGACTTCGAACAAAAAGAAACAGCGAGCATTCTAGACCGAACATACATGCCTTCATGTCAACTTGAATTTAAATGGGTTTATCGTGGACGAATTACACAATACTTGCAAGCATTTCGAAACTATGAAAAGCAACATACATTTCGTCAATAATCAGCACTTCAGTGGTAGTGAGAATGAAAAAGAAACATAACGTCAAGGTTGCATTATAAATAATATAATTGAAATAGAATGCTTAATAAATGGATGCAGTCGAACATATTAAAAGACTGCGAACGATTGAGGGGGAAAATGTCAAAACAGAAGAAGGAGGAAAAACTGAAGAACATGAAACCAAGGGAGATCTGGAAAAAACTTGTAAACTTATAATCCCTTTGGCCCTGTTCTTTGAATTTATTTATACATCACTATTTGCATGTCCCCTTCTTCTACTTTCCTATTCATTGATTTATTCATTACCTTTCGTTTTTTAAGCTCTTAAAATTTCTAATTTTTTTTTGTTTCGATCATTTCTCTCTCGTTGCCTTCTCGTCTTAAATGATGCTTTTCTGAAGAACAAGGACGTTAAAATTGTCCGTTCATTTATAAAGTAATTAAGTATTAAGTTACCTAAGTGCCCACCCTCGACCTCAATGTAACTCGTGTGTAATTGAAGAAGAGTCATGTTGCACTTCACGCCCAATTCACACAATGTACACTAATTATAGAATTATGCCATTCTTCTGCACGTACATTCCTTCAGGATTTAATTTTGAAAATTCCAACTCGATCAAATATCTGGTTGAATAAGTTTCTAATTTATTTTAAATATGACTTCATTTTCCCATTAAATTTCTCTGCTTGTTTGCTAATTCACATTTTATTGGTTAATGGGCAGCATTCCCAAGAATGAACTCTAATAGTATTCGATCTTCATCCGAGAAATTAAATTTTTGATATTTTTTTAATTTAACATTGACTGTCTCTTTTGGGTTGTTCTTCCTCGGAGCTGTTCGGAGCTTTTAAAAAGCTTTTAAAAAGTGATGATGATGGTTAAGAAGTACAAATTTTCACATGCACAGAACGAAACGGTCTCGCATATTTCGCATGCGTTCTACACCATTAAATAAAATATGTCAATGAATTATTTATTAAAGCCTCCCAACTAATATCAACAATGCAAATAATCCAGTTAAATCGTTTCCGTCGTTTTGATCGAGCGAGGTGGAAAAACGAAAAAAGACGCGGAATACCATCAACAGGGGCGTACTCAAGAAGATCATTACGCGTAAGTGTAATCAAGTGTAATTAGCCAGAGAGGGATTTATGGCGAGCGCCTCAGATCATTGGGTTTCGCTTTACGTTCAAACTTTCATACGTTCATACTTCCAATTAACTAATTATACGTGCTGGAACGAACGACGCGACATCAAAAAAAAATAGTACCGAGTGACAGGAGAAAAAGGCCCAATTAAAATCGTACATCCCAACGAATGGACAAAGTAATTTCCGCCTCCTGAAAATACGGAACTGGTAATTAGATAATTTTTTCGGCGTGAAAAAGAAACGGGCTCTTGCTTTAACTGAGTTATCACGTGACGAGTGAGGCTGAGGACACGATGCTGGCACGAAAACGTGCAGATAAACGATCCGGGGAACAGGAGCATGTCAAAATTTCGCTAAATCGCTGATATAACTCGGATGACTTTCAGAGCGAGCAAAATTACATGAGCAGATGGAAATTATCGATTTCTATTCGATTTAAAACAATTTCATTTAATAGCTCAAAAGTTCCTAAACTTGATCGACGTTCATTTTTGAATTATGGCCCTTGAGCTTTGGCGCGTTTAGAAAAAGCTCTTCATTTCGTTTGTATTTATTACATTGTAACGATTTCACACTCGACCGAACTATTTGGAGTAAACAAGCCGGTGTCTTATAACAATTCGCTGGGTGCATATCGGTGCCTGTTCCGCCTGATCACGTTTATTCGGCGATGGGTGAATCCTGTTCGCTTTGCACCTCATAAATCAAATCAAATCAGTAGGTAGGTAAATACGCAAATTCACGCCTTTTTGCGCGATCCTTAAGTTAAACAAGGCGGCCTGTCACGGTCGTCCTTTTGTACGGCACAATGCGAAGGTTCTCACGTTTTTCGCCGAGTCACCGCAGAGGAAAAATCTGATCTTCACAAAAAAAGTTAAAGAGTTACTACACCACGTGGAATCCATTTTTCAAAACTTAAATTTATAGGAATTTACCCAAAACGCAAATGAAGCAACGAAACCTGGAGAACAAGCAAGAATGAAAAAAGAATTCTTTTCGAACACTATAACAAGCAACGTTACAATATACAATCAAGTTTCTTTACTTCCACATATTTTCAAATAAAATACACTCAGGTGGACCAATTTTTTCACCATACGTCATTTGTTTCGTTAAACAATTGTTGGTCTAAGTCCAAACATGGTCAAAACTATAACTTTGTGGAGATTTCTTTTTGCATCCGTCAAATTATTTGAAACCTAGGAAATGCTGAAAATTAATGTTATAATAACTGCGTTAATTTTACGCGCCCAATTAAAAAATTAATTAGCGAAGATTTCCTTTTTTTTTTCGTCACTAACCTTAACCTACATGTTTGATCGTTGGTTAATCTACCACACGTTTCGTTGGTACATACACAAACGCATTCCTTCCTATGTTGGGCTTTGGCAATCATCGTAGCTTGAGACGAAGTATTGAATTATTTGATTTTTTTTTTTCGAATAAACATGAAATTTGGAGATTCACTTGCTCTGTTTTGCATTCGGTGAAATCCAGCGTGAATCTTTGCCCCCCCTCTCCTCATTACGCCAGTTACGCGATTACGCAAAGCATTACAAACGGGCCTGTCCTAAAAAAATCTATGAAATTCTATCCGTTATGGGATTCAGCCTTGCGATGGGTTTACAACGTCCTCGGTGGAACTTCTTTTTTGTTTGTTGTGAAGAATATTTGTTTAAATCGTTCAGATTTTTTACGACTTGAAATTTGTTTTGTTAATGTTTGTGGGACAATTTTTTTAATTCATTAGATAGATATTCTAGGAATTATTAATTAAGTGTTTCAGGAACTTTCATAGAAGCAGCAGTTATACATATAATTAGACAATATAAAGAGAAATCGAAAAATTAAAAAGTAATTTGAAAAAATTGAGTGTCCAAAAATGTCTCGTTTAAAGATTAACTTGATCGAAAAGAACAAAAGAATTACACCGAAATGCGAAAAGTTAAATAATAAGAAGAAAGGTATTAAAAAATAAGTCAATTAGAAAATTGGATGTTCCCCAATTTTTAATAAGGTCGCAGATTTAAGTATGTACAATATGATCAATAAAGATCGTCTGAGAAAAAAATTATCAACAGTTAGATCCGAGTTACGTCACCTGCATAACCTGAAGTTAGGACTTGGGAAATTCTGGGGAAATTTAGTGAATTTCGTTTGACTTCTACTCATTGAAATTCACCAACGATATTTTTAAAATTTGTTTATTTACTTCGTTGCTAAACAAAGTTACTTTAAACCAAGAACTTTACCTACTTTAAAAACATAACTAACATAATGCAATGTCAGGTCAAAAAGCGATCGCAGGATGTCGCCAGTTAAACTTTTCATAAATAACTTCGTAAGTTAAAATAAATCTGATATAATGCAATCCTCCATCCTGATGGTGGCATATTGGTAGTGGTACGGCACGGACAATCATTATTGATCGCGTTGTATTTTTCACAAGGAAAAATCTTGACCAAGCTGTCAACGTCACAAATTTTCAAAGGATAACGAAACTTTCAAAGGATGTTTCTTTGTTTATATTTGTTTTGTACAGAGCGAAGCATGTAAGTGCGCAGTATATATTTTTTTATTACATATTCCTGTCTTGATAAATCAAAGCAAGAAATATTTTATATGAGATGCACTTTATAATTACTTCTGAAATTTGTTTTTCCTTCGTCACGCACCGTCTGCTCTGCGAAGTATATCGACGGTAGCATCTAGCATCTAATGAGATGCAATTTGTTGTTATCATCGTCTCTTTCACTTTCCTCACTCGTTCACTGGTAGTTAACAATGCGAAGCCAGAAAATTTATTTGTTGCCCTGCCGCCATCCGGCGAAAACGGATTAATTAATAATCGTGCAGAACCGACGATTCTTTCAAGCGCGCGTCGAATTAGTTTTATTACCAGATTTATTTCAGTTGCTCCTGAATACCCACAGGTGTACCATAAATTCCCAGTGCGTGTAATTTTGCCGGTTCGCTTAAATTATCACAGTTATTAACTGGCAAGGCATGAATGAGGAAGCCGCAAAGCAATAAATTGATTTCTTTTCTGTAAATCTGTTGCGAGCGATTCCAAAATGAATTTCTACTAAATGTATTCATATGTATTCATAAATAATTTTCGCTGTTTTTTTTAATAGAGCATGTGTGGCTAGATTCATATACAGTGTGATTCAAAGCGTTCTTGTAAAGCTTAACTTGATACAGCCTGTATAAAAGATTTTTTGAGTATCTTCTTCCAAACGAAATTCAGTTAATCGATTTTTTCATTATCTTATCGATTGATTACAGAACATTTATAGCTCCAGTTTAAGTAAGATAAATAAATCTGCGTAGCTCTTGTTTATTATAGGAGTGTGTTCCCATATCTCTAACGGCACTCGCGCTCGTTGAAATTTCATGTTTCATCTGAATTGAGTTTCTTTATCGCTGTTCCATCTTCATGTTCCTTATCTAATACATGAGAATCTCATCTGCAAGAGCCAGGGAACTATGCAAAAAAATCGCGATTCCTTGACAAAACAAGCATCTCGTAATCGATTTTATTAAGCTCGAACGCAACTCGATTATTGCAGCTCACGTTCGTGCTTATCAAAAGTTTGTACGTACGTATTGAATGCGAATATCAAAATGCGATACACGGTTCCTGAATGTAATCCTCGGAATGAAAATTGATTAGTTCTTAATCATGCTGATAATAGTAAATTAATTTCATTTGTAATAAAATCATGATGGAAAAGGAATTTGTTATTTGTCAAAAAAAGAATTGTGAGTGCACTTTTCTAGTTACTCTATAGGTTCTTCATTTAGTCTTGTATTCCACGTGACCTATGACGTATGTTACCAACTACCGGCTGATTTAAAAAAAAATTCATTGACTCTTGCCATGAAATTTGGACGGCATGTCTTAGCTTATCTGAAAAATAAGTCAGTGTGCTCCTTGAGAGGTTATTTTATAGTAAAGCTAAGACATGCCATCCAAATCTCATGGCAAGAGTTTAAAAAAATTTTAAAAATCACCCGGTACATGACAGTTGACTAAAATCAATCAAATATTGTACATTGTAGTATCTATAACTTGAACGTCCATGATTTCGTGACACTTGATAAAATGTCTAAATTGATTTATGTCAGTGCTCATGTTTTAGAATATGTCGTTCACGTTTTAGAACATGCAGAGTAGCCAAACCAGACCTTAGCGATGATCATGTTATGGGACGTTCACGTTATAGAGACAATGTAGGTAGGTACTTTACACAGGGGCGTGTTCGAAAATACAGGAAGTAAGTATAAGAATTATACCAACAGAGTGAATAAAGTGAAAAGCAAAATATACAAAATGATTTATGAGAGAGAAAGAATATTACCCAAGAGTAACCAGGAGAGTTTTCGAACACGCCCCAGTGTTACAGTTATATTCCGTTTTTTTCTTTTCTATAATATCTGTCAAATGTTTCTGATGTTGGTACGAAGTACCAATGTACTGAATGTGACTGAATGTCACAGTATAAGTAATTACACAGTAGCGTCACTTAACCGTCAGTGTCAAAAAGGGCGGCCATACTGTTTGATACCCTTATGGAAATGTACTGCAATTCGCAAATCGGTAGGTATCAAACAAAATGGCAAATGTGACAGTTATACTCGAGTGTCGCTACTGAGTAGATTCTTATACTGTGTGAATGTTAGCAAATTTCAAACATTTCTGCTCTACATTTAGTGATAAAAGAAGTGTTCCAACAGAAACCCTACAATTTTGACACTGACAGTGACAGGTATTACAGAGTGTACACCTAGATTTGGAAGCTCGGTATGTTTTCGAAATTACATTGATTTGAAAATAAATACCGAATAAGTCACACATGCACGAGTGCATTTGAAATATTTTCGAAAATTTACACGTTTAGCAATTCTCCCAACTAACTTAAGTTAGTGCAAATGTAGTAGGACTGGCAACACTGGTTTTAGCATTAAAAGAAAACGTCAAAAGAAATAAAAATCGATAGTTTTCAGTATCTTTTTTTCTTCAGAAATAAAATAAACAAAAGACGATCGGTTGTGTACTATGTGCCAGATCTAGTGTCAAAATCACCAGTTTGACAACACTAAAAATTCATGAGTTTAGCCGCACTTCTACCGACAGTTTGCTTTGTTAGTTGCCTAACCATCAGGCGTGAGTTGATCACGTGGACTACGATCATTCCTGAAGACGATGTACTTTAAACGTTTAAAGACCACGAATTACAAGTCTGCCGCACTTCTACCAACCATTTGCATTGTTAGTTGCATAACCATCAGGCGGAACTTGACACTTCAATACAATAATTTGTGAAAGTCTAAAGACACTGCGTATTACAAGAAATACAGAAATATGATACTCTGGGAAATGAATGTTATTTAAAAAATAGAATAAACAGTTTCAAAAACTCAGCTTCTACTTTTATCGATAATTTCTCCTCTAGTCCTTCTCCCCAAATATTTTGAAGTTAGCGTTTGATGAAGACTGAATAGACTAAACTGGTAACTGTAATAACACAAATCTAAACAATTAGGGAGTGTTATTTATCTAATTCGAACATATTTCAGACTTAAAATTCCAAAATCCCCAAATTTCAAATTACTTTCAACTGCAGCTTTTTTAAAACACTTTATTTATGGCGAGGAGGTTGCTCGCATGTAAAAGGAAGGCCATAAAGTCTTTAGATTGCAAAGGAAAAAGTGCAGCTCTACATTATTCATGTTGTAAATGTATCTATATCTACACTGATAGGCAAATGTAATGCAACGCAACCACATGTTTGGCGCATTTTAACGTCATGTTACTTCCATGTTTTCCATTAGTTTACCACTATTACATTCTACTTTGAACTCGTAACTCATAGATGAATAAACTCACCTGCTTAAAACGTTTCATGTTTCCAAAAAGAATTGTTTACTTATAAATTTTGTCACATTTTCTGGGGAAAATTCACCAAAACAATTGACAATTAAAATAAAATAAAATTCAGTAGATAAATGCGATTACATTAAAAAGAAAACGGCAAAATAAAATTGTCAAGAAGGGTTTCTGCAAAGAAAAATTAAATTTATTTAAACAAAATAATTTTAATTTATCGTTTAGTTCGAATTAGTGGAAGTCTTTTGGTGTTACGATTGCATTGTCGGTCACTCTCGTTACTGCATAGATCTGAAGAAGTGAAGAAGATCTCGCTGTACCCACCTACCATTCTTATTTCTGTTAGATGCGAATAGTTTTATTTTTTTAGCAAACGAAACCTGGCCATGGAGGGGATGTTATGTATTCCAGCGCAATATCAAAGATCCAACAGAACTCCCGAAGATTTCGCGGAACGCTCAAACATTGCGAGCATTCTTCACGCCTTCTAACTCACAACGTTCTAACAGTCGCGAACCAGTGATCTTCTTAAACGCACAGTGCGAGTGCCTCAATTTAAAAAAATAATAATAATAATTTTTCTTTTTCATTTTCATCCGACAATAACACGTTTGTGTGCAGGCAGCTCATTGCCAGTGACTAGTTTTATTCTTTAAATAAGAGGAGGCGAGGGCCTAATTTGACGAATCCTAATTATTTATTTTTTTGAAAAACGGAAGTCTTAATTACGCTCCTCGTTTTGTTACTCAAATCCGGTGCATGGTGCGATCTCTAACGAAACCGCGGATGTTTCTTGGACTTGCGTACTCAGGAAGCTCCTCGTTTTGAAACTGACTCATGTGCTCAAGTTAAAACCTGCGCAAGTTGTTTCAGAAATGGAATCGACCACGAGGTATGTGCCTTTAAACATTTCTAGGTTTTTAATTAGAAAAAAAAATAATCCTCCCCGGCGGGGAATCGAACCCCGGTCTCCCGCGTGACAGGCGGGGATACTTACCACTATACTACCGAGGACCTTACTCACAAGTATCCATTTATACATACATAAATTATAAATAATATAATTTTTACTTATACTGGACGTACTTATTTTTAAATTCATGTAAATATTATAATGGCAATTACAGTTAACTTATTGAAATATAAAAAAAAATAAAATATGAAACAAAAAAAGCTACATAAGTAGAATGTGATCGAATAAAAAATTCAGTCACAGCTGGCCATGAACTTAAATCCGCATGTCTCATCTTAAACTTATTTTGACGGACGTCAAAATGACGTATGTACACTGACGCGTGAAAATTTTGCCAAAATAAATCGGAGCTTTTCTTTTAGGATTCTATTTTAAAAATGGAATTAAAATAGAAAATGGTGAATATTTCCATCTTTACTGCCTGTTGGGAAGAATGTTAGGATATGGAAAGATTACATTTTTAACAAACACATCAAACTAATGTACAGTAGAGGACAATAAAATCCATATACCTACACAAAATGTCACAAGTAACTGTGACATTTAATATAAATTTTGCCAGAAATATAATCTCAAAAAGCCTGATTTACCAAATTTGTCTAAATACGAATGACATGTCAAATTCTTGCTCGGAATTTATTATCCGCTACTGTACACTGACTAAAGAAAATGTTGTCAAAACAAATAAAGCGTTTCTTTTAGAATTCTATTTTTTAAAATGAAATTAAACTAGAAAATGGTGAATAGCAATATTCCTACGTTGCTTGTTATGAAGAATATCAGGGAGACTTCGCAGACTTTAATAATAATTCTCAGTCACTTTTCATATTTAAAAGAACTAATAGCGCTTTCGATTCAGTGCTCTGGAACACTCTCAGAGTATCTCCATCTTCTGTTATTACATGAGATTAAAACAAGATGAGAATACTCTGAGAGTGCTCTAGAGCAGTGACTCTAAAATACCATAAGAAACGTCAACTTTGACTAATATTGTTTTATTCGATCGCACTGTATTCCTTTTTTACTAAAATCAGAAAGAGAAATGAAGAATTTAATAACAAAATTGAAGACGGAAGAAAAGAGACAAACAACGGTTTGCTGTATATTTAATATATATATTTATATATAATATAATTTATATATAATATCATATATAATATATGTTAGGCACCTTCTTGTCAGACAGTTCGTGAAATCAAAATGTTGACAGCTTCTTCGTGATCGATTCTGGAGCAATCACAAGTGCAAAGTTTGCGTTAAGTGAGTAGATTAATCAATGGAGACGAACAATAATTAAATCTCAAGTTGAAAATAAATAGAGTGAAGAGCGAAACGTTGATGAAGACACAACCAAAAAGTGTGTGTAAAAAATTTTCTTTTATTATTTCTAATAGATATAAAAAAAATCAACTGCTTAACAGTATATCTTATGTCATAAGAATAAACGAACGGAAATCTCTTTTTGAAGTACATTCAATTTGAAACAGCCTGTATGTAGCTGCATGTAAAAAAATTATTGTAAAGTAATTTTATTATTAAATTATTGAAACGAAATAAATCCTACACAATATATCTTATCATTTCTTGAGAATAAACAGAAGAAAATTGTTTATTTTTATTCGATAAAAGCTATAGACGTTCGAGATACATTCAATTTGACACGTCCTGTAGGTAGCTGTAGGTATGTTTCAAAATGAAACTAATCAAAAACAGCTATCGTAAAGTATTGTTATTATTAAAACATTGAAACAAAATAAAACTTAAACAACACATCTTATTGTATCTTAAGAATAAACAAAAGTGAAAAAAAATTCTTACGTTTAATTCCTTATTTTTTATTTTATTTAAGCCACTCGAACTTGTTTCTTTTAAAATGTTTCTACTCGGATTTAATTTTCAATTTAAACAATATCCTGTAATAATTTTTAAAATATAAAATGTAAACTTAGAGATATATTTGTATTTGATGAAATCTAAAGAAAACAAATTTGCACTTGGAGGAAGGGCGGAAAGAAAGCTCAGATTGGGGGGGGGGGGGCATTTTGAGGATAAAATAAGCAATAGCACAAAGCGAGAAGAATTTATTAAAAAAATTAAAAACAGTTTACTAAAAGTAAAACAGAAATAATGCTTGAAATATACAAAGAGGTAGTAGGAATAAAAAATAAAACGGGTATTTTTGACAACAGTAATTAATAGTAAAAGGATAAGAAAAATTTGAAACAATTAACAACGAACGTAAAGTAAATAATAAAAAACAAACAGCGTGGTGGACGAACGATATAAAAGAAGAAGTTAAGATAAAGAAGAATTTATGGGAAGAATACTTAAATAACAAGATAGTAGAAAGCTACCATAAATATAAATATTAGTCTTAGAATAAAAGGAAATGACCAATGTGGCAACAAATTAGAACAAAACGCGAAACCCAATCAGAAATTATTCTACAAAGCACTGAGAAGTTTGGGGAAGGTAAAGCAATAAATTTCGTAAAAGACAAAAATAGGAAACTTTTAAAAGAAGGAAATGAGATAATGGATACATGGACAGAATATTTTCAAGACCTGTTGAACTATGAAGGAGAAGTAAACGCAGAGATGGAATGTGGAGACGACGAAGATGAATATGCCAACAAGATGATATTAGTACCGAAGAAATTGAAGAAGCAATAAACAAATTGAAAAATGGGAAAGCGGCAGGCCATGCCATTACAAGATAACTGCCGAAATGCTGAAAAGTTTGGGTCGAGCAGCAATTGACCTACTGACAACACTAATCAACAAGGTGTGGCACGAGAAGAAAATACCAAAAGACTGGGAAATAGGCATAATAATGCCTATATTCAAAAAAGGCGATGCAATGAAGTGTGAGAACTACAGAGGGATTACCTTGCTCAGCACTGTCGGAAAACATTATGCCAATACCAAAAAAGAGCTGCAGAAAAATTTAAACGAATGGAATAAAGTGCTTAGAAATATGAAAATGACAATAAATAAAGACAAAACAAAAGTGATGATATTCGGGAAGGAGCAAAAGAATATAAACATAGAAATAGATGGAGTAGAACTGGAACAAGTCACTGCCTATAAATATCTAGGAGCACAAATTGATAACCAAGGAAGGATGTGAAATAGAAATATCAACAAGCTAAGCTAAACTGTACTGTGCCCTCAATAGAAATTTCCTAAGTCAGAAAAATATAAGCAAAGAAATAAAAATGACTGTGTTTAGGACCATTTTTAGATCCATATTGATATTTGGATGTGAGAGCTGGGCACTGATTAACACACTAAAAAGTAAAGTCCAAGCGATGGAAATGAAATACTTGAGGAAGGTAAAAGGTATAACGAGAGTAAGGAACGACCGAATAAGAGAAGAGTTGAAAGTGCAAGCTGTATTTGACACTGTATCAGCTAAGATGGTTTGGGCATCTGATAAGAATGGAAGAAGAGAGAATGGCAAAACGTATTTAGCAAACACGAACCCAAACAAAAAGAGGAAGAGGACAACCCCCACTAACATGGGATAAGCGAAATTCTACGGGGGAAGGGAAAAACATGAGAAAATGCAAAACAGACAATGCAAAGCAATGAACAGAAAACAGTGGACAAAATTGTATGCCCTTACACCTACGGGTAGATAGGGTTAAGATTATGTATGTATGTATGTATGTATGTATGTAATAACAACGAATAAGGAATTTAAGAAATCATACAAGAAATAAAACAAGAGCTCCGATGAATAGTCTGTCAAAGAGGATTCAATTTCACAAATAAGTGAAGATGAGTATGAACTAAGGGAAGGATGCGACCTCATTAATCTCCAGTGAAAATTGATAAGTGATTCTTTTATATTAAATTATTGAAACAAAAAAAATATTTAAAGACGATAAAAGAAGTATGCGATCTGAATGGTTTTTATTACACGCTACATTTTCGAACCTAGCCAGGTTCCTCGTCAGTACACAAATGAATTTTTCATGAGTTTCCCCGAATCAAAGCAGAACAGGATCATTAATTTGTTCAAAAAAATTAAATATTTATCAAAAAATATATATTTACTTAAATAAATTGATTTGTGATTTTAATATTTTTGAAATATTTTTCAAAATAAGGTAGTTTTGTGAAAACTAAACGTTTTATATGTTAATATGTTTGGGTATTAATTTTTATAATCTGTGGCAGAAAAATCTGAATGCTGGGGAACCCTTTAACACTAAGGCACAGGAAATTTTGTTAAAATTTATGTTGTATTTGGTTTTTTAATGTACTTGAGTGTTGGACTGTCCTTTAATGTTTTTTGGTGAGGCTCCAAATAATCTTTCCAACTTGAACCCCCGCCCCAAAAAGTAAAATTCGAAACTCTTCCTATAGCCTACCCAAAATTTTTAGCACACTTTATTAAGTCTAGTTATTGAAATAAAAGTTCCACAAAATATCATCAAAACTTAATAGCAATTTGGAATATGGTAATTAAAGCAAAATTTCATTTCGCAAAGGCTATTTTAATCATCAATTTATTTCGTTTATTATAAATTTTTATATGCAATTATTAACTGAAGATAATTTAATTTAAAATCCATTCACATCTGTAATACGACCCTTAAGACTAATGACGACCGGAACAAATAAATTTGAAAACAAAAAGTCAAATAAAATAAAATTTATGTAAAGAATAAAACAAATTAATAAATGCACTTGCCAAGATTCGAAAACTATTGTCATTAAATCACTTTTTATTTTAGGGAATTTCCACTCTTTATTTAGTTTTTAATTTTAATTTATTTGTGTGTCCAATTGATTAAGTATTTAATTCGAAGTCACTTCTTAATTATTAATTGGCAAGCGTTAACAAACCAAGCAATCAAGCATACGTATAAATAGAAAGTAATTATTTACCCAAGTGTGCATGTATCTATAAATAAATCCTAGTGAGCGAGAGCCAGCTCGTTTACGCTAACTGGCGTGAGAGGTCGTCCTTCAAACTACTTTAATCCTTGCAACGTGTTTGTGCATAACTCGACATGCCGTCGCTAGACCTGGCAAGATCATACTTCACAGGATCATTTCTGTAGTATATCTTCGCAAACTCTTCATCCAATTGAAGAGCTGTAGCGACCACGATGACGAGTGGTAGCACTGTGTTCTGAGCGTGAGACGGGCATTTTTGTTGGATTCATATCTAGCGGGAATGCCACCGATGATCGTTCACCATCATGTCTTCGGGCATGTATGGCCATGGACACAGTGCAATCTGAGTGGCCGCTATTTTTAATTTAAATTAAACATAAGATCCATGATCTCTTATCTCATGAAGTCGTGAATTATAAAAATTAATAACGTGTCTCTGTGGCGACAATCGTCCGTCACTTTTTTGCTCATTAAAAGGTCTGTTCGATAGCTCTGCACTTTCTACATTTTTAACACCTTTAAAAAGTGCAGAGCTATCGAAGAGACCTAAAGTCAAAAGTGACAATAATAATTCTTTTGTTGTACGACATTCGTTAAACACAACCCAAATCACAAGAGGGAGAATACGGGCCAATAAGTTTCGGTATATCAGAAATAAAAATAAATATTTAATTTATTTTTTAAAATATTTTTCTATGTAATCTACTTGGATTTTGAGCAGACTACAAACTTGAACTTGCAGAACTGGCAGATGGAAAGTTCAAAGGGGGCATCTGCAAACAAAGTAAGCGTAGCAAGAATTGAAGAAGAATTTATTAGAAAAATTAATTAGAAACATCAGGAAAAGTAAAACGGAAATAATGGCTAAAAATACAAATACAAATAATATTCTCGACAATAGAAATTAATAGGATAAGAAACATTTGAAACAACAATGAGCAAGTAATTTAAAAAATCATACAAAAATGAAAATAAACTTCTGATGGTCTAGCAAACGGGTTTCAATTTCACAGATAGGTAAAAGATAAAGACGTACTAAGGAAACGAGACCCCCCCAAGGAGCTTTAAGAATTTCATTCCAGTATTACTAAAATTATTAAAATTTTCCTCTTTCTAATAAAAAATATTCTTAAACTTAAATCAGACGGGGCCGTATTTCAATTATATATTTAATTTTTTTCCGGCGTTTCCAATGACAGCAATTATTTTAAACGTCGGTTTCGCTAGGCGTTAGTTACCCACCTAATGTCTTTTAAATGCAATCGTCGACCTTTGTCAGTCCCAGAAAAAAAAATTAATAACTCGCAAATAAATCATGCTTCCCCCCTGGTGCGGAGAAGGGGGGGGGGGGGGGCGACAGGTGAGTGACGGGCGGCGGCAATCCGCTTTGTTTCCGAAAACGGCCTCGTTTTCTTTTTTTGTCGGTGCTTCAAATTACGCCGGAGAAAATGACATTAAACGCCGAAAGCATTTTTTAATAACAATAATGATGTCGCTGCGAGGGGCGCTGTGTGGAACGCGATGCCGTTAGAGTCGGAAAAACGAGACTCTCTTACTTTATTGTTGTTGTTATTATTGTTAATTTTGTAAATAATTGCGCGGCGCAATTCGTGCTTACTTTCACACGTTTACCGTTTCCAGAGAAGGTGTGTGTGTGTGTGTATGTGGGGGGGGGGGGGGGGGCAGCGGGCTCTTCTTTATTGTCAAGCATGCTCACAGAACTTTAATTACAGATGAGCACCATTCAACATGCTTAAGTTTTTTTTTATTTTGTTGCAGAAACTAATGGAATTTTAATTTTTTAAAAATTAAAATAAAAAGGAAACGGAAGTAAGGTTTTGTAAAGCTAGGCTAGCAGAAACAGAAGAGAATTTTAAATTCAGTTAACCAGCGAAAACTGAAATTATCTGTTACCTCTCTTTTTTTTAATTTATTATATTTAGGTAATCGATCTTCTCAACTGAATATTTTATGACTGTTAGTAGCTACAGTAAATTTAAATGATGGGGTTCTTATAGCACCCCATCTTACAGACAGTAGCACAACAGCTAAATGATTTTATAAAATCTTATTCTCTCCCCCTTTCAGACTATCCCTATTTTTGGTACTTACTTACAAGATTTGGTTCAATTTCTACAATAAATATTTGGGTTGCAAATATGATTTGGAGATAGAACACGTTCTATTTTTTCTACTAGTTTTTCGAATCAAATAAGTACGTATTTCTGTACTGTAAAGAATTTAATAAAATAAATGTAAAGATAAGGAATGTGTACGCGAGAAAGAAATTAATCTTATTTTACAAAAGTGAGTATGAACACGAGGATTATCTCGTGCAAGCCCGATGGTTAAACCATGGCATGACGACGAAAGTACTGCAATTCCTAGCGGTTGCCATATCACATAGAGTTTTTTTTGTCGACTTTTTACAGTTTGAATTTGCGCCTGTGACTTCCTTGAATTTGAAAATTCTTTCACTCGCTTCACTTTGAAAACATAACATCATAAACAGGTTTTATTTTTGTAAGGAAATTAGAATCTTTTATTTGTTTTTCTCTCTTTAAACGCTTTTCAATTACAGTCGCTCGTTCTTAAATTCTAACTCGCGTACTTAAATATAAAATACAATAAGTAAACAATTCACTGAAAATAATTTGATAATTTGACAAACAATCGTAGAAGAAGAGCGAAAAGAGTAGAGTGAACGGAGTTGAATAGCCGAACTCACAATCAGCTAAAGTAATGATTTTATGACTCGCCGCTTTAGTTGTTGCACTACTGACTGTAAGATGGAGCCCCTCAAGGACCCCTCATTTAAAACTGACGCGCTAGCTGCCATACAGTCCTCGATTAATGTTTATTGTGCACTCTGGTTTCTCTTCAATGCGAATAAATCTTTCGCCTTTTACTAAAGATTTCCGTGGAGAGGAACAATTAAATGAGTCTTAACTAATTTTTTTAAGTCCTGGCTTTTAATCGCTGGGACAAAATTTTTAATCCAAACATAATTGGTCTAATAAAGGAACTTTACTGTTCCACTAGGATTTGGTAGTTGGTAGATTAAGATTAAGGGCCGGATTTTACAATTGTCGGATAAGCATAATTCTTCGAATAACGTGACGTTATGATGTGGAGGAACATTAAAGAATATTCGGTGAACAGTTATTCCGATTGTAAAATTGTGCCTGAGAACCTTAATTTAAGAGCCGATTTCACCTACCTATAAGTTTTAAATTCTGTTTACTTGACCAATTCTAAACGTCATATTAATCTTCACTTTAAATTAAACTTTGCTTTACTAAATGACATCTTTACAAAGATGACGGAATTATTTAATTAATTAGTAAATTGAATGTTACAAAACTGACTTTAGTTTGTTAGCAATTATTTGAATCAAATAAATTGTTTCAGGTTTCGATCTTCATACTCAAATAACTCTAAAGCAAAGCAAAATTTAAAAACGCTTCGCTTAAAATGAGATTGAGTTGAGTGTAAAGAACCGTATAATTGTTGAAACAAACGTTGTTATGGACTTAAGCTTCAGCTTAAGACTGTCAAAAATTAGTGTTGCTAAAATAGTGTTTTATATTTATGTAGAATTTCCCATTGTTAATTTTAAATGAAACAAAACCACCGACATTTTTATTTGTTCTCTGAACTTGTAGTGTCAGATTCTTTCTTTATTCCTTTTGGTTTTGATCCTGTTTCTTTAATGTCTCTCTTATAATTTAAAGTAGCAGTAATATTTTAGTTTTTTATTTAAGTTCTCTCATTTTGTTCATGTGTTCTTTTTTCTATTAACGAATAGTGTTGTGTTAAATCCAATTTATTGTTTGATATTATTATTAAGAAAAATTATTACTTTTCAAACTTACGAGTACATACAATTTTTGTTTTAGGTGGAAACATTTATCCATTGTCGCTGCTTTCCTATTATCTTCAGTGCCGCATGTAAGTATTTTTCAATATTAAAAATTAAAAAGAAAACGGGAAATGTAGTAACATCATTGCAATTAGTTGCATGAGATGTGGGACCATAAAATAGAAAAATGTCTCAACTTATTAAGAGTAGACATTCAGGAATTGACACGTTACGAGGATACTACAGGCTGTTCCAAAAATAGACAGCCAAGTAGCTAAAGCGTATGTTTTTTTAAGTGCTCGAAAAAACGAATTCGAAAAATCACTCCCCCACTCAAACATTCAAGACCGAAATATCTCGAAGGCTTAAATAATTTTTCTGTGCACGGTAAGATAATGAATTAAACCCTTTGACATTTTTTTAGGTAATTTAATTTAATCTTGTAGCCTTAGTTTAACAATTAAAAAAAAAACACGTAGTTTTTCCTCACAAGCTTGTGGATATTGAACTGTTTTAAGCAAATAATCGAGAATATTTAAAATAAGTATTAAAAACCACACAGAAGACGGCTTTTGTAACTTCTTGCCAATTATTGTTTAGCTACTCTCAAAAAATGTAACAAAGAGTAAAGATATTATCAAGAAAATTGTCCATACAATTATTTCAATAATTAATTTGAAAAACATATCAAAATACTTAGTTCCTAAAATATTTCAATTTTCAACTTTAGGGTTTAGGGGGTCCTACATTCATATACAAAATAAGTTGTTCTGTTAACAATTAATTCGTTCGGTTTTTCGTTTTACTGTCAGTAATCAACAGCCATTGAAACACTAAATTGTTTAAATTTTTTCCAGTGTTATTTCAATAAAATCCATTACTGTGCTTTCAACTATTCTCGAGTGCCACGTGATCGCCCAAATTAGGCAACCAAACAAACACTTATGGTAATACTTAAAACAAAATACCTCAGTTACTACACGATGATCAGTGGCGTAAAAGAATGACGTAATTTTGTCGATAACGTAACGTCCGATAATGTACAGTGTGATTTTTAATAACTGAAGTTGATTTGAATTTAGCGCCATAAATTGTCATTACGTTAGTAATATCCTCACCTTTGTTATTTTTCTTGTAATAGAATGATAGTAATAGCAAAATAAAAAGAAGTAAAACATCAAAAGTGTGCCTGCAAAAACCAAACAACAAAATGATGTGAATTAAGTATTTCACTTTTCTCAGTGTTTGCCTATTTCTAAACATTTTTTTCTCTTCTTTACGGAGAGAATATTAAGTAATTTGACCGCTGATGAACTTCCGATCATAGATCTATTAGTTTCAATGGTGTAAATAGAATCTTGAGTGTCTAGAGTCTAGAGCAAAGTATGATAACTTCGTAGAAATCAGGCCTGCTCTTTTAAGCATCTCTTAATCGCACTTGATAGTGGCAGTTTCTAGGACCTGATTTAGGCCCCGTCTTTCAAGCTTTTAAGCATCACTTAGTCGCGCTTGATAGAGGCAGTTTCCGGAATCTTCTTTGGGCCCCTTTTATGAGCTTTTAAGTGTCACTTGAAAGCACTTGATAGAGATGGTTTCAGGGCCTGATTTAGGCCCCCTCTTTGAAGCTTTTAAGCATTACTTAATCGCACTAGTAGAAGCAGTTTTCACAGTCTGATTTAGCCCTCTCTTTTAAGCGTTTAATCGCAGTTACCAGGACCCGATTTAGACCCCATTTATGAGCTTTTAAATGTCACTTCAATGAACTTGATGGACATAGTTTCCTGGGTCTAATTAGGCCCTTTCTTTTAAGCTTGGAAGCATCTCTTAATCGCATTTCTCAGTGGCAGTTTCCAGGATCTAATTTAGGTCCTTTTTATGAGCTTTTAAGTAGTACTTCAAATCACTTGATAGAGACAGTTTTCAGGATCTGTTAGGTTCCTTCTTTTAAGCTTTTCAGCATATCTTAATCGCACTTGATAGAGGCAGTTTCCGGGGTCTGATTTAGATCCCCTATTTTAAGCTTTTAAGCATCTTTTAATCGCACTTGATAAAGGCAGTTTCCAGGATCTGATTTAGACCCCTTTTATGAGCTTTTAAGTGTCTCTTGAAAGTACTTGATACTTAATATTCCAGTGTCTGATTTAGGCTCCCTCTTTTAAGCTTTTAATGAGCTTTTAAGTGTCATTTGAATGCACTTGATATAAGTAGTTTCCAGGGTCTAATTAGGTCGCTTCTTTTAAGCCTTTAATCATCCGTTAATCGCACCTGATAATAGAGGCAGTTGACAGAATCTGATTTGGGCCCCTTTTAAGAGCTTTCGAGTATCACTTGAATGCACTTGATAGAGCGTCAGTTAGGCAACTTTTTGCAAGTACATCGCATTTAGAGTTGATAGTAGAGTTGTGCCCCTAATTACATTACGTTACGACACAATGAATTCAAATGTTACTTTACCAAATAGGGCACCTCAAAAATCGACTTTTTGACTTCCATAGAAAGAAAATTTAAAAAAATGTTTTCTTTTAACGCAAACTGGTTCCCAAAAGTGATTTAACTTTTTTTTTATAATCAAAGGTCTGCGTTTCACAAAACATCGAAATCGAAGACACAACCCAAATAGAATACAGCGTAAGCAGCAGCACCAGCATAGGAGTACAAGAAGTAACAGAAACAGCAGCACTAATCGCCCCATCAGAGTTCAACCATACGCGAGAAGCTTTGTCCCACGACGCCAGCGAACAAGATTCAGTTAGTTTTTTTCTTGTTTAGTTTTTCTCTGGGTATACTTCACTTATAATTCCAGGTGATTTTCATCGGTGATACAGGTGGTTACCTGCCCGTTCCCGCGTTGAGATCTCGAAATCCTCCTCCGCCTCCTAATCCACTGGTCGACGATTTGGACTGGCGATTGCCCATCGACACGTGGGACCGGGAGTACCGAAGGTTTCGATTCAACACCACCAAGGTGCAACGTAAGTGTTACGCGAATTGATTAAAGAACAAACAAAAAAGCCGCCGGGCGATGCTGAAAGCGTTTCCGGTCGGTTCCGGTCAGCTCGTCTGGAAAGTGACCGTCGATCGTCCGGATAAGACCCACCGCCTGACCCACTTATTAATCCATTGTTCTGGCCATCATACACACTTCTTAACATTGCGATACTAACGCATGTAACAATGAAGGTCGCTTATAAAATTGGGAAACAATCGACGCGCCTTCCTTCTCCTCGTCCTTTTTTGCGTTGCGCGTAATAAAGTCTTAATCTTTGCAGATATTGAAGCGGAATGTCAGGACGATTACATGAAAATCAGGATCGGATTTAATGGGTCGTTTACTGGATTGGTTTATTCCGCCGGTAAGCTTTACACTTTCTTGTACGTCCTTGAAAACTATCAGAGTAAGAACGAGTAAAAAAGCAGAAAATTAACGTTAATCATTTGTAAAGTGAACACGTTTTTTTTTTCTTCTTCACAGGCTACGCGTACGACCCTGACTGCATGTACATAAACGGAACCGGAAGGGACTATTACGAATTTTACATACAGCTCAATCGATGCGGTACTTTAGGGAAGAATACGCACCACGAAGACAACAGGAAAAGTCCTACGGTACGTTCCTTCACGAATCCTTTTGCACAAGCCCGGGTAGCTCAGTCGGTAGAGCATTGGACTTTTAATCCAAGGGTCCAGGGTTCAAGTCCCTGCTCGGGCGTTTAAGCCCTTCTTTTAAGACCAAATGTCGTTAATTTTTAGAAAAATTTCATGTGGAACACGGTGACAGTCCAATACAACCCACTGATAGAAGAGGAATTTGATGAACACTTCAAAGTCACCTGCGAGTACGGCTACGATTTTTGGAAAACCGTCACTTTTCCTTTTTTAGACGTCGAGTAAGTACCCCCCCCCTCACTCGCTTTTTGTTTCGGAGATTTTAACGTGGCGCTTTTGAGCAGGGTGGCCACCGGAAACCCGGTGGTTTTCACGTTGTCTCCACCTGAGTGCTACATGGAGATCAGGTATGGTTACGGCACTTCCGGTAATAGAGTTACAGGTCCGGTGAGAGTCGGGGATCCCCTCACATTGATCATTTACATGAGAAGCAAATACGGTAAGTTAAAGCAAAATACAACGAGCGAAGCTGAATTTTCTAGAAAAAACAAATGACATGAAAGATCTTTGAAACCCCAAACCGAAAACCCCCATGAAAGAGTTAAAAACATTCCAATTTTTTTTTTAAATAGAAGCCGTAATATTTAAGATGGCAAATTAATTTGGCACGTTCTGTACACACTTTATTTGGGATAATGTGATTAGTAAATAATGAAGAAATAAATATTTAATTTTACAAGTTTATTCCAGAGACAACCAATTAGAACCCTGCATCCAAACAGCACGTGCTGATCACGCGCTTTTATTACTCTATTGCTTCGCTGAGTTTAGTATAGTGCATGTTGGTACTCTTCTTTGCATATTACTTTTCGTTCCAATTTTTCCTGAATCTCTTTGATTGTCCTGTTCTATCTTCTGATTGTTCTGCTTTATTTCTTCCATCTTTATCGTTAATATGCTTTTCGTATCCTCTTCCGTCTCTTGTCCTTTCGTCTCTGCTTCTTTTTGTTTCTCTCCTACTTCTTCTTTCTCCTCTGGTATCTTTTCCATCTCGTGTGACTTTGTCCTTGTAGTTCTGCCATTTTCAATTTCTTTTTTTTTAAACAAAAAAAATTGCAAAAGATTGTCTTCTTTTTCAGATGGATTCGACATTGTAGTAAACGACTGTTTCGCCCATAACGGAGCTACCAAAAAAATTCAACTGATCGACGAATATGGGTGAGTAATTTTTTTAAATTTTATTTATAAATAAGATCACCAGAAATAATGTCTGTCTTTCATAAATAAATGAAACTCTAACCGCAGATGTCCTGTGGACGACAAACTCATTTCCCGGTTTCGTGGTTCCTGGAGTGAAACCGGAGTGTTCGAAACGCAGGTGTTTGCCTACATGAAGACATTTAGATTCACCGGATCGCCAGCTTTGTACATCGAATGTGACGTAAGGATGTGCCATGGTCGATGTCCTGTAAGTACTCGTATACATCAAGTTCTAAAAAAAAAACCTTAAAAAAATGCTTCGTTTTTTCCCCATTATATTTCTATAATCATATTTTCTCTCATTTTCTCCATAAAACTTTCTTTCTACATCACGTGTTCATAATTAATATCCTCTAGAACTTAAAATCTTCTTTTCTGTGGGAAGCAAATGCTCCCATTGAATAAAACGAATTCTAAGGGAAAGAAACATCTAGTAGGTCAAAAGCGCAGCCGTGATGGGTAGAGAAAACTTGGGGCTAATGCAATTCTAAAAAAGAAATAAATAAATTATTTAATTCTATACATCGAAGTATTTTTCCCCACAGACACAACCATGCCACTGGAGGAACATGAAGAACGTCAGGAAACGTTCGCTCGATCAAATCAACACAACAGCAACACCATCCCTAAGCGAAAACATCAACCTCTTTCAGTCTTTGCGTGTCCTTCAGGAAGGAGAAAACGATGACGAACGCAACAACTCCTCCAGCGAATACCGTAAGTCCCCCACGTTTTCACAACTTGTCCCTTAAGGCTTTTTTGCCGCAGTGAATGGACCAGTGGATCCTAACAGCATCTGCATGAAAGCCGGCTGGTTTTCCGCCCTTTTAGCCCTTGGAGGAGGCGCGATGTGCCTCCTAGGAGGGGCCCTACTTGCGACCTGCACCCGAATGAGAAAGGCGGCCATAGACAAAGTGCTCAGCGCTAACAACTTCGAGGCTTACATGAATCACAAGGGACGAATCAATTAGTTTTTTTTTTCTTTTTGGCAGGACAGTGCAATGGATTAATTAGTGAATACGTAAGGACCAACCGTTTATTTGGTGATATTTCATTTAAGTCGTAGTAAATTATTTCAATTAAATTTAGACGTGCTTAGACTAGTGATGAGCCAGGCTGAGAAAAGGGATCTTTTTTAAATTTTGAAATTGAATTTAATTTATTTAAAATAGATTATTTGAATTAAGTGCAATGTAATACAACTAGAATCAAAAGAAACCGAAACTAGTGCACAATGGCAGAGGCGTAACCAATTTTTTTTTTTTGTAAAGTATCTCATTTTTTTAAATTTCAGTTGAGTTGAAGTGTTACTTCTTTCCCTTGTTTTACTTTAGCAATTTTGCAGATAATTACACACGTACGTATACCGGAGGATTGGGTTATAAATATAATAATTAAAATATCATAATAACCTTCTTCTCCTATATGTGCAAGTATTATCAAAGCAATTTATTATATTTGATAACTACATCAACTGTAAATAGAACCATTGTATCGTAATCGTTATATGTATGTATTTTCCTTAACATGTTATTATATCTTAAGTACCTAAGTAATAAGAAATAAATAAATTACCCATTCATTTTTTGAAATACTTTTATTTCTTTCTTTTCTCCTTGTTTCCCAATTTTTATTTACTTTACAATAAGTTCATTTGCTAGCAAGGATTGTTTGATACTGTTACGGATTCGGAATTAGCAGCAAAGTTTAAAACTCAATAAAATATAATTGCTATAAAAACAGGCTACAACACTTGTCTAACAAATAACACTTTTATAACTTAAACGTTCTACTAATTGCTATATTCGCAAGCATCACTTTCGGAGTAATAATTCAAATTACAAGCGGGATTTTGCCTTTAAAGTAGAAACCCTTACTTTCTCGAATTTTCTAACAGCCCTCTGGAACCATCTAGCGTTAGATTGGAAATTCACTGGAATCGGCGGCTCGGACATAACAATAGGTGCTTTCCTTTTACCACAAATCTCACCTCAGATCAGATAAACGTCATTTCCACTAGCATGAGCAAGTGAGTTTGAATTGAGATTTCGATCTCCTACCTTGTCGCTCGAGCATTCCCATTGGTTGCTAGATTGAAATATCCATTCAAACTTACTTGTTCGTGTTAACGGAAATGACGTTTAAGTGATCTGAGGTAAGATTTGTGGCAAAAGGAACGCAGCTAATCTGGCAGCTAATATTTGTTTTTTACCTATCGTTATCTTCTGCAAATTCCGTCATTGTTTTACTAATTTAAATAAATAATAACGGCCTACGAATTATTTATCGTTGTTTATCTCGTCTTCTTGCTTAAAAATAAATTTGTAATTTACTTGTTCTTGTTTAAACCTACAGAACAAAAAGAAACGCAAAGAGAAAATCTAGAATGTCGAATTAAAAAGAACAAAGACAATCATCTTAATTGAAAGAAGAGCTAAAAATTAGAGAGAAAAAGACAAGTAAATAGAAAAAATTAAAATGCAAATTTTACAAATATAGGAAAAAATGAAAGCAATAATGAATTTTAGTGAAAAGATTTGAAGAAAAAAAGAAACAAAGACAATCAATAGAAGAAAAACACAAAAAGAAAATTTTAATAAGGATCTGTCCCATGACAGTCAAGGTTACGAAGGAAAGAATAAACTCGAAAGAATATTTTTTTTATTTTTGCTGAGTTTTCTCTTTTTTCTGAAAGATTCTCAGCTTTTGTCGATGGCGTACAAAAAACATGTGATGAAATGTTTACAATACTTTTATATAACAGTCAAAGGAAGAGATAAATTCATCAGAATATTTTCTTGCTTTCTTGAAATGTATTTTGAACGCCTCCCGATAACGTGGAAACAAGCGACTAAGGAATTTCACTCTGATTTTCTTTTGTTTTTTCTTTCTCTTGTTTTATTTTTATCTCAAGGAATGTTATTTAAATTTCGCGGTTATTTTGCACGTGACCTATATACCCTTCTTATTTACAAAAATGCATCAGTGCCGAAAGATAATAATAAATATAATAATTATAAGAAATAAAGTTTTCCCATTTAATAACAATTTATAAATAAGTATATTACTGCGCAACATTGTCCATTGTTTAAACTTGGCGACATCTAACAAAAGGAGAAAGAAATGAGCTACAGTCACTAAATAAATACATTACCGCAATCCATATTATGCTTAATGTGTAAGATAAAGAAACCACGTTTTTGTACTAAAATGGCCGACTTTCCACTTTCGTCAATTCAGTGATCACTTTGGTCAATTTCAGTGACCACTTTTGTCAATTCAGTGACCACCTTGGTCAACTTCAGTGACCACTTTGGTCAACTCCAGTGACTATTTTGGTCAACTGCAGTGACCACTTTGGTCAACTTTAATGACTATTTTTTCGTTCATATGCTTAACGTGTAAGATAAAGAAAACGTTCGTGCACTAAAATGATCGTCTTTTCTAGTTATTTTCTTTCCGGCAAGCTTAAATGGTGGACATTTCTAGTGGTTTTTTTCCGGCAAGTTTAAATTGCCGACTTTTCTAGTGATTTTCTTTCTGGTAAGTTTAATCAAATTTAATGCGCCTGTCAAACAAAAGTTTAAAATGCCCGAATGTGTTGTTATGATGTCGTTGTTAGGGTTGGATGTTTAAATTTCCCGCCAATATTTTGCACTAAAATGGTGGCTGATTGCGATTATTTTAGTGACGGTAAAATGAGCGCGTTGCTGACGACGTGGCGACCTCTACGAGTCAATTGCGCTTTATTTACAGGAATGTCAAACTCGAAGTGAAATGACAGATGTAAAACTCAACGACGGTGTGTCATCGTTGTAAAACGCTAACAAATAATTACAAGACAGAATTTTGCAAATTAATAACAATGTCTGTGAGCCAAGGTAACAGTAATCCATACGTATATCCCAGTGCGATTAACCTGTGATGACTAATGAGTGTTGTTTTGCAGACAATAGGCCAGAGTTGTACGAGGAAGTAAAACTGTACCAAAACGCACGTGAAAGAGAGAAATTGGACAACTTAGCAGACCTATACGCGGTCATAAACACGTTGCAGCAACTCGAGAAAGCTTACATCAGAGACTGCGTTACTCCAAAGGAATACACGGGTGCTTGTAGTAAACTATTGGTGCAGTACAAAGCAGCTTTCCGGCAGGTTAAGGGCGATGATTTTCCAACGGTGGATGCCTTCGTTCGTAAATATAGGGTGCGCAATTCAAATGTTTACATAAATTCAACCAACAACATAATCACTAAGGGCTAGTCCTTCCACCTCTTGATAGACTAATTGACGGATAACTACCATGGAAACAATTCATAAAAATCAATCAACCATTAACCTCTTAAGTGGCTCTTTTCGTTGTACGAAGTGCGTTTCTCAGTGGCGACTTCTTTTCACCGCTAGCGTATATATATATGTCATAGGCATTACGTATCGAAATTCGCGCATTCACGCTTCAGTAAATGAAGGCTTAGAACAGCAGTTATCATCTGAATAAGTAGGTGTTCTCAACTGATCATGTACATACTATGTATTATATGCAATAAAAAAAGGCGTAGCGATATTCATTCTCCAGAAATACGCACCCATCGAACAACAAATGCAAATAAACAAATATAATGTCTGGTCTGAACGTTTACTTACTATGTATAACATGCATCGAATATATTCGACTTGGGCATAGTGTTTTACGCTATTTAATTTTTTGCGAATATATACGTCATGGGCATTCTGTAAGACATATAGTGATGATGATTATATCCGTCATAGTCACTTAAGAGGTTAATAGAAATCAATTTATTCGCCTGATAACTTCAACGGGAAGATGGAAAGACCGGCCCTAAATATGATAAAATCTGAATTATTAAGATAAACTTTTATTGCACTGGACTTACATGATCTGCACAAAAGTGTTAGTGAAAGGAATGTTGTTTGGGTTGTAATTACTTATTTACATTTGTGGCAAAGTCATCTGATTGTTTAATATTGTGTTTAGCTCGATTGTCCTGCGGCTCTTGAGCGAATTAAAGAAGACAGGCCTATAACGATTAAAGATGATAAGGGAAACACTAGTAAATGCATCGCCGATATAGTTTCGGTAAGTTTTGCAATCATACAAAAGCTTTGTAGATGTACGCCTTTGTGATTGTATCCTCCATTTCTCTATTCTTTCATTTTTCTTTAATATCCACTTCCTTTTATTTTTCTTTCTTAATTAGCATGGTCTTCTCGATCTTAGCACTTCCCCTAATGGCTTATGTAATTATTGCTTTCTCTTTTATAGCTTTTTATTACACTTATGGATAAACTGAGACTGGAGATTAGGGCCATGGACGATTTACATCCTGAACTACGTGATCTGGTGGACACAATGAACAGACTGAGTATATTGCCGGCAGATTTTGAAGGTAAGCAAAAAGTCACCGAATGGTTGAACACGCTGAATTCCATGCAGGCTTCCGATGAGCTATCGGAAACCCAGGTTCGTCAGTTACTGTTCGACTTGGAAAGTTCATATAGTGCTTTTAATAAAGTGTTACATAATGCATCTTAATTTTTGTAAATTTTCGCTCGTGTAGGCTTTACTATATGTAAGACATATTATGTATTCAACTGATTATTTTAATGGAAAAAAATATATATTTTCTTTTTTGTTATCCATGTTAATTTTTTGCTTGTCTTGGATGAATTCCATTTTTCTTTAGGTACTACTTAAGGCCGGTCTTTTCACCTCTTAATAAACTAACTGACAGATAACTACCATTCATAAAAATCAAGTTGTTCATCGGATAACTTTAACAGGTAGATGGAAAGTCCGGCACGTCGTGAAGCGCAAAATACTTTGCTCCTTAAAGAAACAAAGTATTCTTTCACAAACATTTAAAGAATGACTGTAACCCTACAATATGTTTATAGAAGCAACGCATTTTTATGACAACTTTATTTAATCAAATAATTATAATAGAATTATTCATCGGGCACTTCCATCGTGTCATTATTGATCTCGTCTATTACATCGTGAGGAAGTTTACCATCAATGGTGCAGCCTACAGATTGTGCGGTGCCCAGAACTTCTTTCACAGTACCCGCCAGGTTTTTGGCCATCGAACGGGGCCTCATTTGCCTTGCAATGGTGACCACGTCGTCAAATGAAATGTTTCCACTGTGTTTAACTGGAAAATTTAGAAAATACCGTCTTCATTACAGAAACAATGACATTCATCAAAGTTATATGAGAAACACTCTACTAAAATTAATGTCGGTAACACAATTCTGTAGTAATTAAAAGTATGTAAAATGTACGTTCCCAGTAGTAACACGCTTAGTCTTTCGTAAGCATGGGTTGCAAATAAGGAATTAATTAATATAGCACCAACGATATACTGACAAACCCATTTATGCAAGTTCTGTCAATCAATCATGTGCTATGCCAAAAGAAAGTGAGGGGGCTTACTGTTTTTCTGCTTCTTTCTATCCCGAGGAGGTTCTTTCAGGGCTTTAATGATCAGAGAAGCCGCAGATGGAACGACGGTTATGGTCGCTTGCCTGTTCTGAATTTTCAACTGAACTGTTATCTTCAGTCCCTTCCAGTCCGCAGTGCCTTTTGCAATGTCATCGCCAACTTTCTTCGGTGACTAAAAATATTTATATTTGGGCATGCAACATAACCTCTAAGTTTTCAACGGGTACTCACTAAGCCGAGGGGGCCGATTTTTGGAGCCAGGGATGATGTGGCTCCGACTTCTCCTCCGACGCATCTCAAGTAAACTGGAAGGACACGTTTGTATGGTGCGAGATTTACAGACAGGTTTACTCACCGTACTTAATTTCTGTAGGATCGAATTTCGGCGGCATGATTTATAATGATTGCGCTCACAAATCAGCAATTCTCAAGTTTTTAAAGCCGATGATTGCAGATGATTAATTTGTTGACAACGCTCGTCGTCTTCACCACACGACATGAACGTTTGTAAAGGAAAGACAGGGGAATTTTGTTTTTAAGTTGGGAACATTGACGCGGCGATAAGCGCGTTTGTTTCTGAATTTAAAAAAGAACTCCGCAGAGGTTTTCCAAAGTTAACACAAATAAATAACTAATTAAAATGTACGGTGTTAAGCATAAGCAATTTCTGCAACACATGCTGAAGCATGGGGCCCTCTCAGTTGAGAAGGCGTTGCAGTTTTGTAAAACAATCGAAGCAGGTATTATAGGTTATAATAATGTCATCCATTGTACAGTTTGATTATTACAGAAGAAGTTAAAAACTTTGATTCTTTGACGTCTTTCACGTCGGAAATCAATAAGAAAACACTCGAGCAAGGTTTTAAAATTCAATTCGCAGTATGTGAAGTCACAGGACAGAAACAGGTAATCTTCATAAACACAGCCGACGATGATATATCAAGAATGCAAAATACATTTTCACAAGTCGAGTTGGAATTCTTTCGAGCTCTCATGCAGGAATTAGTTACTTCGAAGGGCAAGACACTCGCTTATATTTTCTGCTTGAGTCTACCATCTGCGTTGATGGAAAAGCTAAGTAAAACCAAGATCGAGAAACTCATTGAAAAGTGGATTCAAATGGGGTACTTGGTGATGAAGGACAATAATGTATATCTGGGTGCACGTTGCATCGCAGAATTTACAACCTTCTTTCAAACTCGCTGCAAGAATCACATTGAGACGTGCAACTTATGTTCCGAACTTGTCTTTACTGTAAGTTTTCATTTTCATAATAAAAATAAATACCATAGTAAATTGATGTGTTTATTTAAGGGTCGAACTTGTGGTTCCTGCAAGAAGACCATGCACATTCACTGCCTGGAAATAAAGTTTTTGGTTAAACGAGATCTCTGTCCAGGTTGCAAACAAAAATGGCAAGACTACAAGGAACCATCTCATGAGGAGGAAGATACAGCGAATTCAGACGAATACGATTCAGATGGACCAAGTTAAAGTTAATGCAGGCATTGAATGTATTTTAATTCGTGACTAATTTATTTTTAACAAAATCCATTCCAGATACAAAGTCAATTAAATTTTTTTTTTAAAGTAACATGCGTTCACTCCACTTTATGAGGACGTTATTTTGTAGAGCATTAAAGTCTTCAATTCCATGCAGTGTGATAATTGTTCCATCGATGTTGCTTACGACGATCTGCGGTATATAGATTATGTCAAACATTAATAATAGTTCCCTGAAATGTATTTTAATTAGTTGCCTCATTTGTCAATACTATCAAAATTAAATGCACCATATCGTAGGTGATTTCAAAGGCACAGCGTACCAACCGTGATGATTGCTTAGGTAGTCGTTCATGAAAGTGTTCTCATTCGCATCACATGATACGTATATCATCTCCATCCTGAGCTTCCATTTTTTTATGGTCTAATTAACACAGACATGAACTTCATTAACTCTCGTGCTAATGCGTTTACCTGATACAGATCTTTCAATCGCAATAAAAGCTCCCGGTTTTTTTTGTACCACGTCGCCGTAAAGACGAAGACGATGTGCTGCTTGTTACGAAGCACCTTCTCTGTGCGGACTCTGTTTCCTAAGCAGTCGATTAACGTGTCACTTGTTACGTACTGCATCGCATCAAAATCGTAAATTTTTTAATTGAAAAAATGTAATGAAATCATTTTTGAAGTCTTAACATTTAAATATTCAAAACTCATGTGTACCAACCTTAGTAGCAGTACAGCAGCGAGACTAGAAGCGAATTTTAGCGACGAATCAGTGCTGGAATCACGATGAATAGAATTCTATTTTTGTGACGTCACGAGAAAAGATAATCGCCTTGAAAAATGAAATCGCCACGAATAGTATTGTATTATTTTTATTCTACAGGGTGTTAAGAAGTAAGGGGTGTAGTAAACTCAATCCATCATGATCCTAAACTCTCACGTAAAGGCCAGCGCTAGGCAACGTGACGTCACAAAAATAGAATTCTATTCATCGTGATCCCAGCACAGGTTATAGTGGTTATGGAACTAAATAGGTACTTTATCGACAAACACGTGACGTCATTGTTATATATTTTGAACGCGGTTTGTGGAACTATTGGATGATGGTTAAGAAGGGTGTTTTAAGTTTTAACAGTTTGAATTTAGAAGATAGGTTATGTTAGATGATATTTTGTACCGATCTCTCTGTTATAGTACTGTCATCGTCAAATACGATTTCATTTGCTACGATAATAGCCATTTCTACATTCATTTTCACTTAAATATGAAAACAACCTCAATAAATTGATTGATTGACAGTTCACAATAACATGCGATGGCGAATATCGTTTTTAATCACGTCATAACATAAACCGCGTTAAAAATGTAGGAATAATTGTTCGTCGCTAAAATTCGCTTTAGCACTTAAGCAGGACATTTTGTAATTTACAAGAAGAAATAATCCTGTTTCAATTTAACAATTTATTTTCCAAAAATTTTATAATAGGTCTGTTCCATTCGTCAGGATTTCGAGTTCTGAATCGTTTAAAGTCGTACTGAGCATGAGCAGTGCACAAAATTGGATATAAACTTCATACTGCGCATGATTCGAACGGTTCAGAATTTGAAATTTTGTCAAAACTCAAATGCAACAGACTATTATTATTAACATATTATTACTTTTCGGACTTCTTTATATTGGTAGACCTGATATATTGAGAATTGCTGAAAATTGAGATAGGTGGCGCTAGTAATCGTAAAAAAAAAACTTGTTTAGTACGTTTTAAATTTTCTTTAATTTGTACGCCTATTAATATTATTATTATTATTTCAATAATAAGAACAATTACTTTCCAATGGATGACGAAGCAGAAACCTATAAGTTATGGCGAATTCGTAAAACGGTGATGCAGGTTAGTGTTCGTACATAACCCCACTCTCATAAGATGCGTTGCATTTTACAATTTTACGTTTATTTTTAGCTGTGCCACGACCGAGGCTATTTAGTAACACAAGATGAATTGGATCAGACTTTGGAACAATTCAAGGAACAATTTGGAGACAAGCCCAGGTAATCACAGATCAAGTTTTTATGCAGCTCGGTCAGTTTTGCCGAAAATATAAAGAATTCAAATGAATGCAAGAAGAAATATCCATCTAATACTATAAGTTAAACAGTGAACAACAAAGTGTATATATTTTTCACGAATTGCACTGTACTTATCCTTAGGAGCTGCATTAGTAGCATACCTTCCACTAGCTTCAAGTTCCATACAGCATGCACACTTAACCGTTCTGTATTGTTCAGAATTGTTCTGAAAGGAACACAAAATTCAAATCACATCAGCATAACCACACAAGGTGTCTAGGAGGGATGATAGGAATCCCGTGCCAAATGTTCTAGTACGTGACGCACTTCCACCTACATTAGTGAATGGAACAAGGACTTGGTGCACTTGAACTGTTCTAGCTTACGAAAGGAATGCTACCATTAAATGAATGGTCAAAAGTAGTATTTCTTTCACGAGCTTCAAGCTCCCTACAGCATGCACACTGAACTGTTTTGTACTGTTCAGAGGTGTTCTGAAAGGAACACAAAATTTAAATCACATCAAAAGGCGTCGAGCACCACCTCATAAGATGGTGCGTGAAGGATGAGAGGAATCTCATTGTAGTACACGATGTACTTCCACCTACATTAGTGAATGGAACAAGGACTTGGTGCACTTGAGCTGTTCAGAACTGTTTTAGTGTGTGAAAGGAGTGCTACTAATGTACATAAGTTCCTCAGGTCCTATCATGATAAGCAAACTTAATTTTTTTACTGTACAATTTGTATGGAGCAGTGATCTTGTATGTACTTCATAGATTCAACAACCCTCCGTTCATCAAGTGTTAAACAATTTTCAAATTAATTTCAGTGAAAAAAGGCCATCAAGAAGTGACTTAATTGTCCTGGTTGCCCACAATGATGACCCAACTGACCAAATGTTTGTGTTCTTCCCAGACGAGCCGAAAATAGGTATCAAAACCATCAAGACGTACTGTCAGCGCATGCAAGACGAGAACATACACAGAGCCATCATCGTCGTTCAGACAGGCATGACGCCCTCTGCTAAACAATCCTTGGTGGACATGGCACCTAAATACATTCTGGAACAGTTTTTAGAATCGGAGTTGTTGATTAATATAACAGAGCACGAGTTAGTACCGGAACATGTCGTTATGACACCCGAAGAAAAACAGGAGTTACTGGCTAGATAGTATCCTTTTTTTTATATTATTTTTTCAATATTTTGTTATTGAGTAATTGTGCTTTTTCCTTAATTTTGTGTAAGTAAATTAAAGGAAAATATGTTGATGAGGATACAAGCTGGCGATCCCGTTGCAAGGTATTTTGGATTGAAGAGAGGCCAAGTAAGTAATTTCAATTTCAAATTTCTTTTGCATAAAAAAATTATTGCTATGAATTCGCAACAAACACAAACTGAAGCTGTTTTTGATTGCAGGTGGTAAAAATCATTCGACCATCAGAGACGGCAGGACGTTATATTTCTTATCGTCTTGTTTGTTAAATTTCACTTTCTCATTTTGTTTTTGTTAAATATTATGTTTCCCTTCAAAAGAAAAGAATAAAAAATGATGGTAGGTTGCTTTTTATACACAGAAATTATTGTACAACAGTTTTATTTTAATTTTGATCTTTTATTAAAATGTAAATGGTTGATTGAGAAATTTATAATTAACTGATTTTAATAATTGTTACATTAACTTTCAAGTTTGAAATTAAAATCAAAGGTCTGTCCCTGATTGCTTCACCTTATTACAATGATGGGAAGTTTTCATCAGCAAATAACGGCCATTTTTTAGCCCCTGCCCCAAGGACATCACGTTGCTTTTTTTAGTTCAGTAAAACAGACGAGTTTATTGCATGAAACTTTCTCTGAATTAATTTTGTATCTAATGAATTACATCTGTATTTTTTTTATGTACTGGGTTAATTTTATGTACTGGCTTCGGTTAGTCATGTAACATAAATCAAATGTTTAAGTGTAACTACATCCTGTATACTGCAATAAATTATTTATTTAAATCTCACATAAATGCGACGAATTAAGTTATCAGTGTAAGGCGGAGAATGCGGGCATTTTGCAGTCAATAAATTTATTAATTCAATTACCAAGGTTGTAATTAATCATTTTAATGCGAATAATTAGCATTTCGAAGAAAATCCATGAAATAAATATCCCACTTTCCGTCGGTTGAAACAGTAACATAATCGATAATACAGTTTTCTGTATCAAACAAGTAAAGATTTCTGTAATTATGTATACTTACAGGCTTTTATAAAATATCAATATTTTAATAAAAATCTATTAAGATAGTTAAAGAAAGTTGCAAGAATTAAATTTGCATGTAATCTGCGTTCAATAACACATGTAAATGTAATACTTAACCTAGAATAAATTATTGATTAATTCTACTTATGTATAGGTGTTCAGAAAGTAACTAGCTCCAATTAAGCAAGTAGGTAGTAGGTTTAACGTGGACTTAGTTTGAAAGTAATTGCAAAGAAACAAGAAAAATCCACGTATTTTAACATAAGTTCCCAAATAACTTGAAAATGATATGTTTACTCGAAAATATACACGGTGATTCAAAATTGTCCCCGATATTTTCAGGGTGAATAGAATATCAAAAAATAAGGTCACCTTTTTATATAATTTTTTTTCCAAAAGTGAATAATAAGGGACAGTGTTGTAACATATCTAGTTACAAGTATCTAGATACCGTATCTAGATAATTTCAGTGTATCTGTATCTGTAACTAGTTACATTGTAGTACTTGCTATCTGTAACTGTATTTAGTTACATTTATGTATGTATCTGATCATTTAGATACACAGATACATTTTTTAAACAAAAATAATTTTTTTTTTTTTCAATATGGTTTCTGTGCATATCCATTTTATAATACTAGAACGTGCGAACGTTTTTCGTTCGTTGTGTGGTTGCGATTATGTCAAGTAAGGCGACCGTAGTGACTGGTCGCAATAATATATTTACTAAAATTCAAGGTCAAATATTTAAAAATAACAGATTTACAGAGTAACAAATTTTGCTATTTTTTAACGATAAATTGTCACTCTCTTGAAAACTATAAACTTTAGATCAATAAAGCCCTGTATTATTTTGATCTAATCTGCCTAAGCTATTATAATCGTGCAATAATGTACAGAGTATTTAAAAAATGGCAAAACAGCGCTATTGTGCATTGTTCAGGGACACCCTCTGAGCATGGAAGAAATGTTAAAAAAATGTTGCCTTATGTTTATGTGTCTGTTGACTGATATTAAACAATACATATTCAGTCAACGTAAATTCATAGGTAATTAAATGCAGTTACTTACCAAATTAATAGCTTGATGGCCAGATCATTTTGACGATAATTTATGAAAAACATGTCCTATTTATTGATTTTAAATAAAAATTATTGTTGAACATCATTTTAAACAGGTCTTCCACTATAAAAATTGTTGAAATATTCAGAATTGATAAAAATTGTTGAAATATTCAGAATTGGTAAAAATTTCAAATTCCAATCTTGTAACCTCCATATCTCTAAAGAATCACGAATTTTTTTAACACTTTTTTTAAGCACCCAGTACAGAGTATTCCATTTAAAAAGATGTAAATTAGAATTGCCACACTCTTACGGAACACTCTGTACATATCTAAATAATTTTAGATTGTGCATCTAACCGATATGTATGTTAATGCAATTTTAAAATTTTTAAAAATATTAATCAGTAACGCCAGAATCTTCCGATCATGCATTGTTAGCCCACCCTATATGTACAGGTTGGATCAATTTCGATGTCTCTTATGGGCTCGAAAATAAAAGAAGATAGCCAATTTTTGTTTAGTCTATTGATTTTATCTCTAAAAAAGAGATCGAGACTTGGCCACTAGTTTTTTTCTATCTCTTATAGTTACAGAGATGCCCATAAGAGACATTGAAATTGATCCACCCTGCACATATAAATAATACATACAGGGTTAGTTAAAAGTATGGAAACGGCCATTTATTGCCGTTAATATTCATTTTAAGAAATATGTGCTTTATGAAAGTTTTTTAGGAAATTTTTATCTACAATTGAGAATACTTGAATTTTTTTCTTCTTCAATTGTTTTTGAGTTACGCCTATCTGCGTAATTTTTTTAAATGGAAACATTCTAATTTTAATATACCGTTCGGTAGAGTATTTTTTTCTCTTTACAATAGTATTCTTGTTTTTTTTTTGAATTGAGGGATTTCTGAAAAAAAAAAAAATTTTCACTTTTTTGTGAAATTGAAAACACTGGTTCAAATATTTATTTTAGGGCCAGTTTCATAATGGAATTTAAAGGAGGCTATAAACTAAGGTCACTTTTAGATGTCAAAACAAATATGAAAACACATTTGTTTACACATCAGATTGTGACTTTATTTTAGAGGTTCCTTTAAATTCTATTATGAAACTGACCCTTAGTTAGGTAGATCTAAGACAAAAGTGAAGTTATGGGTCACAAACAAAACAACAACAAAAACAAAAAACAAACAAACAAAAAACAAAAAAAAAGTAATAACTAAGTAAATTAAATTAAGTGTTCAAATTGTCCTCCATTTGTAATTTGACAATGACTCAATCGATTTACAAAACCCCGAAGAGAATTCTCTAAAAATTCACGGGGAATTTCTTGTATCGTCCTGGTAATTCGAATTTTTAAATCTTCGATGTCATCGGGCTTATCTTTATAAACTTTGTTTTTTACATATCCCCAGAGGAAAAAATCTAAAGGGCTTAAATCAGGGGAACGGGCTGGCCACTCAATTTCACCTCGTCTCCCAATCCATCTATTTGGAAAAACGTTATCAAGATACTGACGAATATTTAAACCATAATGTGGTGGGGCGCCATCTTGCTGAAACCAGATATTGTTATTGGGAAGGTTTTCGTTGTTTTCATGAGGATAGAGCGTAGCACAAGCAGGTATAATTTGATTTTGCAATAACTGCAAATACAGAGCCGAATTTAAATTGCCATCGATGAAAAAGGGACCTATAATATGACCACCTAGAATGCCAACCCAAACATTAACTTTTTGGGGATACTGCGTATGGTGCTCCAAAAACCAAAACGGATTGACAGGTGACCAATATCTGCAGTTATGTCTGTTTACTTCACCGGTAAGGCAAAAAGTAGCTTCGTCAGAGAAAAGAATGTTATTAACAAAATTTTCGTTATTATTGCAAATATTTAACATTTCTTCACAAAATTGAAGTCTCCTATCAAAATCATCTTCCGTCAATTCCTGTACAAGTTGTACCTTATAAGGTTTATACTTTTCACTTTTTAACATTTTAACGACTGATGACTGTGAAATATTGAGATTTACCGCTAATTGGTTGGTTGATAAATGGGGATCTTCAGATACAGCCAATAAAATATCCAGCTTTTTATCATCACTGGTCGATGTTCTCGGTCTACCACTCCTTGGCAAATTTTTAACGCTGCCGGTTTGTTCGAAACGTTTCAAAGTTTTACTAACAACGGATTTAGAAATTGGATTTCTATCAGGATGCGCATCATTAAATAAATAACAAACGTCTTGTAAACTTCTACGTCTATCTCCATAACCCAGCATCATAAGTATTTCAATTCTTTCATGCTCATTTAAATTCGCCATTGCTAATATTAACAGCAGTAAATTACACGCAATTGAATTTGACGTAAACAATAACCACTGATACAGTTACTCGCTCGAGTTTGTTTATTGCTTACTTATAGCGTTTTCGATTGATCGCACTAGTGCGCACTCAGAGTATCTTCATCTCATGTTATTGCATGAGGTCAAAAGAAGACGCAAATACACTGAGTGCAACCGGTGCTGTTGAATCGAAAACGCTATTAGATGTACCTGACCTGGCGCTAATAAGCGCGCACGACGGGAAATGAATACTTGAAATATTGTTTTTTTTACAGAAACCCCTCAATTCTAAAAAAAATAAGAATACTATTGTAAAGAGAAAAAAATACTCTACCGAACGGTAGATTAAAATTAGAATGTTTCCATTTAAAAAAATTACGCAGATAGGTGTAACTCAAAAACAATTGAAGAAGAAAAAAATTCAAGTATTCTCAATTGTAGATAAAAATTTCCTAAAAAACTTTCATAAAGTACATATTTCTTAAAATGAATATTAACGGCAATAAATGGCCGTTTCCATACTTTTAACTAACCCTGTATATGTATGTATCTAAAAGGTACATTTATGCTGTATCTGTATCTGGATCTAGTTACTTTTCAAAAAGAAGTATATGTAACTGTATCTAGTTACAAATTAGGGTAAGTATCTGTATCTGAATCTAGATACTTTGAAAAATGTATCTGTTACAACACTGATAAGGGAGTTATAATCCCTTGAAAGAGGGATAAAAAGTGTTGTTTGTTTGGCAATATCTTCTGAACCCTTTAAGTTATCAAAATAATATTTGAAACTCAGGTATAAGGCACCTAACTGGGCATTTACATCATATCGGGAGACAATTCTGAATCACCGTGTACCTAGATGTACCTCCAAATAAACGTTGCAGAGAATTTAATTTTGGGACGATTGATTACGTCCCTGAATAATTAAAAGTAAACTTACATCGATTATGAATTTTTATGCATCCTGAAAATCACTGTTTTTGGGGAAAAAGGTAACATTTGATATAACAACATAATAATTAATTTAATTTATTTGTTACATAATCAGTACATGTAAGAATCTACTTGCAATTAGTTGCGGAAATAAGAGATAAGAAAATATTAGACTCTCACAAAAATAAATAAATCTAAATTTCCTTTTTATATGGCTGTTTGACAATTACGTAAATTTTTCACAAAAACCACTTCTTACTGTCAGTTATTATAAATAAATACAAACACTACATTGAAAAAGAACAAGAAATTATGAAAATAAATAAAAAATTTTCTATTCACAAATTATTTGAAAGAGTTTTGATTGTCCTGCCGTAATATAATGTTTAAATTTACATCTAACAGCACAAATTCTTTTATAAGGTCCTCGATTTAATTTCGTACGAAATACAGGTATTTTCTCCGGTAAGATTGTCCTTAGAAAATATGGCTTAATAATCTACACCAATGAAGCACTTGCACAGATGAATCCGACCTTTTTTCACGTCACTTTAATTAAAGCGTTTAGATTTTCAACGGAAGAGACATAATAAACGTTGCCTCATTTTCCGCAGGACATATCGCAATCTCGCTTAATTCTTCGTAATATTTTTAGATAAAAATGTAACCTGTTCAGACGATCATTTGGAAGAAACTGAGGCACCGAAATAGCCTATGCTCTACTTTCAATTTATTCGTTTTTAATGAATTCTGAATAGATTCCTATCTCGTATGGCATTTTTTAAGTTATATTTAAAAAGAACTTCTTTGTTTTCTTCTATACATTCGAATTTGAATTTCTGTTGCAAATAATGTAAACTTCAACCATATTATTGTTTTTTTTTTTTGAATTGTGTACAGTGAAAAACAAAAGTAAGGTCTCCCCGGAAAATGTTAAATTTGATTGCTATCACGAATAGGCGAGCAAGTAGGTATATAAACAAACGAAATTTGTAGAATTTTATTTTACGAATTTTATTTCAAGACAATTACACAATGTATGTACTACTCGTTCGCCTACTTGTAATAGCAATCGGAAGGGGTTGGACCGAAATTTAGCATTTCATTGGGGAGACGTTACTGTTGCATTTCACTGTACACGCTTTTGTCTGGTACAGAGAAAATCAGTAAACAACAAATCTTTCGTTTATTTTGATGTGTTTCTATAATGTTTTTAATTATTTCAAAGTCCACTGTTTAAGATATTTAAATATACTGCTTTTGCAAATTACTTTTTTATAATTATTGTAAACTCGCTTGTTTAAATAGTGCAATAAAACTTCAATTATAAGTTTTTAGGCGAAATGTAATAAAAGTGTTAAATATTTACATGTGCACGTAATCAACAGAAAATGTTGTGTCCCATTTCAGAAAATAAACCTTTTTGAGTGCCCCTTGTATTTCGTAATTCCGATTTAAAATCTGAATATGTCAGAAAACATTTATCGCAAAATTTGTATTGGTCCGACAATTTCAAGAAACCATTATAAATGTCGACGTTTCGTTGTACGTTCGACATCTTCTGCAGGATAAATAACATTTTTATTATTATACAGTGCTAGTCTAAAGTTCCCCCCTCCCCCCTGTTAATTTTGGAACCAAATAAGATAGAAAGTTCAAACAAAAACCAAATCAATGTACATAAAAAATACTAACTTTTGAAATATAACTACTTTAGAATATCCGCTAGGTGGCGCTGTACGCACCATGAACTTCAAAATTTTAAATGGTAAAATAGCTTGAGTGGCATATCATTTTAAAGGAACTTTAATTCTGCATCCAACGGCGTTGTCAGTTTTTAACAGTCTTCATTTATTTTTGAGATAATGACCAAAAACTTGTGTTTATACACAAGTACATAAAAAGTACTCAATCCAGAGGTATAATTACATTAGAAGATACAATAGGTGGCGCTGTGCGCGCTTTGCATTTTGAAATTTTAAATAGCAGAATGGTTTAAGTAACATATTATTTGAAAAGAATTTCAGTTTTACAACCAATAACCAGATTTCCGTTTCTAGCATATGTTTTTACAATAGTAGAAAATAATAATAAAAATGAAATGAAAGCAAATTAACAAAGCGTATTTACAAAAAAATATTCAATATGTTCTACCCTCTAATTCCTGACATTAAAACATTTTGTTGTAAAACTTGTCACGTACATCTTGAAAAATGTTATTATTTTTATTATTATTATGATTATCGAGAGTAGTATTTTTTAGTTAATAGCTTTTCCTTCTATTTAAAATTTAGAAATTCATAGCGACCACAGCGCCATCTAGTGCATCTTCCAATGTAATTATATCTCTGGACTTAGTACTTTTTATGTACTTTGATTTGGTTTTTGTTCTAAGTTCTTATCTTATTTTGTTTCAAAGTTAACACGTAGGAGAAATTACTTTAGACAAGCACAAGTTTTTTGTCATTATCTCAAAAATAAATGAAGACAGTTAAAAATTGACAACATCATTGGATGTAGAATTAAAATTCCTCTAAAGTGATATGCCACTCAAGCCACGTTGCCATTTCAAATTTTGAAATCCATGGTGCGCACAGCGCCACCTAACGGATATTCTAAAGTACTTATATCTCAAAAGTTAGTATTTTTTATGTACATTGATTTGCTTTTGGTCTGAACTTTCTATCTTGTTTGGTTCCAAAATTAACAGGGGGGGAAGGAACTTTTGACTAGCACTGTATGATACGTAGGATTAGAGTGTTACATTAACCATTCTGCACATACATACAAGTGTCAACTAAATAAGCGGACATATTTTGCAAGAATTCGTTAATTTTAATCTACGATTGAAACGCTTCCTTTCTGTTTCTTAAGTAACAGAACAAACCTGTTCACCCAAACTGTGTAATATTAAAAAATATTAAATATGTATTTGTATACCTGAATTCAAATTTTATTAAAAGTGGTCAGCAAATTACAATATTGTTTGTCCGGCTGGTTCTTTTCGCTTGCGTCACGAATTTCTACGTGTTAAAATACATTCTAAAAACTGTTGCACAAACAAGAAATAGACAGAAAAATGTGACGTTTGTTTATTGCAGAGAAAAATGTGTGAAATGAAAGATTCATTATAGGTATAATTGCTTTATTAGAATCAAAGAGGTATGAAAAAAACTGCATGCTGTTTTCAGGAGATTGCAATCAGTACACTTAAAAACAACTTGAAGGACGTACTTTATATCAATATATTACCTAATCAATAATTTGAATCTCGTGACACCAACACTTTAGTCAAAAAGTATGTAAACGTCTGTGCAAAAACGTCCTTGTCAAGATAAAGAGATTTAAAGTTCGAATACTCTTCTTTTCTCGTAAGTTGTTTCTATAATATTTAAAATATATAATTGTTATTAATTTTCAGGTTTTTAAGTCTGTTCAATATTATCTTTTCAGATTTCGCAAATCTGTTACAAACTTATCTGATAATGAACCGCTTAGTAACGTGCTAAGAATGCAACTCTTTTTGACTTACTTTTAAGTACTAACAACAAGCAATGTCCACTTATTTAATGAATACCTTATTTGTATTAATATGTCTCTTTCGTTTTTTACTTTTAATTTGAGTTCGAGTTCACAAGTTAAAGTCGTGCAGCAAAGGCAGTAGTCGATAACCTACGAGGGAGTTTTGATAACTAGGCCTATTTCTCTTTCTCAAAAAAAAGACTTTTGCCGGTAAAGAAATTATCGCGGATGTGCAAACTACATTGGTGAAAAAATACCTTTCATATTCTCCTATGAAGAACTAGGTTGCAGAGTTTAAAAGGGGAAGAACTGATGATGTTAAAGTTAAAGATGAACACCATACAAGAGGACCCATTTCTGTGAGCATCCCAGAAAATATCTATGCTGTTCATGACCTGATTCTAGATCGAAGAATCGAAGAATTGGATCAAAACAAATTGCTTTTACTTTAGGAATGTCTCTAGGACGAGTTTGTTGTTGGCCACCAAGACCTGGATATGAAGAAGCTAACATCCAAGTGGATTCCTCAGTGCAGATCAGGAACGTCAGGGAGTGGCACTTTGCAACCGTTTTGAGGAAGATTCTTCCAACTTTTTGGACCAAATTTTGATAATGAACAGAACTTAGGTTCACCACTACGATCCAGAGAACATGCAGATTTTCCGTGTCCGAAGAAATTTCGAATCAAAAGAAGTATGAAAAGGTTCTTGCGTCCAGTTGTTGTGACCAGGCTTATCTAAAGTGTGGATAGTATTATTCTCCGCGAGAAAATATTGGAAAGACAACGTACCATCCCACAATTCGTTAGTTGCGCTACAAAAAAATGATAAGTTGGGGTTTGAATTGATAGAACCACCCCCTCATTTAACTGATCTGACCCCACCCACTCTTACTTTTAAGTTAAAAAGTATCTGAAAGGACGGACATTTTCCTCAGATGGGTGATTGGTAACCAGATAAGTCAGATTTAAGTAAGTAATTAAAAAAAGGAATATTTTCGGTAAATTCTTCATTGCCTTAGAGGGCGGGCATCGAATCGTTTATTCCGGTCGAAGAGGAGTGCCTCCTTGGGGGGCCCTGCGGCGGTCGAGATTAGATAGAGGAGAAGGTCCGATGGCGTATCGATTAACAATGAGTGATAAAGTTTGCATAATTCGTACGGGGCGGACGCAGGGTATCGATCCCGTGTCATTCTCATGCAAGTATTGCCAATCAATGCGGGCGCAATTACGCCGGTTCCTCCATTGGCCGCCGCGACATCAGCGACTGAACCTTGGCGAGTGGCGGACGGTCGCGGTTATGAGCCCATCATCATTGACTTTAGAAACCTCTAGACTTCCCAAAACTTAAATACAATACTCTTCAGTCAGGCAAGAAAATAGAATCTTTTTCGAACACCGCTAAGAAAACTTACACTTAAAAAAGAAAAAAAGGTTTCTCCTTCATTGCGACGAACAAGGCAAAAGGACATTAAAAATAAGACTGCACGCCCTATCTCTTCCGTCTTTGGAAAACATCACTGCGTAAATAGAAGTGATGATAAAATACAGTATCTTCTGCTAAATACTTTTTTAAAGAGCTTTTATTCATTCAAGATGTGTTTTTTTTTCTCTAATTTTTTTACTTCATATATTCTTCTTGCTACTCTGTCGTCTCTGTTCAATTTATGTAAAAAAAAACTACCGCAGTTTTTTTTTTCTTTTCACCCACTTTTTACCCCAAGCTCAAAACTTGTCGGGGAGGGGTGGCGGGTGCGACCGACTTAGATGTTAATTTCTCCTTCGGCATTCTGTTCTTTTATCTTTGCTCGTTTTTGTATTAATGTTACATAGTTACATGTCTCCTGAAATGTTTAATATTTCAATCAATGCCTTTATAAAATATTAGTTCTATGTTACCGGCATAAGATTTTTGGTTCCTTTTCATTTCCCAGTGATCTCTTCTATTCTACATTATATTACATTGAAATACATTGTATAGTTTTTATTGACGCTAACTTACAGTAATTTAAGTTTCATAAAAAAATATGTGTTTGAATGCGTGACACAATTGTTGGTGATATTTACATCACATTACATTAAAATGCGCTGCATCGCATGGTTTTTATTGATGCTAATTCACAGTAATTTCCGTGTCACAAAGTCCTAGTTCTATGTCACTAGCATAACAGATTTTTATTTCCTTTCCATTTCCCAGTGATCTCTTCTATTCTACATTATATTACATTGAAATACATTGCATAGTTATTGACGCTAACTTACAGCAGTTTAAGTTTCATAAAAAACGTATGTATTTGAATGCGTGACACAATTATTGGTGATATTTACATCACATTACATTAAAATGCACTGCATTGTATAGTTTTTGTTGATGCAGTACAGTTGATGATTACAGTAATTTCCGTGTCACAAAATCCTATGTGTATTGATGGTGGCATTGAAGTACATTACATTACATTGAAGTACATTGCCTACCATGGTGGTGGTGGTGGTAGTGCAATCAATATAATACATTGTACAATAAGTACATTGCATTGCACCACCACTACCACTACTGGTGCAATGCAATGCAGTACAATGTACCACCACGGTGGTGGTGGTGCAATGTAATGTAGTTCAATGTAATGTGATGTAAATGAGTTCAATAATCATGCAATCACGTCGCCCTTTTATCAATTTGAAAGAAACAGTCGGTGTGTTTTAAGATGTATGTAAACGATTATCGGCAATGTTCGTGACAAATTTCAATGACGATTACTTTACCTTACATTGAAATACTTTGCATAACATTGTTTTGTCGACACTAATTTATAGTAATTTAGCGTCATAAAATTTTAGACATCAACATTATGTAACACTTCGTTCAAATACGTTACAGTATATTGTAGTTGCTGATGATAATTTCTTTATTTTTTCATTTCTGCTACGCCTTCGCCTTTTTACTAATTTTAAGGAAACAACCCGCGCATATCAAAATACACGGAATCGGATATCAGCGATATTTGAATTAGTTACATTGAAATACATTGCACTACATTATTTATGTCGACGTAAATTTATAGTAATTTGAACGCCAAGAAATTTTACGTGTATTTGAGTGCACGGCAACGAATTTCAATGATCATTACATTACCTTACATTGAAATATTTTACATAATATTGTTTTTGTCGACACTAATTTTAGCGCCACAAAGTTCTGGATATATCTGGATGCCCTCCCAAGATTATTGTAAATGTTTATATCAAACTACATTAAAATACATTGTATTTGCTGGTAATAAGTTCTTTATTTTTTAATTTCTGTCATGTGTTTTACTAATTTTAAGGAAAAAATCTTCGTATATTAAAATGAATGGAAACGGTTAACGCCATGTTTGAATTAGTTGCATTGAAATACATTGTGGCACAAATACAAGGTGGCCCAATAAATTATTATTATTATTATTATTATTATTATTATTATTATTATTATTGCATCTTACATATATTTGGGTGTATAACAACGATTATCTACAATGCTTACCTTACCCTATACTTTGGATAACATTGTTTTTGTCTACCCTAAGCTACAGTAATTTTACCATGTATTCGGGGCCATTAAATTAAAATACATATGTAATTAAATATATGTAATTCTAAAGTGTAATTTTAAATGGATGTATGGCAACGTTATTAGGCGATTATTACATTACATTACACTGAAATACATATATTATTTTTGTCCAAATTATTTAAGAAAATTGATGACTATGTATTCGGATGTTATAACTATTATTGATGATTTTTACATTATATTACATAGAAATGCATTATATTAGTTTACGTAATGTCAAATGTCAAAATTCATATTTTGTATTGGGGATGTGTAATTGACTAAGAGGATCGTGTTATGGGTGCTGGAGGTGGTTATTAGACGTTATGTTACACTGAAGTACATTGCAATGTATTATTTTTGTCCAAATTATTTAACAAAATTAGATTACCGTGTATTCGGAGGTGTTATAACGGTTATTGAAGATGTTTACATTATATTACATTGAATACATTATGCTAATTTACGTAATGTCAAATGTTAGAAAATCAAATTTTGTATTGGGGAGGTGTAATTGACTAAAAAGTTTGGTATTGGTGTTGGGGGTGGTTATTAGACTTTTATTATATTAAATTACACTGAAATACATTGCAATGTATTATTTTTGTCCAAATTATTTAACAAAATTAGATTACCGTGTATTCGGAGGTGTTATAACGGTTATTGAAAATGTTTACATTATATTACATTGAAATACATTATGCTAATTTACGTAATGTCAAATATCAGAAAATCAAATTTTGTATTGGGGAGGTGTAATTGACTAAAAAGTTTGGTATTGGTGTTGGGGGTGGTTATTAGACGATTATTACAATATATTACACCGAAATACATTGCAATGTATTGTTTTTGTCCAAATTATTTAACAAAATTTGATAACCATGTATTCGGATGTGTTATGACGATTATTGAAGATGTTTACATTATGTTACATTGAAATACATTATGCTAATTTCCATAATGTCAAATGTCAAAAAATCAAATTTTGTATTGGGGAGGTGTAATTGACTAAAGAGTTTGGGTATTGGTGTTGGGGGTGGTTATTAGACGATTATTACATTATATTACACCGAAATACATTGCAATGTACTGTTTTTGTCCAAATTATTTAACAAAATTTGATGACCATATATTCGTAGGTGTTATATCGGTTATTGAAGATGTTTCCATTATGTTACATTGAAATACATTATACTATTTTACGTAATGTCAAATGTCAAAAAATCAGATTTTGTATTGCGGAGGTGTAATTAACTAAAAAGATCGTCTTATTGGTTTTGGGGGGATCTGCTACATTTTGTAAAGTCTTTGGATGTTGAGCGGCCCATGTGCGTGTGTAGGTCATAACGATTATTGAAGATGTTTACATTGTACTACATTGAAATACATTATGCTAATTTACGTAATGTCAAATGGCAAAAAATTAAATTTTGAATTGGGGATGTGATGAAACTGACTATGTAGATCGTCTTATTTGTTGTTGGGGGGTGCTTGCTACATTTTGTAAAGTCTTTGGGTGTTGAGCGGCCCATGTGTGTGTCGGTCGGCGCTCCCCTGCACCTTGCGCCATGTGGCGAATATAAACAAACGACATTACGCACGCGGGGGTCGCATCAGCTGTGCGGAGGGGAGCGCCTGCGCCATCCAGCCTTTTGGACTCCCGTGTTCAGTCAGTGAGAGTGCGGCGTCGATGGCAGTGGCCAGGCGGTTGTGTTGTTCCCGGGCCGGTGGGCCCCTGCTACTCAGGGACCCCGGTGTGCGAAGCCCGGACACACTGCTCGACATTACGGCCAAAATCGTGGCCGAAAACATCCCCTTCCAAAGGATCGAGGAGCGCTACGACCGCATACCCGAACCCGTGCAGAGGCGAATTATTTTCTGGTCGTTCCCGAGGAACGAGCGAGATATATGCATGTACTCTTCTTTATCGCGAGTGCCCCCCGTGAACTCCGGTGGTGAACCCCAAAACTTATCTTTCTGTAAAGGATTAAAGTTACTTGAGAATGGATGCGTCGATAATGTCCTGCAAGTTGGTATGTACCCAGCCAACTTTTTTTTTAAAGCCGCACATTACAATATTTCTAAGGCAGTCTTTTGCATACCCAAAGTGAAATACACTTGGGAAAAGCAAACGTTGAGTCACTTAAAAAAAAATAAAAGGAAGTTTAGATAGTGACGTACACACGTATTTGATTACGCGTAAAGTAACGGTGCGTACCGAAGAAAGTACTAACAAGTGAAACTAATTACTTCGAGCAGATTAAAGCTGTCGTAAAAAGGATCTCAAAAGGAAAAAAAAGTTTAGCTTTTCTGGGGCAGATATTAAAAAAGTTCGCAGCGCAATATATGGATGGTTTAATTCCGTCTTCGTTGCTCTCTCTCGAGTTCAAGTTTTTGCGAATCAAAGAATATCAGCGTTGCAGTTATTCGGATAAAAACAGCACGTGCTGTGTCAAAGTCGATGTCAACATGCTTGGCCTTCGTGTGTCGAGGCCGGTCCTGATCGCGAGCTCGTTATCTTTTATTTCCTCAAGATTTTTTTTTTTGCAGTTTTATTTCCGGAACAATAAATACAAGCATAATAAGACTTCTGAAATAAACATGCACAAGAGTATATGTTGGGGAAAATCTGGGAATTTCCACAGGATTTTCCTGCATTTATCAAAAAGGGAGGACTCGCAGTTTTTTTTTAGTATGTGAAAATCGTGTTTTCGAAAATCAATAATCACCACCTTAGTTCACGGAAAACCGTTTTCACTTAATGTATCAACGGGGAAGAAGAAAAAAATCAATTTTTTTCACATATCGGAAGTGCGTCAGTCAGTTGGTTCTCGTGAAAGTGGGGAAAATTTGCTAAGACCTTGACATTCCATAATTTTTCCAAATTCAAAAATACAACCGCGAGGGGATGGAGAGACGTTGCTATTTTACGTAATTGTTAATAACAACTAAAATAAGTCGGAATGACCGTGTAGCACATTAATTTACAGTCTAATTGGAAAATGTAATAATAACGATATACAGGGTGTTTCATATCTTGTGTCGCGTCGTTCAATTGCCTTTTCAGTAATAGTCCACAATATTTATTGCTTCTCTGGCGATTAATTTTTTCCAAATTCGAAAACGTTTAGTAATGTACACGGTGTTTGATACTACGACAGACTTGCTAAGATCCCGACGCAATGGTCATAACTTTTCCAAATTCAAAAGCACGACCGGGAGGGGTTGTTATTTTTACGTAAATGCGAAGAACCGCGAAAATTATGTCAGAATGGCTGTGTGGCACATGAATCCAAACGAGAATTCGATATGTAATCCAAAAATTTAATACTACACAGGGTGGTTCTTTAAAATATGTATGTATAATATTTGTATGTTGAAATTGCTTTTTCACTTTGATAGTCCGGAAAATTTACTGCCTCTCTGCCGTAAATTTTTTTTCCAAATTAAAAAACGACCGGGATTCGGAAATTTAATAACATACAGGGTGTTTCTTAAGATAGTCTTGTATCTTAAAGTCACGACACTCGGTTGCATTTCAGTAAAAGCGTTCGATAGTTCGCAATATTTACTGCTTCTGTGTTTTTATACAAAATCGAAAATAGAAGCTCAAGAGGAGAGAAAGACACCGGAGTTCCATTAAAATTCTCGAAAAGCGTCGTTCATTTGTTTTTTTAATAAACGAAATTTGATACTGCGGAAAATTTGCCTCGACCTAGTCATTAATTTTTTTTTCTAAATTCCGAAATGCGACCCCTAGGGGAGGAAGAGACATTACGTAAGTCAAAATAACAACGAAAATCTACAGTGCCATGCATAAGTTCTCACTAGTGATTGACCAGCAATTCCAAAATGCGTTTACTTAAATTTCTTTCCAAATTCAAAATTCATGATAGGAAGGGGAGGGGAGATTGCTATTTTTATGTACAGTAGCGGACAATAAAATGCGGGCAAGAATTTGACATGTAGTGCGTATTTCGCCAAATTTGGTAAATCAGGCTTTTATTGAGGTTATAAATCTGTCAAAACAATTAAATAAAATTTCTACTAAACGTCAGAATTACTAGTGACATTTTGTATTATATATTAAACGTCAAAAATATTAAAGTCAGGTTTACATTATACAAATGACGTGCCCGGATTTTATTGTCCGCTACTGTCATGCAAATAATGTCAAAATAACATTGTAGCATGAGTTCACACTGGAATTCGATGTATAATTCGAAAATTTAATAATATACAGGATGTTTCTTAAAAAATAGTTTATATCTTGAGTCACGTCACTCAATTGCTGTTTCAGTAAAAGCGTTCGATAGTTCACAGTGTTTACTGCTTGTCTGTATTTACTTTTTTTTCCAAATTCGTAAATAGAAGCGCAAGAGGAGAGAGAGAGAGAGAGAGAACGAGGGATTCCATTTAAAAATAACAAACCCGAAAACGCGTCGTTCATTTGTTTTTAGATAAACGCAATCTGATAGTACGGATAGGGGAGGGAGAGACACTGCTCTTATTACGTAAGTGAAAATAAGAACGGAAATAAACGCAGACACATGAGTACGCACCAGAATTTTATCTGCAACTCGAAAACGTAATAGTATACAGAGTGTTGCGGTTTATATCTTGGAAACACGTTGGCCAATTGTTCTTCAATCAACGAAATTCGACAGACCGGAAGATTTACTGCGACTTTGGCGCTTAAATTTTTTTTTTTTCAAATTTCGAAAATGCGAACGGGTGACCTATGTCAAAATAACAACGAAAATAAATTTAGACGTACAGTGCGACACGTAAGTTTGCACTACAACCTGACCTGCAACTCGAAAACTTAATAATATACAGAGTGTTCCATTAACAAATGACGTTGTGGTTTATATCTCGGAAAAACGTTGTTCAATAATAATTGTTCATAAACAAAGTTTACTGGGCTTTCAAAATTCTAGCTACTTTAGCTAAGTAAAAAAAACAAATAAATTTAGACACACGAGCTAGCACGCACTAAAATTTGTTTTGCAATTCGACAATCCAATAATATATAGGATGTTTCATTAAAAAAAAATGATGCTCTGTTTTATAACTCGGAAACGTATTGTTCAATTATTATTATTAATAGTTAACAATAAAAATAATTCGGATCTATAAATCAATAGAATTTGACTCGCAATTAATAATTTACGGGATGTTCCGTTAAAAAAAGACGCTCTGGAAACGGGACATTCAGATTTTTTAGTAACAAAGTTCGATGGTGTGAAAAAATTATCGCGACTCTGGCTTTTAAATTTTAAAGTCCTAAACTGTGACCGGGGGAGGAGAAAGAGACGTTGATACATATTTTTACGTGGATTCGATTTGCATTTCGAAAATAAAGTAACATGGGGTGATTCAATTAAATAATTAACAAGCGCCTTATGATAGCTCAGACTCAGAATAGTAATGTTTACCCTTAATTCAAAATTGAATATTAGAAAGGTGAGGGGAAAAGAGATTTGCACTTTAAATTAATTACTTCCTCTGCCCTTCAACAGATGGCGTTGCTAATTTCTTCTTTTTACAGTGACTTTGATGGTACTTCTTCTACCGTTTAACAGATGGCGCTGCTAATTTATTCTTCTTATAAATATGCAAATTTTGCAAACACGAGCGAAATAAACAGCAAATACTAAGAGAATAAAATCAATCCGAATTTAAAAAATTGACAGAAAATGAATTGCGATGAAATCGTTCCCCTACTCTACTACAGATGGCGCTGCTATTTCTTACCGCAACAGGAAAACTTTCAGAGTATATCGTTGAGTAAAGAACCAAAGGAAAGTAAAACAAAAATTAACTCTGAAGAATTAATTTCGTTATTGTTGAACAAAGGACGACAATTTTTCTGACTTTACTCAAACTAAAAAAAAAAAAAAAAAACAAATGCAAATGCCTCGGTACAGTCGAACGTTAAAAGTCCATTTGAAATTCGAAATTGGCGAGAAATTAAAATAATATTAATTATTTCCTCTGCCCTGCAACAGATGGCGCTGCTAATTCATTCTTGTTAGAGTGACTTTTAAGATGTAATTTTTCTACCATTTAGTAGATGGCGCTGCCAATTTATCCTTGTAAACATGCAAATTTTGGAAATATGAGCGAAATAAACAGCAAATACTAAGAGAATAATCAATTTGAATTTTAAAAAATTGACAGAAAATGAAATGCGATGAAATCGTTACCCTACTCTACTACAGATGGCGCTGCTATATCTCACCACATCTGAAGACAGATAAATTCAATTCAAAATAAATCCTTGAGTAGAGAAACAAAGTAAAATGAAACAAAAACTAACTGTGAAGAATTAATTTCGTTATTATTATAAATAAAAAAAAAGAAAACTGAAATGCAATTGCCTAGGTACAATCGAATGTAAAAAGTCGATTAGAAATTCGAAATTGGCGAGAAATTAAAACAAAATTAATTACTTGCTCTGTCCTTCAACAGATGGCGCTGCTAATTTTTTATAAGTTATTTAACGACTAAATTTAAGTAATTAGCAGATTTCGGCGTTTCTTAGGACATTTCAGAGCCGGACTTGTTTTATCTCATGCGCACATTTAAGGTTTTAAAACATAAAATTATGAGTAGTCCGATGATATCCAGGCGGTTTTTATTACATCCACAAAAAATATTGTTTACGAATATAATGCGAGCGCCAATCTGTAAATAACTCGTAAATCGATCAAGATGACATCATGACAGAGACCTATGAATAAAGCCGCGTACTGACCAAAGCTCTGAACAAGTTCAGAGCTGCTCGGAGCTAGTTCGACAAAAGATCTGAACTTGGTGAGGACGCTTCTCATGTTCGTCGATTCTGAACTTTCCGCGAACCGAACCCGGTCCACGAAGTAGCGCTAAAATGAAAGGGTTCGGAGTTCGGGCAAGTTGCATGCCAGCTCTGAACTCATTAGATTTAGAAAATTAAACTTTATTTTCTTATAATATACATCGTGTTTTTGTTGTGTTTTGTAAACTTGTGCGCATGAGATAAAACAACTCTGGCTTTTAAATGTCCTAATAACGCCGAAGTCTGGTAATTAGATTACTGAAAATGAATGATTTTCATTTTTTGGATCTCTTAAGGTCGACGTTGTAATTTTTTTTTTTTTATATTATAATAAATAAGGTACAGTTTGTTATTGAGTTATTTTACCGATTTGGCGTTTATTTATTTATCGTTCGGTAGGTTGTACGAAAAGATCCTACCCTGCCTCAATCCCCCAGTCCACACAGTATATATCTGAGGCACAATGAGGTAGTGTAGACTGCCGTCTCTGCCCGTACCACCCGGCCTGAAAATATCGACCGCCTAAATAAACAAGTGGTCGTGTCTTTCGTCCTCCTCAGGTAGCTGTCTTTGCCCGTGCACTAAATATTTCAGGACGGTTCCTCTTTTGTAATTATCGGCCGAATGCCGACGCGGATTTTTTGTGCGTTTCGGCCCTGTTTTGCTGCATCGGGTCCCGGGGATTAATTATACACGCGGGACTTTTTGCCCTGTTTTTGTCTTTGATTGCGTTCACGTCAGAAAAATGCGGCGACGTGATTATTAAAATCTGAACGAATCACGATTTTGCTTGTTTTCAGTCGGTCGGTTTTACCAACAGAAGTTTAATGTTTTCAAAAAAACGGAAAATACCATGCGACCAGATTAGAAACGATTTAAATTAGACCATGAAGTTAACCATGACATTAGAATGTCATTAATGACAGAACATATACTATATTTATATTACATTGCAACCTGACAGTGTCATTGCTTTAAGTTGTGTTTTTTGTGTTGTTTTAATTTAATTTGTAGTAAAACGACGTATACTTTTATGTTATGCTTAAAATTATCTGTCACTGCAACGAGAAAGAAAGAGAACTAGAGGAAGTATTCATTCAAAAACGTGTCAGTGTGCTAAACTGTCAAAAACAATCAAAGAAGGAAGTAGAGACCAATATGGCCTTTTTTTTTCCTGTGGCATCGGTACTTATTTGGCACTGGTTCATTTAAATATTGTAGGATAAACAAAAAAGTTTGAAACGAAGTAAAACACAGGAGATGAAACAAAAATGCGATCAACAACTATATGCGACGTCTATGGCCACTCGAAACGAACCAGCATTCTGTAACACGCCTTTTTCAAATGGACTAATAAAAGGGCCTTAGGTAGACCCTTGCAAATTATACACTGCGTACAAAAGGTAACCTTTCCTACGTTTCTCTTTCCACTACTTTGTGACTGTTAAAACCTAACTTAGTTCTTTTTTATTTTATGACTGATGGCATGATGATGTTGATTCATGGCCTACTCAAAATCGTTTCTTATTCAATCGCATGGTCTTTTTGCAGAAAGTACAACTTCTGTGCGAGCTTTTTTTAAGATAGAGAGACGAACAGAGTAAAGAGTTTTCATAAATAATTCATCTGAGGAAATAATAAAAAGGAGATACTTTAGAAGCTTTAAAGTTAACAATCTGATCAAAATAATTAATAATGACAATTTTTTGCTTACAAAAAGTGGTGTTTTTCTTCTAATTCTAGTAATTTTCAAGTAAAGAAAATCCCCATAGTTCTCGTAGGTTCGGTTTGCATTGGGTTGAACGAATTACTTTGTTTTAAGAGAGCACTCATTTTCGTTACTTTCTGCTTTTTCATAAAAAGTCAGTTCGATTAAAATGAGAGGTGTAGTAAACAAAATAAACATGGATTGTATAAAAGGCGCGAATAACAGTTCTAAAAATCATGGATTTCTTGTTGCTGCATTCATTGTCACAATACATACAATAAGCAGAGGCAACAGACGACATTTTGTTTGTGATAAATTCGCCTCGTGTACCATACAAACAAAGTATAGTAGGACTTGACAATAGGTATTCGTTTAATCGAGATTTCACTGTACTTTTTATATTCATATTGTCTGCATAGTTGGTTACAGGGTGTTGTGTTGGTGGTTGTAATGCACATTTTCATTTTGCTCTCGGTCTGCAGGAGAAAATTGAAGAGAAATTGCCATAGTACAATTGATTTCCTTCTGCTCAGTTATCCATCACTCCAGATTGGACAAAGCAATTCTAACTAGCGTCAATTTCCTGTCAGCTTCAAATGTCTAATAGTCCTTGGACTGTCAGGTCAAAATCCGTTTTGAATTGAAGAGAAATTGCCATAGTACAATCAATTTCTTTCTGCTCAGTTATCCATCAGTCCAGATTGGACAAAGTAATTCTAACTAGCGTCAATTTCCTGTCAGTTTCAAATGTCTCAAATGTCTAATAGTCCACGATCAGTCAGGTTGAAATCCGTTTTGAATATAAACTTTTTAGGGCTAAAATTGTATTAAACGCCTAATGTTAATAAGTCACAGCAGTTTAGAGCACAAATTAAAAATGAACTTTCGATATTTATGTGGAATTTTAGATATGGGGGTAAAATTCTTTAGTGCGGGTATTTTTATCAAAGTTCACGGAGAAAACTCTTGTTTTGAATTGGTAACCCTGTTCCTAACATTTTCTACTGGGCTTCGATTACTACACCATTTTATAACCTAAATTGCTAATGACTATTACTTCATGAAATCTTTCTCATCTTTGTCATCTTTACTTCATATACTTGTACGAACTTGTCATTTCATTCTTATTATAGATTTGATAGTTTACTTTTTCTTTACCGATGTTGAAGAATTCTTTTAATTAGTTTTTCTTTAATTATTATTAGTATTATTCAGTTCCCAAGTATTCTTTTTGGCAAAAAACACCAGAGGACTTTCAGGAACCAAGTTCAAAAAGTAAATTAATATACCGATTGTTTCGATTGAAACGTACGATACATATTATATTTATTATTCAGGATGTGATCCTGGGCCAAATCTTTTTCTAATACGTCTCTTTGGTTTCCTAACGTTAAACGGTCAGCTTTTATCCTTTCCTTTTGTCACAGATGATAATTTTCTGTACTTTCTTGTCGTGGTTTTAATTACCTAATACATTGCAACATACTTTATTCTGTTTGTCTTTGGTTTCTCGGCAATATCAAAAATCTTTCTCTGGAAAATGTGGATTGTTTTACTTAGACCCTGCCTTTCTTGGACGTAACGAATTGCTACTCCCTTTGATCATCAATGTCGGCGGAGTTGTGTTTAAATTTTGAATTTACTGCTTTAGGTTCTTTGGTGTTCTAAAGTCTGAGGAATACTAAAAACAGTTATGTTATCAATAAGAATTTTTGCAATACACAAGTATTTTGTTCTTGTGAGGTCATAAAACTCTAGTTTACTTTCAAACAAAAGTTTCTTTCTGAATAATTTACGAACCACCAAAGACAGAGGGTTCGTTCAAAACTACTTTTTTCTCATAAAAGCACGAAAAACTCTGAACACGAACGTGTAAGGAGCAGGTTCGTATTCCTTATTCCTCACTGACTAAGAAATAGGTGAAAACTTGAGGGTTACATTTTGTATGAAGCAGATATTTTTCATGAGGCGGTGTTTTATGTTTACTGTGACTTTTATGTATTGGCTGTGCTTCGCCTCAAGAGAAGGATGGTACAAGTAAAAATGAATTCTTAACATTGGCAGTTGATTCTCTGATTGCTAACACCTCTTTCGCAGATGATTTAGCTACATCATTTGATCTAAACTAGAAGAACTATGGATTTACGAAAACATAATGAGACTAGGTTTGCGTCGTGATTATTCCAAATCCATTTCTGTTTCCAAAAATAACTACCAAACGCCTTTGTTAATTTGACGAAAAACAGTCTTTAAATCAGAATAGTAAATGTCGTCGGTTGGATGACGAGTAAGTGGGCGACCGAACATGCCCAACCGGAAGAACAAACGAAAGACACTCCTAAATGAACAGGACGGCATTCCTCGGGTCGAATCTTGTGCAACTTTGATGGCCAACTCTGGGTCGAGTCCTCTTCTCCGCTCGTGAATTTCTACACGAGTCCGACTTTTGTTTATTTACGCATACGCTTGACCGAGAAAATGATTCCGTCGTCGACACGTGTTTTCATCAACCATCCCGCATAATCAAATTCGAATCCCTGTATTGTCCGCTGAAAAACGCCAGTTTTTGTATTCCGTTCTGACCGAAAAGGAAAGTCCAAACAGTGTTCCCTTTTTTTTTTGTTTCCAACTTTCTGTTTATCGAACGAAAATCTAATTGAACGCGACAACAATTACAAACTAGGCTTATCACGTCGAGTGCTAGATACGAGAATTTATTCAGACACACGTCGTTATCGATCGCTCGCTACAGTTTTGTTTTGTTTACTTTTTTTTGCAATAGTTTGCGTTGTGACGAAAGATAATTTTGCTAATTCTGAGTCTAGATTTCGCGTGTATATGCTCAACGCGTTCATTATTTAGTCTATAGTAATCATATTTCTAAGAGCGAAGCTACTGAAAAATTATTTAAATAAAAACCCTCGTCGATAGTTGCAAGGTCCTTAAAATTCTTTTCCCCATTATCAAGTTGCACCTAATCTTTGTGAACAATTAACGATAATCACTTTTTTGCGATTAACGTTTTCCAAAACTTGTTTATCACGACTTACTGCACTTAGAACTCAAGCATTTTTAATTTCCACCACCTATTCAGGTGAACAAAGGATTTTGAAATACAAAAATTGAGGTTAAAGATAAAAGCGAATCACATTAAGATGGGCGGAGCGCCGGAGTTAAACGATTGCAAGCAACGAATGATAAAATTTAAAAAATTCTGGTCGTAACTTTTTGGCGAATCATATTTAAGATGGGCCGAGCGACGGAGTTAAACGAGTGCAAACTACGAATGACGTAAATAAAGAGCAAAATTTTGGCGAATCATATTTAAGGTGGGCGGAGAGATTGAGTTAAACGATTGCCAGTAGCAAATAATAATTAAAAATAATGATTCACATCGTGAATAACACAATTACGTCGAAACGATATTATCAAAGAAAATAATACAAGAACATTTATCGTTTGAATAATTTTCAAGACAGCATAAGTACCAAATATTTGTTTCGAACCCAATCATAGTTAAACTGGGCGGGAACTTTAAACACGCCCCTAAAACTGTTAAATATAAATACAAGGAAGCGACGGGGTTAAATCAATGTGAATAAGAAATGAGCGTCCACAGCGAATAGTAAATGAATGTCGATAGCGAATAAAAAATTGGTCATGAATGTTGTTTATCGTTTCAGTAGTTTTTACATCAACCTTTGAATCAACAAACTTGCAGTTCTCGAGCCAATCATATCCGAATGACGATTGTCCTTGAACATGCCCCTATACAATTGTTATAAATAATTCTTTTGGTTTTCAATAGAAAAAGACTGTAATAAGGGCGGGACTTGGAATTAAGTTAAATTATTAAATTAAACACGCCCCTATACTGTTGCTATAAATAATGATATGGGCGGGGCTTGACTAGGTGAAGGAATTAAATGAAAGTCAATAGCGAATAAAAATTAGGGTTACCGCTTGAATATATTTTTACATTAAAATTTGAATCAGAGTTGCAGTTCTCGAGCCAATCATATGCGGATGGTGATTGTCCTTGAGCACGCTCTTATACTGTTGCTGTAAATAATGATATGGGCGGGGCTTGGTGAAGGAATTAAACGACTATCAATAGAGAATAAAAATGAGGTTTATCGTTTAAATATATTTTTACATCAAACTTTGAATCAACGTTGCAGTTTTCCTAGCCAATCATAAGCGAATGGCGAATGTCCTTAAGCGCTCCCCTATGTTATTGCTATAAATAATGATATGGGTGGGGCTTATAGTTAAAGGGCAAGGTGCAGGAATTAAATGAATGTCAATAGCGAATAAGAAACGAGGTTTTTTACATCAAACTTTGAATCGTGCTAATTATATGCATATAAGTGACGAACGTGTCTGTCGAACCAATCACATTTAAGCTAGAAGTAACTTTAAATAAGCCCCGCCCCTATACTGTTACTATAAATGATAATGTGGAAGGGACGATGGAGTTAAACGAATGGCAGCAGCAAATTATAACATTAAATGAAGCTATGGTCGTGAATAATATAAAGACATACGCGTTCTTTTCGGGCCACTCACACTTAAGCTGGAGGTAAACACGCCTCTAACATTATAAGTAAAAGTAGGGGCGGGGAATGGAATTTCATATAAAGATGTCATTGGAGAATATTAAACTCAATAAAATTCTGATCATAAATGACACAATTTAATAAACGGAAAGGGTAAGTTTCCTAACAAATCATATGGTACTGTAGTGCAAATTAAACAATGAATACATCTTTCGGACCAATCATATTTTGGCTGGGCGGGGCTTTTATCACGCCTTCGTGAATAACTATTAGAGAATTCGTTCACAGTTATACCTTCTTCTTTGTTTTGTTCTTTGTTTCTTCTTCATCTTCAGTGGTCGCCTACCTTCTCATTAAACTGCAGTTTACTTTAAGCTCTATGATATATACAAAATACATACAAAATTAACCCCCCTTTTTGGTTGGCTTGTTTTAAAACAACTCACTGTTTATTGTTTATATTTTTAAAGCAAGTTTGTAATTATTATTTTTAGCAACGTCCGAAATAGATGTTTCGTTATTTGTACATTGATACATAGGTTGTCTCACGATGGTCGTGGAAATACCCTCATAGTTGGTGGCACTGGTATAAATTTTATTATACTAAAATTGTAGGCCCTTTCATAATGTATTTAAATTAGCTAGGCACTGTCAAATTGCGTTTTGACATAATCTAATTTTGTTTCGTTATTAATGACATTACTTCGCTGGTGCTGCCAACTTAGGAAGCTTAGTTCAAACCTTTTTTTTTTTTTGATTTGATCACACCATACAATTTTGCTTTTGTGTTATACTTAATTTTAATTGATTAGAAGAAATTTGAATATTTTTTTCTTTCGTTTAGAAGTCGAGGAGTACGTTGACGTTCTTTTACGTATGCAGCACCGTCTTGCATGATACTCTCTCCCTTATCAGTTTACATTTCCAAGTCACTCACCTTACAGAGGAAGTAACGTCCTGATTACGCATTTTTTTTTTCGACGCGCATACGTAATTCCTTTTTTAATAAACGCTTGGAATCATGAAGTAAATTTATTTTAAGGGCGCATCTCTTTCGTCGATGTTTTCAAGCCGGGCCGTAGGAAAGTGTAAGTAGTTATTTGAGCATGGCCCGGTTGAGGTAGTTTTGTTCGTGGGTCGTTCAGGGGGCCGCCTGATAATGCGGGCTGGCTGCACTTGGTGCCATCGCTCGCCAAATTAAAGCCTGCAGCGACTTGCCTGGGACCCCGTCATCGCAGTAACCCCCATTATTTTAGATTATATGTTGTCGAGTACTCGCTGACGCCACAACAAAAACGAAAGACGAAATTGATCTAAGAAGTAGTTTTCGTAACAGACTTTTCGAATTCACCTCGTATATTGTTTTTTTTTTTTTTATATAAATGAAATCGAAATAACGGAAACTTAACATTCTTATTTCTGATAGTAAGTTAATTAATTTTTATGTTTATTGTATGAGATGAGTCGGGGGTTCTTTGTCGGTTGCATTTTTTGCCGATGACTTGCACCAGGTCAAAAATAGAAGAAACCGAACCTGGCCCGCACACGGTTATTTTGTTGTGAAGGCCCGCTGGGTTTTTCAACAAATTCAACACATCCGCAGGAATTATTTACAAAAGATCTGCGCGCTATGTAGACGTGCGCCAAAATATGTGTGTGTATTTACAGTTAGCGAGATAGTGAATATTTATGGCGCGCGTTGAAAATATGTCGCGTTTAATATACACAAACCGAGCCCCATGTTTCGATAATTAAAGCCCGAAGTATTTATAAATGACAGTTCGTCAAATATTTGCGGTAGCGGCAGATGGAGCGAACGAGCGCGTGTTGTAGCAATATTTTTAAACAAACATTACCGCAATAACCAATTGCAAATTTCGGCGTCCGCATCCGTTCGAAAGGGAAAATTGCGCTGCCAACGTAAGAAAATGCGTTCCATTTCGATTACTTAAATAATTCATAGGTCCAGTGTTGGTGTAAGTAATTCGGCACGGCTCAAATTACATTGGTAAATTCTTGTGACAACGGCGCGTGTGATTTTGTTTTTTTGCTTCGTTATAATTAACGATAATAGTAATTTATTAGCGTTATAATTAATTCATGGCCACTTTTAATAAGATGAAAATAGATTAAAAACAGCGTAGTTTCTTCCATCGTTACATAATTTATTTATTTTTTTAAATTTTAATTAATTTTTTAATTTATCTGGACACACAATACTCCACTTATTTAAACGATTATTTAAAAAAGGTACACAAATAATTGCGTTGATTGATAACTTCTTTTATACACCGTGTCCACGGATAGGGTTCAGTACAGGAAAAACTTTTTTGTTTTTCACTTTTCGAAAAAAAGTCATTCTTTACAAAAGTTTTTGCTCGACCTAAAAACCCAAGAAATATTACAAAAAATAATAAATTCCCATTAACAACTGAAAAAGTTGGGAAATTTATCTTTTAACTTTTACTAAATGTAGCAAAGATTGAAATTCTGTTAAAAATCTCGTTAGCTAGAATCGGGCAACATTATGAATTTGATTTCTTATCACGTTTTATTTCACAAAAGTCATTTTTTATTACCTCGTCGGTTCTTAAAATTTAAAAAAAGAAATAAAAAAATTTAAAACTTTATTTTTGAAGAGAGTTTATTTTATATTATGTTCTTATTTCTACATAACTATCACCCAAATTACATTTACAGTAATTGATATTGCTTGAGTTGACCAGTTTACTTGATTATCGCTGATTCCACCGTCACGGGTTGGACACTTGTACTATATTTTTCATTAACTCATTTTCTTCTAAACAACTGACTGATATTATGTTGGTTTGTATAGGTAAGCGTAATTAATAAACTTAAAAAATTTTAAAAGATGCTTTATGAAAACGGATTTCTTAAAGGTTATTAGCTATATTTTTTTTACAACTCTTTGTCATGGGTGGGACAAAAATTGTATGTACATCTATAAAAAGTCTGCTAATTTGTAAACAAATTTAATGCAAATGAAATTTTACTAGTACAACAAATAATTAAACCATAATTTCAAGAAGGAAAACTTGTACAATAATCATCCATTTAAAAACAAAAAAAATAATAATCTGTGTCACGGGCGGGACAACGTTTGTCACGGGTCGGACTTGTACACTTTTATAAGCAAAATCAAAATATATGCAGAGACAGTTTAACTTAAACTTTGTTAATAATATTTTAAATACTTCAAAAAATTATAATAAACTATTTTCTTTGAATAAATGACGATAATAGCTTTGTTCCTACACAGTTCTAAATCAGTTCGGAACTGTACTGCTCATGCGCTCTTGCTAAATACACAGCATTTTTAGTAAGAGCGCATGACCTGTAGCAAGAGCGCATGAGCAGTACAGTTCCGAACTGATTTAGAACTGTGTAGGAACAAAGCTAATATTGACAGCTTAATTACTGTTACGTAGATCTCATAATATGATCTAAATACTGACCTTGATTCTATTTATACTGCACTGGTTCAAAAATATAAATATATTTCAATCAAACAAGTAAATATCACGTGCAACTGTCAACAATGAACGGCGCCAATAGTGTTGCCAACTTCAAACCAAATTCCCAATATTACAAAGGGTTGCACCATCAAAGTTTGAAATGTACCAAAAACACAAAAAAAATTTGCAATCATAAAATTTTACTGTAATTAAATTCAGTTCCTTATTTTATAATTCCACTAGCAATAAGTAGTATTGAAAGGAAATTATAAATTGAAGTCAATGCTTACTTTCTCGTGGAATAGTTCTTATACTACGGAATTTTTTAACATTGCCGTATTTTGTGAAAGTGTAAACAGGATTTTATTTTATTTTATTGTTATTAATGGAAATTTAATATTTTCTATAACGTTTTTAGAATCGTTGGGACAAGTAAAACCTTTTATAAAGAATGATTTTTTTTCGAAAAGTGAAAAATAAAAAAGTTTTTCCTATAGTGAACCCGATCCGTGGACACGGTGTATATTGCTGTGTTCTCAGGGTATTTTGCAAATTTTCTGTGTTTTTAAATTATTTTACTTTCTTCTTTGTTATATTTTTCTCTCGGAGCCTCTTCTTCGATTATGAATTTTGCAGTGTATCTCGTAGACCAATTCTTTGTTGTAGAGTGCATTTTATGTGATAAATTTTGGATGTAGATGGCACTCGCGAGCCTTCACATTCAAAATTATCAAATGTCAGAGTTGTGTGTGTGTGTGGGTGAATAAAAAAATGTCGTAGGATAAAAACGTAAAACACAGTTTATTGTACCACTTAAAATATTTAATATTCACAAACTAATTATTATTCCGCAAGAAGAAGTTCGCGTTTTAAAAGATAATTTATAATATTTAACCTTGTCCAAAAGTTTTACTCACTCGTCTTCTATACGATGCTCCGGCAAAGGTTCCATTGCATCCATCGGATTCCGCTCGTCGGCGGTTTCATAGCGTGACGGGTCGTAAGTTCGCGCGATCACTAACACAGCGCCCTCATTTGTTTGTTCTCCGAACTTCTTACTATAACCTACAGTTTCCTTTACACATTGAATTATATTGACAATTCTAACTTAATTCTTACGTATTTATAGTTTAAAAAATTTAAATTTAATTTATAATAAATACATAGTTAATTTTAAATTGATTATTTCTAAAAATATTTACTTAAAATTAAGAAATTTAATAAAAAATTTAAATTTGAAAAAACAACTTGAATTAAAGAATTCCTTAAACAGATCTTTTAAAGCACACTTAATACATTATGCTATACTTATTTTATTATTTTCAATTTTTTTTCTTATGTTAAAGAAATTTTCAAAGAAATATGCATACACATTAACACCACAATATATTTTGTGGCCCCACGTTGGGTGCCAAATGGTGATGATTGTGATAATTTCTTTTTTGTTTTATAGTTGTAGTTACACTTTGGATTTCTTGATTTATTTCTTTTTGTTTAATTGCCTCTAGTTGACAGTCAATTTGTAGTAATATTTGTTTGTTTTGACTTGGGGTTTTATAGGTTCTTATATCTTTAAATTTTATTTAAATCTCAATTGTCAATTGATGTAATGACTCTGCTCGCAGTTGCTTTCTCTTAACCTGACACGTTGGGTGCTAAATTATGTATTTTGTTATGGTAAAGGCTCGTTTTTCTTGTATAACCAAATAATGAGGTTATTTTCTTAGGGTTGTGTAGTGTGATGGGTTTTTCTTTTGTATAGCCTTCAGAAAAGTTCTTTCTCTCTTTATATATTCCTTTTTTCTTTTCTTTACAGTACATACCTACATTAGCTGAAAACGTCAGCAAGTTTAAATTAATTGGTTATGATCCTTGCAAACCATCCTTAATACATTCATTAGCTGGAGTGAACTCTTGTTTTGTATGTCAGTAATTAGCGTCAGCAAGTTTAAATGATGTAGTTATGATCCTTGCAAATCATCCCTGATACATTCATTAGCTGAAATGAAGTCTTGTTAAACCAGATATTTGCTGTTAGTAAAGTTCACTAAAAAGTGGCGTCGTGAGTCCTGGTTCTTTAACCTAGGATAGGAAACGTAAAGAAACAAAATGTTCTACTTTATAAAATCCCATGTCTAATTAGACATTATGAAACTCTGAATATAATATATATGAAAATTTGTCGATGTTTATTTTAATGGTTTTTCTTTATATTGTAACATACACTTGTTTGTATTATTAAATGCAAGTCACTATTTAGTACTTATTTTGAGTTGTATAAAGTACATATTTATATCGACAGCATCCACTCTGAATCCTGTAATTCATACATGCATTAGCTGAAATGAACTCTTGTGTGTGTGTGTCAGGAATTCACGTCAGCAAGTTGAAATGAATTAGTTATGATCCTTACAAATCATCCACAATACATTCATTTGCTAAATGAACTCTTGTGCGCGTGTGTGTGTCTGTAACTCACGTTAGCAAGTTTAAATAAATTAGTTAAGATCCTTACAAATCATTTCCAATACATACATTAGCTGAAATGATGAACTCTTGTGTGTGTGTGTGTGTGTGTGTCAGGAATTCACGTCAGCAAGTTTAAATGAATTAGTCATGATCCTTGCAAATCATCCACAATTTACAGGTCAGAAAATAGCCGCGTTCCGGCGAACTTATTTGTCATCCCAAATACATTCATTAGCTGGAGTAAAGTCTTGTGTATATGCGTGGTGTGCTTTAAATTAGAAATGTACTTGTTGTTTCTTGTTCGATCTTTCACTGAAGATCGTGTTTTGGATAAAGTTTGAAATGGACTGTTAAATTAAGATATAATTTGTTCAACCGAAGAAAAATCTTAGATGCGTGTCAGAATTGATTTTTTATTGACAATTTTTACGTAAGAAATGAAACTATGCTTTGAGAGATGGACTACTGATAAGCTTTTCGGTGTACCGAACATTTCTTTTCTTTTTTGTGCCCGGGAAAAAGTGTTGTTCAGGACACACAATTTCACAAAATTCATTCATTTTCTTTTTTTTTTAGTTCAAGGACACATTTTTGTGACGTATCTTACTAGATATTTAACCAGAATTTAAAAAATTAAAAAAAAGAGAAAATACAATAAGCTTTCACTACGCAGGCGCAGTGAGGAACACATTTTACTGTGCGATATATCTAATTAGATAGTAATAGTTTATTTAATTTCGTAATGTTGCAAAATTGTCTTTAATTATCTATTATTTAATAAAAAAGCGTTAATTTTTCATAGCATATTAAATAAACAATTTATAAGAATAATTACCTATTTTAGTTCGATGAATGTTCAAATGTATGGGCGTTTCTCAGAAATGCTTATTTTCTTACTAATTTTATAATTTTCATCCGTTATGGTTTTCAAAAATAAAAAAAAATCGACGTATTACTCAGAAACCTTATTCTAAAACACCCTGTATAGATATCAACCATAATAAAAAGGCCCTTATTTGTTAAACAAACAGGAATGTCTCAATTCTTGCGTTTCACAATCATGTTTAACCTGAAATAAAATCTTCTTACATTTTTCTCAAAATCTTGCTGGCATTTTTTGGATTAATAAAAACAAGGTCTACGTCTCTATTAAAATTTATCGTAAATACCATGCCAATAGAAAAAAAATGAAGCAGGCGTGATCGCTTCGAAGCAGTTGAAGATCGACGTATCATAATCATGCTTAGCGTAAAGTAAGAAAGTCTTTTTAAATTTTTCCTGAATTTTTTGTTATCTTGTTGACATTTTTAGACTAGTAAACACAGAGCTTAAATATCTTAAAATTTGTCGTAAATAACATGCCATTAAACAAACAAAATGTTCGACGTATCACAATCATGCATACATTTTTGTAGAATTTTTTGCTCATTTTGGTGGCATTCTTTTAGAGTAGCAAAACATGGCCTAAATATCTATTAAAGTAAAAAAAAAATCTTTACATTTTATTCCATTCTTTATTACCTTAAACTGACATTATTTTTAATTAGTAAACACAGGGCCAAATATCTACTAAAATTTGTCAGAAATACCATGTCATTAGAAAAAAAAATGAAGTAGATGTGACCGTTTCGAAACAGTTGAAGAGGATCATATTTGCTGTAAAGTAAACATGATCCATTTTTCCAGAGTTTTTTTTATCTCGATGACATTTTTTGAAACTACATAGTTAACAGAGGGTCAAAATATTTGTAAAAATTTCATTTAAAGACTACTAAGTAGGCGTGTGTGAGGAACTATCCTTTACTTTCAACTTTATCAATTTTTAGTACAACGCTTCGTCGAAATACTATTTCAGATGTCATTAAGCAGATGTTAGTTTATAAAACGTAGCCAAAATATTAATATTAAATTCTCACCCAACCATAGCATTGGATACAGAGACGGAAGGGGTTTTTGGAGAACAGCCACACACACTAAGACATTCTGTAAATGTCGATTACGCCCTCGGGCTTATGGAGATGTACTCCACAAGACGGGCACTAGCTGTCTTCACGACCAAACTGCTAAAAGCTGTCTGATTTGTGTTTTGCCACGGCCCCTTTATATTTGGTTTTTCTAAGGTCAGCATTTCATATTTGTGTACGTAGCATTTCATATGTGTGTGATTTCTCTATGATTCGCGAGGTCGACTATCAATGTCACTGCAGTTCTTAGAATTTGCAAATGTCAATCGTGTCTCATCTAGGCCAAGGCTCTTGAAACAGCGAGCCGGTGCCAGGGTTACTTACATAAACTTTATGTGGGCGAATTTTTCTCGCGATCACGTTGCATTGAATTTACTTCCGTACTACGCTTTTACAATGGTCGGATAAGCATTATTCTTAGAATAACGTGACGTAGATATGGATGAACATTAAAGGATATTCGGCGAACAGTTATTCCGCCCTCATTCTACGATTGTAAAATTGTGCCTTAACGTAAAGGAAAGAAATTCTTTACATTTTACTCGATTTTTTGTTAACACAGTAAACACAGGGCCTAAATATCTCTTAAAATTTGTGAGAACTACCAAGTCATTAAAAAAAAAGACATGGGTGTAAACCGCTTCGAAATAGTTTAAGATCGACGTATCATAATCATGTTTACTGTAAAGTATTTTTACAGTTTTCTAGAATTGTCTGTTATCACGATAGCATTTTTCAGGCTATTAAAAAGAATACAGTGGGCATGGCCGCTACGAAACAAAAACATAAATTAATTTTGATTTTATTATAAAGTTAAGTTATTTTTAGTTCTTTTGTTGTTCCACTGAATAGAGAGAAAAAAAAAACGATGCCGAATGAAATTAATGTGAAAGTGTCACATGTCGGAACTGCAATCTGGAATCGTTTTCTGAATGTGTATCTCTTAACCTTGAGCTTCGCAAACATAGTAATTAAAATATGTATGTACACACGATAAAAATAACTCGCATTCATGCAGATGTATCGGAAGCACACCTAGTATATCAACATGTGTTTATAACATCTGGTTAGTTATCTGAGCCACGGTCACGGCTGCAACTCCATACTTAAATAAATAATTCCATTCAATCGAAAGTACCTGAATAGCATTTTTTCATTATTTATCTTTATTTGTAATTCATTGAGTCTAACTTGGGCCATAATCACTTGCACACGACCCTGTGGAGAGGGGTGTTAGGTTTAGAGCCAGTGAATCACTTTAAAATTAAAATACTTTTTCGATGTTTTGTTAAGTTTGTTATTAGCTTTTCTTGTAAGGTAAAGGAACTTTTATTTACGAAACGAATATTGTGTGCGTTTTACAACAACGCAAAAAGGACATTATCATTATCAGTTTGTTTGGATTAATGTATTTGAACTTATACAGTATACAAACCGCTTCGTGGAATGACTATTGTTCTGTGCTGTCAATTTACTTTGTGATTGTGTCTATGAACTTAGTGAGTTATTTCGTGCGGTATGAACCAAACCAACCAATTTTTTTTTGTATAGAAATGGAAAATCCAAATGATTAAGTGGGTCTAATTAGTTTTTAATTTTTATTTTTATCAGCCGGTTTAACACGTGAGGTATTAAATAAAATATACTCCTATATATTAAAACTCGTATTAAATCTGGTAGAAATTAAATTTAATTTAATCAATTTAGATCAGTGCCCCTTTTACTGCGTAACCAATCTGGATTTACTTTACTCTGCATTTACTTTGTTGACAACCACTTGTGAATTGCACGTAATTACGTTAATGCATCTAATATTTGATTTGAAAGTACCTAATGCAGAAGGAACCCGATTTTAAAGTCGTCAAAGGAATGCACTTTAGCACGTTCGGACACCTGGACAAATTTGAACGCCTTAAGACAATGGACCGAATTCTTCGGCGGCTACTACAAGAATGCTCCGTGTAAACACCTGAATGAACGAACGCGCTGTACAAATTCAAATTCGACGGCTTCCATTCAGCACTGTGACTCATTTAAGTACGTTTCAGTTTGTCCAACAAATTATTCATTTCCTCTTCACGGCGAGCGCTGTTGAATCTGGACGATCCGAACATACGAGGTCTGACAAAGAAATAACGAGATACAGTTGACCAAATTATATTTTGATCTCAAGGTTTACTTACTCACAGTATCTTTATGCGCCATATTGCCCATCCATTCGCTTTCCATTGACAAATTTTAATTAGGACACCTATGCAGGTATTAGATCTGTTTTGTTATCCTACGCCAATGCGAACTTACAGTACGATTCAAATTGTCACATCATCAATGATTTTAGGCTTCATTAAAGCATATTCAAGTGTACACCAGTGCAAGCTAACAGACAGACCTATTATATCAAATAAATAATCAGCTTTGTGTAATCTCGTGTAAGGTACAAAGAAAGGGGAAGATTTGGGTTTGCTTTTTAAATTTGTTTATTTCAAATTTTTGATTCTTCCCCTCGAATCTCTCGGTCGTCCTACGCACGTGTGTTATGTCGAGTTTAATTGGTTATTAGTGCCAGTAAACCGCGATGACATTGCGTGACGGTGTAGCCGAGTTAGGTCGAGGTTAATGTTACATCGACAAGAAAACTCGCCTCGAATTTACGTATTCATATTTCACGAAATACCGCACGAAATTCATGCAAAAAGATTTGGTTGGCGAAGAGAAAGGGCAAAAGAATCTTCATGGAATATTGAGTTTTGTGATTTAAATAACTAGCACGTATAAAACTGATTGGTTGGATAAGGTGGTTGGGTAAATACTTTCTCCTGAGGATCACAATGAAGTTAGAAACTTGGTTAGGCTGTAGAAATAATTGAGTATTCAGAAATGTGTTTTATAGGAGAAGAAATGAGGTACAGTTATATAACCTCACTATACATGCGTAATAAATTATAATATTCATTAGTATTCTCAACGATTTTATCTCACAAATTTAATTCCAAAGCAGCTACTTAAAAAAAAATTAAAAATCATGTCGTGTTTGTTTGGCCCCATCGAATATTTTCTTCCAATTTTTTTAAAAACATTACGCTTTAAAGTCAACGAAAGTAAACTTCTTTTTTAGTTGATTTTTAAATAATTTTGCGTTATGGAGAATTCCACTGCTTGCAAACACCGTATAATATATACAGTGTCTTTCAAAAAGTGTACTACAAGAAAACACAAAGTTTCAGATCGCATTAAAATATTCACTCAGAACCAAAGGAAATAATTGAGAAATAAGAACAAATTTCGTGTTTTCCTATTCATGTTATTTTAGCGGACACTTTAATCCCATCAGTATTTCCTAATGCAGTGTGTATAAAGAGTGATTCACAATAAATTGTGATTTTCTATTTTTGAGATAGGAGGCTGTAGTTTAGCTATAACTTTCAATTCTGAACGACTTATTCTTATGACATTTTTCTGTATCTTGTAAAATAAGGGCACTTCACTCTTAAACCATCTTCATTTCTCGGAGTCCACGGTGCATACCATTCAAGATGAATTTCATCTGACATTTCCCAATTTGACTTTGAGCGATGCAGAAGCGATCTGAGTCAATAAATTTTTATAAAAATCGATAATACAAAAAATCCTATTTGTAGCACACTTTTTGAAAGACTATATTTTTAATTTCTTTTATAATTCTGTTTTAAGTTGTTCGAATTCAAAAGCTGGTAAACTAATTAAAAACAAATTGTTTCATAATACAGTCGCACCTCCATAACTCGAACCTCTACAACTCGAAACTTTCTGTAAGTCGAAATTTACTGATGTCCCTGCACATTGTGTATAACTGAAATCTCTTTCTTTAACTCGAAATTTCTATAACTCAAAGTAATTTTCCGGTCCCTTGAGATTCGAGTTATGGAGGTTCGACTGTATCTAGAGATTTCATGTTCAGTCATAAGACAACAAATACCAAAAGACACTGCTAAAATGTACAATAAAACTTGGCATCATCAACAAAAAGGTGACAACAGCAGTTAACAGATTCAATCGTTGATAAAAGGAAGAAAGAGAAGAGGTCCTATTTTGGGGCCTTGGAGAACTCCTTCCGCAGTGTGAAGATAAATAACACTGCTGAATCTCCATTGCACGATTAAAAACTTTGAGTTCGACTATAATAAAAAAAATAAAATAAAATATTATTTGTAATAATCGTCTCCTTTCCTGATCAGTAGACAATACTAAGTCAACATTAATATTTAATTCTATTCCTTTTAAACATGTTGGTGATTTTTGAATCGTTTCGTATCTATTTGAATTTGAAAGAGTTTTGGAATTTTGTTAAATAAAAGGGTAACATGAGTGTAACACAGAGAAAATGAGAAAGTTGAAACAATTTGCAGTAAACGCTGCCCAAATAAAAGAAAAAGACGAATCCAAAATATAGACAATGATAGAGAAATACTGCAAAGTTAAGTAAAAAGCTGCCTAGTTGAATTTTATGCTTACTTGCATTAATTAAATTTGCTTCTAATTTTGTATTTTTTTTCTGTTGCTGTTTCTGTTCTTGTTTTTGTTTATTGGATTATTATAAAAAAATAAATTTTTATACGTAAATCAGTAAAATATTTTAGTATTTGAGCTGCGATGAAATCATCTTTACTTTGTTCATCTGAAAATTTTCTAAGAACTCCGTCGAGTTGGTGATTTGAGTACAGATACGATGTAAATTGGAAAGGTAATGGAAAATACACTGTCATAGTTGGAATAAAAAATTAAAAATCATATGTCAAGTTAGAAAAAAATATTATAGAACAAGCGTCATGTATTGAGCAATGAAAAAGATTAGCGTATGACAATAACAATAACATGGGTAAAAAATTTTAAAAACTATTAGGACCCAAAATAAATAAATAAATCACTTTCTAACAGGTGATCAATATCTTTTCTAATCAAGTGACATATGAAAATAAAATCATGTGTCTTTTATTAGTTCATTATTTCAAATGCCACTTGAATTACATATTTATATTGCATTTCTATACAAAACGATAGGAATGCAATAAAAATAATTCAAATGGCATTTAAAATAATGAACCAAACAAAGACATAATTTTTTTCCATAGGTCACTTGGTTAGAAAAGATCACGCGTTATTTTATTTGTAATTTTGAGTCCTCGTATCTGTAGTTGAATTAGTTCTCATTTTTTACTTCACTCAACATTTTACTTTACTTAACATTTTTTACTTCTTGTTTTCGTAAACATTTTTTGTTCTGGATTGCACAGAGCGTTCATAAATGATCGAAAGGCATTTGAATTTAGCGCGCAGACGTATTAGTGAAAATTCACTTACAACGTTGGTACCGTCGACGGCTAATCAAGATAGACTGGTAATGCCATTGCAAAATAGGACGGTTTGTTTGAAAGCAACATCAACTGATCTTGCGGCGGGAGGGAAAGGTGGGGTACTGTTTACTCGTCCCTAGTGCACATAGGCGGCGTTCATTAAATGGAGATAAAAATCAAATATTACAAAAAATATATTTGTTAATTGGAATAATAATAGATTACTCACTACGAAACAGAATTTTTAAATTGATTCAATTAGTTAATTATATTGAATTAATTCATTAAATACAGAAACACACAATAGAAATAGTATCTAACGCTTTCTGTTGCGTTACACGACATCCGCCGAAAATTATCGACTGTAATTTGAAAGTAACCAATCACTAAAGTAGTCTTAATAAACAGATCCCCTTTCACTCCTGTGAACTTGTTAGCTACATTTTAAAGATCGCTTGCCAAGTCTACCTAGATTAGTCGTCGGAGGTTGGTACTTCTGCCGCTCAATTTGTCAAATCACAGTCTCATAACGAGTGAATAATATCTTTTCTAATCAAGTGACCTATGGAAATAAAGTCGTGTGTCTTTGATTAGTCCATTATTTCAAAGGCCATTTGAATTATTTATATTGCATTCCTATGCAAAATCTGCTAGTCTTATGGCCGTTTTACACGATGACATTTTCTATCTAAAATCTGTTACAAAGTGAGTGAGAAGTGCCAATTCAATCAATCAAAGTTCACTGTGGTAGCCTATCTCTCTCACTTTGTAACAAATTTAACAAATGTAAAACGGGCTTTATGTATTACATGTTTTTTTTATATAAATTTGGATTTGAAGTTCATTTTTCCCACAAAATGAAAGAGCAAGAGCAATGAAAAACTGATTCATAGAAGGTGCGTAAAATGTCCGCGCTTTCTCTTGTTTTAAATTGTTAATAACATTTGCTAAGATTACTGGATTGTTATTTAACTGTTCGCAGTGTAACAATAAACTGTTATGAACAAAGATTTCTGTTAATGAATTAAACTTACTAACAATTATAAATAGGTAATTGAAATGAGAATGACATTTAAAAAAATGAATTAACCAAAGACATACGATTTCCTTTCCACGGGTCACTTGATTAGAAAAGATATTGATTATATTATATTATATTATTATATATAGCTCATAATTTGTTTATTTAATGTTTTTTCGCAAAATCCTGAAACAGGTAAATTTTTAATTTTAAAAAGACACCTTTTAGTGTAAAAATCTTTTCTCGATCGACATTTGTCTCTCTGCTGTGACGTCATCATTAATATTTTTAAATGACAACCCTAACTTTTTATGCAGATTTTGATAGTCCTTCTCGTCAGCAAAATGGTGATATAAAAAATAGTACCTTATGCAACAACTTTTCTGAAAAAAAAAAATAGACATAGTCCAGACCATCGTCTGGATTTTTTTTGAAAAATTTATGTTTTGCTGCAATAAAAATCTCAACAATGGATTCCTGGAGAACAGCTTCAATATTTTCGTTAATTTTTACTCGTTTTTGTTTTCAATTTGAAAATAATCATTAAAATAAAATAACAGTATTTTTGTCTATTTTTTTCGAAAAATTTGTTGTGGAAAGTACTAACTTTTTTACATTATAGTTTTGCTGACAAGAAGGTCTATCAAAATCTGCATAAAAAAGTTAGGGTTGCCATTTAAAAGAATTAATGATGACGTCACAGCAGAAAAACAAATGTCGATCGAGAAAAGATTTTTGCACTAAAAGGTGTCTTTTTAAAATTAAAAATTTACTTGTTTCAGGATTTTGCGAAAACACATTAAATTAACAAATTATGAGCTTGTTGCGGTACTTTATCAGCACCCTGTACATCTTTGTGTAAAGAATTAATAATCTAAACATCAGTATAATTAATAAAAATAATATACTTTTAACCAGTTTTTAATTAACTGCCTTTTGCAAATTTTTCTATATGCTGCCATCCATGGCAAAATAGTATAGTATTTAGTCCTAACTTTTAAAAATAAGCTACTGAGCGGATAGTTCAATTACCTATTAGTCATTTATGAACACTCTGTATTATAGAAGCCTCAAAGAATAAATAATCCACAAGAAATCTTCTATCCTTTATTCTGTAAGTTTAAAATACAGTATTACAATTAATTAAAATACAAATTAAGCTAAACCTAATGTCTTCAAAACTGTAAAGTCGGGCTTGAGCGCATCATCTTTTAGGAGCCACAAATTTCTTCCACAACTTTTAATTTTTATTATAAACTAATGAGTAAGTTCAAGTATAATTGAAGAGAAAATAAAGAGAAAAGGAAAACTTTTCTAATCAAAATTTGTTTTGGAAGTATTTTTTTCCTTCATTCCAAATTACTGACGTCTTTTAACAATCTTAAAAGTAAACGGTTCTTCGATCTCATAACGAGATCAACCCCTTTATTTTGTACTTCATAACGATAATCGTTAACTGAAATATTTTTTACCAATCATTACATGAAAATGCGTTGTATCTAAGTACTGATTGGTAAAAATATGTCACTTAACGATTGTCGTTATATAACGAAGTCGTTATGAGTTACAAAAGTAAAGGGATAATATCTTACAATGAAATATTTAATAACATTTTTTGAATAGATAACTCCTAATCGTTTCCACTTGTCTATCATCTACTACAGGGTTATTCACGTAGACCGTTCATTAAAAGTTTTCAAAGAAGAAGATTAGATAGAAATTTGAAATTTACGGAGAAGGGATACTTCGAAAGGATCTCTTCAAGTAAAATAAAATTGACTTCCAGCCATTTCCGGTTATACCGGAAGTCGCCATCCACTCGCTTATTTTAAATGGAATGCTATATTTTTTATCACGTTTTTGAATTCTACATGTAAAAATATGTTGAATTGAAATACATTTCCCTATCTCTAAAATGCATCATTTTTGAGATATTTTGAATTTTCTTAGAAATTTGGATTCTGCAATCTGATTTTCAAAAAATTATAACACAGCTATGATTGAAGCAATTTTATTTGTAATAGCTGATATTGTAGTTGAAGCTTTAAGGTTCTTAAAAATTCCATAAGCATGATCTATTAAGCTACAGGGTGTCTAAAACGCACCGCTCCACTCGAAGATATTCAAACACAGAAAAATACGTTTTTTCAAATGGAACGACCAATATTTTAATACACCATCGCATGTGGAATTAAATGGTGCGACGAACTGTATTCGCATTCCCTATACCTAACTTTAACAGTTTTTAAGGTATGAAACATTTTCGATTTAAAAGTATTTTTCTGTGTTTGAATATCTTCGAGTGTAGCGGTGCGTTTTAGACACCCTATAGCTTAATAGATCATTAATCATTTTAATACCATCACTTCATTTAATCCATGATTTTCTTTGATCAACTGCCATTTTTAAGTCATTATTTCTTAGAGACAAAAATTTTTCGCAGATTAACACATGTGCAAAGTAAATACATAAATTACACTCACTTATCTATAGGGTGATTGAAATTCGAGGGTCTTGCTCATTATGAGATAAAGAACCGACTGGATCTAGGCGAAGTTGCCACATTTCATGTTCAAGCAGCTTGAAGTATCTGTTTACTCGTAATCCGATTACTTCGAGAATGTTTTTACAGATTTTGAAAAAAAAAGTTCAATTTTTCTGAAACTGAAAACTTCTTGCTTTCATTTGTCTGGATAGAATTGATCTTCTGCCTCTTGTTACATGTTGACAGTATTGGAGCACAGAAGTTATCATTCAAAAAGAGACAACGTCGAAAACTAAAATGATTAAAATTTGTGCTACTAAAAATTTATATTTCCACAAATTGCGGATAGAGTATTATGGCTATGTGTATGGGGATTGTTTTCAACGTTTCACTTATACGCTAAGAGCTTGTTCGGGACCTCATTTCAGTGAATTGTGCTAGTACTATTCCATTGCAATGATGAAAAGGGCAGTCAACTAAAGTGACGCATGTCGCGCTTCATCGAATACGATCACTATAGAATAGTAACATGATAAAGAGAGAGACATTCTATTTTTGAACAAATTTGCAGGATGTATAGCGAAATAGGGAATACGAGCCAACAGAAAACCCGCATTTTATTTTGTTTTCACATAGGCACTTATTGAATACAATATTGTGTACACTCGCGACTTTCATTCTGAATTTAAGTTGATTCTCCTCTTGGAATTTTTTGAGCTATTAACAACTTTGTTGTTGCAAAGAACGAGTCACAATTGTTGTTTTCGTTTCTGGGGCGCTGTGTTTTTCTAAGGAGAGAAACAACAAAGAGCCCAGCGCTCCTTTTGAACGAAGAAGAAAAACACGTTGACCCCAAGAGAAATAAATCATCAGTCCAGAAAATTTTTCCGCCATGTTAATTCATAAAGCATTTGGCTGGTGGTAATAGGCCCCGCGAGACGTGTATCTAAATATAATGCGACTGGCATTTGAGAGCGCTTGTCTCACGTCGTGATCGACTCACAAAGTGGGCAAGGGCAAGTTATTTATCGTCGTCCGAGCCTGCTGAACTCGGCTCGGAGACGTGCATGCGGATCTTATGGTGTTGGAGAGTTCGATTGTCAGCTGGCGCGATGGAGGGAAGGGCGGCCCCCCCGATGACGTAGAGTAAAAACAGCTGATTTATTCTCGCATTGTACATACGATCGTTCTACTTAACATATGAATTAAGTCTGTGCATATACGTTACGCGTTTAAGAACTAGTTCTACGGATTAAATTGCGCACGTTTTAGGATTAATACTACGTAAGGACGCCCGTACATCGAAGATTGGGGTGCATTGATAAGGACGACTTTTATTCTGAACGTACTCCAGATGTTACTACGATTACTTGTAAAGTCGTTTTAGATACTGAACGAGGGTAACACAAAAAACAATCGAACAGCGAGCGCTCTGAAGGTTAATAATTGTTGACCGCTTAAAATACTGATTGAATGACTCCGGATTAATCAAAATATTTAAAAATTTACATTATCATGAAACTCGAAGATCGGTTTACAAACACGACATAAAAACAACTACATTTGTTTTATGCCCGATGTATTTAAAACATACATGTTTCAAATACCGTGAGTAATATCGAATATCGGAATTGAAAATGTAAATAACGATAATATTTGAAATGGAAATATTTATTTCTAAATTAAAAAATACGAATAGCTTGTTAATTTACGAAAATCTCGCCAGGAATTCCGACCATACTTTTAAATCTCTTTTACACAAGGTTCAACGTGACGTAATTACACATAACATCGGTTTACCCGAATGACAATTCTTCACGAGATACGATAAGTTGTTGGTTAGCCAAATCAACACAAATTTTACGCAATCATAATCAAACTACGTCAATCACGTAGCTGGCATATATTCTATTTATAAAGTAAAATAATTTCGTGATCTGTAGGGCCAGGATACTTTTCAGAATTTAGACTTGCTTGAAACGTACGCAAAAGCTCTAAACTTATGAGTGCGGCTCTGTAATTAATTTTCTAGTGGTACTCTGAGGTATTGTATATGACTTCGCGAGATCACTTTTAACACAGCACTGGTCCGCTCTAGCAAATTCATACATGCATCTTTCGTGTATCTTCAGTTTTTATATCAGACTCTTTATTCTAAAATAAATTATAAAGGTACGCTGCATTAAAACGAAATGTTTTAATTTCTTATTTAACAACACAACAATATTCTGCTCCCAAGATTGGATTGTAAGGCGTATCCTTTGTCTTTTCTACTCAAATCTTATTTCCTGAATCATGGTTCATATTTTACGCACACCTTTGGACCAAAATCTTGTAGAGTGAGAAGACCTGAGAAACCGTCTGCCATATACGTAGAAGAAACAAGAAAATCTTAAAGTATATGACACAAATTAAAAAAAAAACGATGTAGGATCAAAGAAGCAAATAGGAAAGAATGCAAGCTGAGGTTCAAGCTTCCGAGCTATTTCCTGAATCATGGCTTTTTCTGGCTGATCTGATTGGTCTTAGATTTATATACACCCTTAAATAGAGGTCTTATGTGACTTATAGCCGATTTCTTGGCCGTCTTATCTTAAGGTTAAATTTATCAGTTAGAATGGGACGTACAGATGGCTTTATAGGTACAATGTATCACATTCTAACTGACAGATAAATTTAATCTTAAGATAAGGTGGTGAAGAAATCGGCCATAAGGAGATTTAACAAAAACTCCTTGCCACATAGAATAAAAAAAGGTCGAACCTTGATCCATGTGGCAAACAATAAAAGAAGCAACAGAAGGTCGAAAAATGGGAATGATAAAAGCATGACTCGTTTGCTTCTGCTTCAATTGTTTCCTACTACGCCTTGAATCGTGGTTTTTATTAACCCGGTCAATTATCTGAAATTTATGCGCACATTTATATATTAAGATAAGAAAACTTTCTGCTGCGTAGAAGAAGTTCTTTGGAGTTCTAAAAATAGAAGAGAATGCAAGATTTCGATGTACAGGACAAAAAATAAGGGGACCGAAAATAAAAATATATTTTTTTTAATTATGCTGACTTTCCCATTTATACCCACCCTTAAACGAAGATCACTCGTGACCAAAAAGACTTTGAAGAAGTATCTGCCCCATAGAAAAGAATGGAAATACTTTGTAGATTTGGAGGGTCGGTTAATGGAAGAAGACCTGTTCTAGATTCATCTGAACCATTTGGATATGAGAACTATCTGCCGAATAGAAAAGAAAAGGAATACTTCGTAGTCTTGAAAGGTCGGTTAATGGAAGAAGACCTGTGCGAGAGACAGGAAATAATAGAAGCTTTTTCTTCAACTATTTGCATTTTACTTCTGAACTTCTACCTGAACCATTTGGATAAGAATAATTATCTGTCACATGGAAGAGAAAGGGAATACTTGGCATTCTTGGTGAGTCTGTTAATGGGCGACAGGAAGGCCGAGGTAGAAATTGCTTTTTCTTCAAGTATTTACGTTTTACTCCTTAGCTTCTACAAGAATCATTTGGATAAGAAGAATTATCTGCCACGTGGAAGAGAAAGGGAATACTTCGAACTCTTGGAGGGTCGGTTAATGGGCGGTAGGAAATAATGAAAGTTGAGGTACAAGTAGTAACTCGATTGCTTCTTTTTTAACCATTTGCGTTTTACTTCCTAGCTTTTACCCGAATCATGATTGATTTTTAATTGATTGGTATCGAGGTCATTTTTCTTGAATAAGACTTAGAAAAACTAACTGCCAAAAAGAAAAGAAAGAGAAAGAGGTACGTCACGAACTGAGAGGAGGAGGTTCTCAAAATAGGTAACTTGATTGCTTTTGCTCCAATTGTTTCCCTTTCACTCTCGAGTTATCTCTTAAATCAATACCGGTTCGTGTTAAAGTGGAACAAAGTATAAAATTGTCTGTGGACTACGTCCATGAACCAAGAGAAACTGGACATCTCTTCATGTGCGTCAATTAGCTAAAGTCCACCCCATAAACAAGTGAAGGAAAACATAAGAAGCAAACTTTAAGATAAGTATAACATGCAAAATCTAGAAAATAATTAAAGAAGGTTATAAAGACTGATCCAAGAAGTGAAGCAGTCTATTACATTAAAGGTAAGGAATACCTTTGATGGATAGTTGAAGAAAGAGGTGAAAAAAAAGGAGGCCTTTAAGCCATAAATATTTAAGGTCGAGACGAGCAACAGCTGGCTTAAATCCACACAGATGAGGGTGATCTAAGGCGTATCCAGTTATAAAAAGAGAAAAACTATTTTCAAGGATGACAAGGAACAGGAAAAAGATGAGATAAAAGCAGAAAAAAGAATACTCCAGAAGTGATTGAGCAAAGATGAAGATCAAAAGCAAAGCAAAGAAATTCAGAAAAATTAAAATCTATAAAGCAGATGTATAGTACAGTGAACAAAACAACAACTTTGATCAATAGCCCAAGCCAAAGCAGAGGAATTAAGAGAATGTGTAAAAAAAGAGATGGGAAGCTGTATGCTAGAAAGAATAACTTTGATGAATGGATAATTACGAATGAAAAAGAAGCTCAAACTGCAGAATTTTGAAAAGGTAACTTAGGAGGTAAGCCAACTTCTTTTAAATCAACAAAATCTTTTTGTATTTTCGTCCTATTGAATTTCGATATCTCACACGACACATCCTTGTGATCTGCGACCTATCTGGTTTGAGATCTCCGTAGACCAGTTTTAATCAGTTCTAAATGCCTCCTTCTGTCTCGTCCAGCAAAGCATAAATCGTGCACCATTGAAGTGTTGCAGGCCCACTCCGTCTGCAACAATGCACTGCAACAAAATATCAATTGCGGTGAAACTCGCCCCCCCGTCGACCTCAACAATTGCCCCGGCCCGGCGAGTTTCGAATTCTGTGCAATCTCGCCAAGATCGGGAGGCAGCAGATGCGCCCCGACAAAGAGTTTTCTTAAAGTTTTAGTCCGATCTTCCGCCGACTTTCCGGCCACCAAGTGAGCCTCCGTCTCGCTCGCGCGTCGCCCCCGGTGGAGTTCCTGACAGGGACGGAACGTCCGGATCGGTGCCACCGCTCCGGATGACCTTTAATCTAACTTCGCCGGTTTTCGATCCACTTTAACATATTGTATTGGCATGTAGTTTCGGGGGCGAGACGAGCCAGGCGGGGGCGCATTATGTAAATCCAATAATATTTCTAATGCACGGCGGGGAAAGAAATAGTTCCGACGTGAACTTTCTTCTTTTCGCCTTTGCGGTCTCTCCTATTGAATATTCATAACGTCGAATTCTTTTAAGTAAATAATCG